>OX376342.1:2405000-3032265 GCA_947369235.1 Udea olivalis
TCTCTACCCCTACATATAGATTTGCATACCCACTTTATTTTTTAATCTTTCTAAATATGGTTAATTACAAATTGTAGTTAATCCAGGAATGTGAAAATGAAATTATCTTCGTCGGTGACCTGTGCATTGCAGCGGATAGTGAGTCCAGGCAACAACTCTGGGATAGGTGTCAGGCAGCTATCACCAAGGCGGCGTGTGGCGATGGGTGTGTCTCGGGGTGGACATAGGCTTGGCAAGGAGACCTGGTGGTGGAACGAAGCGTGTCCTCTTCAAAGCGTGGTGCTTGCCACTCTTGCTCTCGTGCCGTGCTGGTGGCGGCACTTTAAAAGAATACTTTCCACAGCCCCATATCTTCCCATGGGTGTCGTTAGAGGCAACTGAGGGTTTTTTTGCAGCAGACCATCTGTTCTCCAGGTGGAAGACTTATGTCGGCCGGTTGTTGTTTGTTACCACCATGCAGTTGTGTAAAACCCGCCAAGTGATTCTGACCTATCTCGGTCAGGTCGCGTTCCGGGATCAGCACTGCACTAACCGGTGCCAGGTGGACTGTGATCGTGGCAATTGTTGGACCAGTGGGAGCCTTAGCGGCGGTATTGTGTGTGTAGTGTGTATCGGCCCGCCGGCCAGGGAGACCCGTAGAAACGGTGGTGCCGCTGGCCGCCCGCGGCATAGTACAGGGGCCCAAAAGGGGTTAACCACCTCTGGAGGCTGCCCCACCAGGTCGCGTACAATCTCGGGGTGGATCGTCGTGCCGGGTGGTGCCCGGTTCCGGTGGGGCCTGGCGACCACACCCGAGGGGGTACGGGGGCCCTTCCGTCCGGCGGACCGGCCTAAACTATTCCACGCGATTAATACTTATGCAGGGCACCACGCTTTGTCTTTCATTGCCTCGATCACAGTCGTCCTTTCACGCTACTCACATCCTCCAACTTCTATGGCATCAGAAACATGAAAAAACGGCCAACAGCGGCATCCCCATCCAACAACACCCAACCAACACGCTATTTGAGGTGGAGTTCGCTAACATCCGCGGACTCCATGC
Organism: Udea olivalis; assembly: GCA_947369235.1. Lineage (NCBI taxonomy): Eukaryota > Metazoa > Arthropoda > Insecta > Lepidoptera > Crambidae > Udea > Udea olivalis. The sequence goes on from OX376342.1 coordinate 2,406,043, forward strand.
AAACCTCAACGCCGTCTATCAACACCTTGAGACGGCGAGGCCTGCGATGCTCTTTTTGACGGAAACACAGATAGGCCGCCCTGCCGATACGTCATACCTGCACTACCCCGGCTATGTGCTGGAAGAGTCCGCAGGGCTCCGTCTTGTCGCCGACGTTGTTTCATCTGCATATTAATGACATGTTATCTCTTGGTAATATTCATTGCTATGCGGATGATAGCACGGTCCACGCGCGTTATTTCGAGCGCCCTGGGGCAAAGCAGACTGACATCGAGGAGAAGAGGCGAAGTCTTGTTGTTGAGCTTGACGGAGTGTTGGACCTCATTTCAGAATGGGGTGCATGCAATCTTGTCGAGTTCAATGCCAAGAAAACGCAGGTGTGTGCATTCACAGCAAAGGCGTCACCGTTCCTTTCCCATCCCACTCTTCAGAGCACCTCGCTACCGATTAAGGATAGCCTAAACATCCTTGGCATGGATGTTCGTAGCAACCTAAACCAGCGGGACTACATTGAGAGCGTCATTAGAACTGCATCCCGTAAACTCGGAGTCCTGATCAGAGTGAGACGATTTTTCACGCCTGAGCAGCTCTGTCTCTTGTATAAGACACAAGTCCGCTCTTGTGTGGAATACTGCTCTCATCTCTGGGACGGTTGTGCCAAGTACCTACTCGAAGCTCTTGACGGGTTGCAGCGGCGTGCTATCCGTATTATTGGAAACCAAGAGGCAACTTTGACCCATGAGCCTCTCCAATTGCGTAGAGACATTGCCAGGCTAAGTGTTCTCTATCGCTTCTACAATGGGGAATGCTCTGACGAGTTATTCCAGCTCATTCCACCCTCACCTTTCCACTCCCGTACCACACGTGCTGGACTACGGCGTCACCCACACACAATTCAACATTTGTTGGCCCGAACTAAAAGGCTCGGTGACTCGTTTCTTTGTCGTACCATCCAGACGTGAAACGCTCTTCCAGCACATGTGTTTCCTTCCTCGTATAGTCCCGGGTTCTTCAAGCGGGGCGTGAAAAGGCATTTCTGCAGGCCTTCAAGGTGGGGATGGAAAACGTGCCTCTAAACGAGCTGAGCCAGACGTGACCACTTACGTCCTTTATACGATAAGTTGGAGTCGTCTGAGGGGTCCGGGTCGTCTGGCAGAAGCTCGTTTACAAGTTGGCATGTTCGAGTGTCAGGGCCCAGGATATTTCCATGTGCCGCTGTGTAAATGACACTCTCGGTAACCTGCTATGCGAGGACCGCGCGGGCAAGGAGAGATGGCGCTCTTATTTCCACAAGCAGCACAAAGAGGTGCAGCCTCTGAATCCCTGCGATGAACTCCGTCCGAATCAGAGACTAGTGCTCCCGGCAACGCCTGATGGGGTCCAGTCGGCTCTTCGCCGCATGAAGAACCGGAAAGCTGTCGGACTCGATGGAGTCCATATCGAAGCGTGGAAATCGATGGGCTTTCGTGGTGTGGGCATACTTCCCCACCTTTTCAACCGCATTCTCCTCACCGGGAAAATACCTGAACAATTGAGACTGAGCATTATCTATCACACCGGTCTTCAAGGGCAAGGGCTCGGTGCAGAAGTGCAGCAATTATCGCGGCATAAAGGTTATGTCCCACATAGGGCTTCCAATGCCGGGATCCCGGTATTGGTCAATACCGGTATTTAGCGTTTTTTTTGCCTTTTCTCAATACCGGTTTTGAAATCCAATACCGGTTTTAATACCGTAAATAGTGATGCTTGGAATTGTCACATATAAACTGCAAAATGTCTTTTGCCAATGATAGTTGTTTAACGGACGCGACGAAAGTCGCAGTTATTGCGTTCCTTCGATCTAATGGAAGGGTACATTCGACTAAAATTCTACAGAAATGTATCTTACTTTATTTTAAAACTAGCTGTTCGTCAGCGGCTTCGCCGTACGCTGTTTCTTCCGTCAAAATATAGCCTAAATAAAAAAATTGCCTATGTCACTGGTTGATAATGTAGCTTTTTATTGGTGAATGAATTTTTAAAATAGTAGTTTCAGAGCCTTTTCGTTACAAACAAAAATGAAATCTCTCAAATGAAACTCTTCATGATATTAGTATAGATACGTTGTTTGTGGCATTTGTCCTTTTAATTAATAGGCCATAATCGATCATAATTATAAATCCTAATTGATGAATTAAGGTTTAAAACAAATGATTTATTTTGAGGCGTGAGGCTGACAATTTGATAAAAACTTACGTAGTTTTTTTTTTATCTGAATGTTGGGTTGCTTGAGATGTGTTAAGTGAAACGCTATTTGCAGAATGAATAATTGGCTATTTATTCCGCCTCCTTAAATACTCTTTTACATTTTCAAACATTGGTACATAAAAATATCTTATTAATATGAAAATATGTCTACCGCACAAATCCTTGCAGAACCGCGTAAAAAGGGACAGCGTGCTACTTCTATCTCAGTGTGCAAAATTCAACTACCTTGCGATATTTGCAGAACTGAGTTGAACGAAACAGCTAGCGATAGAGGTTCTGTCTCTGTCGGACTGGCCGGTGCAGTACGTAAATACTAAATACGTTCGCGCTGTTTCCAGTAGTCGGCTTGTAGGCGCCATGAACGGTCGCCTTGATGTCGTCACGTATGTGTCCCCACAGTACCCCCCGCTAAGAAAACCGTACACTTCTCGTAGGTTTAACAGTTCGTCCGGAACGAGTTACATATGGAAGATCTTCAGGCTTCTCTTCGTTTGGCAACATGAACGCGGGTTTCAGTCGATCTAGTGAAATATTTGCTTCTCGGTTCGGGAGTTTTATCTTGAAATACTTATCGTGTTTTTCCATAACTTCGAACGGGCCTTCATATGGTGGTATTAGTGTCCTGCGGTTAGCATCTGTGCGTATAAATATATGTGTGCATGTAGTCAGCTGTTCGGGAATAAAGTTCGTGCGTTGTGAGACAGACACACCTGCCCTGTCGCTTAGTGATGATGACATTGTTTCCATTAATTGACGAATGAATGTCGGATCGTCATTGTTGTTTGCAGTCTTTGTAGATATAAACGAGTCGGATGGCAAACGTAATGTGGCTCCGTAAGTCATTGCGGCGGCGCTGTAGTTTGTTTGTCTATGTACTACGTTGCGCAGTCCTAGTAGTACAGTTGGCAATTCTTGAACCCATTGACTTCTGTTTCCTCTTGCGATCAAAGCTGCTTTTAATGTGCGATGCCAACGTTCCACGAGACCATTTGACTGGGGGTGATAGGCAGTGGTTCTTAATCGTGTGATACCGAGTTTTTTCATGAGTTTTCCGAACAGTGCAGACTCAAACTGCCGACCTTGGTCAGTAGTAATACGCAGAGGGCATCCAAATCTTGCAATCCAACTGTCATACAGTACTCTTGCTACTGTCTCAGCACTTATGTCACTCACTGGTATTGCTTCGGGCCATCTAGTGCACCGGTCGACCACAGTAATTAGGTACCTGTAGCCTTCGGATGGTGTCAGCGGGCCAACGATATCCATGTGAATGTGTTCGAATCGGCCTGATGCTGGAAATTGCACGAGTGGCGTGATTGTGTGACGATTTACTTTTGCTTGTTGACATGCTAGGCAGCCTCGGGTCCACACAGATACGTCTTTGTTCATGCCTGGCCAGAAATACTTCTCAGTTATCATTTTTCGCGTTGTGCGTACTCCTGGATGGCTCAACTCGTGCAACGCTTTGAATGCTATGGCACGAAAACTTGTAGGCAGGTAGACTCGTGGTTTCTTGGACGATACTTCACAATATATATGTTTTCGTTGTTCAGGCAGCATCAACATTTCGAATTTGTATTTTTTTCTTAGTAGCAGGTGTTGTAGGTCTTTGTCTTCGGCCTGTTTCTCGGCCAGCTCACTGGGGTCTATTAGAGCTGGACAATCTATGGCCGAAATACGTGACAGCGTGTCGGCTACAGTGTTTTCTTCACCATTGATGTACTGTATTCGGTTACAAAATTGACTGATAAAGAGGAGTTGCCTTTCCCTTCGTGGCGTGTCGCTGGCAGTCATTGGCTTCATTAATGCATAAGAAAGTGGCTTATGATCTGTGTAGACAACTACTTCGTTTCCTTCTATCAGTCTTCTAAAGAATTTGACAGACATGTAGATCGCTAATAGCTCGCGATCATACACGCTGTATCTCTTCTGTGTGTCGCTCAGTTTTTTTGAAAAGAACGACAGGGGCCTCCATACATCATCAACTTTCTGCTGTAAAACTGCGCCAACACTTAGATCCGAGGCATCCGTCATAATTGAAAGGGAAGCGCCAGGTACTGGATGGGTTAATAAAGCGGCGTTTGCAATGCTTTGACGGCATTTGACAAATGCTTCTTCCAGTTGTAGTGTCCATTCAATAGGCGTCTTATCTTTTTTCTTTTTATTGTGAAGTAACTCGTTGAGATGAATTTGAATTTCAGCTTGCTTTGGTAGGCAGTCGTGGTAAAAGTTAAGCATCCCCAGGAAACGCCGTAGATCTTGTATATTTTCTGGCTTTGGAAAGTTCATTATGGTCTGGACGCGCTCTTCTGTAGGTGAAATGCCTTTGTTTGTAACTTCATATCCCAGGAAGTTCAGTTTTCGTTCGCCGAACTTGCATTTTTCCGCATTGATTCCGACGCCGTAGTCAGATAGGCGTTGTAGGACGAGTCGAAGATGTGCTTCATGGTCTTCTTCCGATTTCGAGTACAGGAGTAGGTCATCAACAAAACAGTAACAGCAGAAATCTAGGCCTTGTAGGACCTCGTGCATGAAACGTTGGAAGGTTTGTGGCGCGTTTCGAAGTCCAAAGGTCATGCGTGTAAATTCGAAGAGGCCAAAGGGTGTGGTGATTGCTGTTTTCTGTATATCTTCTGTAGCCATTGGTATCCAAAAAAATGCTTTTTTCAGGTCAATTTTGGAAAAGATTTTCATGTCATGAAGCTGGTATGTGAAGTCTTGAATCCTAGGTATTGGATATCGGTCTGGTAAGGTGACGTTATTTAAACGGCGATAATCACCACAACATCGCAATGTTCCATCTTTTTTCTTTACCACATGAAGTGGACTTGCCCATGGGCTCTTAGATGGCTGGCAAATTCCTTCTTCCATCAAACATTGAAATTCTGCTCGTGCTGCTTTGTACTTGTCAGGTGGTAATGGGCGTGGTCGGGCGAATAGGGGAGGACCCGTAGTTTCAATGCAATGTTTGACACTATGCTTGACTGGTGTCTTCATTGACATGGGCTTATGAACTTCTGGATATGCTTGAAGAATGCTGCTATATCGATGATTTGGCTCCACTAGATAAATAGCAGTGTTGTGGGTAGTTTCGAACTCGAGCGTATTAACTGAGAGATCGGTCTGGCTATCTATCAATTTCTTGTGATGCAGGTCCACTAGTAACTTGTGATGGCGTAGGAAATCTGCCCCCAATATTGACATCTTCACATCAGCTACTAAAAATGTCCATTTGTGGTTGCGGCGTAGTCCCAAGTTCAAATGTAGTGTTATTTGGCCGTAAGTTTTTATCGGTGTGTTGTTAGCGGCGTATAAACGTATATCATTGTCGCATCTGGATATATTCAGTTTTCGCTTGTGTTTAACGGCTAAGACCGATATATCTGCGCCCGTGTCAACCAAGAATCTCTCTTCGGTGTTTATTTCAGTGATGCATAGGCGGTTGTTTATGCTCCTAACACCGACGTCCGCCACCGTCGATGTGTCTGTTAGTTTTCCGCCGGTTTCCATGTACAAGGCGCTTCGCATTTTCTTGCTTTATCTCCGAATTTGTGATGATAAAAACATTGCCACCCAGGATCGCCAGGTTTTTTATAATTTCTTGCCCTCGAGCTTGATCTTGAACGATAACTACCGCGCTGGTAGGGACGGCGGTAGTTGTTTGTCCTGCTCCCACGCATGGCTGCTATCTCAAGTGAAAGTTTCTCTATTTGTTTCGTTAGAAGCTCGAAAGGCGTATCTTGACTGACCGCTATAGGTTTTTCTGAGATTTCTGAGATGGTTTGTCCTGTGTGTTCCATCATTTTGTCTGCCATCATTGAGAGAGTCTCAAGAGTCACCTCTGTGTTTACAGATAGTACTGCGCGCACTTGTGAAGGTAGGTGGCTCATCCACAGCACTTTCAAGGCGTCATCCGTAACTTTTTCACCAGCTAGATCTCTCATGACGCGTAGAAGTTGTGAAGGTTTTTGGTCTCCGAGTTCCATCTCGTTCAATAACTTTTGAAACTGGCGTGCTTCCGATTCTTCGTAAACTGCTAGCAATCTCGTTTTCAGTGCTGCATATTTTCCCGTGACTGGTGGCTTGCAAATAATGTCGCTGATTTGTTCGATGTCTATTCTTTCCAATACTGGTATGACGAGGTTGTACTTTTGTTCATCGCTGGTCTTGTATGGCGATATCACTGATTCGAACTGCGCAAACCATAGCTTCGGTCGTGCTCGCCAGAATGCTGGAATCTTTGCTTGTAGGGAGATTACAGAAACTTCTTTTACTTCGTCTGGAATAGCGTCGCGGAATTCGGTTTCTTCTGTCATCTTTTGGTTGTATTGTCGGGTAGTCACCACTGTTGGGTTGCTTGAGATGTGTTAAGTGAAACGCTATTTGCAGAATGAATAATTGGTTATTTATTCCGCCTCCTTAAATACTCTTTTACATTTTCAAACATTGGTACATAAAAATATCTTATTAATATGAAAATATGTCTACCGCACAAATCCTTGCAGAACCGCGTAAAAAGGGACAGCGTGCTACTTCTATCTCAGTGTGCAAAATTCAACTACCTTGCGATATTTGCAGAACTGAGTTGAACGAAACAGCTAGCGATAGAGGTTCTGTCTCTGTCGGACTGGCCGGTGCAGTACGTAAATACTAAATACGTTCGCGCTGTTTCCAGTAGTCGGCTTGTAGGCGCCATGAACGGTCGCCTTGATGTCGTCACGTATGTGTCCCCACATGAACAATAACTAAGGAATTAATTTAATGACTACGACTTTTGATAGTGTTTCTGGTTTAAGAACTTTATTTCTCATAAAGAATTACACTAATTCACTTCCTGAGTAAAATATTGCACATTTTTACAAAATAACAATTTAACATAGCGAGCACACACAGATTGCTAAAATTATTGTAATATAACGGGTAGGTGTTTCGGTTAGTAGTAAACATTTTGATAAGTAAAAATACTACTTTTGTTTTTCATAGAAAATTGGAGGGTACTGTTATCAATTCAGCTGTTATACCTTGTGCAGCAGAATGAAACAAAGCTATTAGTAATTGCTTTTCCCTAAGTACATCAGTATGAACAAAAAATATATCATAGGAATACGGTTCTAAATACTATTTGTTTGCACTGGTAAAATCAAACACGTTTTTAAGTGTCGTTTATATACCTTCATGATACTTACGATAATTTTCTCAGTTTTAAAATAAAATTTTAGTAGTGTTAAGGCAAAATAAATTGAGTTTGTTACCTTAAGGGGTATGCCACTATGATATTATAGCCTAAAAGCAGATATTAATATCAGATGTTGTGCGATAGTTACAGAACAATATCGAAAACAAGTAGTGTCTTGGCAATCTTGATAAAACCCTGGTTTACCCCTTACACTATTTGATGATTCCGGTGTCAGTTTCTTAAAAAGAGCTTGCACAATAAAAAAAAGTAATAGATCAGTTATAATTGTAAAAAGGTAACATAGTTTTAATTTTGAGATTTACCTAGTTACTATAAAATAAGACAATTTTTATAGGAAGTTGCTTTTTTTGTAGAAACTATAAACGCATAAAACAAATTTAATTAATATAATTATGCTTTATATATTTATAAAAGTTCATTTTCAATTAAAGCTGTTACTATTTCAGCTTTATCTTTCAAAAAACGCATTTTCAATAATAATTATAAATTTTTACCTCAATACCGTAATACCGGTATTAATACCGGATTCGAAAAAAAATCCGGTATTGAAAATATCCGGTATTTGGAAGCCCTAGTCCCACACCATGAAGCTCCTTGAGCGCATTGTGAACTCTCGGATTCGACAGGAGTGTACAATCTCGGAGTGTCAGTGTAGGAGTGACCAGCTTGCGGGATCATGCATGGACCCCGTATTTGCCTTGAACGCTCATGGAGGGATACAGACTGAATCATCTCGGATACAGACTGACATCTCGGATGTTGTTTGACAGCACTTCCAATATTAGGTTGGGGAAAAAGATTTTTTGCATATAGTATGTTGGTCATACATGTATGAACTCGTAATAAAATCTCTTTGGCTATACTATTTGTATCTGGCTGTTTTCGTATCATTAAAAGTTTGAATTTTGAAGAAGTTAATTCGAATTTCAAATTGGGTAAATGTGTGATTTTCATTTGTTTTTCTTACTGTCAAGATGAGTGTGTCTAATGAAGAAATTCGATACATTTTAAAATTTTACTGCCATAAAGATAAAAATGCAACGCAAGCCGCGAAAAAAATTTGCTATGTTTATGGACCTAGTGCAGTGTCTGTTAGAGTAGCTCAAATTTGGTTTAAGTTTTCAATCCGGAAATTTTGATGTCAAAGATGCACGTCGCTCTGGTCGCCCTATTACGGATAAAATGGATGCCATTTTTTTAAAAAGTGGAGCAAGATCGGCATATCAGTAGTTACGACGTAGCTGAAGAACTGGGAATAGACCACAAAACAGTTTAGGCGCATTTTAAAAAAACTGGGTACACAAAAAAGCTCGATATTTGGGTACCTCACGAGCTTACTGAAAGAAACCTAATGAACCGTGTACTCATTTGTGATTGTTTATAACAATGTAATTAAACCTAACCATTTTTGAATAAGCTGATAACTGGTGATGAAAAGTGGATCACGTACGACAAGAACGTGCGAAAAAGGTCGTGGTCAAAGGCCGGTCAGGCTTCACAGACTGTGGCGAAACCCGGGTTAACTCGCAACAAGGTGATGCTGTGTATGTAGTGGAATTGGAAGGGCATTATTCATTATGAGCTGTTACCACCGGGCAGGACCATCGATTCTGAACTCTGCTGCGAACGACTGATGAGAATAAAGCAAGAAGTTGAGAGAAAGCGGCCGGAATTAATCAACAGAAAGGGTGTGGTTTTTCATCATGATAATGCTCACACATCTTTAGCCACTCAGCAAAAATTAAGAGAGTTTGGCTGGGAGGTGTTAATGCATCCGCCGTATAGTCCTGACCTTGCACCTTTGAATTTTCACCTGTTTCGGTCTCTTCAGAATTCTTTAGGCAGTGTCAGGTTAACATCACGAGAGGACTGCCAAAACCACTTGTCGCGTTATTTTGATCAGAAGCCTCAAAATTACTATAGCAATGGGATCTTGTCCCTACCTACAAGATGGCAAAAAGTAATCGAACAAAATGGCACCTACATACTTAAGTTAAATGTAAATAAACTATATTAAAAAATGTTTATATTTTTTTAAAAATGCGAATAAACATTTTCCCCAACCTATTATTGGAAGTGCTGTCAAACAACATCCGAGACCACCCTGGTTGCTCATGTATGCTGATGATATTGCGCTAGCAGAATCGGACAGGGGACGGCTGGTACAACGGGTGAATAAGTGGAAGAATTCACTTGAAAACGGCGGTCTGAAACTTAATGTGGCGAAGACGGAGTACATGGCCTTGCAATGCAATATCACAAATCCCCAGTCCGTCCGCATAGGCGTTGACGTGGTCGAGCGCACGGACCGTGTCAAATACCTGGGATCTGTGTTAAGCGCGTCCGGGGACATCGACAGCGACGTCAGAGCCCGAATTTCCCCGGCTTGGGCCAAATGGCGTGAGATGACTGGTATCATTTGTGACCCCAAAATGCCGATCAAGCTAAAAGAGCAGGTCTATAAAACCATAATTAGGCCTATCCTTTTATATGGCATTGAAACATGGCCGTTACTAGAGCGACACAAGCAGGAGCTGCGCGTCACGGAAATGTGGATGCTACGGTAGATGTGAGGAGTCTCAAGCAAAGATCTCGTGCGGAACACCCACATCCGCGGCAGCCTTCGTGTGCGTGACATCGCAGACAAGCTGCAGGAGTGCCGCCTTCGTTGGTATGGTCATGTCTCACGGAGATCGGCAAACTACGTGGGCAACAAATGTCTGGCCATGCCGCCCCCGCCAGGTACTGGTAGAAGAGGTCGACCTAAGAAGCGATGGCTCGACGTCGCGTCAAGGGTGACATGCGTGCCAACAGACGCACCACTGAGGATGCACAAGACCGCGCGTAGTGGGCCAACAAAATAAAAGAGGCGGACCCTGGGACCCCACACACGGGTGTGGGTTCACAACCGGGATAGACCGTACGGATGATGATGAGAAAATGAAATTATCTTTATTTATTGAGGTCGTCAAAAATATCTAATGAAGTTTCCTTGAAGGAATCCATCGTTTTTGACAAGCAAATCTCTACTCAAGCGTGGTCACGAGGTCACTTGCGTGATTGCAGATCAAATCTTTACATGAGCGCCGATTCGCACCCGAGTAACGTGTAACGTTTCGTAATAAGTCTAAACTGTGATCAATAAATCTGTACTTAGGGGCGATTCTAGAATAAGATCTCTGCTTAAATCGAGTTTCAAGTCAAGATTCACGCTTGAGCGTCCTTTCAGAATACGAACCTTTATCTAACATGAGACTGCTTTCATTCACTTTGGTAAAGTTGTATTGAAGTTTTAAGTATTTATGAATGATGCAAATAGGCATGCCTTTTTAATTATTATGTTACTTGAAAATCAATGAAAATACATTGTACTTTGTAGAAACTGAAAATAAATATGTTGGTGTCCCTGGTTGTTATATCCCTGAATATAATTTTGAACCACAATCTGCCAGATGCCAACCATGCCCTAAGACTGTTTCAAAAGTTTTACTGTTGAAATAACGAAATCTGATTGGGTATCAATTAAAACACATCTCCTCTCCTCTCTTCTTTGGTGAATACCGGGCCTAAACCACCATTCAAAATTACATACATTGGTAGACTACTACAAAGCACAGCTACATAAGTTTAGTAGCCGTTTTTATTACCACACCTTACCTCCTGAGCCAGGTGTCGTGGGTTCGAACACCACTCAAGACAAACATTTTATGTGATGAGCATTTGTGTTTTTTCTGTGTTGGGTGTTGTTTATAGTATAGGTAAAATATAATTGTATTACATTACGTAATACCTCCATGGTTTCTGATATTCATAATAACACTTAGTGATTTAATAAAATCCCGAGTATGTTTTTTAGAATTAAATAAATGTGTGTGGGGGTATTTATTTATTATTATTATTAGTTATTGGAGCTGTGCCAATCATGACTTTGGCCGTCTAGCCGATTAGTCGATTGCAAATCAGCCGATTAATCGGCCAAGCCGATCACAGTTTTGGGGATTTTCGTAACGTTCCGTTCACAGCTCATTCGCGTGCAAGCCGCAAACGTTGCCTGCGCACCGTGCGCATGTGTCAGAACCTGTTTTGTTTACGTCGCATTGTTTTTGATTTTAGCTTTTGAAAGGGTCGGAGCCTCAGATCATAGAAAGAAGGAAATATGCCCTACGCGTGAAAATAGTCCGGTACCAATGTCGCCACTTTTCAACATTTGTGCGATTCCACCACATGCACAATATTGTAAAAAAATAAGTTTACGCAAACTTCCATTGAATTGACGACTAGCGTTCTGAATAGTTCTGATGCTCTGATTGGTACGCACATTTCGTTAAACATTAAAGGAATACACTCTACTAACACGTAATCGAACAGCGTCGGTGAATGCTAGGGATGGGCAATGTAGTCATCGATAAAATCGTACGATACTTTCTTACTCTTACGTACGATCTTTTGTAACCAAAATATTTCGTGTCATCATCATCATCATCCGTGCGGTCTATCCCGGTTGTGAACCCACACTGGTGTGTGGGGTCCCAGGGTCCGCCTTTCTTATTTTCTTGGCCCACTTCGCGCGGTCTTGTGCATCCTTAGTGGTGAGTCTGTTGGCACGCATGTCACCCCTAACGACGTCGAGCCACCGCTTCTCTTCCTCTCGACCTCTTCTACCTGTACTTGGCGGGGGCGGCATGGCCAGACATTTTTTGCCCACGTAGTTAGCCGATCTCCTGCAGCACTCCTGCAGCTTGTCTGCGATGTCACGAACACGAAGGCTGCCGCGGAAGCGGGTGTTACGCACGCGATCTTTGCGTGAGACTCCACACATCCACCGCAGCATCCACATTTCCATGACGCGCAGCTCCTGCTTGTGTCGCTTTAGTAACGGCCATGTTTCACTGCCATATAAAAGGACAGACCTAATGATGGTTTTATAGACCTGCCCCTTCAGTTTGATCGGCATTTTGGGGTCACAAATGACACCAGTCACCTCACGCCATTTGGTCCAAGCCGCAGGAATTCGGGCTATGACGTCGCGATGTCCCCGAACGCTCTTAACACATCCCAGGTATTTGACACGGTCCGTGCGCTCGACCACGTCAACGCCTATGCGGAAGGACTGGGGATCTGTGGTGTTTCAGGCCATGTACTCCCGTCTTGGCCCACTATTTTTTGTTACTCATTAAGGTTCTGTGTTTTGTTTTAATGTTTTTGTACTGTAATTCTGTCACTGTATGGGTCAGTAAATGTTTTTTCTTTCTTTCTTTCTTTCTTCGCAGCAGCTTTGTCAGCAGCTCGTGGAAGTAAGAGCGCCATCTCTCCTTCACCGGGCGGTCCTCGCATAGCAGGTTACCGAGAGTGTCATTTACACAGCGGCACATGGAAATATCCTGGGCCGCTTCGACTCTCGAACGTGCCAACTTGTAAACGAGCTTCTGCCCCTCAGACGACTCCAGCTTATCGTACAAACGACGTAAGTGGTCACGTATCGCCTACAGCTCGTTTAGAGGCACGTTTGGCATCCCTGTACGCGGCGCGATCTTCAGGAGATTTGGACGCTTGCCACGCTTTGAAGAGGGCTTCCTTTACCCTGATCTCCTTCTGGACTGCTTCGTTCCACCACCAGGTCTCCTTGTCAAGCCCACGTCCACCCCGAGACACACACAAAGCCACCCTCGCCGCCCCGGTGATAGCTGCCTGACACCCATACCAGTGCTTTTGCCCGGACTCACTATCCGCTGCGATGCACAGGTCACAGACAGCGGCTGCAAAGTCTGGGGATCTGGCTCCTTCAAGCAGCCACCACCTGGTTCGGGGCGGGCAGCTCTCCCGGCATTTGCCTCCAGGCTTCACTCGCAGGTCCATCACAAGTCGATGGTGTTTGGCAGTAAGACTCTCTCCGGGTATGACCTTACGGTTAGCTATCTTGCCAATCTGGGCTCTCCTGGTGAGAAAGTAATCGATTTGGGTTGCGCTCCTACCGCTCTTGTAGGTGATCAGATGCTCGGGACTTTTTCGAAGAACGTGTTCACGACGGCCCAGTCAGCAGCCATACACGTCAGGAGAATCTCCTCGCCTTCAGCGTTACGACTGCCAAAACCACCGTGAACACGTCCGTATTCCTCACACCGTTCACCCACACGACCGTTCAGATCGCCACCCAGGACGACGCCTTGGGACCATGGAATAGTGCATAGGAGCTGGTCGATTTGCTCCCAGAAACAGTGTCTTATCCGAATCGCCACAACCGACCTGCGGTGCGTAGGCACTTATCAAATTGGTCGTGACCCCTTCGATAAGCACCCTCACGACCACAAGGCGGTCGCTAACACGATTTACTTCCAAGACACTTCTGGAATTCCTCGGACAGCACCACCCCCACTCCATTAATTGGCCCCACCAGGAGAACTCGCGTAGATCAGTTTGTAGCCGTGCCCGATGTTCCGGGACCTGTTGCCTCTCCAGCGAGTCTCCTGCAGGAACGCCACGGCCACCCTCCGCCTAGCGAGCACATCGGCCAGCTCGCCAGGCGAGCGCGTCCCGTCAGCGTGTCATCGTTCCATGACGCGAAGCGGACCTTCCTCTGGACTTATGTCTTTAACCGGGCTCGCCCATGGCCCGGTAACCCTAACCCACTTAACACAGGAGTAGGGCGATCCCCCTGCGCGTCGTTTTCCGGCGACGCCCTATAAAAGTCGGGTACTCTCTGCTGACTTTCCATTTAGTGTGGCTTTAGTTGGCTTTACGGGAGCGACTGCCATCTGACCTCCCAACCCATAAAGGGGAGCCGTCGCCAGAGCCTCCTTCGTTGATCAGCAGGGTGCACCAGCTTGCAGGCGGGGTTGGCTTGGGGCCCGAAGATGTTGGAGGACCCCCTTAACCAAAATATTTCGTGTAAGGGTATAAAAACTCTTCAATAAGGAAACACAACTTGTTATTTTACAAAACATGTGTATTCAAAATGAAAAATACTACGCAGTTAGTTATAATTCACTGGCTCGTGAATTGTTTATATTAGGTCTTTACCTATGAAATTGCCGTTTTGTATGAAAAAATTTAAACGATTTTTTTTATGTATTTTTTATTCGTATTAATCGAAGTAATCACCCATGCAGTCAATGCATCTTTGCCAACGCAGTGGTAGTTTATTGATGCTCTTCTTAAAGAAATCAGCTGGACGGGAGGCAACAAATTCTTCAAAGGCATTTTGTACTGCCTCTTGGGTATTGAATTTTTTTCCCGCCAAAAAGTTATCCAAATTCTGGAAAAAGTAGTAGTCTGTAGGCGCAAGGTCTGGTGAGTAGGGCGGCTGACGGAGAGCCTCCAACCCCAGTTCTTGCAACTTGGAGACCGTCTGCTGTGCAGAATAAGGTCGCGCGTTGTCGTGCAGGAGCAGCGGAGACGGGCGATTGACCAATGCTGGTTGGAGATGTGCCAGCTTCTCCATCATTGTGTTCAGTTCTTCACAGTACACATCTGCAGTAATGCTCACCCTGTTGGGTAAGAAGCTGTGATGAATCACACCGGCGCTAGACCACCAAACTGTGACCATCACTTTTCTAGGGGTAAGTTTTCGTTTAGGGCATTGTTTAGGTCCTGAACCAGGATCCAACCAACTTGCTGAGCGCTTGCAGTTTTCAAACAGAATCCATTTTTCATCGCAGGTAACGATGCGGTTCAAAATTCCTTCATTTGTGTGTTTGTTGAGCAGTGCAAGGCACGTCTCGACGCGTATTTCGCGCTGGCGATCATTGAGTTCGTGGGGCACCCATTTGTCAAGCTTTTTTACCTTGCCAATTTGACGCAAATGGACCAATATTGTTTTGACGCTAACGTCGAAAGCTGCTGCTAATTCAGCCGTAGATTGTGTATCATCAGCTTCCAAAATCGCCTTCAATTCGTCATTGTCGACCAAAGTCTTCGGACGACCGCGAAGTTCATTTTTCAGGTCGAAATTTCCAGAACGGAAGCGAGCAAACCAATAACAGGTGGTGCGTTGGTTTGTAGTGTTAGCTCCGTAAACGTCGTTAATGTTGCGTGCCGCTTGTGCCGCGTTGCTGCCACGACGGTACTCATATTCCATAATTACTCGAATTTTTAACGTATCCATGAGGACGTAAAAGATTGAAATGCGATGAAAATGTTACACTAATCAATAAACAAATGACTACTTTTGGAAAAAGAATTCCATGTTTTTAAAATAAAATTAATTTGAAATTAGAATTCTTAGCCAAACAAAAAATATTTTGATTTGAAATGGCCAGTATTGCAGAACGGCAATTTCATAGGTAAAGACCTATTATTTACTTAGTACGTGTCTTTTTGACATTATTTGTGGCTTCATGTTGAACACGCACGTAAATATACTTCTCCATCACTGCTTTCGTTAGGTGGACCAAATGATTGGTCATTGGTGATTGATCATACTGATGGAAATCAATGGGTTAAAGGTGGTCCCTCACCTGATTCGATTTTGAGCATTACATTACAGAACTCCCTGACATGACGAATTTTCGCCTGTAACTTACATTTCAGATTCGATTTTAGCATTAAATAACAATACTGCCTTACAAAACTTTAGGGAAGTTGTATCAAAATATTACACATTATCATGAAGTTGCGCACTCTAAGTCGAAGCTCGTAGGGTGAGTTTTACAGGTTGAACTGTAAAATTTAAAGAAAACGTTTTTCATAGAATTATTACATCAATATAATAGCACTTGCCAATGGTATGTGATTCCAAATTTCTTGTAATTTTGTTTATTACATCGATTTTTGCAAATAAACACGTTACAGACCGCCAATAAGGAAAAAATCCAGAGCTCTCGCATGAGAAGAAAATGAAGTGGTCTTAGAACGGTTCCCGGCGATATCGTGATATCAAGGCGACACGCGCCACGCCTCCTACCTAGCCATATCTCCTTCTTTCTATGATCTGAGGTTGGAGCAGTATTTTTGTGTAAAAAAGTATATTTGTGGAGATAATACTATTTCGTGCTAATTAAAGTGAATAAGCCCAATTGTTTAATCATGTTAAAAAGAACATTTCGTGTATGGATGTTTTTTTTAACAATGAGACCATGATTCCCATAAAGCTAAATGTAACCAGTGCGAAATGATAATTTCTCGTGGTGGGCAGGGAAAAACTGCAAATACTACCAAGTGGTTCTCTATTTTGTCTTATTAAAATTTTAATCATAATACCACACCATATGTACCACATCTCAATTAAGTTTTTGTACAAAATCATTATTTTCTCCAAATGATAACTTGCCCGAAAATTGTTTGTCATAAACATTGCAATCCATAACATTCGAAAGTCAATAGTCATAAGTCCTAAATTAAATCAAAATAATTATTTATTCTTTTAAAATTTTTAGACTTTGTAATAGTAATCTTTTGTAATAGGTTGGGGAAAAAGTTTCTTTGCAATTTTTTATTATAGTTTATTTACATTTAACCAAAGTATGTAGGTGCCATTAGGACTATACGGCGGATGCATTAACACCTCCCAGCCAAACTCTCTTAATGTTTGCTGAATGGCTAAAGATGTGTGAGGTCTAGCGTTATCATGATGAAAAGCCACACCCTTTCTGTTGATGAATTCCGGCCGCTTTCACTCAACTTCTTGCTTTAATCTCATCAGTTGTTCGCAGTAGAGTTCAGAATCGATGGTCCTGCCTGGTGGTAACAGCTCATTATGAATAATGCCCTTCCAATCCCACCACACACAGAATCACCTTGTTGCGAGCATCCATTTTATCCGTAATAGAGCGACCAGAGCGACGTGCTTCTTTGACATTAAAATTTCCGGATTGAAAACGCTTAAACCAAATTTGTGCTACTCTCACAGAAACTGCACTAGGTCCATAAACAACGCAAATTTTTTTCGCGGCTTGCGTTGCATTTTTACCTTTTTTGTAGTAAAATTTTAAAATGTATCAAATTTCTTCATTAGATTAACTCATCGTGACAGTAAGAAAAACAAATGAAAATCACACATTTTCTTATTTGAATTTGCAATTACCGTCTTTAAAATTTTAACTTTTAATGATACCAAAACCAGCCAGATACAAATAGTATAGGCAAAGCGATTTTATTACATGTTCATACATACTATATGCGAAAAGATTTTATCCCCAATCTATTATTAAAATCTGATGTTATATTAAAATTGTTTCATACTAATGAAACAAAATTTGAATTCGAACATGCGAATATTAGTACAAGTGAAGGTTATAAGAAATGTGTTATGATGATTTGAGAAGTGATTTCCGGACAAAAAATTCAAAGATGAACAACCATATTAAACAATGACATCCAATCCTGATACCTCGGTAAGGTTCTGCTATTACATCAAAGAAAAACCTTGATTTTCATTGAAAAATACATTCGAAATATTTGGTCCTGAGAAGCATAACACTGTAAGTCCGTTTTTTACCGTTTTTTGGTTGTTCAGCCAATGTATATAAAAAACCGTCTTCTAACCAACGATAAAACTGTATGGCCAAAAAGTCAGTCAGAACATTAATTTTCAAAATTGTATAAAAATGTAGCAAACCGTTACGGTTGTGCGTGACGCATATTATTGCAAGTGAAATCTAGTAAAATACTCCGACACCTTCATAATATATTTTATCTAGGATTATATCGGAATTTGAATTTGAAATTAACCTCAAATTTAAGTTAGCTTAACAAAAAAAATTATCTCTTATCCATTCCTTTATCTGGGATAGTTTTTATTAAATAAAATAAAGCCATGCTCATGAAACCTGTGGTTTGAATTGTTTTTAAGGGATAAAGTTCGGACCCCACTAATTTTTTCACAAAATAGTCTGTACTGTAAAACTTTGCTATTGGCACTAACAGTTTTATGCTTCCAGGTCCAGACATAGCCTGATAGTTGGCGCTCCTTGCCGACTAGTCGCAAACTAATCGCCGACTACTATAGTGGCCGGATAGTCTGCTTGACCGACTAGTCGGCACATCTCTAATAGTTATTGATTGCTTGATATTCTAAAGTAGTAGATAACATTGAGCTTTTTAGAATTTATTTAACTTTAAAATATAACCTAACAGGTCATGCAAAATTACTCGGTGCTCTAAAACCCCGCTTTTTCGAGCCCAAAACTATTATTAATTATGAATCTAAATGACGATAAAAGTTTGATCGTCGTGACCCATGAACATAAAAAATATTGTTCTGGGGCAAACAATGTATGGGCGCTGGGACGTTTCCTTCAAATTCTCTCTCATTCATCTTCAGTTGAAATAGTCTAGATGTGCAGTGCAGTATGGGAATTGAATATAGGATTGAATGACTTTTGTTTAGTGTCTAGTTATTTTTCCAGGGAAGAGGGTGAAGAAGAAGAAATAGAGGATGGTGATGATGACCTTGAAGACGAAGAGGAGGAAGATGATGAAGAAGACGATGACGAAATTGATGATGACTCTGAAGTAATCAGCAAACTGCTAGAGGCAGACGAGGACAGCAGTGTGGAGTTTAACTGTGCCATTGAGCCATCTCAGTCTAGGAGACCACGCCGTTCCACAAGATTGCACTCCTCTTTTGGGGTCCATGACAATGATTCCCCAATCCCAGTGGACGATGATCAAAAGTAAGCTTGAAAAAACTAATAATTATTAAGATTACGGTTATTTATAAATTTAAGAATCTGGGATTATTGCTTAACAAAATTCTTTCTTTAAAATTGAACATACCTATAGCATGTTATAGTAATTGGGTATGGGAACAATTTTTCTTTTCACTGTTTTAAGTAACTAATTTGAATATTTCGTTGATCTAGCCTTTAGTTATTTTTTTTTTAAAAATTCAACATTGCGAACTCATGACGTCACAAATTCAGTTAGTGTTCCCACATGTGTTTTTTCCCAGATTCGTGGTAAATAAATTATGAAGAGAAAATTACTGATTTACTGCACTTACGTCTGAAACAGAACTCTGCGTTCATCATGTACAATCTCACGAGAATGTTAGAAGTAGACTTTAGATACAATTCATTTTGCCAAGTTCTGAAACCAAGCCCTACCTGAAAGGGTTGGGATTATTGCGAATGGCTATTTGAAGTCCTACCTACCCGTCTGGGCAATGGGCGTAAATTAATGTACGTATTATTAAACATAACTTTGTGGAAAAATATATTTCACCTGGGGGAATTTTAAATCTGCTATCTGGAAACCCCATTAATCGTACCATTCAGTAGAATCACCTAGCTAAAAGTCTTACGTATGATACAGATCGCGTCATTTATCGGTTGATGGATAGATTATGAACCAATCACGTGAAAGGACGTTTATACGAACCAATAGGTTTCAATTGTGAGATGTCAATTTGATTACCGTCAAGAATCCAATAAGAACCATAATATACTCTTTGTGGACGTTGGCAAACTGGGGTCATTCATTTAACTGATAAATAAGGTATAAAATACAAATACCTCGAAATGGTTTTCGATTTAGGACATGTTTGATTTTTGTTCCCATACCCAATTGGGGTTTACTACACTATGCTCCCCACGCTGCTCATCACTCTGCTCCTTGCGCTGCCACATGTTGCCCTCTCTGTTTACACACTGTGCTACTCGCCCGATTATTCGCTATTTTTATCCTTTGACACGCGCCCAAAGAACCGTCAAAACGGAGCAGTGGAAAATTGGGCATTCCGAGGCGCGTGACAGGCGCCTTGACTACTATGTGGCTATAGCCACACTCGTCTCTGCCTTCTTTCCTCGCTACTTCCCATGCCACTCAACAAGTGTGGAGCAGGGCCAATAGATTGAATTGTTATAATTCATCAAAAAAAAAAAGTCCACCACCATCCACCTTGTTTCCGCGATCCAGTGCTGCGTTTGCCGTTATCTCTGTTGTCGTAAGGTCGACCAATATAACATTACATAATTATTGCGCTTTGCTTAGATACGCTTTAAGTTAAGCTGTGTCTCACCGTATTGTATGAGCTAAACAACAAAATGATAAGACCCCTAAGTTAAACGAATTATGACCATATAACTTTAGGATTACTGTATATAATTTGAATGCAGGGAGTCTCTTCGAAGATCAAGAAGGTCAGCCAGATTTGACGAAAGTCAGCTAGATGCAGATTTGGTCAACCCGTGCGATGGGTAAGGCCATGAACTCATGAGGCTCGTGGTGCTAACATCTTGTCATTCTTACATATTAATATTTAATTTCAGCGAGTATCGACCTCCACGGAAAAGGAACCGTGAAAGACATGAAGAAGTTACGGCGGAAGAAGAAAAAGACGAGGGCAATAATAGGTAACTTAATTGCAAAGTATTTTTGTGTTATCAATTTCAATATTGTCGTTTTCTTACGTCTGGATGTGTTTTCTTCCTAGGGAAAGACGCTCTCGTCGACTCAAAGAAGACAAACGATCAAAGTGGCTCCCGGAAACCTACGACGTGAAGGCGGATTCAGCAGATGAAAATAGGTTTGCAATTTGAAAGTTATCAGATACTGATATATCTGTCAGGTCAGTATGTAGTATGTATGTCAGGATTCATACCGTAAGGAAAATTATATGAAATACTCAGAAGCATGTATAAACGTAACGTAGTGGATAACAAAGAGTGCGTTGTTATCTTGGAGCCGGGACTGCTTCTAGTTAACGATACTGCGAAACTGATCACTTTTGAGATAATTTACCACCATTGTGTCTAACTTCTAAGCAACTATTAGGACGACGCTTATAACGTCACATACTTATTTTACGATTTGTTCCTCCGTTGCAAAACATTTCAATTGAACATTTTGGTGTGCTTTTTAAATTAGTGAGCCAGCGGGTGGAGAAGAGGGCTCAGAAGCGGCTTGTCCCGAGGATGAGTCCGCCATCGTGGCCTCGTGCTACTGCGAGAAGCCGAGCAACGTGCACGCGGCGCCCGAGGATGTGCCAGGTACGTTAACTGTAAGCGCTTAAGCGCATAGACCGTGTGCGCGTCCACGTGCTAGCCCAGCGCGGTCGCGATGACGGGCGCGAAGTATCAAACATTTTATTTTCTGTTTAGGTTTAATTATGTTTTTATTGTTGAATATGCCTCTTTCGTGAGTGTATGCCAATAAATTACTTTTAACTTTTACTTTTTACTAATATGATTAATATCAGTGTCAATCCGCAAAAAACTTTATGTCGACATGTGCTTTGTTATTATTCTGCGCAGAACCGGTATTCTGCCAAGCTATAGAGCTGGTAGACGGCGTGCGAGTGGGCTGCTCGCACCCGGCCCGGCGCGCGGACGACGGGGCCCTGGACGCGCTGCTCCGCGCCGGGCCCCGCGCGCCCTTCGTGCTGCTCTGCGCGCTGCACGCCGCGCAGCTGCACCGCCATATGTGTTGCCCCACCTGCGGCCTGTTCTGCACTCAGGTACTGTGGCCGTCTATAGAGCTAGTGGCCAGTGCGAAAGGGCACTTTTGTTTAGTCAATATAATACTCTAGCTCCTCTATGAGCTCTGGCTAGCTTCCTCACCAACAGGAACTCAACACTGCGTTAACAGCTCTGGTTATCCATTTGTTAATAATCTTTGGGCGTAACTCTAACTGGCGGAGAAATGCGGTATATCATGCTCCTCTAATCTTATTAACTTTCATGGACTCCTTATATGATTTCGTAGCCGACTCCGCGCAGCAGCAGCAGGCGACGTGAGTTATCACAACCAGCTTCGTGTCTAACTACGGATGGTATATCATAGAAATATACAGGGCGCCTCGGGAAGTAAGGATCAAATAAAAATAGCGCATAGTTGGGTCATTCCTGACCTTTTCAGCCCTATAAATACTGGTCCGATCTCTAACCGTTAAAAAGTTATGACTTTTTATAAAATCGCCTTAATTAATCTAATAAAAATGTAGCAAATCTACCAACTTATTTTCTTTGCCAGTTGCAGTCGTCTGCTGCTGCTGCGTGAAGTCGGGTACGAACTTGCTCCTTTAAGCGTTAACATTTAATTTTTGTTTTAGGGCATATTCTACCAATGCTCGGAAGGCCACCTCTTCCACCTGGAATGCGGGCTGCCGTACAACGACGTGAAGCAGAAGCCGGGCTGCCCGCACTGCGGCGTGCGCTCGTACCGCTGGCAGCCGCACAACAAGCTGTGCTCGCGCGTGCAGCTCGCGATGCGCTGCAGCAACAAGCGGATATTCCTGCCGGACCAGAGGGAGCAGTGGTGAGGGTTTGAATCAGGCTATTGCGGTGCAGACTACAGATTCACTTCTACCTCGAGTTTACGACACGTGAACTAAGATGTTAAACTTTTATGTCGGGTGTAGTCCCATTTCTTTTTACACTAGGAGTACTGTACTGAAATCTCATGCTTACATACTTACTACAGATTAAGCAACATCGCTCCGTCGGTATAAACTCATGTCTACGCAGTCGACACTCCCTTCCGTGAGGTAGGAAATCAAATCATGTCGTGCAGGTGCTCGTAGAAGTGATTTTTACAGGATTACGGCAGTATGACGTCAGCAAGCAAAAAAATTTAATGTAAAAAAGAAAATAATAGTGTAAAATCCGAGTAAGAGGCAATTTTATTTACTAACAAGGGCAACAAACGGCGTCTTAACTAAAACCATTGTTCCAGCACACCCGCATACTTAGGCTTCACACGCCTAGAGGAATCTCAAATAGACCTATCGCCAGTGATCCCTGAAGACCTGCTGCCGTCTCCGCCGATAGACCTGAAGCGTCTGTGCCAGGAGAGCGAGAAGGCTGACTACGACGACTTGCTGACGAGCACTCCGGCGCAGAGGCTCTGCGACGCCATCCTTGCGGGGGAGGCTCTGGAACAGTTGCTGCCGAAAATTGGTGAGCAGTATTTATTAGACAGACAACATGCATAGTTTATTCAAATACATTTTGGTTTTAACGTTTTGATGACTAGATGAATTCCCAATGAGAAAGCTGCTATGTAACTTGACCCAGAATGGCGTCGAACGCGCGTGCACAGACTTGTACGAATTCTTGCGAGCTCAATTTTGAATCATGTTTCAAAAAGGTTTTTCAGGAACATTTCAGAACTTTGTTTATAATCTAAACCTATTTGTCTCACACAAATAGGTTAAAATTATACATTTATATTTTATAGGGTTTTCTGAAATCATGTTCTTTTTTCAAATTCACACGCAATTTATAAATTCATTTTATTAAATACGGCAGTTCAAAAGATTATGGCCCAGTTCTTTGTTCTTCATATGATGATGCATGCATGAATTTGCCAATCCTTAGTTCCGACAGCATTTGTGCCCCACTATGAGTATAAAAGGACTGTTAAAAATTGTAAACTTTTGCATTAGTATCCCGCGCGTGCGTGAACACAGCGCTCACATCGCTCTCCGGCGGCACGAGCGTGCACGCGGCGTGCTCGCGCGCGCGCGTCGACGCGCTGTACGCGCTGCAGTACGCGGGCGGCGACCTCGACGCGCCAGACAACGCGCTGCGGACGCCGCTCATTCTTGCCTTGCAAAGTTTGTATAGTATTTATTTATTACTATCAGCAGTCCTGAAAATCAGCTTAGAATTCAGATGTTTCGAATTTGGTTTGAAATTTATATTAGTCTCTTTGTGAACGAACAAAATTTGGCTTTTGACATATATGTATTGTATAATCATAATTAAACTATACCGGGTGATTATCAAATAACTTCCGAAAACGATATACTCACTAAGAAAAAAAAAATTTTTTCGCTTATACAGGGTGTAGTTCTGAACTGCAACGCCCGATAGTACACTTGAAAGTAATTACAAGGAACATATAAATAAATATTTAACTATTACTTTATTAGGAAAAAACCTTTTTCAAACGTATTCTAAAACTTTCGAGCGAGTGGCTAACACGCACGGGAGGCGATAATGCTACGAGTGTTACTACGCTACGAATAAAAATTTTGATTCCCCTCTCCTTCATACTTCACCGGGCTTAGGGCCGGCAAAGGTAACCTACTACGAAGTATAACTTGCTTAAATTTCAATTTAAAAGATAATGTAGGTACTTAGAGAGCGCTTGAGAGAGCACTTCAACCCGGCCGCGATATGGTTGTTATGAGAGTCATAAAATAAAGTTCGAGCGTTTTCGTTTACGAGACAAGGTAGGTATTCATAGGTTTTGGTACCTTTGGCGTATTTAAAAGGTGGAATCAACTTATTTACAATGATTAATAACACTAGTTAATTTACTCTAAAAAGTTTTGATTTGAGGTTTTTTTTTATTTACACTGATTTATTCGACCTACGTTCGTTTATTTTTTTGTTACACTGATTATTGATACGATTTCTACATTATCCTAAGTATGTGTTCAAAGTGTCTGCCATTCTGTTCGATGCACACTGAGGCACGACGTCGCAAATTGCCATTTAATCGCGATAGAAAAGTTAAATTGTTTTTCACTACCACAAAAGCGTCCTCTATCGCTTGTAACAACTCACCACGGCTTTGGTATTCATCGTGGTAGCCATACACTAAAGTAAAGTAAAAGTAACGACCGGCATAGTCCGTCGGCAAAAGGTATTGAACTCTTCTAAAATGACAAGGGTGCTTCGTCTCGTTACGTAGTAATCTCCAACCGGTAGTGTGGTCAAGGCCGAAGAATCGCCCTGCCTGCCGGGTACTTGTTAAAGTTCTAACGTTCCTTTCACATGTAAATCAAGCATTTCAAGTTATACTTATGTTATTCATTTTGTTTCAGCTCTATTTGATAAGCCAGACGTGAAAAGCCCAACTAAAAACAGAAGTATAAATGAGAAAGAATGTAAAGATGAAGAATCTAAGGAAGTGGAAATGAACGGCGACAAAGATGAGAAGGAAGAAATAGATGATGATAGTCTGATAATGAAGAGGGATGAGTCGGTCAAGGATGAAGATCTCATTAAAGTCATCCGATATCTGGTAGCAGCGGGTTGTGATGTCAATATACAGGTATGAATAACTTTTGTTCTATAAAGTGGTCGCGTAGCAGAAAAGAATTTCGTTTGCGTTCGTGCCAACGCGGTGCCAGGACATTAGCGCGTGGAGATGAAAGATCAAAAACTCTTTGTGGGCATTAAATAAAGTATGTAGATCCAACTTATGTGGCGCCGGAAGTAGTTCCTTATTGCCTTGACGGCGCTGTAGTACACAGCATCACAAGTTGGCTTCAATACAAGTTGCCTTCATACTTGTTTAGTCTTGTATTGTGTAATCACACCTTCATAATTTTTAATTACGACAGTTCATAAATTGGCCATTGGCTGGTTTTTAACTTACACATTTACAAAAGTTGCCATACAAAGACGGATTTTTCTTACAATGAGATTGTTCAAAACGCCGTATATAGAAATAATTTATCGTAATATAGGGTGCAGAAGGCATGGCAGCATTGCACATGGCGGCCCAGCACGGCAGCGCGCCCGTGTGCCAGATACTGCTGGCCGCCAACGCGGAGGCGGACGCGCGCGACCTCGGCGGGTGGACGCCGCTCGTGTGGGCCGCGGAGAACGCGCACAACGATGTCGTGAGGTGAGTAGCTTGTGTCTGTGACGTCACAGCTGGTGACACATGCCGGCCAGCACGGCAGCGCGCCCGTGTGCCAGATACTGCTGGCCGCCAACGCGGAGGCGGACGCGCGCGACCTCGGCGGGTGGACATGTCCATGGACACTTCTCTGTTATTGAATCTATGTTAATTTGAGATACAGTTCTTGAAAAGGCTTTGAAATTAGAAGCTTGCTTTTTCATCATGTCGTCTAACTGGCTACACGTTCCTCTCGAAGTGGATTTTTGGTTCTCATTTACTTCCGCAGCCCACGATAACGAACCGGAAGCCACGCCCCCTTCCAACAAGCAAGGGGGGCGGTTGACGAACTTCGGATGCGTATCTCGTCAAAAAATCTCTTGTTTCTTGATAAACTTTTTGTGTTATGTTGTATTCATCTTCAGATACATATTCATGATCATCTTGCAGCACTTGGCGTAACTTGCGATCATTTTCCTGGTACTCGCTCCAGTATAAATCGGCTCGTCTCTTGATATGTTCAGAAGTCTAGCGCTCTGCATCATCTTTCTTAAAGTTACGCAAATAATTTTTGATTGCGTCCGAAAGTTGTTCTTGATTGGCAAGGACTTTCATGATAGAAACACTTGATAACTTGAAGTAAGACCTTGCTGGTTATGAGTCTTGTTCTTGAAATTGAGTTCTGCTTTCGTGGCTTTAATTTTCTTCATAGGTACGTCCGGCTTTGTTTCTTGATAACTTGATACTTGATCTGATTGTTGTCTCGCTGTGCTGGAGACTCGATCACTCAGTAGGACTTGTTTCTCACTTGTCGCTTGTTCTGTCTTAGCGTAAACTCGAAGGAAGTCTCGAAGGACCATAAACGTATGAGCCCTTGCTAGGTTCACACATTGACTTTTTTTTTTTATTTGTTCTTTTATCACAATACTGTACTCAACTACAACATCTGCCAAACTGCAAAACAGTTTGTCGGCAGTAGCTCTCGTGGATGCTATAATAATAAAAAGTACTCATGCATCTACTTATTACTGATAATATATTAACATGATGAATCTTGGGAGATCTTGATAATAACAACACTCGAAAACTTGATATTCTTGATTTATTCATATAACTTGATTACACAGATAAAGGCAGCAATGAACTAATTTAATATAAATGAAAATAGCTAACAATGACTCGCGTTGCGTAAATAACATTTTGCCAGCTTGCTATAAACTGTACTTTGTACACGAACAAACTTAAACTTTTCGTAGTTATACTGTTTAGGGTAATTTTTCTTTAACCTTAAGTACTTTAGATTATCATTACCTTACCTATGTTATACCATTACTGAGTTTTCCCAATGTGCATCACGCGACCTATCTTTAGCTTGAGGCATCTAATTTCTCCCAGAGCGTCGTTAAACCTTAGTATCACAGCAAAGCGTTAATAATAATAACAATAAATAATAAATATCCCTGGACATTATTCCACACAGCGCCATCTAGCCCCAAAGTAAGCTAATTAAAGCTTGTGTTATGGGATACTAGACAACGGATAAACATACTTAAATACATTTTCTTTTGTAAATACATACTTATTATACATAGAAGACACCCAGACCAGTACAAACAGACATGTTCATGCACACAAATGTTTGTACTGTGCGGGGATCGAACCCGCGACCTCTGGTGTAATAGCCAACTTCTTAACCATTACACCAAGTCGGTCGTTAACGCACCTAAATTGTGTTGATTAGATGAGGTTTGATACGATAGTAGTAATGTCGAATTGTGGTTAAACATCGCCTTGTACTTGAATAGTTGCAAAAAGTGGTTAAGAGCGATTTTTATCTCAGTCAGTAATTCTCTCTTTTTCATGAATTTTATAAATTGCCAAAAAAAATAATTGAGTATCACCCCACAGATTGCTGATATCCCACGGCGCGCAAGCCGACACCGTAGACGCGGAAGGCAACAGCGCGCTGCACTGGTGCGCGCTGGCGGGGCACGCGCCCGCCGCCGGCCTGCTGCTCGCCGCCGCGCCCGCCGCGCGCGACCGCCCCAACGCGCACCGGGACACGCCGCTGTGAGTGCAGTACACGAGTAAGCTCCGATTCACAGCGACCGGCTTACAGCGCGCCCTTCGGAACGGAAACCGCGGCAGGCTCTGGAAGCCGGTACGCACTCCGAGCGCTCAGAGGAGCTGCCGAACGGACCCGATGGCAGCCGATCGCTTGCTGATCGAGCCGGCTTTTAAACGCTCGGCAGATGGAGAACAATAACAGACATCAGTGTTGAGCCCTTGACAACTCTACACCTCTTAATCCGACAAGCGCTTTGTAGTATGTAATTAAAACACAAACATTTATTTCCAACAGGCACGTCGCTGCACGACAAGGACATTACGCTTGTGTTGTTATTCTGCTGGCTCGAGGAGCGAGGGTATGTTAATTTATTAAATTCTTGCAAATCTAACATTTACCTAACTTTCACGGTTCCTCTGAAATGTAGTAGCACAGTATTATAAAGCACCTACCAGTACTCCCGACTCCTTTGTCGATAAACGCATGCCGCCACTGCGTACAGAAACTCCGTCAAAGGTCAGGGTTGTCACAACAAAATCTACTCAAATATTTTACATTTTTTTTTAATTTGTAATAGCGATAGAATAAAAATAGTCTGTGGGTATGATGGGTTGGTTTGATACCAACTATACCACACGGTGTCGGGTGTAGAATATGGAGTAAAATAATATTCAAGACTCACGTTCAAATGTTTGTATTCCCAACACAATTATTAGAAGGCACAGTAGGAAGATGAACACACAGCACAAGCACAGTCAGATAGTAGGTAAGCGACACAGTTCGGAAAGATAGATGATAGAATAGATGTGGAAGAATGAAAGTCTTAATAATAACATACAAGGCACTCAAGCGTAAGTATATAAGCGAGTCAAAAGCAGCGTGCGTTCCGCGTCGTAAGCAAGTTTCGACTGATGCGCGGGCGCAGCGGACGGCGCGTCCCCGCGTACATGAGCGTTATGTACGGTCCGCACGAACGCGCTGTGCAATGCTCGATGATGATGATTGTCGATATCGATATCGACAAACTGATATGCATCGTAGTGTCGCGCATGTAATGTAAATATATAATGTTATTATAGATATAAGTAATTTAGTGTTGTAATGTGTGTGCTTAGGTTAAGTGTAATATAGTTTAGGATTAATAAATAGGTATAAGTGTGAAATATAACATTTATAAATAAAAGATATGAAGTGTAGGAAAGTTGCCTACAGTCAATAGAGCCTTTTCAAGAATAACATCGTAACAGACATAAAACAAAAACAGCAAACATGAAACGGCAGATTTTTTTTTTCGCTATTTCAAAGTTAGCTCCATAGTAAAAGTTGTTCAGTTTCATGGTTCCCTATCAACCATGTGCACAGGTTGCACGTTCGCGTTGGCAAGTTTCCAGGACTTAGGAACTTGTCCCGTGAAGAGAAAGAGACGGTACTTATACGAAACAACCCTTGCAAGTGCAAAATGTTAACAATGAATATTTGCGAGTAAAACAAAAACAAGTCGACGTACTTCTTTGTTTTTTTTTTTATCGGTGAAATTTGGCTATATCGTGTTTGGAAAGGTTGTCGCCTTAGTTACAGACACTGATCTACTCGTACAATTTAAAGATCTTTTAAATTAGTAGTTATCTTCAAACAAAGTCGATGAAATATTGACAATCTTGGGAAAGCACAGCCATAATCACGGTTTTAGCTGCAGTTAGCGCATATTTATTCAAGTTATAACTTTTTTAATTGCAACAAGGCATTTGCCAATACTCTCAGAAATAGCCGTACCATCGACCTCTTTGTCATGGATAGCTGTATTTTGTTGGTATAGTTCGCGTCAAACTTCTAGTCCACTCTGAAGTTGTCTCGAGTGCCGCATTCCTATTTTTTCCTATGAAAAATAAGCATTGCGATGCGCGAAACAACTTCAGATAGGACTAGAACTTAGACGCGAACTTATACCGCGTTCGCCAATATGAGCTCAGATTTTACCCTTCTGACCGCTTCTTCTTCTTCTCGTGTCAATGGCAAATAGTCAATTCTAAACGGATCTATACGGATTTCGCCAGAAAGCAGCAACTTCCAGCCCAGCATCAGACGCCAAGTACAGATCCTCCAAAGACCAGGTGGCGGGGCACTGTGGGCAGTCGAGCATGTGGGCCATTGTTTGAGGCGACCAACCACAGTCACACCCTCGGTCTATTTCGTTAATGAACCCCCATTTAGCCATGTTATCCTTGCTTCGGCCAACCTGGGAACGAAGGTGGTTCAGAGATTTCCAGATTGGCCAGGGCTGCTCATGGCCTAGTGGCAGGTGTTCAGCGGGGGTCACGTAGGGGGGGGGGTCTTCTGTCCGCGACTGTATATGCTTGCGTGTCCTCAGACGGACATAGAGAACTCCGCGGGCTCGCTGCCGGTAGAAGTGTGTGACGGGCCCTCGCAGAGCGCCATCTCGCTCAACATGCAGATGAAGCTGCTGGTCAAGGGCGCCGCCGTCAGGCACGAACTGCTGTCCAGGTATGTTTGAACAAAAAAAATTACCTTTGCATGACAAAGTATTCGTTGCGATTTCGTTTTGCTAATGTTATTTATACTACAGTTGGGGAATTTTAGATGACTTTTTTAAATTAGTACACATTATAATAAAAGGTGATAACAAAAGTATAATCACACATAATAATAAAAGTAAAACTTATGTAACTATATGTTGTCTGAAATAAATTAAATTTTGTTATTTATTTTGAATATTATTCACTGAAGGTTCCTTCTTGGTATTAGGTCCGCCATTCGGTATTTTTATACATTTATACATCCGTAACATAAATAAATATACAGTCCGAATTGGGTATGGGAAAACAAAAACAAACATGGCCTAAATCGAAAACTATTTGGAGGTATTGGTATTTTATACCTTATTTAAATACACACATCAAAAGTGTCTAGGGATCAACATATATTTTTGCAATAACTTTTCTCCTGATTGATATTAATTAAAAATTTCTTTAAGGATTCCTCAAATAAAGTGTTTTCGTTTGTCTACAGTAACGATAAACCAAGTCACCTTTGCATTAATAAAGAAATTTGCCATTTCCCTAATAAAGGGATTTTTGACATTTGAACCACTAACATGAAAGTTCGAAAAAAAGACTGAAATAACAGTTTTCTTTAAAATTTTATTGGGTAACTTAAACAATTAATAATCCTTGTTTCTACCGCGAACACTAACAACACAAGAACATCGGTTTGGCATACTCAAAATGAGTTCATCCAAATCACGCTGTGGAATGGCCGCCCATGTTCGTTGCAACAACAAAAAAAGGTCTTCTTGCGACTGGATACCCTCCATATTCGGCAGAGCTCTTCTCTGTAGCATATCCCATGCATGCTCAATCGGGTTCAAGTCTGGCGACTGAGCAGGCCAGGGCAGGACATTGATGTTAGCTGCGGCGAGAGTCTGTCTTACAACTCTTGCGGTGTGCGGTCGTGCATTATCATTCATTAACTGAAATAAGGGACCGATTTGCACTTGTAGAGGAACGATGACGTCTGATACAATCGTCTCAGCATAAATTTGAGCGGTGAGGTTGCCTCTGATCCAAATCAACTCAGTTCTTCCGTCGATCCAAATACCCGCCCATACCATGATGGTTCCACCACTATAAGGATGGACTTCCTGGCAGGATTTTAATCGCTGTTGGCGTCCAGGGGTTCTCCAGTGTCGTATACGTCTTGTATCTGGTCTCATAACAAAACGAGACTCATCAGAAAAGCACACGAAACGCCATTGTTCTTCTGCCCAATTTCTGTGTTCAAGAGCCCATTGATATCGAATCCTACGATTGTGCATTGCTATAGGTGGTACCCTTAGCGGTCTTCGGGAATGAAGGTTCACTTCATGCAAGCGGTTTCTGACTGTTTGGTCGTTAATTAAGTTCCCTGAAGAGTGATGAAGCCTCACGGCTAACATCATGGCGGTTATTGTTGGAGCTCTTCGAGTTGTGATTTGAATGTATCGGTCTTGTCTCCGTGTGGTGCAGCGATACCGTCCTCCATGGCGCTCAGCCACGGTACCAGTGCTTCGGTAACGTATACAAAGTCGACTGATAACACTCTGACTTGTATTCAGAGCTAAAGCCACAGTACGTTGCCGGGAACCAGCTTCTATCATTCCCACGGCTCTGAGCATTTCTTCCCTGCTTAAATGACGTCGCCGCTCCATAATAACGTTGGTTTTAATCAGTAGTAGGGAAACAGTAGCACTAATAATGTCTTCAATGCGTTGTATGTTTTTATAGGGAAAATATTGACAGCTGATTTTCATCTTTTACTTGAATTAGATTGACAGTTCCTGGTTCAAATTATGAAATGCACCAAAAAGGATCCATATAAATTTATAAAATCATAAATTTATTACAAAGCCACATCTCAATCTCAAGAAATGCGCATAAAAATGCTTGATCCCTAGACACTTTCTTTCTAGGAAAATTTTAAATTAATACGTTAGCAATCCGGGGTTTGCCAACGTACGAAAAGAGTACTTTGAGGTTCTTATCGGACTCTTGACGGTTATCAAATTGACATCTCACAATTGAAACCCATTGGGTCGTATAACCGTCCTTTCACGTGATTGGTTGATAATCTTTCCATCAACCAATCAAATGATGCGATCTGTATCTTAAGTGAGATTTTTAGCTAGGTGATTCTACTGTATGGTATTAATGGTGTTGTCAGATAGCAGATTTTAAATTCCCCCAGGTGAAAAATATTTTTCTACAAAGTTATTTATAATAATACGTACATTAATTTACACCCATTGTCCAGACGGGTAGGTAGGGCTATCTTAAGTTCGATTTTTTTATGACCGAATGTCATTAGGCCGAAAACTTTTCGACTATTTTCGTTTCGTCTTTTTTCACTTCGTCAAAAGCACGTTTGCCACTGTATTAGTTGACCGACTTTTTTTTTTTAGTTACTTCGACGTTTCACTTGGTCGAAAAACTTTTTACTAAAGTTATTGGCCGAAATAACATTTGTTTGAAGTATTATGTTGCCGAACCTTCATTACACCACTGTTTTATTTGCCAAATTTTCATTACACCAAACGCCTCGAAACATTTGAGCACACTATTCCCGATTATAATAATTGCTGTTATTTTTAATCAAGCAGGCATGCAAGCAAGCAGGCAAGCATACAAGCAGGCATGAAAGCAAGCATGCAAGCTTGCAAGCAGGTATGCAAGCAAGCATGCAATCAGGCATGCAACCAAGCATACAAGCAGGCATGAAAGCAAGCAAGCAGGTATGCAAGCAAGCGTGCAAGCAGGCATGCATGAGGATTGCCTCTTCTCCGGCGCTGCGGGAAGTGCAGCCCTTTCGCCCGTGCGTAGTAAATCTCAGGCACCCGTGCGAGCTGAAGCGGCTGAGGCTGGTCGCCGTTCGACCAGCAAGTGAGCGTGAGATTCACTACAGCGGGCGAGGGCTGCTCTCCCTCCGCGCCTCCAGCTCTTGAATAACACTCTAGTCTAGGGCAGACTAGTATCACAGCGAGGTGACCACGGCAAGTCGGGGTCTACCTATTTCGGATCCAAGTCAGCTTACCTTGATGCAGCCGTGCTCGCTTCGATTCAATATTCAGTAAAATGAAGTACTTATCGGTGTAGTAAAAGTATGACAAATAAAATCTGGCAAATGAAAAAAGTGCAAGAGAGACTTCGGCCAGTAGTAAAAAGTTGTTTTTAAAATAGGTGAAACGTGGTTCGCTAAAATGATACTTATGTCAAATGATATTTCGTTGGTTTAAAAATATGGCAAACAATACAGATAGCAAAAAAGACGTCGGTCAAACGTTTTCGGTCAAATTAAAATCCAACAAGTAAATTTCGGACAAGTAATCGGTTCCCATAGGTAGGACTTAAAATAGCCATTCGCTATAATCCCAACTCTTTCAGGTAGGGTTTGGTTTCAGAACTTGGCAAAATAAATTGTACTTATCTGAAGACTACTTTTCACATTCTCGTGAGATGCTACATGATGAACGGCGAGCTCTGTTTCAGCCGTAAGTGCTGTAAATCAGTAATTTTCACCTCATTATTTATTTACCACGAATCGGTGAAAAAACACATGTGGGAAAACTAAGTGAATTTTTGACGTCATGAGTTCGCAATATTTAAAAATTAATAAAATATTAACTACCGGCTAGATCAACGAAATATTTAAATCAGTGACTTAAAATAGTAAAAGGTATTTATAAAAAATATAAAAAAAGATAAAAAAAACATGTTTCTTCTGTTCAGGAAATTTAAATTGAATGATGCTATAGTTAAACACCTAAACAGATATTTAGGATATCTGTCTGACTTTACGTCCCAGCATCACATGTTTCATTATAGTTTACTTCCGATTTTTGTACAAGCTGAAGGGTATTAAATGCAATCACAAGAGCATCGTGCATCGTCGTCTTCACAAAATAATCTCGCACCTTAAGAGGATACAGAAGCGTCGTTTTTTCATACAAACGTGTTCCCCTTTTCCTCCCTGGATATTGCTAGTATAGGGGTGATTTTTATTGCCACTATTAGCATGTCCCTGTTTTCCTCTTTTTGAA
This sequence comes from Udea olivalis, assembly GCA_947369235.1. Taxonomy (NCBI): domain Eukaryota; kingdom Metazoa; phylum Arthropoda; class Insecta; order Lepidoptera; family Crambidae; genus Udea; species Udea olivalis. The sequence goes on from OX376342.1 coordinate 2,440,657, forward strand.
AAACTAATTATCAAGAGAGACATGACCTATCGAAAATCTAAAAACGTAGTCAAATTTTTCGCTGTGTTCAAACATCCATAAAATTAATTTGATTAGATTATATAAAAAAGTAAAACATAAGACCACGGCCAAAGCCTTTTTTTAATTTTTACTTAAAAAAAGTAGTTCAATCTGTCAAGTTTTCGTGAAGGGATTAGGGACTACGAAGCGTCAATTGAGTGTACTTTTGAAAGGTAATTTCGGTCCGATTTGCATCTGTCTCTATCGCACTCTGCGGGGGGCTCGTGGTCTGCAAAAGACAGCAATAGATTTTACAAACCTATTTTTCAATTCTCTCGACCGTCCTGTGTCCTCTCAATATTATAACATTGGCAGTGACATCTCCAACGGCACGGAAATGTTCCCGGTGCCGTGCATCAACGAGGTGGACGAGGCGCCGTTGCCTTCCGACTTCACGTACGTCGCCGACCACGTCATGCCCGAGCCGCTCGACATCGACAACACTATACAGAGCATGCAGGTAAAGTTGCTGTTCAGTAGATGTGTTCAGTATTTTTTCCTATAGGTAATTATTTATCATTTATTTATTTATTCGTTCGTACACAAAAATACAGTTACAATAAATAACAATCACGAAAACGAAAGTACAGGTGAGCTTATTCTCATAAGATAGATTTCTTCCAGCAGACCATAGTTACATGAAAGTGTTTAGCAAAAAAGTGATGGATGGTCAATTTGTGCATATGTATCGTGTTCACACTAGTTAAATTCAAATTAAAATCCAAAAAAAAAGTTACATATTATGCTCTCGACTATGGCCCAAACGGGGTAAGGTAGTCGGCCGAGGCAATTTGACTGTCAACGGAACTGAGAATAGGTACCACTTTTCAAACAAGCGTGATAATAAACCTATGTAGTAGGTGGTTAGTCTGCCGCCAGGTTACTTTGGTTATTATCAGTGATATCCATCATCGGAGAGTAAGTCCGATAAACACAAAGTTGGTTCTGGTTAGATTTGAACTCAACAAGACCGCATAGGTTCCGGGCTAGAACTGAACACAACGCTCTTTTAATGTAACGCCTGATGGTACAAGACTACTCAACCTACGCACTAAAAAAGTCTTGATGATGAAACAAATCAGAATCCAACTAGGAAACAAAACCATTTTGGTATGAGGATAAACTCACTGTTGATGGCTAGAGATACGAATAAATACGATATGTTTGAGTTATGATATCAGTTGCAAACCTCTGCCTCCGTTATCTCGTAGGGCTGTTCGTGTAAAGACGGCGACTGCTCCGAGGCGTCCTGCGCGTGCGGCGTGCTGAGCGTGCGGCGCTGGATGACGGCGCAGGGGCGGTTGCCGCCCGACTTCCCGCACCACGACCCGCCCATGTTGTTCGAGTGCAACGCCACTTGTGGCTGCAATAAGGTACTGCACTGTTGCTTCCCGGTTCGAATACCAGTATTTTCTTTCCAATCAGTAAGTGACCCTAAGTAAATGTTGTGATCTCTGGTATTCCAAGAGTTATTGATGCTGCTTTTTTTGAGGACACGTAAACATAATAAGGCATACCTACTTAAACAATACGATCAGTATATTTCCACAAAGTGTTATATTTCCCCAACTATAGACACTAGGAAACTCGAAATCGTTCTAAACCAATAATTCATAAAAAAAAATACCCTGCTTGTAACATTTTCACTCTTGTGTTTTCCATCATAATTTTTTCCTTCAGTGAAATTTTATTATTGATATGAATACGTAGGAGTTCTACTTTTACATTTGCTCTATTGCTGTCTCACTGATACGTGCTAAGTCGTCCGGTTTCCTGTAAAACACCGTTCGTGCATTGAAATGTACCCACTCGGTTTTTATAGGCAAGAATAAATAAATTCAAATCAACTCATGATCTCCCCAGCGCAAATGCGGCAACATGGTGATATCCCGGCTCAAGTCCCGCGGCTCGCTGTTCGTCCGCGGCACCGTGTTCCGCACGCCGTCCGCGGGCTGGGGGCTGCGCGCGGAGGCGCACGCGCCCCGCGGGGCCCCGGTGGCCCTCTACTGCGGGGAGCTGCTGCCGCTGCCCGCCGCCGACGCGCGCCCCAACGACCAGTACCTGTTCGCGCTCGATGTGAAGCCGGACCTGCTGCAGGTAAGTACTACACACAACAGATACAGGCGCCCTTCTCGTACTTACAATGCCACTTGGTACTAATAATAATTCGTGAATTACATAAGGAGTAACGCTGTAGAGTCTGACGCTTACATAGGTCGATGTTAATCCATGTACGAATTAGGATTAATGTAATCGTAAACAGCTACTTGCAAACAAGCTAAATCGTCGACATTCCTGATGGAAAGTGACTTTCTATCAAATTATCAATATATTGTTATAACTTAGCGCAACTCTTGATCATGTACAGAGGCGTTTGGGCGCATAATGTCCAATTCGCAAAATGTCCAGTGGCCTCAAAATGTCCAATTCTGACACCTGAAGGATTTCTGGGTGGTCATAAAAAAAAAACCCTAACCTACTGACATCTGAAGAATTTCTGGGTGGTTGTGAGAATTGGATATTTTGAGGCCACTGGACATTTTGAGAATTGGACATTATGCGCCCGACCGTTACAAAACCGTTGCAAAATGGGTCTAACGTCAGCGGATTAAGTACCCCTATGTAAAGGTGTATGTATAAATGAATTGCAAATCCAATTAACGCAATTTATATTTTGTTAAAAAAAAATCACCAAAAATTATTGAGTTATAAAATAATCCGGCTCGAAGGACCAGATTAGTATAATATAATTAAAAAGTTGTAATATTATAGTCAGAAAGCTAAGTTGTAAACCACACGCCACAAATGCTTCATTAACAGTTCACAATTGTTAACAGCAATGCAACGACAAAACTCTCCTCTGCGTGGACGCGTGCCTCTGGGGCAGCGCGGCGCGCTTCATCAACCACAGCTGCCGCCCCAACCTCGCGCCCGTGCGCGTCTTCAGCAGCACGCGGGACCTGCGCCTGCCAAGTGTGACGCTCTTCGCTATCAAGGACATCCGCCCCGGGGACGAACTCACGTAAGTGAGCTAACGACAGTCGCCGGATGATCAACCCCTTCTGGCATTGAGGCGGCTTTTAGGGCTCTGTTTTATTAGGAAACCACGGTAGCGCCACCAACAGGTGATTATTTATTTATTTAATCTTTAATGCACAAAATAGTACAAAAGGCGGACTTAATGCTAAAAGCATTCTCTACCAGTCAACCATTGGGCGGGACAGAAATGTTGTTGGCGGTGCTAGTATCTGGGTTTGAGAAGAAAAGAAAAGACCGCCGGCTACAAATTAGTTGCGCAACCAATCCGATACCAGGTGAGATACTAATGTACACACTTTGTTGGTGGCGCGACCTTTCCTAATGAAATAGGGCCCTTAAAGTATTCGCCATCTAAATGAATGCTGGCCAGGACATGCGCAATGTGGCAATTTAGGGCCAACCTGGTAGTTCATATTGTACCCGTGCGCAAACCAATGTCGCCTAGTGGCCATTTAACGTGACGGGATCTCTAGTTATTTATTTTCTGCAATTTAAAACAATATAACTATCAAATACATCAGATGCACAGCTGTCCACATATTTACGTCGCACCCCTTTATGTATAGATATTTAAAATATTTATATATTAAAATGTGCTATTTCGTTACTGTTTCAGGTTTGACTATGGTGACAAATTCTGGTCAGTGAAATCTAAGTGGATGAAGTGTGAATGCGGCACTCCAGAATGCAGACATCCCGTCAAGTCTACAGATTCTGACAACTAATTTTAAGAATTTCGCTATAACTAATTTTAAGCTTTAATTTGTAAATAAAATCTGATAATGAATAATTTATTAATATTATTGATCAATCGCTTTAAAAATGTAATCCATATTTTTAAGTTTTTTTGTTTTATTCATTTACAAAACCTTTCTTAAACATTATTATTCCTAGCCTTCTTAGCTTAGTGTAAATGAAAAATGAATTATCATTTCATTCACTCACATCAAAAGATCACGAAAGAACATTCTTGCTCCAGCTCTATTTTTTGTTTGGTCTTTAAATCCACCTTTACAAGTCATCCATGTTTCATTTTTAGGGTTCTGTACCTCGAAAGGAAAAATCGGAACCCTTATAGGATCACTTTGTTGTCCGTCTGTCTGTCAAGACCCTTTTTCTCAGGAACTCGTGAAGGTATCAAGCTGGAATTAATATAAATACTCAGGTCTACTGTCCCTTGGAGCTGTGAAAAAATCAAACTTCTAAGCCAACGCAATCAAAAGATACAGCCGTTTATGCCGCAAATTTTCGACACTCGCAAGGTACTTAATCAAAACCTACAGGGTACTTCCTGTGAACTCAAAATCTTGAAATTTGGTACGAAGCAACGTCTTATAACACAGTTATATGGAAAATTGTGAATACCGTAAATTTTTAATTACATCATTAATAAAAATATTTTAAATAAAAATACCTACAGGTTTATGGAACCCTCGGTGCGCGAATTCGACTAGCACTTGGCCGGTTTTTTATATTGGTTTAATTCATTCCTAAATCAGGCCAATTTAATCACTCTGTGCAATTAGTCGTTATTACTGAGCCTTGTCCTTTCTCCTCTATAAAATATCAACTTAATCGTTCTGAGCTGGGTTTATGAATTTCATAAAGGTGTAACTAGTGTAGTTGCCACAAAATTTTCATATTAATCCAGTTTCGGTCCATCGAGCTGGTTAATAAAATGGGTGGTGGGAAATACCTTATCATATCACTATAAACAACATGGAAAATCGCATGGCTCTTCGTTATTCAACAAGGCTGACTTACCGACAACCCGACAAGGCAAGATTGAGACAAAGAGAATTTAAATAATTTAATCACTTAGATTGAGCACCGATATTGACAGGAATGATCGCGATTTAGATAACGATTAATGCTGTTTGAAATGGGAAATAATATGTACTGCTTTTTGATGGTTCTCTATTTTGTCTCATAAAATTTTTATCCTTAATCTGACATGCCCTAATGTTTTGTGACCTAATCATCATTTGTCCGAATGATAATTAGCCCTAACTCAATGTCTCATAATATCACTTGCCCTAAAATCGAAATCCCTAAATGTAATTTGTCCTAAAATTTTTTGCTATAAATATTACAATCTTCAATGTATAAAATAAATAAAAGGCTTTTCTATAACATTAACAAGTCCTAACGTAATGTGTCATAATATAACAGCCATAGAGTATAGTATATTAATAGGGAATAGAGACTTATCTCTGCCCGAAAAAAAGGTAACATGAAGCAGCGCCATCTGGTAAGGTGTTTTGAAACTGATATCATCGTATGTATACATATAGCTAGCATATACTAGCTAGCCTACTGCTTCATATTTTTTTTCAATGATAACAGAAGGCCAATTTTTTATTCTTTTGTCAAGATTTAACCAGTATTTATTGATAAGTACTTTTAACGCACCCATTAATAGTTTTATAATAAACTGGATTAAATCTTAACAAAATAATAAAAAATCGGCCCATAAAGTAGTAAAGGTAGGAAGGAATAAAAAACAATTTCATTTACATCATTTATTTTTTCTTTTATAACATTTCGCAAAATACTTTTTCGCCTAACTTTGAATATATCATCATCATCGTCACACGCTCTCTTATTAATTAAAATTATATTTATATCTTTACAATATTAAAGATAAAGAATCTGCAAGATATATTTATTAAAAAGTTAATTATGTTATCTTTGTGTGTGTTACAATTTATAAAATCAAAATCAATACGTAATAATATCATTGTTTTGATTAGTTCCTTTAAATAATTTTTTTCAAAATTTTATTTTAGGATACATTAAGTGACATCTTGCAGACTTGATGCACATTTTGAGAGAGCGTGACTTGGACTGCAAAGCCAAGACTTTTGTTTAGAGTACTCCCTATATTTTATGTATTCTATTTCCTCATCGGTGAATAAATCAGTTTTGCATTGAACACATCCCTTAAATACTTTAGTTTTTGCGTTTTTAAAAAAATATCCACTCACATATTGTAGACCCCCCAGTTTTCGTGGGTCATTTAATCCCTCAAGTGGGGTTACTATTATTTCAGGGATGGTATCAAATTCACAAACAGTATTGGCTCTGCAGTCATTATCTGCGACAATGATATTGGTAAGTGCTTTACAATTGTCTGACTCACAATTTGCTCCTGGGGCGTGCACACCAGATAAGCTGTTTATAAGAAGAGTTGTATATAAAAAAAAAAAAAAAAAAGCCTTATAATCCAAGTTTCCGGTTGTTACATTTTAGTTTTTCTGTATTGGTTAGTATGTTCCTTAAAGTATTTAGTTAGTGTTATGTTTTGGTATTTACTAATTATTTATTTAATTTGGACCCCTCTTCGGGTGTAGGCCTCCTCCAACTCTCACTTCATTTCAGAGAGTACTAGTTTTCTTTTCACATCTGCAATAACAAATACATGATTAGTAAATAGTTCACATAATAGCATAGCTAACCAATTATTTGTTATTAACAATCATATTCTTAGTAGGAGGAAACAGAAGGGTCTTTTCATACAAACATAGTCCCCTGTTTCCTCCCTGGATACTGTTGCTAGTAGAGAACATTTTTTTCCGTAAAATCCATTGCATGCATGTCCCTATGTTTTTCAATCATTATAAACTAGCTGTCCGTCAGCGACAACACGGTATTTTGACGGGAAAGACAATCTTGTCTTTCCCGTCAAATAATAGCCTAAATTTAAAAAAACATATAGCCTCTGTCATTCCTTGATAATGTAGGTTTAAACTGGTGGAAGAATTTTTAAAATTGGTCCAGTAGTTTCAGAGCCAATTTAATACAAACAAACAAATCTTCCCTTTTAATAATATTATACTAGAATAAATTAAAAGGTTAATAATCTTCTAAAATGTATTCTTTAATTTTAAATATGAAAAAAGTTATTAAATCGGTCAAAGATGTGAACGTGTATGTACAGTGATTCAGGCAAGATTAAGTATTATAGGTATTCTCATAATTGACTTGAATTATTTTTTAAGTTGTCTTGGTGAAGATATTGTGTAAGTAAAAACAAGAACATAATTTATCTATTCCATTTGGTGAAATACATACCACACACACTCCTTGCATTGCGAACTTCCTTGGCGTCAGAAAGAGTTTGTAGCATATTCAATCCCTGTATCTGAAACATTTTATATGTATAAGTTAATGTTATTATCTGATGGCTGATTTAAAGCGATAGTTGTACATTGTACAATTGGTGGATTAAGGAATACCAAATGCAAATAGTTGAATAATTATTGAACTTGACGACCGACTTGACGACCGACTTGGTGTAATGGTTAAGAAGTTGGCTACTACACCAGAGGTCGCGGGGTCGATCCCCGCACAGTACAAACATTTGTGTGCATGAACATGTCTGTTTGTACTGGTCTGGGTGTCTCCTATGTATAATAAGTATGTATTTACAAAAGAAAATGTATTTAAGTATGTTTATCCGTTGTCTAGTATCCCATAACACAAGCTTTAATTAGCTTACTTTGGGGCTAGATGGCGCTGTGTGGAATAATGTCCAGGGATATTTATATTTATTTATTTAACTTGAGTTTTATGATGAGATAATCGCCAATTATATTTTTATTATTGAAAAACTTTAATAATAAAAATATACTGTGTTTAACTGCTTAAATAATCAATCACCAACACAAGACACTCAACAAACACAAATGTTATTAAACACATATGTTTAATTATTGTGTTTTGATCACTGATTTAAGCAGTGAATATCTGGAGAGTTGTAAGTCCAAGACAAAAAAAATATAAGTATAAAAGTGTTTCTTTTTTGCCTGCTATGGTTTAAGAAACAAATAAGTATTGGTTAAAAATGGATTTTGATAATTGAAATTTATTATTCTAAGTGTTTTGCACGTGATTTTTCGGTTGCAAATACCTAGAAAATTATAATTCGGAAACAAAAAATCGAAAGTATAAAGTAAAAACAATTAATTTTTACCCCTCCTACGACATAAAATGTTGATGATGATGATTTTTATTGAATGCCTTGCCTTGCACACCCTTTGCTACGCTCCAACTTGAAGTTTTATAATATTTACATGTAAAAGTAATGTTTCTTTTCTTCTTTTGTAAGTTGAATTACTTAGTAATGTTCTCTTTGAAAATTAAAAGAAATGAAAGATTCTTTTAGAACTTCAGAGTTTAGTTGTGTCTCGTTGTTTACTGTAGTGATGTAAGTTATTATAGTTACCTGTGCTATTGAAACATCCAGCAACACAACAAACTTTAATAGACATTAAGTTAAATGTTCGGTAGCACTTCCTTCACTAAGGATAAGAGTCCTGTCTCTATTAATAGCTTACGATAGGTAAAAGCACTTAATTCGACACGGCCGGAGGAACTACAGCTCGGAAATACAGGTGGAAAAGCACTTTAAACTCTGTTATAAACTAATTTACAAAACAACAAACAATACAGCTTCGACTTACGTTCAAAACGGCCATTTGCAATTTGAAAGTTTTAGATTTGTGGAGTTGCCAGCATCGTCATATTAGTTACTTCTATAACGCAGAAATTATTACCATTCATAAAAATATTTATAACTATGTGATACAATTGGGTATGGGAAAAAAAGCAAACATGTCCTGATTTGCAAACCATTTCGAGGTGTTTGTATTTCATACCTTATTTAAATATTAAACATTTTATAGGCAAAGGATTAAGGATATTTTTAATTAAATACTTACGTTGGTAATCTGGGGTCAAATGAATGACCCCAGATTGCCAACGTCCGCAAAGAGTATGGTTTTTATTGGACTCTTGACGGTAATCAAATTGACATCTCACAAGTGAAACTATTATATTGAATTTAATTTATCGTTCCACGTTCCCTGTTCAGCTTTTTGAGGCATTCCTACCAAAACCATTGTAGGTACTGAACAGAGCTTGCGAGCATTTTACCAGATTACCAGTATAAGTTCAAATTACGTGATGGTGATTATTAAAAACCAATTGTATTTGTAAATAGTTATATGGAACCCGTGTATCGGGGTAAGCATATCATAATACCTATTCACTTACCTATAACTATTAGATAATCTTATACCTACCGGTATTCATTTATTGTTATTTTTGTTACAGTTTTTCTTTCCTACCTATACTTTTACCCTAAACAATAAACAAGTCTCTGGATTGGCTGATCTTTTATTCACTATTACATTACTACATCTACTTCTAAAAATTGTGTGACGAATCCCGGCACTCCGGCTTCTGTATTGCTGGTCAACAACGGAGATTTCGCCGCATGCTTACTGAGTATACCATATCCGACGACCGGAGAAACGGGTTCTAATAAGCTACCTTTTTCAATATAACACATGACATGACACATGCATGGATGCATGCTGTGGAGGCTTGATATTAATGCGGGCTGTGCGTGCCTTCCCTACTGTCGAAACATCTCATAACTCGAACTGCGTGGCTTTTTCGCACAGCTACCTTGCTGTGGCGCATCTTCACAGTAAATCTTACCCGCTACGTTACATAGTATAGTATTAGTAGAAACAGTCTAAGTTTGGTAGATTAGCTTGCATGTCCCCGCAGCATATCTGCATAGCACATCTATGGTGGAGAAGCGGCCTTGATGTGATTTGATTTGATTTATTTTAATTTCTTACAAAGAAATTTTGCTATATCTTCTAAATTGCATTTTATTATTATTTCTGGCAACTTTAAGCAAATGAATTTTCATTGCACCGTGCGCCATCTTACGTTGGATTTATAATACTAAGTTGTTAAGAAATGCCACCTAGAAAGTTGTTTTGTAAAAAATTCGAATATAAACCGACAAAATAAAAAATGCCTTTCACGTTAGATGGCTGCGTAATGTAAGTTACTTTCTCAATATAGTAAGGTTATAAAGAACCCATTTCCTTACATTTTGTTCTGAGATTGTTTGCCCTGATAACAGCCCTTAATCTAAATATTGACATCCGACTGACACCTGAAGTATTTCCGGGTGGTCATAAAAAAAATAACCCTCAGCTACTGACACTCGCAGGATTTCCGGGTGGTCATAAAAAAAATAACCCTGACCTACTGACACTCGTAGGATTTCCGGGTGGTCATAAAAAAACTCTAACCTACTGACACTCGCAGGGTTTCCGGGTGGTCATAAAAAAAATAACCCTGACCTACTGACACTCGTAGGATTTCCGGGTGGTCATAAAAAAAACTACTGACACTCGCAGGATTTCCGGGTGGTCATAAAAAAAATAACCCTATCCTACTGACACTCGCAGGATTTCCGGGTGGTCATAAAAAAAATAACCCTTACTGACATTCGGACTAACATACAATAGACAATTTAACACTTAGGACATGTGACTTTATAGCAAGAAAAATTAAGATATCTAATTATTATAGCACCCGATATTATGACACAAAAGCATTAGAATTAAAGACAATTAGGCATGATAAAATTTCGTATATTCGAACATTATGGATAGTGATGATTATAGCAAACGCGTTAGGGATTTTGAATTTCGGACTAACAATTTTCGAAGAAGAAAGGGACTACCCTTTTTGATCCCGACAGAGGGCGTTCTAAGCGACTGTACCTAAATTATCTGTCAAAGCTGTCAATACAATTGAACATAGAGAAAGTTTTAAAAATCATCGGGCCTCAATGTGCTGCTTTTGGTTGTAAAAACAAGGGAATCTTTGTATTTCCAAATGATACTTAGCTGAGAAAATTAGAAAATGTCTCACTCATTGCGGTTATTTTCTGATTATTTTAAATCCGGTGACTAATAAGGTGAACATCTTTATAATGAGTTTATGGCATATTAATGCCATGAACTCATTGTAAACAAAAATATTGTATCCGCTGTGTTATCACTATTACATTAGAAAACGGTACTTTTACTAAACGGTCGGCCGGCTGATGGCGCCGGTGGCGCCATCTACAATCAGCTTTGCGTTTTGTTTCCCATTGAATACTGCATGGTCATTGGTTGATAAGCTGTCGTAATGCGAGCGACTTAATTTTATTCGAGTTGTATTTTTACAAGAACTTCAAATCTTAAGAATATGCATTTTTTTATTTTTAGCATTAAACAATGCTCTGTTTTCTACACAAAGATCCAGGTCGAATTTTTCTAGTTTGCATCTTACGAATATGAATTTTATTCTTGCCGTATTCTTTCCTAATAATGAGTAATGATGATGTAATAGTTAAGTAATGAATAATGATGATGATACCAAAGTATAAGTACTTATACCGATATTTTGGTTTTGATATTCATAAATATCAGTATTACGGTCCCTGGATGAAGCTGAGCCTGTTCAATCAATCCTGCCACTTGCCTGTCACAAGATGAATAAAAAGTTAGCTCCCTAAAACAGGCACTATAGAATCATTTATCTCTGCCACCGTAAAGAAAAATTAAATGTCAATTTCTGAACTTTCAACATACGTCAATGAACATTTCAAACTGTTTGTCTTGGTTTGTCTTTTGTAACGGTTAAGTAAAGTTGATTTGGAGCAGTGTTTTGTTGTAAAACCTAATTTTAGTTCGTTTTAAACAGATTTAACTTAATAAAGGTAAAACTCCTGGAAAGCAAATGTGTTAAATGATATAGAATCATGAGTGGGAACACGGAATCGACGGCTAACAGCATTAAGTTTGCTCCAATGCCGATGTCGGCTTTACTTGCGAATTTGATGCCTCTACAGAAGTCTTCAGATAGTCCAGACTCGAGTTTTGAATCTGCAGACGAAAGCGATAACTCTTTTGGTCAGACTGTGACCAAAAAACCTTCACCCCGCAAAACTATCAATGAACTACGCACACCCAATACCCGAGTTACTCATCTCAAAGAGATCAAAGGCTATACATCAGAAAGGAAAATAGTCAGTAAAGATCATGATAAAGAGAACGTAAATGATAATGCATCAAATCAAACTTATCCCAACAAAGATAGTAGTATATTCCAAAGTGCTCACAAAAGTGTCCTTAGCAGCTTACATCCCTGTTCTGCGGTCAAGAGCCGCGGCGTGCTCATTCCTCACAGTAATAACAAAATAATTCAAAACAGACTGCTGTCTGTTCAGAAGAAAACCCCTGAAATTTGTAAAATGTCTGGTAGTAGTCAGAAAACTAAAACGGCTACCCCTAAAATTAAGTCTGGTATTAGAAAATTTACTCCAGGTTCAAACACAAAGCAAAGTCACAAAAAGACACCTCAGAAAGCATTGATACAGAACAGAGACAAAGTCAGATGTGAATTGTTTAGTCAAAATCAAGTAAAAGATAAGGTTCAGCCTAGACCGCGGCCCGAGCCGGCGCCGGCGCCTGTGCCTGTGCCAGAGACGCCAGTCAACAGGAAAATCATCCCCAACACTTATGCTGCCACACCGTCATACCCTCAAGGCCCAGGGGGCAACAATCCCAAAATACTATTTAAAACAACTAGTATCAAAGATAAGAAGTACATGTTCATTAAGAAATTAGGAACTGGTGGATCAAGTGAAGTGTACAAGGTTAGTAGTCCTATCTTTCCAGTAGTGTCTTGGATTTAATGGGATAAATGTGACATATTTAATAGAGTAAAAGTAAAAGTAAAAAAATCATTTATTCATTTAAGCTTGTACAAATCACATAAGACATGTCAAAAAAAAAGTATATAGAAATAATAATAATAAACGTAAATAAAATAGTACAATATTAGTACATATAGTGAATATACATAATGTGAATCTACCACCGGTTCGGACGTTGCTTCTTATCGAGAAGACTTGGGCAAGAAACTCGATAGTTACTCTTTTAAACTTTGTTTGTTTAACAAAAAATAAATTCAGAGTACAGTCAATGAGAGTAGAAAAAAGAACACAACATTGAACAGAGGAGCAGATTATTCCTACTATGACCACAAACTTTTGTCGTTCAAGTAATCCTCTACATTATAATAACCTTGTTTCATTAACTTTGCTTTAATTGCAGACTTAAACTTCTGAAGAGGTAGATCAACAAGACTTTGAGGTATTTTGTTAAAGTATTTCACAGATTGACCCACAAATGAGTTTCCCACCTTGAGTAGCCTTAGACTGGGAGTTTTCAATTTGTTTTTATTTCTGGTATTAAGTTTATGAGTATCACTGTTTTTTTTGAACAGATGCAAGTTTTTGCGCACATACACTAAGTTATTTAAAATATACTGAGCATGCACAGTTAAAATATCGATCTTCTTAAATACTTCCCTAAGCGAGTCGTGTGGTCTAAGTTTGTAAATGGAAGGGATGGCTCTTTTTGAAGTACAAAAATGGTGTTCAAGTCTGCAGCTGAACCCCACAACAGTAGACCATACGACATAACACTATGAAAGTAGCTAAAATATACTAGTCTTGCTGTTTCAATATCAATCAAGAGTCTTATTTTTCTAACAATACAAGCACCGGAACTGAGTCTCCCTGCCAGGGCTGTTATATGGGGACCCCATTGTAACTTAGAATCTAAAGTTATTCCTAAAAATACAGTAGAATTTGTTAATTCTAATGGCTCGTCATTCATAGTTACAATAGTATCAACCTGTCTCACATTGGGCATAGAGAATTTGATGAACTTTGTTTTTTTTGCATTAAGTAATAAATTATTACTAGTGAACGATGAGAGGCATTTTGATATTAAATTGTATTGACTATTTTAAATTGAAACCTTACATGATTTTAACTATGGAGAATTGTTGCCAGGCAGCAATAAGCTACAGACACAAATACATTTCAGTCTTCCAAATGTAAGAAGAACCATAAATGTAATTGTTAGCCAAATAAATAAGATATTAGAAAATAATAGTTCTACAAGAAACAATGTAATGAAAATTTCTAAGCAAGTTGTTACTCTGCTCTCTAGGTGCTGGAAGTGGGTACATCCTGTGAGTATGCAGTTAAATGTGTATACCTGGCCACGGACCAGGAGCTGGCACAGGGCTACATCAATGAAGTACGGCTTCTGCGGGAATTGCAGAATTCTGACAGAGTTATAAGGCTATATGATTAGTAAGTTTAAGTTATTTTAATGTGGTTCTAATTTAATGTGATTTAAGGATACAGCTGAAGTTCAGTAAGGAAGCTTAAGTTAGACAATTGTAAATGAAGGTTAGAGAATTCATAAATGAAAATGAACTTGGCTAATGGCACCTAGACTTTTACTTAAGAGTGGGACACCATTAGGTAATAAATGAACTATTCAATTTAACTTGATGAGACTTTTGAAAACATAAGACAACATTATCTGTTGTAAAAATATGGCGAAAATAAATTATCAATCAGATGTGATGTCATGTTACACTTTAGTGTGGTATTGAAAATGCATAGTTTCCAAAGGCCTACTTAAAGTTTTATGAGTAATGTTTAGAGCCTCAGGGTGGAGCATGAAAGAATCTTAGAAATACAGTCTGGTATAGTGCTTCTTTTTTTGCCGAGCTGGTGTTACTTTTTATTGCATTTCTTCGACTTGAACGATTGACTTTCTCAAATATTTATACTGGCTGATTATTTATTCTGTAAGGCAATTATATAGCTTATTCAGTAGGTAATGTTGGAACCTCCTAGGATGAAATTAGAATAAATTTAGGGGTGTCAAACAAAAAATACATGACTAAAAATGAATAATTTTCATTCAAATGGTATTTAATTAATTTTCACTCTTTCCATTATAATCAATCACCCAGTACTTATACATATCATGTAAATTGATCAACTTGTGCAGCGAATACGACCGACACAACCAGCTGCTGCGCATGGTGCTGGAGGTGGGCGAGACCGACTTATCGTCGTTCCTGAAGGCGCGCGGCGCCGGCCTGCCGCCCGCGCTCGTGCTGCACTACTGGGAGGAGATGCTGCACGCTGTGCATTACATACACGAGCATGGTAAGGGGCCGGAAGTTTAAATACGTCAGTTGCGAAACCGTTTTCGCAGTGGGTAGGTTATGGATCAAAATTAATAGGATAAGATAAAAATAAATTACAGGGATGTTTGAAATTAAAAACTTAGCTCATACATTGGGTGGCCTTTATTGCTAGTAAGCGATTTCTTCCAGGGCTTTAATATCACTGTTTTCACAATAAACTTCATTTTAAGTTTTGCTTAGCCTGCCATGCTTACCATCTCGATCTAGGCTTTTAAGTATAGTGTGGACATGTCTATTTACTCTTGCATTGCAGAAACGCACTTTTTTATCGAGATAAATATCCTCGTGTTAAGTACGAGGCATTAGACTAGGATTTAAGCCAGGGTGTCTCACAGCACACCCAGATTTGAGATTAATTAGAAAAGTTAGTTTTCCTAATTCCTAAGGCCGGGAATTTAACCCAGGACACCATGCAAATTAAGGCACCGTACTACAGCATACCATATTACTATTGTCGTCAAACTTTTTAGTGGTAGGTATAATATAGCTACACCTGCAGCCAGTGAAATTAAAAAGATTGGCCCACAGGGAAAAGCAGAAAGGAGAATGTAGTACTCCTCTATACACATCACATTTAAATTTTTAGTCTCTCAGAGGTTTTTAGAGGGTTAGACCATTCTTCCCACAGAAAACCTCTTTTCCCAGTACCTTACCTAAAAATAAATTCCAGGCGTCATCCACGCGGACCTGAAGCCCGCGAACTTCCTGCTAGTGTGCGGGCGGCTGAAGCTGATCGACTTCGGCATCGCGTCGGCGATCAGCAGCGACGCCACGAGCGTGGTGCGCGCGCAGGCCACGGGCACGTACTCCTACATCAGCCCGGAGGCGCTGCTGGGCGGCGCGGGCGGCTACGGGGTCGCGGCCGCGGACGGCAGCGCGCCCATCAAGGTTAGGGGCCACAATGACAAGCCAATCCAGGCTATTTATTTCTGAATTCTATACTGCCAAGAATTCTAGTAATTTATTTATATTCATCGCGTCTGCTGAGAGGCTCACCTGGCCATGAGCTGGGTCGACCTGGAAATCCTTTAACAGATTGCGAACCCAGGTTGGCTGACCTGGAACTTAAGAGTGTCAGCAAAAGTGACGGTATACTTGGCACAGAGCGTACGTAGAGTCAGCCACTCGATACGATAAGGAGAATGCCTAGATGCGCTTTCTGCAGTCAACCATTGACTATTGTTATTGATTAATTCACATGGATTAATAAATAATTTGTTTGTTGTTATTCAGATCTCATTCCGGTCGGACGTGTGGTCGTTGGGCTGCATCCTGTACAGCATGGTGTACGGGCGCACGCCCTTCGGGCACATCCCCAATCTCGCGAAGCTCGCCGCCATCCTCGACCCCAACCACAAAATCGACTATCCGCCTGTTGAGCGTAAGTTATTTAGTAGTTATTTTCCGTAGTGGGTTTTCTATCATGTTCTGTGATTGTTTAGTTTAGAATCACTATTTCTGTTTACATAATAATGTAACTTTTTTTTAGTTTTGATCTGCCTTATTTTCATAATTGGTTTATTTGAATACATAAATAATTGTTATTAGTGTATGGCCACAATGCATCAGTGGGCCTAGCCCAGAGCAATACTATGCAATACGCTACATGTCATAGTGGACCATTTACACAGGCATGGTCACACACAATTGACTATCATAATATTATTTATGTTCATATTTTTTCAGTTGTGAATAACTTAGGTGTGTTGAAGAAATAAATCGATGCATTTTCCCCCTCGATAGACCTCCCTCCGTCACTGATCTCGGCGCTGAAGTGGTGCCTGACGTACAACGCGCGCGCGCGGCCCTCGGTGCGCGAGCTGCTGCGCGCGGCGCAGCTGCAGCCGCCGCGCGCGCCGCTGCCGCCCGCGCTGCTCGCCAAGCTGCAGCCGCTCGTCACGCCGCAGGAGTTCCGTCTGCTGCAGCGCGCGCAGCTCTAGTCAACCTTGAAGGTACCACTTGGAACCGAGCTGCCAACTGCCGACAGCACGTGCGGCGTCCCATTGTCACTGGATGGTGAGCGACATAGCTAACAATGAGACGCTGCACGTGCTGACGGCAGTTGTAGTTGGCAGCTCGGTTCCAAATAGTACCTTAACTAAGACGTTAGTGGACTTTCATCTCACACTATGCAGACCGAAGGACATCCATTTTTAACCAAGAAGTTGTGCAGAGGAGCACTAGACCAGTAATCGTACTATGAGTTTACGCAAACCATGGTCGCTAGTCTTTGTAAGAGCTTTCGGTGCACCGCATTAGGGTTAATTACCATTAAAAGGGCAGCGGCGCGCAGCAGCTGTAAGAGCAAGTGACTTATCAAGGCGGATGCCTCTGTGGCGTCCCGAGGGACCGCGCTGCCTTTCGCGGCGCCGCGTTGCCCCTCCTTTGCTTTCAAATAACTATGAACTTCATTATCACAGTTTATATTATCAGAAGATTTAAAATAATTTGTAATATCTTGCCTCAAAAAGCCGCTGCCTGCCCTTAGTGAAAAGAAAGGCGGACCCTGGGACCCCACACACCAGTGTGGGTTTACAACCGGGATAGACCGCACGGATGATGATGAATGAAAATAAATGGAACCAAAAAGACCTACAAGCGGCTGCAGTTAACGTGATGTAAATTCATGGTTTTACGCTCTTAAAACGGCCAAGTTAGAAAAGCAACCAGAGACTTGCATGATCCGAGCACATAGACTATGTATGTTTTACCAAGCATGGACATTCGCACACCAGCGTGCAGCTTGCGTGCGGCTTGCGTGGTATACTAATATCGATGATACCATCGCAAAATTCATCCTTTGCACGCTGCCTACCCTCTACTGCAATGAATGTGAAGGTTGTTCGCCTCTCAACCTGCTCTTTTACCTTTACTTTTCAATGGTTTACATTCGTATGACTGTAATTACCGTGAAACTTCAGCTGTTTAGCGAAATTTGCAGCCCAATATATAGGCCATTTGAGCCTATATATTTGTTTTGTTCAAGGAGATTGTGTAGGAGTATGTACAACGTCCTTGCATTGATGTGTAGGATTTTTAGAGAAAGTATGCTGGCGTGCATTAAATCTTTAGATGCTGGCCAAATATACATAATTATATCGAAGTAGTAAATAATACTAACTTAACTATCGCTACACGCCATCGCATCGTGCCTTGCTATGAGAATGAATCAATTCTGATCTCTGTTGCCATGAATGTAGGATGTTTTCGTAAACTTCTGCTGGTATTGGACATTTGCCAAATCCTGTTAGTCTGCAATTTTGTAAATACTTAAATGACTTGTATAGTGTATTGAATGTTTATCACATAGTTACTATTAACTAAAGGAATAATGATTTTGTATTTAGAATGATTGTTTAAATATAGATAATTTTTAAACACCTAACCACTAACCGACTGTTTAGAAAATTATAGAGGTAAGTGAATTTTAATCTCAGATTTTATTTAGAGAGAATTGTCTTATTACATTCAATCTGAAAGCATTCTTTAGTTTCACCATAATAACTTCAACAATAACTGACGCTATACATGAATTAAAGCAAAGGTTTCCATCAGAAGTTGTTAAAGTTAAGATGGTGTAACTAGGGCTAAAATGTCCTAAGTCCATAAAAATATATTTTGTATAAAATTCTGTAGAACCTAGTAAAAATTTATAATAATGATGTATGTAACTATAGTAATTTATTGTAATGAAACTATAAATAATATGGATTATAATTGGATATATTTGTTTTATTCAAACCAGACTTATACAAATAAATATTTTATTGAAATTATGATTATAAATAGAATTACAAAAAATAAATAGAATCTTAGCGAGGAAAACTTATTGTATAGAATTTATATTGATTCAATGTCAATAATTTGTTAACGTTACAATATAATACTTTATTCTTATCAAGCGTAAATAAATGCAAAAGGCGATAGAATTTGAAATGTCAAAGTGTAAAATTGAAATCGTTAGATTAGGGAGCTTCGGATCTCTCTGCTAGGCTCAGAGAAAAGGAATTCTAACCCTCTGCGTGGTTACCGGTTACCGCGGCGACTGGGCTGGCTACGGGAGTAGCAAGCGAAGCAGACGCGCCGCTACGCTTCGCATGGAAGGCGGAGCTGGCACGTTCTTCACAAGAAATTACATAATTTTGGTATCAATATCTAGAACAATCTAGGAATTTTGGACTGCGTTTGAAAACGGGTGACAGTCATCACTAGTTCAAAATGTGAAATGATTTTCAGCATTTGAAACTGCTGTTATCTTTTTACTTTTCTTCTGTTCCATACTAACGAGATGAAGCCACCAGATTTGAAACGCATCTATAAAATGCACTCTGCACTCAGTCTATGCATTGGAATAAGTAGGCAAGTAGGTGATGAAGAGCAAAGCTGATCTGGCCGAGCAGTACGCGAGGTGGGGTACATGACGTCACGAATGAAAAGACGTTGTTGGGTTGGTGGTTTAATTAGCGTACTGCGGAGCGTAGGGGCGTGGGGCGTGCGTTTAGTTCTGGAAGAGCGTGCGCGTGAAGTCGATGTAGTCGAGCGCGTTGGGCACCGGCCGCTCCGTCTTGGAGTCAGAGTACGGCTTCATGCGCGCCACGCAGTAGTCCGCCATCTCCTTTGTAAGGTTCTGTGGGGAAAATATATTGTCAGTATCGCGGTAGGTTGAATTAAGTCTGACTAATAGGGCATCCAGGGAAGGTTATTTATCACTACTGCACTATTGCGTGAATCGTAAAAATATTGCTATTGGACGTCGAATACTGCCTCTTTACGAGCTGACTGGCTATGAGTAATGGCTCAATATTCGAAAGTTGTTTCCATACAACAACAGTGGCAAACAAGGATGAGGAGCGGTCGTTTACTACACGTAGTAGCTCAGTGTGGTGCTCTTGTGTAAAATTCCCAGAAAATATTTCTCGATTCATGTCGCCACTGGCAGAACTTTATCAGACTCGTTGATAATTCCTTGACGCTATATCAGATATCATGACGATTAAATCAAACATGGGCTAGTTTTTACGGGCCTTTTTCTTCTAAATAAGTGTATTTTTCATGATAAAATAATGCTCTATTTTCCATCTAAAGATGAGCATCTTTAGATGGAAAATCCCCTGGAACCAGATGGATCCCCAGATCCAGATTGATCCCTAAAACCAGATTGAATTTTTCTGGCTTCTGTCTTTAGAGACGCTCTACAAAGTTAACGTGTGCTCCTCACCGCGTACAGCTCGTCCTTGGTGACGTAGGCGCGGTCCTGGTGCGCGGTGATGGCGCGGAAGGCGTTCTCGATCTCCTCTGAGGAGTGCACGTTCTCCGTCTCCTTGCTGATCATGAACGCCATGTACTCCTGCAGCGACACCTGCCCGTCGCGGTTCGGGTCCACCACGTCTGTATACACAAGTTCATGTTCTAATAATTGTACACACCAAATGCAACCAAATAGTCCAGTTAGGCTGTTTGCGAACTTCAATACAGCCTAAAACGGTCTAACGAATGTGAAAGAGATTTTTATTTGCAGTAATTTTGCTATTAACAGATATCTGGAAGTAAAATGGCCTATTTGAAATTATTTGTGTGTAAAACTGTATGTCTTTAATAGCTGAAATCAAATTATTGCTAATGCTTGTACGTGGTTTTGAGCAATTATTAAAATGTTCTTTGTGTGGATTTAGTATTCCAAATAATAGTATTGTTCAATTTGGTTCAAATTCGGCCCAAAACAAATGTGACTCAGTCAAAAGTCATGAATTTACATTTTACATAGTTTGAATTAGTTCAATTCATACGAGTCATATTCATAATGCAAAATATTTTTATTTTTTTTAGTAGTGATAGGTCCTTAGAGACGGATATAATATCGAGTCAACTTACTGAGTATAGCCTCAAACTCGGGGTCAGGTTGTCCCTCCTCAACCATGGGCAGGTCGTACCCGAGCGCGCGCAGACACGACTTGAACTCGTGGTGGTTGAGGCGGCCCGAACGGTCCTTGTCGAAGTGCTTGAACATCATCGAGAACTCCTTCAGAGCGTCCTCGCTTACGCCTGCAAGGAAAAAGTACCATGTATTTTATCCGACAATTTACTTCTAGGATAGAAATTCAAAATAAAAAAAACAATCCTAAAATGAATTGGTAGGACTCCCGCAGCTTGCCAGTGAATAAAGTTATACAATTAAAACTGAATTCAGTGTAGCAAAGGATTTCAAAATTCGATCAACAGCAAGGAGTCTTTTCCACCACTGTTTGTGGTCTATACTGTGTTGTTTTGTACTCACCAGAGTGGTTCCTGGCCTGTATCTGCTGCTCGAGGTTGTGTTGCATGCGCATGGACAGCTGGTCGAGCTGGTCCCACTGCTGCGCCAGCCCCACCGTGCTGTGCTCCGTGTAGCGGTTGTCCAGGATCAGGTGCTCTTCCAGCGCGGCGCCTACAAAATAATCAATTTGTAACGTTATTTACATCCTAAGCTTACGTCAATGGCAATTTACCTGTTATGTTGAATATGTTATAAATACGAAACAAATACAAATCATGGTAAAACGATTAGGTTCATCCAACATCTATTTTGTAAAACTACACGAGTTGAACCATGCAAGCGGAAGGCGTACTACCCGGCAGCAACTTCTATCTGTATGGCCGGGCGAAGCGAGCAGTCATGCAGGCAGACGCTAGTGTTTCATACACGAATTTGAACAGTCTGCAGTACAATTTCTAAATCACTGTACACAAAAATTAGTACATAGATATAATATCATTAGCTGTAACATTACCTAATTCTTCAAGGCGACGCAAGTCAGCCCGTCTTGCGCGCACCTCCTGCGCGCGCGTGCGCAGCGTGGCGAGCTGCTGCTCCAGCGATCCCGTGCCTTCCATCATGGACGTGCTGCGGATATTGTGAGGGTTAGGTGACGGCTTCTACGACTTTAGAGCAAAGTTGTGGAAGTCGTCACGTATTCAGAGATACGTGTAAGTTAAGATGACTTGCAATTTTGCAAATACTTTTCAACACACTTGCTCATAAAGTGGCTCTAATTTCACCGCAGTTAGGTACATAATGATACCTGTAATCAAACGGTGACCTTTTCATTGCTATTATTCACAAGTGAGTTATAGTTTTATTTTATTTTATTGGTTGAGTTGCTTTGTTCTTAAAAAAGTTTCGATACAAAACAGATCGTGTTCAATAGTACAAATAATTTTTTATCTACTAAATAAAATGATTATGTTGTTGATAAACGTCGTATGATACACGTGTGTATTGATGATTACCGTCCTCGGCTCTCTTACGCCTCTCGTCTCAATGGTGCCTCAGCGGTAATCACCAACATTACACACTTATACCATAATGTACTCATATACACGTCTCAATAATCCTCAACAAATCCGCGATTGTTCTGGTATGTGAAAGTTTGTGGTGTTTGACATGAATAAATCTGTCTCCCAAATCTCATAAATAACACAACACATAGAATCCCTTTTCAACCGACTTCAAAAAAAGGAGGAGGTTCTCAATTCGACTGTATGTTTTTTTGTAGGTTTGTAACTACCTACATACATACGTCAACGTGATATGTAAGAATTAGGTATATTGCTAGGTATATTGTAGCGTTTCCTTGGCTGACACCGACTCCAACAATAATTGTACCTACATTATATTAGCGTATAAGTTTTAGAAGAATACGCGATTATTTCTTTACTTGTTAGTGCTTTGTTTTGAAATAGTTTTTTTTTGAAGTTGGTTTTTTTTTAATTACAAAATATCATAATTGTAAAATAAAATTTAATTAGGATTAGGATACCGTGAAGTAATAAAATTAGTATTATTAAAAAAACTAAAACACTGATATCAAAAGTAAGTTTAGTAATAGTACCACATTTTTTTAGTTTTCATTAACTTCGTAAATAGGTTTTACATAAAGCCAATTATTGTAAGTTTGTTTGAAGGTGCAATTATAGAGACATCGAGAGCTCACGAAGTGCGTACTAAAATAATTATTAGACAGAAACAGAGTCACGAAACATCGAATGACTCTGTCTGCACTCAGTGAAGCTTTATTTTGTTAAGTACACGTAACACGCTACATTTGGTACTTTACCCGTCAAAGCCTAGCAGCTGATACCTGTATACCAATAATTAATCACCAATTGAAAAAACATAAAAACAAGTGTTCTCAGAATTTACCAAGATAATAACCTTGATACGGAAAAATACAAGAGTAATTTAAAATTTACACACTAGCATCCTATGTGGCTTGCCAATAAAGATACAGTGTGTATATGTCACCGTATGATTGTGAACACTGTTCGTTTATAATCTATCTCGCGAAACTGTAAACTGTCGAAAAATTGTGAAATGTAACATAATGCTTACAATAAAACGTAATTAATTTCCGGTAGTTTATGATTTACCCATGGCAAACTGTCAAATATTTGTACATTGTCTTTGTCAATACTGTAGTAACTCACCGCGTCTCGGTGAGCCACTGGTGGAAGGCGTTGGCGTGCTTGGCGAACTCCTTGCGCAGCTTGTCGTTCTCCTCCTGCCGCTGCGCTTCCTTCGTCAGCTCCACATCGCGCTCCGCTGTATACGGACCACACGAATTAAATATGGACCTTACATACTTTTGTTTAAGGTTTTTTTATTTTTTAACCTTTTAAGCGCTTGGCTAAATATAAATTGCCTGTCCCTAGCATAATCTAAATCTAAAAATATATTTTAAGTAAAAAGGTAAATCATTAATATATATCAGAAATAGTAATGGACCTAGAATAGATCCTTGAGGGACCCACCTTTTAACTTATGATCCTGTAGGTAGACAGTACACTGTTAATATCAACTCTTTGAGTTCTTAAGCTTAGGTACGAAATTACCAAATCTAAAGCATTATCCCTTACGCCGTAAAAGCATGTTCTTTGTCGCAGAAATACAACACGGGCGCGTACACTTTTAGGATCAAGGCCGGAACTAAATTGAATTAAAGCTAGCCCTAAAAGAAGCAAATTAGTCGAGTCCTAATTGAGAAAAGTGAGCTATATAATAAATGAAAAGCACGTTACCGATAATCTTGCGCAGATTGCGCCAGGTCTCCTCGAGCGCCTCCATGGTGAACCAGGTGTAGGGGTTGGCGCCCACGTTGAAGGACTTGATCTGCTCGTCCAGCGCCGCCAGCGCCGAGAAGTCGCTTTGCGCAGACGACAGCGACGCCTGCGCGCACGCACATACGTCTCAGTCTGAGTATACTGACATTGGCACACATGGCATAGCCAAAATTAACAATAACTTTATAGTTTAAGTTAATTTAATTTCTAGCATTTAACAATGCACTATTTTCTACGTGATTCTAAGGAACTTCCCGATCCCGCTTTCCTAGTATTACGTCGAATTTTATCATATTGCATTTGTTTATCCTAAAGCAGGGCTTGTGAGTAGAGATGTGCAGATTATAACTTTGGCCGATTAGCCGATTAATCGGTCACGCCGATCACGGTTTCAGGGATTTCCGTAACTTTCCGTTACCAGCTCATTCGCGTGTAAGTCACAAACGCCGCCTGCGAACATGTCAGAACTCGTTTTGCTTCCATCGCACTGTTTGATTTTCGCATTTGAAAATGTCGGAGCAGGGTTTTTGTGTAAAAAGTATATATTCATAGAGATAATACTGTTTTGTGTTGATTAAAGTGAAAGAGCGCAGTTGTTTTATCATGTTAAAAAGGAAATCTCGTGTTTTTTGAACAATTAGACAATGATTCCCATAAAGTTAAATGTAACCAGTACCAAATGATAATTTCTCGTGGTGGGCAGGGAAGAACAGCAAATTGAACACCGGCATCCAACCCTGTTACTTCAGTTAGGTTCTGCTAATACATCAAAAAAAAAAAAGATTTTCATTGAGAAATACTAACTGAATACATATTAAAATATGAAGCCGGATAGTCGGCGCTCCTTGTAGACTAGTCGCCGACTACTAATAGTGGCTGTATAGTCGGCTTTACCGACTAGTCTGCACATCTCTACTTTTGAGTATTAATAAAAAAGGACTAAACGTCTATACCGCGTGATTATCATGTGGCATACTCAGTAGGTGATGTAGAAACTATCTAAGTGGAAATGACATTTATTGAATTCACTTTCATTTTAAGGTCACCGTACAAATCTCTCGAACAGTTAGTATTTTTTGCATGAAAACCTTAAAATTTAAGTCATTTTGACTGGCCTGTTGCTACAACGGCAGCGTTTAGCACCGGAGGTCGTGGATTCGATCCCCACCCATGACAAACATTTATGTGACGAACATTTGTGTTTGTTGTGTGTCTAGGTGTTGTTATCTATTTAAGTATGTATTTAGAAATATTTAAGTATGTTTATCAGTTTTTGACACCCATAGTACAAGCTCTGCTTAGTTTGGGGTCAGATGATCTTGGTGTGTATTTCCCAGATATTTATTTATTTAATTGAAAAAATAAAATTTTCAGTTAAGTAGTTCTTACATCACTTACTGAATATATCATATCGTTTTTGTATGTCTTTTGATAATCAGCCGGTATTGATTGCTGCTATCAGGAACCTTGCTAAGACACATTGTGGTCGATGTGTTTCCTCGGGTGGTGCGCGTGTACCGACCTGGAACTGCGCGTGCGCGTCCTTGAGCGCGCGGATCTCCTCGATGGAGTTGCAGCGCACCGGGTCCGTCAGGTCCTCCTCCGCGTTCTCGAACCACGAGTTGAAGGCGGACGCCTAAAGCAAAACAATATAAATAAGTACCACAAAAAATCTGTAAACTGTTAAATGCGAGCGGTCATTCTTTTATTTAACGGCACCAACGGGTTGATTGGCTCAATAGTCAGGCTGATAGTGATCGCTGCCTGCCTAAGATGTTATTAGGGTGAGACAATTTTGTTCTGCGCGTAAGCATTAGTATTTACGTCTGTGAAACAGCCTTTTGATGAGATTCACGACAATAAATTTCGAAAATCTCTTTATGTCATGACAGATTAAAAAAAAGTTAAATAAAGACTGCAAATATTCGAAAGAATTCATTTTGAAATATTTCGTTGACGCGGCAATTTAGCGGTCCAATTGTACGAGCACTGCACGCAGATAGAATCACGAGAGGATGAATAGCACTTTTTTGTTTGGCTGTCGAAAGTCCTATAACTCTTTAAGCTGACCTTCTTGGCGAAGGTGAGGTACAGCTCCTCGATCTGGCGGAACTGGTCCTGCAGCTGCAGCAGCCGCTGCTTGCGCGCGGCCGAGTCGCCCAGCAGCCGCTGCCAGCGCGCGATCACGGAGCCGTGCCGCTTCACGATCGCCTCAGTCTCGCCGTGACGCGCGGCCACTAGTTGCTCCTTGAGGGCTGTGATGTTCTGGATGCCCTCGTGCTCGAAGGCCGCGAGACCTGCGAAAGTAATATTATTTGAGTGAAGAATGATGAAGAGCAAACACGCAGAATTCATAGAAGTACACAGCACCGCAACGCTCGTGAAGCTTACGAATGTTGCCAACCAAAGTTCAAACGTAGAGTTGAGACCCCTTGCAGTATGTTTCAAAAGTGCTTATTTCTGCTTTAGTAAAATTCGAATGGAATTAATTCAATTATTACAGCATATTTGAAGAAAATTCCTAATTAGGTTTAATATCAACAGTAACCTGATGTGAGACATAATCGCCAAATGGCACGTCCGATTCTCTATATTTACTTGGTTTACAACCTGTTTTTTTTGGTACCAGAGTTAGCCCATTATTCAGTTGCTTTGCTGATCCAAGCTCTACGACTAAACACTGCAGTTCTGTGGCTAGACAAAGAACGCCACAGCGAAAATCTTTGGGTTACATCAAACGACTTTCAGCAACCTCTATCTAGTCATCAGTTGATGGTTCGCTGCTCACCTGCGTCGAAGGTGTCCTGCTTGGTGAGCAGCGTCTGCACAGTAGACAGGTCGCGGCCGAACTCGTCGGAGCGCACGTGCGTCTCCTTGTCCGCGATCCACGACTCCACCACGTCCGCCTTCCACAGCAGCTGCAGGTACGCCGAGTTGTCCACCAGCGCCGCCTTGCGACGGGCCGCTAGGGCGGTCAGCTTCTCCAGCTTAGCCTGTAGGAGAAAGTAGCGGTTAGTTTCATAATATCATCGCTTAAGATCTGATTAAAATGTGGTCAAATGTCCACCTGCGTGACTATTAGATCTGACAATACAGAGGTAAAAAAAAATGGGAAGATAGCAAAACTTTCCACACGTGTGAATTCTACACCAATTTTTACAATATTACATAAAGCATTTACATATTACGGCGTAGGTCGCGTTGACGGAGTGCGCACCTTAGCCATCTGGTTGGTAAGGCTCAGAGAGTGAGAATGAGGTGATTTTATAGGTATTTGTTTAGCGCTAATTAATGTGAAATTGTACAAGAACTTGAATGTTTTTCTTCCATCATATATTTATAAAATTTAAAAAATCGTGTGAACTTTGTTATAAAAAAATATTCGAGTCCTATTGAAGTTAGAAATCACACCCTGCACTCGAGCGACTGTGCATAAAGACGTTCGCTTTTTCTTTCGGAGATCAGAAGCGTGATGCGCCTCGGTTGCTCTGTTTGTGCGAGGCTCGCGCCGCACATTCTATCTCCAAATCCTAGCAAAAAAGTTAATAACTGAGCAATATTTACTACTAGCTGTCCGTCAGCGGCTTCGCCCACGGAAACCGTCTTTCCCGTCGAAATACATTAGGAAAAAATGTAGCCTGATAATGTAGCTTCATATTGCTGAAAGAATTTTCAAACTCGGTCCAGTAGTTCCGGAGCCTATTCAATACAAACAAATCTTTCCTCTTTATAATATGAGTATAGTTTACCATGAGCGCGTGCATGCGGTGCTCGAGCGCCTCGGCGTGCAGGTTCCCGGCGGCCAGCAGCCGGTCCGCGTCCGCCGCCAGCTCGTGCACGCGCTCCCCGCGCCCCGCCAGCTCCGCCTCCAGCGCCTCGTGCTTCTTCAGCAGGCCCTGCACCGCCGCCATGCTGTCGCCGCAGTCGGCCACCACCACCAGCTGCTGCTTCTCGCTGCCGATAAAAAAAGTATAAGTGTTGCGCAACACGCAACCGCCTGCCACGCTGCTGAGGTCACGCCACCGACGTCGCCGCGTCGCCACTAACGCCAGACGATATGCTGTGGCCAAGTGATCACCGGAGCGGGTCACTTAGCGCGGTCACTCGCTTAGATTGCACATATTATGCCACACTAATTGTATGTAAAATCTCGTCTGCAACTAGTTAAGTATTATTTTCAAAGAAAGTTTACAAAGACAGAACAAATTACACTGATTTATATGTATATATTGTATATATTAAATGTTTTTTCGTGTGCTTTGAGTGAGTTCACAAGAACGGCTTTGTATATATTATGTTATAATAAGTAAATATAGATAGATATGTCAAGTAGTTATAATTAGTATATTATAGTCATATTGTAGATACTGTTCGTTTTACCGTCGCATTAGGTTAAGTAATCTGTAAAGATGGTGTGATGTGGAAATAAATAAACACCAGAAAGTAGATAAAGCCTGGTTCTGTCAAGCACTGATGAATGGAATTTTCAGAACAGAACATTTACACAATGAGAATTTGCTGCCGTGAAGTTCTGATGGCCTTTTCGTTCTAGCTGAGATAAAAGTGGGAATTATTTTAGTGAAACTGTTACAGATGTCAGTGATGCCTTGAGAACTACAAAGAAATATATTTTAATATCCAATATTTGTAGCTAATTCCTACCTGATCCAAGCTTCTTCCTCATCCAGCTTAGCCAGGAACTGCTGGTACGCGAGTGACTGCTGCAGCTTGGCGCCTCTCTCAGCGGCCAGCGCTTGCAGCTCAGCCCAAGCCAGAGCAAGCGCCTTCAGCCGCTGTTCGATCTCGGGCACGCCAAGGTTGGAGACGTCCATGAGCTTCTCGCCGGCTTCCTGCACGCCCTGGATGGCGGGCTCGTGGGAGGCCAGCTCCGCGTCGAGCCGCTTGTGCTTCTTCAGAAGGTTCTGGACGCCGGTGAGGTCGCGCCCGTAGTCGTCTGATGCGACCAGCAGCTTCTTTTCCCTGTGATAAGAGAAAAACAGATAAGTAAAAGAGAAAATACAGGCAGAAATGTATAATTTAGTGCAATAGAAGGGGCTTAATCTGAGTATAGTATCTGTATGGATCTGCAAAAATGGATGGACACACATGAATCACACTTAAACTTTAATTTGTATGAAATGTAGTGTACCAAGTCGTACGGTACTATCACAAGCTGGCAGACGTAAAAGAAGTTAGACAATACGCCATTCGAAACCCTTCTTTTTGCGTCATGAAACGCAGTCACGCCTAAAATCTTAAGTTCAAAACAACTGTGGTATGTGGAATCAGAACTCCTAGGAATCTCACTAAAATCAGCTGTCATCAGCAGCGCGGTACCGTAAGACCGGAGCATACTTCGGATCCTAGCCGGTTGGAACTAAGTTCTCCACAACATTAATCAGTGTCAGAAGACTCCCTTCTACAGGATAAATTCAAATAGAGACTTAAGGGGGTAAGAACCCTGAAGTAAACCAGACTGCAGAAGAAGCTTGGTTGCCGAAGCGCTCGTTGATGCCGCGCTGTGCAACTGTCGGGCAGGCGGAACAGAGCTTGCACTCACTTGATCCAGGACTCCTCGTCGGCGATGTCGCGGAAGAACTGGTGCAGCGTGTTGGCCTCGTGCAGGCGCTGGCGGCGGTGCGCGGCGAGGTTGCGCACGCGCTCGAAGCGCGCGTTGATGCCGCGCTGTGCAACTGTCGGGCAGGCGGAACAGAGCTTGCACTCACTTGATCCAGGACTCCTCGTCGGCGATGTCGCGGAAGAACTGGTGCAGCGTGTTGGCCTCGTGCAGGCGCTGGCGGCGGTGCGCGGCGAGGTTGCGCACGCGCTCGAAGCGCGCGTTGATGCCGCGCTGTGCAACTGTCGGGCAGGCGGAACAGAGCTTGCACTCACTTGATCCAGGACTCCTCGTCGGCGATGTCGCGGAAGAACTGGTGCAGCGTGTTGGCCTCGTGCAGGCGCTGGCGGCGGTGCGCGGCGAGGTTGCGCACGCGCTCGAAGCGCGCGTTGATGCCGCGCTGTGCAACTGTCGGGCAGGCGGAACAGAGCTTGCACTCACTTGATCCAGGACTCCTCGTCGGCGATGTCGCGGAAGAACTGGTGCAGCGTGTTGGCCTCGTGCAGGCGCTGGCGGCGGTGCGCGGCGAGGTTGCGCACGCGCTCGAAGCGCTCGTTGATGGCGGCGCGGCGCTGCCCGATGCCCGCGCTGTCGAACTGGCCGGAGGAGACTAGCGCGTCGGCTTGCGCGTTCATGTCTGAACAGTAAATACATAAATATACTGCTGCTGGGATATCGTACGCTTACACACGCACAGCCTTGATCACAAACTACACTTGAATCTACATAATATGACTGCTGAATGATAATAGTAAAAATCTTTAGGGTGGAACTTCGTTTGCCTACCCCAGAATCACTACGATTGAATGGGGAAATTTGCAAAGATAAATGTAGCAAAGTTTAGCATTCCTAGTGAAAGAAAAACTATTAGAATAATATCTTGGGAATTCGCAAAGTTTCTTCTGCTATCCACACAAATCATTCAACAAACACAAACTAGGACGACTCATTTCACTTCCTAGGCAATTTCAGAACACGTCTGCTAGACACTGTTCCATACCTTGGATTCTGTCCTCATGAGCCTGAATATCAGCTTCAACCAGCTGGTGCTTCTTCATCAGGTTCTGCACGGAGGCCAAGTCCTTGCCAGAGTCCTCGGAAGTAAGAAGGCTTTCGACCTCTCCGAGCCAGAAGTCGAGGTCCTTGACGGCCGCGATGTACGTGCGCTGCTTGTTGGCCTCCTTCAGCTTAAGGGACTTCTCAGTGGTCTTCTGCGTGAGGAACTCCCACTGGTCTGCGATGGATGCAAGACGAGCCTGAAGAAAGATGAGTAAATAAGAGCACGCTACGAAATAGTTGTCAGTCAAAATTAAACGTAAAACTCCGCATCAACACTGGCTAATGAGCTGTTAAATAGCAAATAAATAAAATTAATATCATATTTATCTCATTGCGAGTTAGAGAATTCAAGATATAGGAAATAGTTTTGTTTCGAGTTTTAGAAACCTAAAACAGTTACTTAAAAACATTGGGAACGACATTTGTGCTGGACCGAGAATTGGAGGAACAACTCTACCGCACTAAACGGCTAGGACGTTTTAGACGTTTTCTAACACGTTGCGAGTTAGAAAATAAAAGGCGAGGCTTGACAGAATTGCTCAACGTTGGCAGTCGTATTCACTATACCGTTGGCTTCATTGTGTAATATTATGACAAGGCAACAATAAGCAGTCTTCAACTCAGTCCAGCTCATGCCGTGTGCCGCCAGCTCCGCCTCGAAGGCCATGAAGTGTTACCTGCACTGCGTCCTCACTGCCGCTGCACTGCTTGCGCGTGACGAGGTTGCCGCCCATGGCCAGCACGGACTGGATGCGCTCCGCGTTGGCCGCCAGTTCCGCCTCGAAGGCCTGGTGCTTCTGGTGCTTGGATTGGATGTTGGCTGGGTCCTGTACAAATACATCCAGATTATTGTTACTCAAAAACAGCAAAACACCTATAAACTGTACTTTTGAAAAGTGTTATCATTATTTGCGCATATTCCGAGTCGAAAAAGGAACTGTAATCGTGATCTTTCAGACATAAAATAACATACCATCACGAATTCTAATAAAAACGGGTTTTTGCAACGAAACAAAACTAAGGTAAATTGTTTTACCTAGTCCCTAGACGTCCCTAGACCCAACGTAGTAGGTGGTGAGCCTTCCGCCGCTATCCGGGTTGATTTGGTTTTTTATCGATGTTTTCATCACCGAGAGTTAGTCGGAAATCAAACAATGAACACCAAGATTTTGGTTCTAGGCAGATTTGAACTCATTTGGACCACACGATCCGCGATCCGAGTTGGAGTCAGACATAATAAATAACAAAACCGGTAAACAACTACATATTATTCACATGACAACACGTCAACTTTTCCAATAGTACAGCTGCGAATCATAAACCTACCTAAAGCTCACCGTCACTTGTTGTTCCTGAGAGCCACATTGTCGATATATTCTTTTGTAAACGAATTCAAAATCATCAAAAGTATTTAAATAAAAGCCAGTGTAGCGATGCAAGCGCGCGTTTGCATCGCTGCATGAAGTCGCAATGTAGAACTGCTTTTAACGCTTGAAGCGACACTAGAGGCTCAGACGTTCCGCTTGATTTGAGCATGAACATAGACGCCCGCTAATATACACGGTTACGAGGTACCTTGCCTTGACCCGTCTTCATACGGGATAATAGATGAACGAATACTTCACATTCTTCAGAACTTAGGTGCGGAACTATTCATACGCGAATGATGCCAAGTTTTGCATGCGCGGTAAGTTCAATAGTGCATTGGTATAAGTATTTCACAACGGCCTGATTGTGGTGCTTAGGTTTTTTCAGACTGCATATTTAATGAAAAATAATCGAGGGTTTTACCTTGTAACTCTCCTCGGTCGCGAGCTGCAGTTTCTCAGCGATCCAGTTCTCCATTTCATCGGCATCGCGCGAGAACTGCTGCAACGTCTGCTCGTCTCCCAACCTGGTTTAAACAAATTATTATTGTCATTTGATTGATACGTTTCTTTCATCATGAGCGTCGAGTATGACGGTGCCAAAGTTTTTGAGAATCTTGGAATACGACGAACGTAACATACCTGGAGCGCTTCTCGATGAGCGCCTCCTTCAAGTGGCGCCAGCGGTCCAGCACCTGCGAGCGCTTGTCGTCGATGGGCTGCGCAGCGTAATGCTCCATGGCGATCAGCTGGTCCGCCAGGGTCTGCAGCTGGGCGATCTTCTCCTCCTAAAGGATTAATGCTGTTATACTCATGTTTATTTGGATTTGAGAGAAGATCACATTAGTAGTTTATCATGTAACTTTAACATGAAGGACGATTTTGTTCTAGCGCGGTCCAAACCACTGTGAACATTAGATGTCTCTAACATGAAAAATAGTCATTTTGTTCAAAATTTTCACAGGTAGAAAAAAAATATATGAAAGGAAAATTTTCCTTCAAAGAACAGAAATAATAAAAAATCGACAATTTTAAGATTATAAGACAATCATTTTTCAGAAGAGAGAGCATTGTGAGCTGTGAAATTGTGATCTTTCAATATGAACCAGCGCGGCGACAAGAGACTCCAGCGCTGTATATGCCAAAATGACACCAACCGTTTATTATGAAACGTTTTTTATTTTATTTAAAATGTGTTTGCGTTTAGCCTCTTTCTCGCCTGGTGGTAAGCGATGACGAGGTCGATGGTGGATGTTACCATAATTTATATTTTCTAACTACATTAGACTCACATGCGCGTTGATAGCCTTGTCGAAGTCCTCGTGTTTCTTGATAAGCTGCTCGACGTTGTCGGACCCCTGCGCGTCGGTCTGGTCGGCCTGCTGCGCCGGCCCGGCCTGCTCCGGCGGCGCCAGGAAGGCCTCGCGCGCCTGCATCCAGCCCTCGGCCTGCTCGCAGTCGCGGTAGAACAGCTGCAGCTCCAGGTTCTGGTCCAGCTTCACGCGACGCGCCACCCACGCCCTGGGAGCAACGGGTTACGGTAGATAGAGATATTGAAACAGTTGGTTGAGAAGTGTTCAAGGCTCATCCAGATGAATCAATAGGTTGTTGCTGACTTTATACCAAGCTAAGGGGAACTTTTGTATAGACAGTGTGTGGAACAACAGCTAACTTCCGGCCTCTCAGATAATGTAACAATGACTCATTTAAGCTCTGGCTACCTTATTGACCAGGAGAACACTATTTTTCACATTATTCATATAAATCATTCTTATGAACTCTATCGATCCATACCAGTGTCAATGGTAGTTTAATTAATGAAGTTTAGTCAAAATTTGTCTCTTTCATTCTTAGTAGTCTTTACATTGACCAGAAAGTGCATTAACTAAAAGTACTGATTACAATACTTTTTAATGAATGAGGGGAAAAGAATAGGTACATACTTCTCAAGGTCCTGCCTGGCATCGCCCATAGTGTTGAGCTTATCCTGGATGTCCACGGAGGCGTAGTGGCCGCCCTGCAGCAGCTGCTGCCCGAACAGCTCCAGCGCCTGGAACGTGCCCGCGCGCGCGTCCATCTCCGTGCGGTGCTCCTGGGTTGTCAGGTAGCAGTTAGTGAACTGTCGTGCTAGTTGCGAAATGGGTTGGTTTCGAATTGTGCGTAAAAATGTAAAGTGAATAAACACTTTTACTAATTAAATATAAGTCAACAGATAACATTCGGCGCGTTGCACTTTTAACTGGAATTGAGATTTCTGTGAGAAATCTTTGAGGAGTTGTACAGTTTTGAGCCCAAAATTTGGACTGTCTCACCTGAAATAACATATTAATACATAACGTATTTATCTTGATATATGGCCGAACATTTAGAAATTTTTGTAAACGATAACATTAATAGATAATTAAAAAATCCAAATGTGCAGTTTTTTATCAGATTGAAATAAAATAAATAACAACGAATCACAAACACACACAAAACCAATTCAAAAATATATAGAAAACTTCAGACAACAGGAAACACATAATATAAAACGAAGAACACTGTCACATACAAAATCGTTATTATTATGTTAAAACAAAAGATTTTCAAGACTAATAGAACACTTTTGAAAGTGACCACACATAAATTTATGACAACATCGAACTGCACTGTGAAATAAAACTTCAACAATTAACTAATGATTATAATTAAATGTTTGTCAAAAATTGTTAATCCAACTTAGGTGTATATTATTGTTTGTTAGAAAATCAACAACTAAAACCCACCGTCACGGTTTAGTAGAATCTGTGTTTACTATTATTAGGAAGAGTCCTAAATACAGCACATCAATAGAAGTGAAACGTTTTTTGTAGTTGCAAACGGTGCGCGGGGATGCCAGATATGCAGAGATTCAAAATAGCAAGATAGGAATGTATAATATACATGTATTAACATTTTCATGCTAACATCCTATTTTCTATTAATATTAGAATTCCTGAAGTTGGACATTTTTAGAATAGAAGCTGTAAAAAGGAAGGAGATCCAAAATTACCTAATCAATGTTAATCAATGGTAGTTATTGAGATTCAAAATATCTAGCACTATGGAATGACATATTAAAGGCAACTTTTTTTGAAGCTAATTATCAAAAAAAGCCTAAAGTAATAGTAAAGATACAGAAAACATTTAAATGCTGAAGTTAGTGTTGTACAAGCCTCGAGGCGTCCGAGTCCTTTTGTCTAGAGCTCGCTGTCGTTTACAGGGCTCGCCTGGTTAGTATGAATCTCGACGACTTTCCCAGAACTCGAGCCTTCTTGAGAGCTGGATCGATCTTGAGGCTTTTTCAGAGCTCGGGTCTTTTTCAGCACTCTGGACGTTTTTACATTGCGAGTCGCACTCAAGTTTTTTTTACGTTTGGAGTCTTCCTTTTCAAAACAGGCAATAAAATATGTTTGTGGGTTATAAATAGTGGGTGACCAGAAGGGTATTTTGAAAAATAGAGGTTTAATTAACAGAAAAAGACATTGAAAAAGATTATGTGAAAAGGTTTAAGACTCGAGCTTTTTTAAGACTCGAGTTCTTTTGAAGGCTCAAGCTCTTTTGATAGGTTCGAGCTCATTTGAAGGGTCGAACTCTTTTGAAGCCTCGAGGCGTGGCTCAAGGAGCTCGCGTCTCGGCTGGGCTCGGGCCTACGAGCCTAACGAGCTCACTGAGTCCGATAAATCCGCCTCGAAGCTTTGAAAGTAGAACTCGACGCCTAGAAGTTTGTACATCACTAGCTGAAGTAGCTTTGAAATTCAATTTAGGCTTTTTTGTCGAATCAAATCTGTGCACCTGGCAACCCCTGTATTGTATTACGTATGTTGGAACGACAGTTAGATGGCACACATGCGTGCATTGCGCTAACCTGCGGCACTATGCCGTAGCGCGCGTCTATCTCCAGCCGCTGGCTCTAGAAACACGAGGGAAGTTTTATATCACGATAGCTAAGGTTACAAACAAATGAACAAACAGTTACACCTATGACTGTTAACAATAAATGATTCCAGTTTGTATCCACCAACCATTTTTTTGGGGTTTATGAAATCTGAGGATTAATTTTTAGTGGTGCAATGGACACGAAGATTTATTTGCTGAAGATGAATTCTGATCAATTAGCAAAATAGTAACAAGACCTTGTGAATGATTTGAGTAAAAATATGGAAAATTTTGCGTGAAGGCCTGTTTTCGCCGAAGATTTCATCTCGCTGTAATAAAATACTCTGAACTTCTAATTTCCACAGCAGTTTTAATTTTACCTGGTGTCTTTCGAGAAGAGCTTCAGCACCAGTGACGTCATTGGCAAGCTCGTCCGAGCTCACCAGCGCCATCATGGAGTTGATCCAAGCCATCAGATCACGGTAGTCCGACAGGAATCTGTAAATAACACGTTGATTTACTGACTGTAGAAACACGCCTGAATAGTTAGGGTGCCATGCATACAATGTGAGCCTATCTTTTTAGGTGTGCCTAGGAAGAAACAAAAATATGCAAAAACAGGGTAAATTGGAGTCATATTTGACAAAGCTTATTAAGGCTTCTAATATGGTATGTTATTCAAGGTTAGAATAGAATAGAATTTATTTCCAAGAATATGGTACATAGGTTCTTATACTAAAATCAAGTTCGACATATTCTGCCATTGTTTGTTGGCGTAGAAATAATAAACACAGTTAAATACAAGTACAAATTAAATTAAATTACAAATTGAAAATTATCGAATAGGTACTAAATGCAAATAATCAAAATATTTAAAAATCAAACATGGATTTATTCATTTTTATCTCTATATATTCCTAAATGGTGTAGAAGGTCTCTCGTAAAAGCCAATTAATTAATATATATTTAAATTTGTTTACTGGCATTGCTCTAACTTTAGCAGGAAGCTTATTATACAATCTAATGGCATTGCAGTACACATTGTTAGAGTACATTTTTAATCTTTGGGGTGGTACATATAGTTTTCATTACTCATACACTGAAAGTACGCTTGAAATTGCCTGAGCATAGGGTTGAAAGCTTCACTTTCAGCCCTAGGGCTGTAAAGTTTGTTTCAGCCTTATGGCTGAAAGATAATAACTGTCAAATGTCACCTTCTATTTTGACATTCCTTTTGCGGCAAGTCGATGTATTCTATTCAGCCACAGCTGAATTTATTAATCTTGATTTCAAATGAATTTTTAAACAATCGAAGCAGGAAAATACTCATTAATGTATGTTTCACATAATTAGTATTTAATTGAATAAATTTGAGCTAAGCATTTACGATAGAAATGAAAAAAAAAATTCTTTAAATAAAATAAGGCGGGGGAATTCCATCATCATTGTCTAAGTATGCTTTTATACAAATATTTTTTTAAAAATGGTTGAATTCCACAGACAAAAACAAAGGCGGGATTGCAACTATTCGAACTTCATTCTGTTGTTTTGTAAATGGAGTGAGAAGTTTATTAAATGAGTTCATCAGACTTAGATATGGATTTGACTCCTGATTTTATCAGAGAAGAAGCTCAAACAGTTGTGGAAAACCTTTTACCGCCGAAATCAAGAGAAAGATACATAAGAGCTTATGAAGATTTTATGAAATGGCGCACTGAAAAAAAAGTGAAGTCTTTTTCAGAAAACGTGTTATTAACATATTCCAATCAATTATCCAAAAATTATAAATCTTCAACTCTGTGGAGCGTATATTGAATGTTAAAGACGACTTTAAATACAAAACACGATACACATTTGAAAAATTTCGCCAAACTATCATCTTTCCTAAAAAGGCAGTCGGGTGGATACATAGCGAAAAAATCCAAAGTTTTCACTGCACAATAGGTCCAAACCTTCTCAAATCAAGCGCCAGCCGACATTTATTTAGCAATAAAGGTAACGATTTCTTTTAAATAACATCGCATCCGTAAAAATGTGTTCAAAATTATATACAGGTAACCCTACCTACAATAAAAACCCCATTAAAGATTTGTATTTACTTTTCAGGTCGTGTTGGTAATGGCCATAAGAGGCGCTTGCAGAACCATTGAACTGGTAAATTTGATGGAACATGACATAGAGAAACAAGGTGAAATGATGGTAGTCAAGTTAAGAGGTACTAAAACAAAAGTCGACCGAACTTTCGTAGTAAAGGAAGAGTTCGTACAAATAATAGAAAAATACCAAACTGAATCGATCGTCTTTTCCTCAATTACCAAAAAGGAAAATGTTTGAGGCAAGTAATTAGCAAAAACAAATTATCCAGTATCCCGAAGCAGATAGCCGCGTATCATATTTACCAAATCCAAATTTATACTCGGGTCACTCCTTCCGCAGGACTTCAGCGACTCTATTAGCTGATTCAGGCGCCAATTTGACTACAATAAAAAGACATGGTGGATGGAAATCTAGTACAGAAGCTGAAGGCTCCATTGAGGAATCGGTCAATAACAAGGCAAACATTTCAAATCAGTTGACTGAAACAATAAATTACCTACCAAGTACTTCAAAAGATTGCCCGGATGAAGAGATTGTTCTATCACCAACATTTACTCAAGATGCTCAAGTTTCACAAAAAAATATCAACTATCAACATCCCAGGAAGTAACCTTTCTCTTTCGTTTAACAATTGCTCTAATTTTAATATAAACTTTAAATAGAAATATCATCAACTTTGTTGTAGGTAATGTTTCAGTAAAATTTTGATGGTTGAAAGTTGAAAGTAAATAAAAATCAGATACATAAGTATGTATCTGTTTTTTATTTACTTTCCTTATATTCGTAATGAAAAGCAGAGTGTTTACCTCGGAAGAAAGACCTTTTCAATGCCCTCGAACTATTAGCGCTCTCGCTACGCTCGCGCGCCGAACCATCTCGGGCATTGAAAAGGTAACTTTCTCACCTTGTGTAACAATCTACTATTGCACGTGTCCCTGCTTCTGGTCTTTCCAAGCACCTTGTCATGTAGAAAGAGATGTGAATGTTTTTTGACAAACATGCAGAGTTCCAGAATGTACCGACTGGGTAAAGGCAATATTTTTAAGCGTTCGAATATGGGTTTACAGTGATCTAGGTAATCAGCACCGCTTATGGCTCTAATATTTTTTTTTTGCACTTTTAATGCCCTGTCTATATCCACTGAGTGCCCCATATAATTAATCCGTACCGCAAGACTGAAGAGACATAGCCGTGATAAGCCGACAAGGCAGTCTCCTCAGAGGCTACTAATCTCAAGCGACGGAGGGCAAACACAAATTTGTCCAATTTCATACAAACTTTGTCAACATGTTCCTTCCAGTTCAAATTGCTATCTGTAGCTATGCCCAGAAACGTAGTGGAGCTAGTATTGTGTATGGGCATGTTGTTGTAGTTGATATTGATACACGAATCTGTCTGGTTGTTCGGCCTAAAGTGTATGGCGGTTGTTTTATTAATATTTACCTTTAATTTATTTTGTTCTAGCCACTCTATAACCCTTCTGAGCTCTTCGTTGGCTAAGGTTTCTAGGGTATTTTTGTCTTTACACTTGATAACTAGTGTCGTATCATCCGCGAATAAAATACATTCATATTTGAGTCAAATCGTTAATATACATTAAAAAGAGTAAGGGTAAAAGGATGCTGCCCTGTGGTAAGCCTGACTCAATAATTTTTAGGGAAAATTGTGTGATGATTTTCTTACCGTCAATAATTTTAGATATTTCCGTCAAATGGTATCGCTCGGAAAAAATAAATTTGTAGCCATTCGTTGGCTTTGCCTCTCATACCATATCTACGGAGTTTTGGGAGCAGCTGGGAATGGCAAACGTAGTCGAATGCTTTGCTCATGTCGAGAAAAGTACCCATTACTGATAATTTTTTATTCAGAGATTCAGTTATTTCTTTTACTAAAGAAAAGCATGCCTGGGTGGTTGACATACCCTTTCTAAACCCAAACTGGTTCGACACTAGAGTGTCGTTTTTTACGAGAAAACTTTCCTTTCTCTCAAGCATGGCCTTCTCGGAGACTTTGGCTAGAATGGGTATAAGAGTGATTGGTCTGAAATTTCCCATTTCAGTAGGATCACCTTTTTTAAATATGGGCTTAACAACATATTTTTAGGCGACTGGGAAAGATACCTTGTTCGAAGGAACTATTCAATAGATGCGTTAAAGGAGGGGCTATAAATTCGGAACATATTTTAATTATTTTAGTGCTCAACTCATCATAACCTGCTGAGTTTGTCTTGTTTGAACATTTTATTATTCTTAGAACTTCAGTTTCCCTGATAGGTTTCAAAATAATGCTCTTATATGTTCATTTTTTTACGTATGAATTATGTCAGAATTATTATTAAAAGTTAATAAAATAGTCGTTGTATAATTGGGATATGTCACTGGGTTCACTATGAATTATGTCATCCTTGCCTATTTCTTTTATAGCATATCTATCATTAGTCAGGTTAATATTTTGTTTTACGACCTCCTACGAAGCTTTACATTTGTTTTTAGATTGTACTATATATCTGTTATTGTTAATTTGTTGCGATTTAAGAATGCATTTTTTTAATATTCTTGTATAGTCCAAGTAGTTTTTTTGGTTTCGTTACGATTCATTTTGAAATCTGAAGTACAATAACCGTTTCTTGACACAGCATCTTTTTAGGCCACTAGTGATCCATCTATTTTTTGTTTCTTTTTTTTCCTACCTTCACACCTATTAATGGAAAACAAAGATTATAAAATAATTTGAGCTCTTCATGCAGTATCTCAAAAGATTCATAAACATCACTGAATGATAGAAATGATAAACATTCATAGAATTTTTGAATGTTTTGCTTTACTTAGGTCTCGACGATTTTCAAACCACTGTTCCGTAGATTTGGCAGTAGTATGCGTTTTGGAAACAAAAAATGTTATTGTCTGTCCAGTATCGTAGTCTGACAAAGCTAAGTCATGTATGTTAACTGTAACGTCTGATATGTTTAAATTAGTGGCTATTTGGTCTATACTTGAAGTTTTCCGCGTAGGCGCGTTTATGTGAGGGATTATATTATGGTAATGTAGAATAGTTCTGAGTTCCCTAAATTGAGTATTGTCTTTTAAGATGTTAATGTTCCAATCACCACAGATTATTACATGTTTTTTATTAGTTTTGGGAAAATGATTTAGGAGCCTTGTCAATTTCTCAAAAAATATAACTACATTCGTTAGCGGCAGGACCTACAGCTTCCATGGCTTTGGAAGCAAGGAGCGAACTGTTCAATACAAAATATCCATACTTGCTTACCCACTGTCACCTAGGGCTGCTATGTCACAGTTAGACATTACCTATGCAGGTCATTAGAGTCCAGCAGCTTCTCCTTGCAGGCGTTAGCCCTCGCCTGCAGCTGCTGCCACGCCTCGTTGATCTCCCGCTGCTTGCTGTAGGTCGCGTCGGCCAGTTGCCGGATCTTGTCACCTAGGGCTGCTATGTCACAGTTAGACATTACCTCTGCAGGTCATAAGAGTCCAGCAGCTCCTCCTTGCGAGCGTTAGCCCTCGCCTGCAGCTGCTGCCACGCCTCGTTGATCTCCCGCTGCTTGCTGTAGGTCGCGTCGGCCAGTTGCCGGATCTTGTCACCTAGGGCTGCTATGTCACAGTTAGACATTACCTCTGCAGGTCATAAGAGTCCAGCAGCTCCTCCTTGCGAGCGTTAGCCCTCGCCTGCAGCTGCTGCCACGCCTCGTTGATCTCCCGCTGCTTGCTGTAGGTCGCGTCGGCCAGTTGCCGGATCTTGTCACCTAGGGCTGCTATGTCACAGTTAGACATTACCTCTGCAGGTCATAAGAGTCCAGCAGCTCCTCCTTGCGAGCGTTAGCCATCGCCTGCAGCTGCTGCCACGTCTCGTTGATCTCCCGCTGCTTGCTGTAGGTCGCGTCGGCCAGTTGCCGGATCTTGTCACCTAGGGCTGCTAAGTCACAGTTAGACATTACCTCTGCAGGTCATAAGAGTCCAGCAGCTTCTCCTTGCGAGCGTTAGCCCTCGCCTGCAGCTGCTGCCACGCCTCGTTGATCTCCCGCTGCTTGCTGTAGGTCGCGTCGGCCAGTTGCCGGATCTTGTCACCTAGGGCTGCTATGTCACAGTTAGACATTACCTCTGCAGGTCATAAGAGTCCAGCAGCTCCTCCTTGCGAGCGTTAGCCATCGCCTGCAGCTGCTGCCACGTCTCGTTGATCTCCCGCTGCTTGCTGTAGGTCGCGTCGGCCAGTTGCCGGATCTTGTCACCTAGGGCTGCCAAGTCACAGTTAGACATTACCTCTGCAGGTCATAAGAGTCCAGCAGCTTCTCCTTGCGAGCGTTAGCCCTCGCCTGCAGCTGCTGCCACGCCTCGTTGATCTCCCGCTGCTTGCTGTAGGTCGCGTCGGCGGAGTCGCCGTGCGTCGACATCAGCCGGTTGGCCGTCTCGTCCAGTTGCCGAATCTTGTCGCCTAGGGCTGCCAAGTCACGCTCTAGGCCTTCGTGTTTGCCTGAAAGAAAAATGGAAAGGTCAATATCAATCACCCTGAACTCCTAGAACCAAGAGATCGGAGACAGTGAATTTCCTCACCCACAATTGAAAAGTCTCTCAGTCTGGAAATTTCAGTTTGGAACTGAAGCAGGACTTCAGATTCAAATAGCTTATTGAGCTGACTACACAAACACAAAATTTCCATTTACATCCTAGTTACCTATGAATGCATGCGATTTCACGCTAAACCAAAGGAATGTTCATTTATGGTCTTGTTTATATTCAAATACTCACGCTGTAGGGTCTGCACAGAGCGCAGATCCTTCCCCAGGTCGTCGGTGGCTAAGGCGGCCTCCTTCTCGGCGATCCAGTCCTTGGTTTCGTCGACGTCGCGGTGGAAGCGCTGCACCTCGTGCGCGGAGCCCAGCTGCGCCGCGCGTTCCGACGTGAGTTGCTGCAGCGATGTCCATTTGGAGTTCAGCTCCTGTTTAGAGAATAAACTTCAATGTTAATAAAACTTATAATAACCACCACATTGGCATCTTTATCATTGTTACCCGTGGAATGGTCGCTGCTACATCTAGCTCTCTTCACCATCATTCACTGAAATACTGTGAAACCTGGACCAGGAAGTCTTTTCACGTTGTACTTTTTTACAATCAATCATCACACTACATAGTCACGAATATTACAACAATATCATATTGAAAGAACACTTTGAGAGAACACACATATAATATACATAGAAATTACAACAATTGTTTGGAATCAAAAGGAACATGCGCATGTTGGTGACAACAATGACGCTTTGGATAATCTGTTTCTAAACAATGCCAAGGATTAATTATTATTACTAACAATGAGATCATGATTAATCTGATAGTATATAAACAAACAAAGGGTTCCTATATTGTTTGCTTAGATGAGAAGGAACTATATCATACATCGTCATATATGCACATCAAAAGACTTTATATTCCAGTTTACAGTTTACAGTATATATAAATCAAATCAAATTTGTGTTATGTATTTCTAAATACATAATATGTGAAAGGTTAATAACATCCGAACAATCATTCACTCAATCATCATTCAATAACATTCGTATTTCAGGACTAACATGTAAGCTACGTGAGCTAACGTGCCAGGAAGCCAGTCCCAAACTGAAACATATCAAAAGAATGTCCCCTGACCTGCATCTGCGTCTTGATCTTGAGCGCGGCCTCGGTCTGGCCGACGGTCATGAGCTGCACGGCGATCTCGTTCATCTCGGCGAGGCGCACCTCGTTGGCGCGCAGGTCGTTCTGGAAGTCGTCGAACTTCTTCTGCATCACCTCCACTTGCTCCAGGTCTTCGCCGACGTCTTGCACTTGGGCGTGCATCTCCTAAAACGTTTGAAGATGCGTTAGGAATAAAAAAATACACACAATAAAACAGAGGCTACAGATAACAGCAAGAACTTTAGGTTCAAATAGTTTTTTTGAAACTT
This sequence comes from Udea olivalis, assembly GCA_947369235.1. Classification (NCBI taxonomy): domain Eukaryota; kingdom Metazoa; phylum Arthropoda; class Insecta; order Lepidoptera; family Crambidae; genus Udea; species Udea olivalis. The sequence continues at coordinate 2,484,793 of OX376342.1, forward strand.
TTTTCTTATTACGTTCCGAAGTTTGTAGCATTTGCTTCTAATGCAATCTATGCTAATATTTCACAAAACCTTTCACAACAGGAAACAAAAGGAGGCGTGTCTGAACAAAACAACTTCCAACAACAGGTAGGTGGCAACATAAAGTTGACGCAGACGAAGTTACTAGGCCAACCCAAGTCTTAAAGGTCGGCAACGAACTAGATATCGTTCTGTACTTGGACGTGGTATCCGCTTATCATATGCCTTATGGTTATTCATATTTTATACAAATGAAGAAGTCCTGTAAGAACATTACCTTGTCCTTGATCCAGGTGGCGAGCTCGGCGGCTTCGCGGACCAGGACGTACGCCTTGACGGTCTCATTGAGCTTGTTCTGTCGCTCACGAGCAAGCCCCAGCAGGTTGTCGTACTGACCTTCGATCTGTACAGAACAAATAAGTATAAATAATTGTTGTTTAATTTGTTTATTTTCTGAACCAAAATGGATCAAACAATTCTTAGGTTCAATTCTCTCGCGGCGCCGCGCTGCCCCCCAATCACATAGATAAGATTCAAAATTATTTATAATATTTTGCCTCAAAAAGCCGCTGCCGGCCGCTGCTCTTTCAGTGGGAATTAAACCTCATGGAGGTACTTTGTCTGAATAGTTTACAATAATACCAAACTTCATTGCACATGGCATCATATGTGCTAAAAAGGGACTGAAAAGGTGAGGTTATAATTTCATATAAAATCTTGCTTAATGTCGTGATCAGCTCTATAACTTACGAGAACTTTCAACTGACGAGAAAAAATAGAGCTGCACATTTTGTTTATAAGGCGATCATGACAGTATATCATAAGCATTGTTGTGATAATTTGCAATACGTGACTGACGCGACCGCGCAAATCAAATATCTAAATATAGCTTAGCTACAACAGATGGTAAGCGTGGATTAACTCTTATTGCTGCAATATTGCTATAGAATTCCTCAAAATGTTAAAAATTATGTTAATTTTGTAAGATAAATGTACAAAGCTACAAGAACTTTTAATTTGTGGAAAAATCATTTCAATATTTTAGGAAATAATTCACAACATCTGTCAGCTTAAATATTTCTCTATAGGTAATATCGGATATGAAGGTCATCACAACTTCAAGATTCAGAATTATAACAAAGCAGCCAAGTCTTTAGAATACATTTAAAGCCACCATGGGCGGGCGCAGATTGTTTTCATTTTGGTAGGCGTCTAAGATGAGGGTTTTCAGCGAGTGTGTTACCTGGTTCTGCCTGGCAGCAATAGAGCTGGAGTCAGCGAGGTTCTGCTGGGAGGAGGAGAGACCAGCGTCGATCTTCTTCACGTACGCGGCAGGAACGAATCCTTGACGGTCGTTCACTTCTACTTTCCACCAGTCCTGTGGGAACAGAAATATTTTTTAGAGGCTGATACTTGTCTCAGTTGACTTTCATTAGTCACAGTTAGTTTTAAATAATCTGTGATGATTATCTTTGATCGTATCTAATAAATAAAAATAAAATATATAATGCTGGATGGAAACTTATTTTCTAATACCGACTACCAAAAAAAGGCTTTATGTTCATGATTAACACACAAACACCCCTTAACAAAAAGTTTCAGCAGCATTCACTTCATGCAAAAATACAGACTGAAATACTCGAACTAAACAGTAACATTTTCAATCTGCAAGGGGAATGGAAAATCTCAAGTCAATTTATACATTAAAATTTGTGAGGCTATTATAATACTAAAGTCAAGTCGAAAAAATCTATTTCTGGCGTACAGGAAAGGCTATCTCATAAAATATGTATGTAAACACGGTGCCACACTTACTTGGGACCATTTCTTCTTTTTGTCATACCGCCTTTGTATTAAAATACCTTTTACTAACAGCACAAACATCCAACTAATAACTATCATTTTGCTAACTTAACTACCATCACGACACTATCACAGAAAATTTCAACTGATTTGAATGGCTTAATGTTAACTACATTTTATAAGTGAGTGTCGATATTCGACACATGTTCGTTCGAGAGGCGCGCTCATCGCGTAATGTCCCTGTGCACACGTGCCGCGCGGCGCTCGTTACATAAACATAACATATTCGGTTAGAAGCAGACACAATGAGATTGTCCAAATGGCTATAATTCACTGTCCTCATTGAGAATGTCTCAACGATTTGCACAACACAACTCCTAATCCATTCGGTTCTATTATCTTATCACGTTTCAATTTCATGTCTTGTTGATTATTATTGTAACTAAACTAAAGTAGCATGTCGTCCAAACATTGAATTGTAAATCTCCACACTTCTTCAAGGTTTACATAGTATTTCGTAGCAGGGAATACTTAATTTCATGGTAACATTATTCTCAAGTGTATTCTGAGAGCCTAGCCATATAAGAAACTGTAATAAAGCTTAGACAAACACCAGATACTTTGATAAAATTAAAAGTCAGTATATTTTAATTCGCGATAACAATGAATACTTTAACCAATTAAAATACTATTAGCGAAAAACAACTCTTTACAAACAAATATCTTCAACCTGACTTAAAGAATAGGAAGTTATTAAGAATACAGAGATAACATCATTATCTTCATTCGAATCGTACTATGAACTAAACAAAACGCAATGATTTTGTATCTTACGGCCTTGTTTTATAACATGATATCTTATACTAGATATAAAGTGATTTTCACTTTCCGCTCAATTATTACTGAATGATATAGTAAATGATATAATAAATCAGTAAAAAAGTTATCTGTTTCCATCAGCTATTGTCAGTAGAGTAAGTAGTTTTATCTGTTTCTCAATGTGTAACTGGAAAAGATAAAAATAAGACTCCATGGCTGATGTGTGAAGTAGTCCTGAATTATTTTTTTAGCAGCGGTGCCTACTGAGGCTAACGTCTTGGATGCCAGTGCGTTAGACAAGTTAGAGGTAGCACCCGAAGATTAATTAGGAAGTCAAGTGGTAGACTAGGAAGGATGAATGGTCACTGTACAACTTCCAATTTACTCCTGACATATAATGATTAAAGAATTGAAGAACTAAGTATGATTAAGCCGAACGTTGTTCTTAGTACAAGTAGCATGCGTCTAAAATATGTTCACTTTTTACCTAATCCCAAAGTAGCGGTATATTTTGCCTTTTATACCTCATGTCTCACTGTCGGGTCCTTGAATTTACGTGACGTGCTCAAGTAGAATGACCTGCTGCAGTCCGTCTATAGCAAGTTATGACGCGCAAAACGTACGTTGTTTGAGTGCCAGTCATCCAGATGATAAGCATGAAAATCCAAACTATGATGTGTCCTGTGATGTCAATGTGATGAAAGTGAGTGGCCGCTACTAGGTTCAACTATTCTTCAGATGGCACATACCTTGTTGTTGGAGTTGAGCAGCGTGAGCACGTCGCCGCGCTTCATGGAGACCTCGCGCGGCGACTTCTCCGCGTAGTCGTACAGCGCCGCCACGCACTCCTTGCCCGACACGTCCACCACTGGCGACTCTTGTTGCTGCAACACAGTAACAACAATATACAACCTACATCATCATCATCATCCGTGCGGTCTATCCCGGTTGAGAACCCACACTGGTGACCACCCCACGTCCCAGGGTCCGCCTTTTCTGTTCTCTTGGCCCATTTCGCGCGGTCTTGTGCATCGTCAGTGGTGAGTCTGTTGCCACTCATGTCACCCTTGACGACGTCGAGCCAGCGCTTCTTGGGTCGACCTCTCCTACCGGTACCCGGCGGAGGCGCCATGGCCAGACATTGGGTTGTTGATATTTGTTGACCATACCAACGAAGGCGGCACTCCTGCAGCTTGTCTGCGATGTCACGAACACGATGCTGCTTCGGGGCACGCGATCTTTGCGTGAGACTCCACACATTAACCGCAGCATCTTAATTTCCGTGACGCGCAGCTCCTGCTTATGTCGCTCTAGTAACGGCCATCTGCCATATAAAAGGACAGGCCTAACCTCTGGAATGCTTTGCTCAGATCTAATCAACCACCCCTAACTGATTTGTCTTGTATCTGAGACATTGTCAACTTGAATTCTTGAATTTAGATATTCCGTAGCGACATCGCGCGCGCGCAGTCACTTGCCTGAAATTTCAGCAGTTGGCGGTTCATTTTTGCGCGGATCTATAGCATTCGAGAGGCTAATGATGGTTTTATAGACCTGCCCCTTCAGCTTGATCGGCATTTTGAGGTCACAAATGACAACAGTCACCTAACGCCATTTGGCCTGTCCGAATCTGCCAGCGCAATATCTTCAGCATACATGAGCAGCCAGGGTGGTTGCTTATGGTGGTCTCGGATGTTTGACAGCATGTCTAAAATTACGCTAAACAGAAACGGGCTAAGCACGGAGCCTTGGTGTACTCCAACGATGATAGAGAAAGGAAGCGTGTCACCAACCGCAGTCCTAACTATGGAACTGGAATCGTGGTACATGTCCCAAATAATGTCAATGTAGACCTCGAGAACTGTTCTGGATCGCAGCGCCTAACCGATCATCATACGAAGGACACAGTCGAAGTCCTTCTGCATATCTAAGAAAAGGAGATGCAGAGGTGTATTCTTCAGTCTGTATCCCTCCATAAGCATTCTCAAGGCAAATACGGGGTACAAGGTCCTGCACCCAGGTCGAAACCCATACTGACACTCCGAGATTGTACACTCCTGTTGGATCCGAGAGTCAACAATGCGATCAATTAAGGACAAGTTACACTTAAGTTCATAACTATTTTTTATGAGACTAGAGGCGGAGATTTGATCACCATCATACCTGGTAGAGTGACGATAACATAACATGATGAAAATAAACAGAAATAACAATCCAAGTCTGCCCAATCCTCATTGAGCCCTCGCCTGTTCACTTTTGTATCTGACTCTGATCTCTGACTAAAACGGTGTCAGATACTGGTAAACATAATTTGTAAATATTTCATCAGACACCCCTAAATAGATCATGGTTTAAGTAGATAAATAAGAAAGTTTACTCAAGATCGTAAATTTAAAGTATTATTCGAAAGTACGCGTACAGATGAAGTTCATTCCCAGGTTAAAACTTTAACATAAAAGGTGTTCTACAATTCAAAAACCAAAAGTTATGATAGAGTTGAAGTTAATTCCCAAAAGCTCTATAAGTCCCTCAGCTATACTTACTCTGCAAGAATCAGCTTGTTCCCTCAGCGACTTGATAGTGTTCCCGAAGGCCTCCAAGTCCGACAGCAAAGCCTCGTGCTTCTTGAGCAAGGCCTCGGAGGAGTCCTCGTCCTTGCCGTAGTCCTGGGTGTTGGCCATCGGTTCCTTCTCGCGCATCCATGATTCTGCTTCGTTGGCGTCGGCGAAGTACTGCTGCGCTTGCAGCGAGTCTTCTAGGTCTTGTTTGCGCTAGTGAAAGAAAATATGATGTTAGTTCAATGTATGCAAAGGCACAGTAATTCATCAGGCAATATAAAATTAAAAAAAATAAAGAATAGAACCTATGAAAAAACCTAAAGTATACGATGATTCTCCGAAACGACATAATTGGAAAAATATGTTTGTCTTATTTGTAATGAAATTTTTTGTAATTTTCGTATATTCTATTTTTGACCGCAAGAATACCAGATGGTAAGTTTGATAAGGACGAATTGATCTGATAAGGCAAGTGTTGTGGAACCTAACTATTCAAATCTGACTTGTGAGTCAACTATACTCCATTCATTATAACATTAGACCGAAGTAAAAAAGGTTCTTTTTAGGGTACCACAAAGGTAAAGTACAATAAACATTATTACTTATAAGATTTATGCCGAATTTATGCTGCTCATCAGGGCACACTCACCTGGAGCGCCTTCTCCTGCAGCTGCGTCCACTGCGAGTGCAGCTGGTGCAGGCGCGCGGCGATGTCGTCGGCGGCGAAGTGGCCGGCGTCCCTCAGCGCGGCGCCGGCGGCTCGGACCGCTTCCACTCGGGCCTCGTGCTGCGCCATCTCGCCCATTACTGCCTGGTGCTTCTTCATCAGGTTCTGCACGCCGATAAGGTCACGACCTGTGATGGAATTAGGAAAGTATAGAACGCGATCTAAAACTTTTTAAGAATAAGAACAAAATTCCGGAACCTTCTTGAAAATTAAAACCTTAAGGTACGATTCACACCGACCGAGTCGCGCGTCGAAGCGTAATATATAAATTTAGGGAAACCGAAGCGTCAACAAAACAAACAAGATCTAAATCTTCATGAAATTCATATCGTTCCACGGAATGCGCCCGGAGCCGATCGGCTTCCGAAGTCCCATCCCAATATTTATCTAAACTACTAATGATACGCTTTAAATTTCATACTAATTTATAAATGCGCTCCGACGCGCACCGTTCGGTGGGAATCGTGCCTAAGAGGACACAGCACGGTCAAGAGAAGTTTAAGTTTGACACATCACAAATTAGTCACATTATATACTGACCTCTGTTAGTGGAGGCGATGATGGGCTCCTTCTCACGGATCCATGCGGCCTCATCATCCAGGTCGCGGAACAGCTGCTGCGCCTGGAGCGAGTCCAGAAGCCTGCGCTTGCGGATCGCCATCGGCTTGTCTAGGGCTGTGTAGCGGCCTACTAGCGCATCCTGGAGCATAAAGATAAGAAGGTATACTATATTGTGTATTGACGATTGCCGCATGCACGGTATTTCAAGCTTGGTAACAAGCAAGTAGAACCTCCAAGAAGATTTTTAGACACTCTGCTGCTTTTGTATTTATGTGTTAGGCATTTTTTTCAATTGAGAGAGTCCTTAAGTACACAGGCGTTCACGTCAAGCTGAACATAGGGGCATCTTATGCTGCTGACATGAGACCATTTTCGCAATGGATTTTTAAAGGTTGATGTGAATCTGATATAGGCTTGTCTGTGTTCAGAAAACTGGATACGGAAAGGTCGGAAAAACCTACTGACGGTGGCGCTAAAGCTGACCGTTTCAGCTGATTATCATTTGTCATAGAGGAGCTCAGACTTTTTGAAGGTGGTGGTGATGTCCGTAAAGTCTCCCAGAGTAACACACCACAGAAAGACTGACCCGCTTAGCCTGGATGTTGTCGGCGTCGAAGTGTCCTTTCTCGATGAACTGCTCGGCCTGCGTGCGGATGGAGTCGATGCGCTCGGCGTGCGAGCTCACGTCTGCCTCCAGTAGTGCGTGTTTTTTCTGCAGATTCTGCACGCTGGTGAGGTCCTGCAGAAATAATTTCTCATAAACACACGCATAAAACAGAGACGAAATATTGTAAACTCCTTATCGAAAAATTCTTTAGGTAACATAAGCCACTCTTATAGATTTTAAGAGTGAGGTAACATAATGGGCGTAGGTAGTTGGATCCACCGAATTCATGACAAGATAGGACAGGGTAGAATGTCCAGAGCTATTTGTTGTACGGCAAGAAGCATGGTGTTCACTGCAATAGGATTATTGAGGAGCAACAAGTGCTAAGCCGTCAGCTATTATTACCTTGCCATAGTCTTCACTAAGCAGCTGCCCTTCCACCTCAGACAGCCACAGCTCGACGTCCTCGACGGCGCGGTTGTACTGCTGCTGCTGCGCCGCCTCCTGCAGCTTGTTGCCCTTCAGCTCGGAGGCCAGGACCAGCTTCTCCCATTGGCCGGCCAGGTCGCCCAGGCGGGACTCGATTTGAGCTGCAATAACGAGACCGGTTAGGTTACGTTTGCTTCTAAACATAGTTAGCCCGATACGAGATTTAAACATTAACAGCGCAGATTTACTGCCACGATCTACATTTAGAGCGCAATATAACAGCTAACGAAACGTAGAGCGTTCACTGCAAAAAATTGGACTACGGAATTCTGCGATTTTTCCATGATTTGACATTACACTTACGGCGATTATTCACCATGAAAACTGTTGCATTCTTTTAGGTCGGATTAAAACCAGAACCCTAGAAATCTTCTATTATACTAAACTGTCATATACTTTTAATTAGAAGCTCAAAGCTTTGTTAGGAAATTATGAAACAGTGATGAAGTAATTATTCTAATACTTCAATGGTATCATATTGTCAAGACCAGAGGAAAATAATTGCATCCACAATACTAAAATTCACACCAGCTTACCATAAATGGTAAGATTGCAACAATCTGCCATGAACCTTTTTCGTCTTGGTATAAAGATCAACATCAATTGAGAATATTTGACACCGTGAATCCCTGCTGTCCCAGTCCCGGTCCTCGTAGTTTTACTTACACTTAGCGAAGTGCTCCTGGTCCCTCAGCCTTTGCCCCGCGGCCGTGATCTCGTCGACGCGCGGCTTGTTGGCCTGCAGCTCCTGCTCGAAGTTCTGGTGCTTCTGCACTTTGCCGTTCAGGTTGGTCGGGTCGAGGTACGAGTCGTCCGTGGCGAACTTCAGCTTCTCGTTTATCCACCCTGCGAAGCAAGTATGCTTGTATCGAACACGAAAACACTAACAAGAATAATAAAATCTTTTTTAAGGTTATAAGGTCAGTCAGAGTTCTATCAATAATCAAAAACAATTTGGCATATTTTTTTATGGCATTTGCAATATCACAACTTTTTCTTGATTTAAAATTTCAATTCTATTTTAGCTACATACCTTTGGTCTCGTCGCAGTCACGCTCGAACTGCTGGTACTTGTAGGCATCTTCGAGTAACAGACGTCTTTGGTTTGACTTTTCTAGAAGCGCAGCGCGACGTTCTAGCAACTTAAAATATAACAACGTTAGAACATCTCTGGTTCACATAGGTAGTAAGTTTTCACAGGGTTGGCAACAGGCAAGTGATATTTCAGGGGTTTAAATATTGGGAGATTGCTTTTTGAAAGAATCTAAGTAGGTCATCAAAAGAGGTCAGTCTCGTTAAACTAAAATATGTGCCAAACAACACAATTCAAATTTAATTACCTTTTTATTTTATTATTGTTTCAATTATTAAAAGTAGTCTGGTCAAACAGTTGGACTTACCATCTCCCGTCTTTGCGCAACGTCGTCGGCAGCGTAGTGCTGCCCCTCAATAAGCTTGGAGGCGAACTCATCAAGAGCCTTGATTTTCTCCTCCTGAGCGGCGAGGGACTTCTCGAAGTCCTCGTGCTTCTTGAGTAGCGCCTCAACTGAGTCGAGCGAGTCACCAACGTCTTCGTTAGCAAGGAACGCCTGGAGGAATAAATACAATGTTAAAGTGGGGTTCGTAATAGTTTGTTATGAAGTAAAACTTAGTTTTGAAATTATTCTTATATATTATAATATATTGGAAATCGGCCGATAGGAATCCGCAATAAGGTAAAGTAGTAGTAAGGCCGCGGGCACGGAGTCCGCTTTTGCGGGGCGGCATAATTCGTGGCGGGTTACATTCAATGCATAGATATGGGACTGGCCTCGAAGGCAGCGGCGCGCATATATCAGGTCTGCGTTGCCCCTACCGCTGACTTCGTGATCCACTAGCCTATAGGGCGGTACAGCGTCAGCGTTACCTCCTGCTTGTGCATCCAGGCGTCGGCCTGCTCGGTGTCGCGGTAGAACAGCTGCAGGTCCATGCACTGCAGGTAGAGCACGCGGCGCTGGTCCCAGAGCGCGTGCAGCGCGTGCGAGTCGCGCTCGAGCGCGTGCAGCGACAGCGCTAGTTACCTCCTGCTTGTGCATCCAGGCGTCGGCCTGCTCGGTGTCGCGGTAGAACAGCTGCAGGTCCATGCACTGCAGGTAGAGCACGCGGCGCTGGTCCCAGAGCGCGTGCAGCGCGTGCGAGTCGCGCTCGAGCGCGTGCAGCGACAGCGCTAGTTACCTCCTGCTTGTGCATCCAGGCGTCGGCCTGCTCGGTGTCGCGGTAGAACAGCTGCAGGTCCATGCACTGCAGGTAGAGCACGCGGCGCTGGTCCCAGAGCGCGTGCAGCGCGTGCGAGTCGCGCTCGAGCGCGTGCAGCGACGCTTCGACTTCTTCAGCGCCGCGGTGGCCGCCCTCGACCAGCGCGCGGCCGGCCGCCACGCACGCGCGAATCACGTCCGAGCGCGCGTCCATTTCGCCCTGCACAGAAAACACGTGTTAAACATATGAAATGCGACAATTTTTTATAGAATAAAACAAAGATAGGATCACATTTTGCAAAAAAAAAAACTCTTTGGTCAATTTAATACAATTTCCAACGAACTCACGTATCAAGTGTTCATAATAATACGTGAGTTCATAATAAACCTATTATCCACCAAGTAATCCCTCAGTTGAATGTGCCTCTAGCGCCGGACACCTATTATCCACGACGCCAGGAAGCGGTGCAGCGCAAACGACGATTCCGCGACGCTCTTGCGGTAACACAACAGCTCGCAGTATACCTTGTGCTCCTGGTGGCGCTCCAGCAGCGCCTCGGCCTGCGGCACGTCCTTGGCCAGATCGTCGGCGGCGATGAGCGCGCGGATGTCGCTCATCCAGGACGCCAGGTCGCGGTAGTCTGCCAGGAAGCGGTGCAGCGCGTACGATGACTCCAGGGCCGAGCGGCGCTCCTGAGATATAAGAGAACAATGTTAGGGCATGACTACAAAACGATTGGAAGGAAAAAATTAGGGGGTTTTTAGATGTCGACACTGTCGTACGTAGGTTAGACATCTAGGCCTGCGACGTGAATAGCGCCGCTACGGGTTTCGCAGGTCGTGCGCGGGGGTTGGGATTCCGCACTACAGTTTGTGCCAGATAAACGTGAAATAAAGCTCATTGACCCCACCTGTATCAAAATTTCGTTCCCAATGAAACTGTAGCTGATTTGTCATACAAACTGTCGTTTTTCTGTCACTTCCTGACTTAGGCCCGGTTTCATAATACCTAAAGGAAATACGCAACCCAATACCCAAAAACTATCATTTTTATTTATTTCGTCATCATTTTTATTTTTTCAAATATTCTTGATCTTTATAATTATTTGTTCCTTAAAACAACATGGCAGGCAGAACAAGCAATTTCTAATTTGGTCCTCTGAAATATTAAATTTTAAGTTACGCGGACCTATGAATAGCTCAGTGTAACGTGAGTGCTGGCCAGATTTCGCCAGAGGTGCGTCACCGCACCGGTGACACCTCCGCAATTTTGAATATGATATTTTCAATTGTCATTTATTCCTACTTGTTCTGGGGCTCGTGGAATACGTGTTGTTTTTGTTTATTCGCTGTTTTTGCTGTTGTTTAGTTTGTTCTGTTATTAATTTGTTTTCGTTATTATTTTGTTAATCTTATGAGTGAAGCAGTGAGAATGGACTCAAATAAGAAACAGCCAAGGCGGCGCAAGAGAATCTTGGAACCTCAAGCAGGTGAGTAAATGTTATATTTTAATCATTTCCTGTGAAATTATTAACCGTATCTATACTAATATTATAAAGAGGAAAGATTTGATTGTTTGCTTGTTTGTTTGTTATTATTGAATAGGCTCCAAAACTGTTTTTAGTTACTTTTTAGTGTTTTGTTTTGTAAGTTTTTTTTGTTAAAGTTTTTGTTTATTTCTTGATTTTCAGTGAATCGTTCTTGCCCATTTTATACATCGAAAAAGTATCGTTCATTTGCTCCTAAGAATTGAAGAGTTCCGTTACTTGGTCATGGATCCCATAATCAGAACCTAACCAAACTCTCACCAAACTACCTTTGAAGTATATCCTTTCCAATAAGAAAAAAAGCATCGAAATCGGCTGGCGTAATATTGAGTTATTCGTCTATTCGTCGCGCATTTTGTCTATCTAGATTTAAGACTTATATGGTTTTCCAATGGATGCCACTGTCAGAACTAAACCAAATTAAAATGTAACCACACGGGCAGCATCAGCTTTCAAATAAAAAAAGAATTATCAAAATCGGTTGGCGTGATATAGCGTTATTCGTCCATTTGATGCGCATTTAGTTTATCTAGATTTAAGACTCATATGGTTTTCTCAGGGATGCCACTGTCAGAACTAGACCAAATTAAAATGGGACCACACAGGAAGCACCAGCATTCAAATAAAAAAAGAATGATCAAAATTGGTTCACCCAGTCAAAAGTAAGGTAACAAACATACAGTCAAATTGAGAACCTCTTTCTTTATTGAAGTTGGTTAAAAATAATAGTAAATGTAAATCAAGTCTGAGAAAAGCGGGCAAAATGGACACCAGCTGTTAAACATTTGCCAGAACGAAATCTATCGGGTCAGCTAGTATATAATATGATACTTTTATTGTCCAAACATTCAAGTTATTTATCACCAGTAGGTATTTAGTTTTTACAACATTTCTTTTGACATCTTTGGAACTCAATGAAAATCTCAGGAGGTATCGTAGTTTTAAAATAACTAATAACCTACCACATGTGTGTAATGAAAAAGTAGTTCTAATTAAGAAACCACAGTTCACATTGTGGTCATACTATATTTTTAATTCTATTTGTCTGTGAATACATAAACATTTTTACTTTCATCATGGTGTGTAGGTACGCATTGTAGGAGTGCACTAAAAAAGGTTTGCAATGTATGTCAAAATCTAGAAGAATGGAGGTCAATGACGCCCCTGTACTACGAGACGCCGGATTAGTACTTAGCTACCGACAGTTCCATACCTTTTTTTTTATATCGTTACTAATAATCGAGTTTATTGGTAGAAGTCAGTCATTGCGCTTTATTTCACATTTAACTGGCACAAAGTACAGATTCTTAGTCAATGTTTGGTTTGATCGAGCTTGATTTGGCAAAAGAGTCGAAGTGAGTTTGCCATTTCACCCGGTATTCGCGCTAAGAGTGTTTTAACAAGGTGCGTTAAGAACATTTGCAATTGGACATGATAAATCCCGCACTTTGTTAAGAACACCCAAAGCCGGCGCTCGGCCATAGTAAAAAGGATAGAAGTAGGTTGTCTTCATACATACGCCTCGACTGCTGTTTATATGTGAGCGCGCTCGTACTATGCCCGTTCCTACGCGCGTCGCACGCACACAGTGATAAAATATAAGGTGGAATGTGGGAAAGGTGTTGGCTGCGCCGTGTGTAAGTAATGCAGCGCACATCGACGCAACGCTGAACTGCCGCTTGAAATTTTTGTTTCGTGTGCGTGTACGACGTACGTCCTATATTAGAGCTCAAAAATTGCTATAAAATAGTATGCGTAAATAGGTATTGCAGTGTTCATGGATGACTTTATAACAACTCATTAAATCCAGAATTGTCTTACTTCACATTACCTACCGCATAAAGACGACGAGTACATAAGTACCAACTTAAGAGGACACAGCACGGTCGAGAGAATTGAAAAATAGGTATTTATAAAATCTATTGCTGTCTTTTGCAAACCTCTAGCCCCCCGCAGAGTCCGATAGAGACAACTGCAAATTGGGCCGAAAATACCTATCAAAAGTTCACAAAATCGACGCTTCGTAGTCCCCTGATCCCTTTTCGAAAACTTGATTGATTGAATTACTTCTCCTAGTAAAAATTAGAGAAAGGCTTTGGCCGTGTTCCTGTATTGCTTTTTTTATATAATCTAATCATATTATTTTATGGATGTTTGAACACAGCGGAAAAGTTGACCATTGGAGGAAACAGGGGACTACGTTTGTATGGATAAATGGCGCTTCTGTATCCTCTTAACTAAGATTCATAATATTGTGTTTAATCGGATACAGATTTGTAGTTCAGATTGATTGTTCAGAGACTGACGCAGCATTTTTGACGATTGAATAAACTACATGCAAAAGCCCTGCGTGTTTAGGCTACGGGTATTATCTCTCGATCGGGGTCCGAGTCGGGCTACTTCTCTCTCCTTTTACTATGGCTCAGTCTTCGGCCTCGCCGTTGTAACGTAGAGCGATTTATTGAGAAATGCCTAATGCGGGCGTGTAGCCTATGCTTACGCGAAGTTAGTTAAGGTCGATGATCGTCGCACCGGGGTTCGCCCTACGCGAACTTTGACCTTGCTGATGTTAGGCATGTATTGTTAGAACACAGTAACCGCGTACCCTCACGCGGTCCGCATGAATCTTGTCAACGAATAAGTAAAAAAAACTTCAAATCTTGGATACAAGCATCAACTCCAGGATTAACTTGAGGTTATTCATGACAGCTTACCGTAGCCTTGGTGAGCAGCGTCTGCCAAGCCTGCGTGATCTCGTCCCGCTTGGCGTGTATGGCGGGCGCGTGGTCGGCGTGGATGGCGGCCAGGCGCGCCGCCTCGCCGTCCAGGGTGGACACCTTGTCTTCTAGAGCGGCTAGGTCGCGTTCTACGCCCTCGTGCTTACGCTAATGGTAAAAATTAAGATGTTAATGTGTTTTAATATCACATTTTCTTTGCAATATTTTCAAAGGTAGTTTTCTATAATCAATTCTGTGGGGGTTAAAGACAGTATCCAATCCACTGTTAATTCTAAGACACAATTAAAATAAGAGAACAGAATAACAAAAAATGTAGGTTATTTACTATTTGTTTCTTTTTGCAATAGTCAATTGACATACTTTTCATAAGTTGCTATATATTTTGCTGATACATCATGCATTTGGCAAAAAAAAGAAGGACCCATAGGATAAATAACAAGGAAGAACCCATGTGAAATCAGAAACTGATGTTGTGATAATTTACCTGCAGCGTTTGCACAGTAGCCAAGTCCCGTCCATAGTCGTCGGAGCCGAGCACGACGTCCTTCTCCGAGATCCAGGCGATGGTCTCATCGGCGTCGCGGTTGAAGCGCTGGATCTCGTGCGCTCCGAACAGGCGCTCCTGCCGCATCAGCGCCATCTGGCGCAGGCGCTGCCAGGCCTCGTTCAGCTCCTGGGGAGATGGTTTAGGTTATAACAACGAAGGCTTTGGTAAACAAGCTTCATCAAAGGCTTGCATAGTAACCAAAGTACGAAAAGAGTTTAAAATATGTTTTGGGGATTGGAATGCGGTATGAAACCTACATTTAGATAAGGTTTAAAATCAATCATATCGATCCTGGTTGAGGCTATTAACAGTTTAAAAATATTTATATTTTTTAGAAAAATACAAATAATTTAGTAGTCATCATTGTAAGAAACATCTCAAAAATATGATGGCACATAAATTTCTTAAAATTATGATGCAAAAGCAGAGTATTTTTTTTTTTATTTTGAAATCGCTTTTTGCCTTTAATTATGGTGTTTTTGTCTCCATTGTAAGTTAAATTAATAAATCATTAATGTTTGTTAAAAAATTTAGTTCTATTTAATTTTGGTTCAAAGTACCGACTAATACTCACATCCTTCCTCTTAACAATGGTCTCCCTCTCCGGGTGTCCCTCCAGCACGAGCCGCTCGGCCAGCTGGTTGACCTCGGTGACGCGGTACTCCTGCGCCGCCATGTCCTTCTGGAACTCGTCGAACTTGCGCTGGAGCACCTCCACGTGCTCCAAGTCTGAGCCGAACTCGTCCGCGCACACGAATGTTTCCTGTTAAACAAAATTAATGGAAGAAGTCTTCCTAGAAACGAATTCATTGCTACAAGTGATGGGTTTCTATAGCAGTGTAGAAATATGACAAAGCCTTCAAGTTTTAATAAATGAATTACAGTTAAAATGTATCTAAACTCTTCATTTTAGGCACAAAAAAGATTTAGGAATTTATTCAAATAATTTAAATTAAAGCTAAAATGAATTGCCGGGAAATTTATAGCACATGTTTCATTGTAGAAAATAAAAAATAATGTCATTGCAATTTTACCGAATATAGGTATGTACGATGGGATAGCCTCTATTCAGCCAGTACTGACAAAATATTGTAGAATGTAACCTGTGAACACTTAGCTGCAGATATTTTTTTGTTAGTGCTGCTAAAAGAATTTGGTTTGCAATGGCTGGAATAACTATAAACAGCCATACTAAACTGCCTCAACACCCACATTCATAAAACAATATCCCTACTTTCCCACTTGCGCCCACTAATAGCCACTTTTGAAGAATTAATATTGACATATGGCCACTTTACATGATGTAATTTAATATTTACAACCATGTACCCCCCACGTGGTATTTGTTGGCAATATTAATCATGTTACATAACCGGCATAGAAAAAGATAAATATTGGATTAACGGCATCAAAAAAAAAATTGTGGGGTATACAAAAGCTTTCCTTTTATGTTTGTAAAGTAGTTATAATAAACAAAAGGATGATTAATCAACCAATGGACACTTCAAATTGGTTACAGCTGTTATAATGTTCCCGAGTCTGTTACAAAAAGAGTTAGATACTACTTTTTTTGCAAAAAAAACTAAGTAAATAAATATAAGTGCAAGATTTTTTTGGAAAGCAAGACATTGTTCTTGATCTACTAAGTAGTAGTAGTAAGTGATTAAGAATCGAAAGTCACTGACCTTGTCGTGAATCCAGAACATGACTTCATCACAGTGCCGCAAGAACTGCACCAGGACCAGCGCCTGCTGCAGCTTCATGCCCTTCTCGGCCAGGCGGGACAGGAGCAGCTCCCACAGCCGGTGCAGCTCGTCCAGGCGACGCCGGATGGTCTCCGACGCGAAGTGGCCGGAAGATATCATGTCGGTGCCGGTGTTGTCTAGCACTACGATGGCGTTGGAGTGCGCAGCCACTTCGGCTTCGAAGGCCTGGTGCTTCTGGATCTTGGCCTGGTGAGGAAATAGAAGCATTTATTCCTATGGGCTCATCAGTAATAGTTGACCTCAGTGTACTTAGACTGAGACTTGTGAAATTAACATTCTTTTTACTTTTCCCAGCTTGCAAATGGCATAGCTAATGATGTGATTTGTTGTTAAAATCTTCAAGGCCTAGACTAGCCTTGATGAAGATTTTAACAACAAATCACAATCAGGTTACAGAATATTACATAATGATCAATCTTCTAGAATCTAGATGAATTTGTGACCATCAATTCAATCTCTTAAAAAAGATTACTAACCTGCAGGTTGGTGGGATCTTTGTAGCTCTCATCACTGGCTGCTTGTAGTTTCTCCTGAATCCAGGACTCAAGCTCGTCGGCGTCTCGCTTGAAGTACTGAAAGCGTCTAGAATCCTCCAGTTTCTCGCGCTTGGCGCGGGCTTCTTGCTTGAAGTCCTCATAACGGTTCAGCACCTATTTAATGACAAAAGATCAGTCATGGTTGCATGGAATATCAATCATCTTTTCAGTATTTTAATGTTACGTTTTTATACAGTTATCATGAAATTATAAGTTGATAATGAACATTGTTGATTTTTTTCCACCGCAAGCTAAATTTGTCTTTAGATTCATCAAGAAACCAGTTAAGCCTAAATGTTACAATGACGATAAGATAATTTTCACACAAAGTGTACTTGTCCTGATCTTAAATTTTTATAACTATTTAAATCAACACAATAACTGTTGGCCAAACAGGTCAAACAGGGACAACCGTAAGAACATGAACACAAACAGACATTAAAATGACCTCATGAAACTTCTAATTCAAAATGAATGCTTCATTTTCAGGTTATAGGGGCCAAAGTTCATCAACGCTATTTCGGATCGCTGAAGTGGACTCTGATGACGACCAATCAGACACATAATTTTCCAACTTTAGCTCACAACCTAATTTGTTCTCCTGTCCCAATTAATTGTTCTTCAGTAGGTTTCAGAGATTATAGAGTTGAAAATAAATAATGGTGGTATTATTATCTATTATTTAAAATTGCATTCAGAGTGAAGTCCATCCTGCTACAGCTTTTTTAGCTACCAGCAGGGTCAATCTACTAATCAGTTATTAAAAGATGCTTTAGAAAGAAACCTCCTGATGCAGGTAATACCCCAACCTCTTTTGATTATAGCAATTTGTTCCAGTTTTACATGTTGGTTTATTAACACAAACCTGTTCACGGCGCTCTTGGATGTCCTCGGCTGTTTCAAGGATCTTCACCTCCTTTGGAGGTGGAATCTGCTCCATGTTGGATGCTCTCAATTAACTGTAACAATAAGATTGCACATATTAATAAAGCCCCCTCTGGTTACCTTTGCTGTTGCCCAAAACTAAACAAAAGATATTTAAATCAGCCATGGCACCTTCATGTATATAGAGTAGGTATAAATTGTCTTGCATAGACTGCAAAAATTAAGAACATGCACTATATGAATTCAAGCTACCAATTCATAATTTTCGTATGTTGTGGAAACCTGATGAAGTATGTAAGTAAGAATATCTTAACATAGATAACTAAAGCAATTTACCCTAGACTGCATTCAATGGTGTCCTTATCTAATCAATAATTGTTTGGCTCTATTCAGAGTCAGTGAGGTCAGACTACACTTGACAGCAGAGTGCTATGTTGCTGACATCATGTAACCTTGTAATGTGACTCACACTTTACAATGCTCTAATCTACATAGTGGAGGTAATTACAAGATAGTATAGGTGTGTTACCAAAACATAAATGGATAACTTTGCTAATTATATCCCAAAAGGTATAGTAACATGAGGTAAACATACTAAATAGCAATTTGTGATGGCTTTTTATTATTATTTTCATTTTAAACTTTTTACACAGCCTATTTTCTGACAAGTAGTGATAGAGACAGAATTGTCTGATAGCATATTGAGAATTCCATTGCAGCATGAAGAATGAAATGTAATAGTTCACCACACAAATTACTGTATTAATTGAACTTGAACTAATTAATTAGGCATTATTTGATTACATACCAAAACCAACCAATCCAGTTAATTAGAGATTATGCCTCAAGTGTTGCTACTACTACAAGCTACATCCTCAATTAATTTACTTTATTACTTTTACAACAGAAATAGAAACAGTTGCTAAGTCCTCTCCCCTCATAGGTAATCAATGCTGCAATTTGATCCCAGCAACAAGGCAAATGTGTTGCACAATGCACACAATTTGCAAGGGTGTGGTGTGGCTGCTAGCCAACCACATTCTTATCTTAAACCAGGTTAATGTTTAGTAAATGGAAAAACTCAAGAAATACTCAATGGAAGTTACATACCTACTTTCAATCAATATAAAAAGACTGCAGTACTTGTAATCAGTATTCTGCTAACACTATCTAGACACTGAGGGATTATCAATCGATGGAAAGTAGACTAGCGGCGACAGAGTTGTCGCGGCTATCGATACGCGACGGTGTTCCAGATTCCACGGACCAGCACGCTTCACCGCCCCGGCACAAACACATTCAAACAGCTGCCGGCCTCTTTAAACACCTCACCCACTTCCCCTCTTATGTACAATGACGTAATGCTCCAAAATAAACCCAATAAGGATAAATAACGGTGCAGACAAATTTAGACTTCCGCAGGATACGTTCCTCAATCAACTAGGAGCATAGCTGTTCAAACAAACCCTAACAGATCCTAGCTAGATTTGTAGCCTTATAATAATCGTATAAGCAGGGACTGTGGGCAGGGAGATCACAAATCAACGATCAGTCAACGATACATGGGTGTGTCGGGTAAAGATATGAACTTGTTTGTTATATTTAGCGATGAAAATAAGTTGAAAAGCTTGAGAGGAGGAAAAGCTTACCTTTTTAATCCACAAAATATAATTGATTGCACTTTTATTCACTTTTACACATTTATTTCAAGAAAATTCGTTCGTTCGCCCTACAGCACACGCGTCACTTCGTTTTTTTTTATAGGAATTCACCCACCCACCATACACCACAGCACAGGTAGAACATTTTTTTTTTTAATTTATTTCATGGCTTGGAAACAAGTCCTTTAGCCGAAGGTAGAACAAAAACGATGGAGTGTTGCTAATGTGAAAAATCCTAATGTCAGTAATCACCGTAGTGCAGGGACTGATTTCAATACTTTTGATATATCGGTATTTCTATGAAAATATCGGTAATGATATCAATACCTCAGATGAATGCCGATATTTGTTTCAGTATTTTGAAATACTGATACTTTACCAGTAGCTAGGCGCCGACCAACACGACGTTGCCGCTCCGCGCACTCGTGTTCGTACACGTGTCGTGGACACCGGCGGAGCGGCAACAGCGCAGCGCGCATGCTACATATTTGGTTTGTTCAACTATTTTCGTGAGTGTTTGCTTGGGGTGGATCGGAAACGTCACATTTTTGAAAGATTTTCGTAACTATAACGGCGAATTCAATTTAAAGTATAACTCATCTCTCTGTTATGTTCTGCACCTGGTTATTTATAATTATAACTTTTACAGTAATGAAGTAACAATGTTTTTTATTTTATTTTATTAATTGGCGACTATCTAAGATTTGATGATTCAATCTGTTTTATAACTATGCAAAACAAAAAAGAGAAATGATAATTGTTTCAAAATTCAATGAAATAATCACGAAAATGCGACGTCCACCCCCTGCAAATGCCTTAAGCTATTATTTGATGTGATGAAGAAACCAACAAAGTGTTTTGATGGTCTCAGAACGGGAAACATGAGCACTCCACGTAACCTACGCCTAAAGAAACATCAATGCTCAGACTTGTCTGAGAGGCTTACGTGATGTTCTCTTTCTGTCGTAATTGCCTTAGCTGCTTTATACAGGGGGTCCTGGGAAGTAAGAATCAAATCGAAATAGCGCATACATAGCTAAGCTAAGTTCATTTTTGACCTTTTTTATCCTATCAATTCGGCTATGGGAAAGAAAAACAAAAATGTCCTAAATCGAAAACCATTTCGAAGTATTTGTATTTTATACCTTACTAGCAAACCCGGCGAACTCCGTTTCGCCACCAGATGGCTTCGTTTTATGTGGCGCTGTATGTGAAAAAAAAAATCCGCTTTTCTGTTGAAATTTTTCCTGAATTTTCTTTGCTATAAACCTCACGGAGCCCGAGATCTTTCCAACGAATGCAAAACCGTGGAAATCGGTTCGTGCGTTCTGGAGTTATAGCGTCAGGAAGGAAAACCCGACTTATTTTTATAAAATAGATTTAAATATTTAAAATTTTTAAAGGCAAAGGATCTAGGATATTTTTAAATAAATAAGTAAGACCTTAGTTTGACCCCAGATAGGCAACGTACGCAGAGAGTATATTAATAACCGTTTTAGGATTTTAATGGACTCTTGACGGTAATCAAATTGACATCTCACAATTAAATATTTTGTATATACGTCCTTTCACGTGATGGGTTGATAATCTATCCAACAACCAATCAAATGACATGATCTGTATCATACGTGAGATATTTGGCTTGGTGATTCTACTGCATGGTATTAATGGTGTTTCCAGATAGCAGATTTCAAATTCCCCAGATGAAAAATATTTTACCACGTCAAATTATTGCTGTACAAAGATATTTTTAATAAATTAATGTACGTAATTAATTAACGCCCACTGCCCAGAAGGGTAGTCAGGACTTGAAATAGCCACTCGCTAAAATCCCAATCCCAACCCTTTCAGGTAGGGCTTGGTTTCAGAACTTGGCAAAATAAACTGTATCTGAAGTCTACTTCTCAAATTCTCGTGAGATGCTACATAATGAGCGGCGAGGTCTGTTTAAGTCGTAAGTGCAATAAATCTGTAATTTTCTCCACATTATTTATTTGCCGCGAATCGGGGAAAAACACATGTGGGAACACTAAGCGAATTTACGACTTCAAAGAATATTCAAATTTGTTTCTTAAAATAGGATAAGGTATTGAATGAAAATATAAAAAATACCTAAAAATTCGTTCCCATACCCAATTGTGGCCTTCTAACAGTTAAAAAGTAATGTTACATTTTCGTTTTTTTCATGAAATCATCTGTCTTTACAAAAATAATTACTAAAAAATTGCACAAACAACAGTTTTTATGGTAGTCAATCTTTAGTTCTTCTTGTAGGAATAATGATACTAGGATAATAACCAAACTCCATTTGACAGAAAGTGACCATGAATGAATTTTCGTGAAATTCACAAATTCCGTTAGAAAATATTTTCAATTTCATGTTTATAATTTGTTTTTTTTAATAATATTAATAGTTCCAAGGTAATAACCATTCTTCATTTGTCAGAAACTGACATTAACTAGACTTTCATGAAAAACAAAATGAAATGGCTTGAATCCCAAAAAACTGTAAACACGACTTTCTTGTTAAAAAATGCAGAACTTTAGAAATTATTAGAAAAACTCTACAATTTATAATTCAAAAAGAATCTGTATTAACTGAGCAACTATTAAAAATATTTGAGCAACTTTCGGTGGATTTTTTTTTTTTCAGGATCTGCTTGACTACGAGTATAAAGTAATTTTTTTGATCAATGTCTCTCTTACTAAGATAATTTATATTTTTTTCAACTAACTCATGTCTTCTCTTCTAGCTCAACAGAATAACCACCAATTTTAGCGAAAATAAATAAGTTCATATATTTCTTTTTTATTTTGTTTTTATTTTTGGGTGGACTCATGCGATTTTATGAAAAAAAATGATCATAACTTTTAACCGGTTAGAAATCCCTTGTTAGGTTTATAAAGGTCAGAAATGACCCTGTGCGCCCTGTGCGTAATTTTGACCCTTAATTCCCGGGACACCCTGTATAAACTCCTCACAACAGCCAAGTGCATGATATTAATTTCTACCTTTACTCCTATTGCAATATTTGCAATTCTACCATCCGTCCAGTCTCTAAAACCTCCGGAAAGCTAGTACATCAGGAAGATGGGTCTCTTTTAGGATACAGATTTTTTAATGTCGAATTTCATTTCACAGAAAACGATTTCACGAATTTCAACCTATTTTCTTTTAATCGCATAATAACTAATTAACGCTGTTTCATATAGAAATGTTTCATTGAAAAAACCTTTTCATTTAATTTTTGTTACACGAACAACCATTCATCGTACACACATTTCACATGAATTTTATATTTTCAATTTAACTTTAATTTCATCGAAATATGTTCATAACGAAAATTGGCCTACTCAAGTACTGTTTCATTGATTGATTTCTAAAGTGGTGGGTAGTTACAATGTTAATGTCTCTAATAGGTAATAGAATTCCGTGCAAATAGCAATGCAGCATATTTGACTTCTGTCACGGCTCCGGCGCTGCTGCGGGGCTACGGTGGTTACACGCGTGGTAGTCGTCGCAGATGGTTTTCGCTCACCACCGCAGCTTCGGCTCGTTGGCCGGCTTCGTCGGCCAGCCTCAGCAATAGCGCCTTGATTACAGAAACCTGCTCCTCAGTCCACGGTCTGCCTCGCCCCTACGCGCCTTCACGGCTCTGAATTATACTTTAGGTATGGGGCAGACAAGACCACGTGGAGTCGGGGTCAAATTAATGAGAGCATTATTTTTTTGATTGATGGTTATCTCGTTTTTCCTTTAGTAAAAAAAACAATTTTGTGAAATAATTCGTAGAAAATAATTCCCCATGTTCCATAATTCGTGGAAATCAAATTATGGGAACCAAAGCATCGATCTATCAAAACATCGATGAAATGAACAAAATGTGTAAAAAATTCGATGAAATGAGTTTCATGCTAAAGACTATTTAAGTAAAAAAAATTGCGATGTATTACAATTTGATGAGTTGTTGCTTATTGAAAAAAAACATCTGCGAACAGTTAGGCGTCCCAATTTTGGGTTTTTCGCCATTATATCAGAAATGGTGTGTCGTAGCAAAACTGTTCTAACCAGAAATTAAAGTTTGATCTTTACACTTTATCCACATGCCCAACCGTTTGCGAACTACACGCCCCAGAATAGAAAAAAAATACAAAAAAAGCTGTTTTTAAATTTTTAAAACACCAATTTTTTTATTATGTTTTTATCCTTTTTGGTCGTGAGGTGAGGATCCTGGAAAATGATCGTGTTCTGCCTCGACCTCCTCAGGGGTGAGTGGTTCTTGCTGAAAGGGCTCTAAACAATCTTTATCATCATCCCCATTGTCTTCCTCGCTAGAAGACACGCCGTTGAAAAAATTTCATTTTTGTGGAATTCAAAAATTACATCTCGTAGAAAATATTTTAAATTCATGTTTTAGATTTGATTATTTCTCAATAGTATTAATAGTTCCAAGATAACAACCATGCTTCATTTGCCAGATTTTTTTTTATTTTAGTATCAGTACCTTTACCGATACTGACACAATCAAGTATCGGGATTTTGGTAATATTCAGAAATATCGGTATAACGGTCCCACGTAGTGTATGGTGGGTGTGTTGTACGAATGTGTGGCCTAGTGCTATATAAAACGTTTTAAAAAAATATTGAAGAATATTTTTTTACATTGGCAATTATGAATCCAGTTGTCAATAGAATTGCCCTGGCTGGGTCGTTGTGTTTGTTGCGTTAGTTGTATCAATTTGTGTGTCAATTATCAATTAACCCTTGTTTAACGATGGCTTGTTGATTATTAAAAAGCTGTGCTCGGTACTGATACTATCGATGTGCACTGTGGGTTGTGCGTAAAACATGGCGACTGGTGGCGAGGAACTGTGGCGCGAGTGCGCATCCTGGCTTACGAAATGTGGCTTGCTGCGTTCCGACCATAAGGCAAATTGGGAGAAGAGCAGTACACATGATCTGGCATATACCTTGCGCGATGGAGTGCTACTCTGCAACCTGCTGAACGTACTGCACCCTGGTTGCATTGATATGAAGGACGTCAACCAGAGGCCGCAGATGGCGCAGGTAAGCTGGCCCTGTTCACTGTGACCTTCGTTCTAATTATTATAAAACCATTAATTTTGGCTAGTATTTGTGACACGACTATGACGCGATGCTAATTCATGGACAAACCTTTGTGTTTCAAGGTACTTAGCAGCTTTGTGTAGAAAATTCCATTCAAAGTTTAAATTTCAAATATGTTATTGGTTTGCAAACTAGATCAAACGCTAAAATAAAAACCTCAGTCAAAAACAGTCTTTTAAATTGATCTACATGAAGAAAAAATTAACTCATAAACTGAATGTGTTTATTATTTAATTATGCATGCAGTGCTGAATGGGCAATGGCATTAAAGAGTCATTGATATATCCCTTTTGACTGTGTCAATAGTATTCTTGAGTACATGTTCCGGTGTTATCTACATCCTAAACTTGTGAATAAACATGCCTGCTGTTATTATAATGTATGTAATGTACATACACTTTCACTTGATTAATGTTGAGCGAAAGGTTGCCTTAATAACGTCGATTTTAAATTGTATTCTATTCTCTAGAGTAGTTTTATTTATAAAGTTATTCAAGTCAGTCATTTTTTGGTAACAGTGTAACATTTTTGATGGCTAATTTTCATTCTTGCACCATCCCAAATGGTAATGAAAAATAATTTTATTACTATAGGTTCTGGTACCTTTGTTTTTTCTGGTTTCCTATGAGAAGAGACAACCTTACTTTGGGACGACATTAACATTAAATACCTATAAATATCATGTTAACATAATTGAGAAACAATTCAATTAAATTTGATTGTGTGATTTTGTGTTTACAATGCAACACTTGCTAAATGAAATGAGACATCTAACAAACAAAATACATTATTTGAGGGGAAAAAAATCTATTTGATAATTATTTATTATTATTATTTCGACTGGGGACGCTGGCAGTGGGCTGGGTGATCGGTCCGCTGGTTATGGGCCATTTCACCCATTTCCCCGGGCCCCCTTGCAGGGGGTCTTTAGGTTGTCCCATTTTCACGGCGTCCCCTCGAATCTTCCTGTTGCTTTGCAGAATCTTACTATCTGGTCCACCGTCAGTTCTTTCAGATTTTCTTAATCTAACGAGTCTGACCCCATGAGCTCGCACCATATGTGTGAGTACATCGGGCATTCGGCGAGTAGGTGGAAACTAGTTTCCTCGCTGTCCATGCACTCCATGCATGTGGGGTTGTCTTTGATGCCTATTACTGTTAGGTGCCTGTTTAGTCTAGTGTGCCCTGTGGCGATTTCTGTGACCATACGTACACTGTTCCTTGACAGCTTCAGTAGATGACCTGTCTTCTTCGTGTCCATTCCGTTTATGAACATTTTAGACTGTCGCATGCCTGTTGCAGCCTTCCATCATCTGTTTGTTGCTGCTGTGGTTAACCTTTTGATTACTCCCTTGGTGATGTTGTGTGCTATTGGCAGCCTGGGTTCCGGACCCACTAAGCCTTCGGCCGCACCACCCCTGGCTAGTTCGTCTGCTAACTCGTTGCCGACATTTCCCTCGTGTCCAGGGACCCATGCAATCACTACGTCTATTTTGTTTGCGAGTTTCCCTAGAGCTTTTTTGCATTCTTTGACAGTTACCGATGTCGTCTCTGCTTTGCTAAGCGCTTTCAGCGCTGCCTGGCTGTCACTGTAGATAGTGGCCTTGGTGACGCTGTCCTGATTGTCTAATATATCTGCGCATTCCATGATAGCGTATATTTCTGTTTGGAATACGCTGGCGAACCTGCCTAGGCAGATTGATCTGTTTATCACTGTGCCGTCCTCGCACCTTATGTGCACACCCGCGCCAGATAGCTTCAGTGACTCAATTCTGGAGCCATCTGTGTAGCAAACTGTTCCGCTTGTGTCTATGTTCCATTCATCTCTTTGTCCCATATGTACTTTGTATTTCTTGTCAAAGATCTTTTCTTTCCTTGTTAGGTCGTTGTTGGTAAAGATCATTGACATGTTGCTCTCGATTTCACTTCCAATGCGTAGATGCCCGTGTGTGCCTCTGTCCGTGTGGTTACCGATCCAGAGGTTCGTGCTACTGAGTTTGAACCATTGTTCGGTCGCTTTTCCTTTGATCGCTAGGTCTAGCGGATCCAGCCCGAGCATGATCTCTAGCGCTGATGTGGGTGTTGTTCTCATTGCACCTGTGATCATCAGTGCCACTAGTCTTTGGACCTTGTCTAGCTCTAGTTTGTTGGTCCTTAGTGCCGCCTTATGCCACCATACCAGTGATCCGTGGAGGATTCGTGGCAGGATAATTGCTTTGTATATCCATAGTACAGTCGCCGGTTTGATTCCCCATGTGCGTCCTATGGCTCTCTTACATTGCATCATGGCCATTTTGGCCTTAGAGCAGGTGGTACTTATGTGTGCTTTAAAAGTTAGTTTGCTGTCCAGCGTAACTCCTAGGTATTTGATCTCCTTGACCATTTCTAGTTCGCAGTTGTCTATCTGCACTATTTCTTTTCTACCAATTTTACGTTTATTGGTGAATAGGACTAGTTTCGTCTTTTCGGGATTGAGGTTGAGTCCCTTACTTCTGCACCATGATAGCGCCGCTTTCAGTCCTCTGTTCATGATGTTGCACATGACGCTGAGGACCTTTCCCGTTACTAGCAATACCCCGTCATCAGAGTACACCTGTGTGTATATGTGTATCTTGTTTATCTCGTGTACTAGTTCATCTATTAGAATGCACCATAGTAGAGGGGATAGGCATCCCCCTTGCGGGAATCCTCTTCTCGCCCTGACCGTGTGTGTAACCACTGCTAGCTCAGCCTTTATCAGGCGTTGTTGAAGCATATTCTTCACCCATCCTGATATATCTTTGTGAATGCCTTCGCGGTCTAAGGCGGCTTCTATCGACTTAGGGCTGGCCTTGTCGAATGCCCCTTCTACGTCGAAGAAGCAGCCCAGTGCGTATTCCTTGTTGCTCAGAGACCTTTGTACTCTAGTAACTAGGTTGTGGAGGGCTGTTTCTGTGGACTTACCCTCCATGTATGCATGTTGGTTCTCATGTAGCGGGGATCCACTGTTCTCTATCTGGGCTCTGATAGTTCAGTCAAGGATCTTTTCCATTGTCTTCAATAGAAACGAGGATAGGCTGATACATCTGAAGGCCTTCGCCTCCTGATATGTAGCCTTGCCGGCTTTCGGTAGGAATACTACCTTGACTTCCCTCCACTTCTTGGGTATATACTGCATTCTGACGCTGCTGTTGAACAGTTTTAAGAGATCTTCCTTGATGTACTTTAACGCTACTTGCAGCATTTTTGGAAATATTTGGTAGTATGGCTGGAAGGAGAAGATGCTCCATACTAGTTGTTCTTCTTCTATTTGATAAACATGGAGGCCTATTTCTATCTGAACACAGGAAGAAGTATTGCCTAATCTATGAAGAGCAATGATAAATAAAACAATTCAGACTATAGGTATGTTTTCATTATTTTGAATGAAGTAATTTATAGCAGGAAATGTGCAGTATTTTGCAATAAAACAATTATTTTAAGCAGGATACATATTACTTCACCTTGCTTATGTACACATTTTATTCACTAAGGTAATTAAAATATTTTGGATATTTGCATTACTAGGTAGTAGGAAGGTAACTTCTTTGCATTGTACCTTGTATTGTACTCACAGTAACAGTATCTCTGCACCTATTTTGTATATAAGGTTGGTATACTACCTACCCTTATTTAAAATGTGTTACCTTAATATGTTTTTAATTTATTCTTAACTGACTTTGTATCTTATTTTAATAATTTATTAAAGACTGCGCTGAATTTAACAGTATTTATCATAAGTTCAAATCATGTGGTGTCTTTGTCTGAAATATTTAGAACACTACAATGACCTGTTAAAATAATATTGATTTGTATACATTTATTTATTCATATATTTGGGGCCAGTTTTCTGTTGGTGGAATGTGATTTTTGTCACGAATCTGATTGTTTATTGACAATTATATTTTGCAGGGAAAAATGATAAATTTACAAGGCAGTTTTATATTAAAATAAGCAAAAGTTCCTTCTTGTCCACAGTTTTTATGCATGCGAAATATTAAAGTTTTCCTGCGAACATGTCATGAAGTGTTTGAGCTCCGTGAGACAGACTTGTTTGACCCATCGATGCTGTTTGATCTGTCCAACTTTCACCGTGTTCTGTGCACCCTCTCTAAGCTGAGTCAGTGTCCTAAAGCACAGGTTAAAAATGTTAAGTAAGTATTATCTTTTATTTCTTATAGCACAAGAAACATTCAGTCACAATTTTTTGGTTTTAATAAATCATAATTATTGAATAAAATTTAAGTCAAGTTTAGTAAGTTCTATGTAATACTAATAGAAAGAAATTCCTCAAAACCACATAAGTTTCAGATGGTGAATGATGAGTGTGTATGCGTGTGTGCGTTGTATTGATTGAATTTATGTTATATGTAGATAAAAAATGACACAGTAGAAAAATAATTTTGGAGAAAGCTCAATACATTGTTTTGTCCTGAAAACATCTTTCAGATCTACTTATTTTATGAACTAATAAATAACTGCAACCCTGTAAATTCAGTTCTTCAGGCAAACGCATAGATATTAAAATGTAAATATTATTTACAGACCATTCACAGCACACAGGACTCAGTCTGAAGAAGACATTTACAGAGATCTTCAATTTGCGTAAGTTCTATATTTTACTACTATCAACCAACTATAATTACTCAAATTAGCTTGAGATAAATGTGCAAACTATGGCTCACTTGTAGTAGCGCGATCGTGTCTCTGTCTATGGAGGCGACGCCCTACGCCATGGACGATGGCAGGGAGCTCTCGGCGCCGGCCGGGGGCGAAGTCCCCTGGGTCCAGTTCACGATACCAAGTGCCACCTGCGAGGAACGCGTCGAGGAGATATACGAGGACCTCTGCTATGTCAAGTTCACCTCAGCAACGCCAGAGGTGGCCTCAAATATCATTGCGAACGTAGTTCCGCTAGATATGGTGAACGAAAATGTGTTTTAATAGAAAGGCATAATGCCTATTACCGTATGTTCAAACATTTTTGATAACTTATTTACTTTTTGTGAAAATGATTTCGTTAAAAATTCTACAGGCATATTTGTTCACCTAAATTCTCTTGACAACCATTAGCAATGCTGTTCTTTATTGAAAATGAGATACCTACTCAACCTTATATAAACATCTTTATTGCTGCGTTATCTTATCATGATATTATTATATCCCAACCACCAAATTAATCTCGGCATCGACTATACTTGTTATCTTAGCTGAAATGACATCGATTGATTTGTAGTAAATTCAAGTAAATCGAGTATTATAAGTTGTATGCATGTAACTTTCTCTTAAAACTTTAAAAACCTTGATTTACGTGAAAATCTGCTAATAATTGCGTTATTCCCATACGTAAAGTCAGTCTTTTGTGGCAAATGATTATAAAGCTGTTTAAAAAAACGTCGCCTCGTTCGTAGTCGCGGAAGCAAAAGATCAATGTACGCATTTAAATTCATAAATTAATTCCGATTAAACTTAATTTGCAGCATATATTTTATCTGCACGCGAGTGCGAGTCATTGATTCCGACAACTCGCCGGTTTGAAGATGCCTGCAGTGTAAACTTATTCTGAACTGATATGATAAGTACGACTTTAGTAGTTCTGGGAATGAAATTGATAGTTTCACTTTATCTGTATGTAAAGAACAGCATTGGTTGTGTTGTCCAAACTACGGTTTGGTATGACGACCGAATAGATTGATATTAGTTCGCTTCCTCATTTATTTATATGGCATGAATTAAAGTGCTGCTTATTAGAGGAGTGTTTCTTATTTTTATGAGTTATTTTCATGCCTTAGATTATCTGTAGATTTTTTGTAAAGAAAGATGGTTTTCGATGATGACATCTGAATAATCTTGATGGAGCCTTATCGGGTTGTCGCTATACTGATAATACGTTATTGAACTGAACAGTGTGGTGATGCCCCGTTAAGCCGCACCGCGTGCGCTGCATGCGTGTGCGCATACCACGACGCAATCCCAGCATCTGGATCCTCGCTCAATAAGCAACCCTTCTACCAAATTAAACAATAAACATTGTACAAAAGCGGTTACTTAAGTGCAAGTCGGACTTGCGTTAGAAAGATTAGTGTTGATT
Organism: Udea olivalis; assembly: GCA_947369235.1. Classification (NCBI taxonomy): domain Eukaryota; kingdom Metazoa; phylum Arthropoda; class Insecta; order Lepidoptera; family Crambidae; genus Udea; species Udea olivalis. The sequence goes on from OX376342.1 coordinate 2,515,526, forward strand.
TTTAAAAACAGGAAAAGTTTCGATCAACTTTGTGATAAATAGTGTCGGAAGAGTTTAAGCGAAGCTTAGCATTTGCGGCTACCAAATAATTACGGCAGTAGCCCGACACTTACATTAAAATTTAAATTACGCTTAGCAAGTGTGTGTTTCTGGTTTTCTTTTTTCTTCAGACTGCAGATAAAATAACTAACGTACGTGTTAGGGTAAAATACATTTTCCAATAGTATAATGTTGCAACAGGGACTCAGGAAGTGTGCATCGGTTTACTATGTTAGCCGAGCTGCCCGAAGTAGTTCACAAGGTCGAGTCCCTGCCGCGTCCATATGGGTTGTGTTAACAAACAGGTGGGGCGCTGACAAGCTTGCCCGCCCAGCTACGCTTGCGGAGTGTTTTCCTTGATACAAATTGAAATTTTAAATACAAAATCATGAAGTAGTTATTATGTGAATGTTAATAATAAATAAATTATAAATATCTAAGACAATTCACACCAAGATCATCTGACCCCAAGCTAAGCATAAACAATAAAAATAAACATACTCAAATATTTCTAAATACATATTTAAATAGTTTTTTTTTTAAATTCTTATTACATTTTTGGGGCTTTTAACCACAGGTTATGTCAGTCCCATCATGCCCTAAACTAAGTAGTCTACGATGATACACTTATATAACTTGTAATAAAAATACACATATAATTAGAAGAGTTGACAAAACTAACACGGCCGCGAAGTTACTTAAATAGATAATAACACCCAGACACATAACAAATATATATGTTCGTCACACAAATATCGAACCCACGACCTCCGGCGTTAGAGGCAGGATCCTTGCCATTGCGCCAACAGGCCAGTCAATCTTTCGATGATTCCTGTAAGTCTTGTTTTTTATTTTGTCTGAATTCATCTTCCCTTTCGTTCTGATGGCTTCGATCGATTTATAATTCCCAGAGGTGAACGAATACTCTTATCAATATTTTAGGATGATGATGATAATGATTTTGTTAGATGCAGGCTGACTAAAACGGATAATTAATTAAAATTCATATATTTTAATTCAGGTCGAAGAGCCCATATAAAGTTAGTAACAATTTTTCTTAAAACTACTGTTAGTAAATACAATACTTTATTTTAATTTTAAACATTATTTAATTGTATGGGCCGTCACCCACCTCAGTAGGAGGGGTGAGTCCCATCGGTCAACAAAGAAATAATAATTTTGATAATACCGATAAAACCATGCACGGACAGACGCGAGAGAGAGTGTTTTTAAACTATGTAGTGACGTGCGAACTCTTTCCTCCTACGATCTGTTTTTTAACATTCGAAATGTTTATTTCTGTAACCTTTAAATTTTCGTGCCCTTGAAATGATCTAATATTGTGAACAAATAAAACGTTCTCCTATCAATATCATACTTTAAAAATTATCTAGAGATCTGCCTGTGATAGATCGGTAACTGAAATAATCCTGCGTGCGTCTAAATATCATTATCGCGATGGCTTTATCCTCTTGGTTATGCCGTTATATACCATACATAAATAATCCGTACTTCCTGTAAAGTACATGCAAATTGATTATTATTTCTATTGCTATGCGGATTATTTACAGTAAACACGGCGTACTTATTTTGTCTCAGAATAACGCTTCAGTTCGAACCAAACTATGCGCGTTGAAGCGTTAAAGTACTGGAGGAAATTGAAACATCTATTCAGGAAGAAAAGTCCAAATTTACGTAGAGATTATATCGTACTGCGAAATCCGCGCATGTTCTATACTAATTTTTACTGAAACTGCTCGGACTTTATAATTCAGCATATCAGAAAATACCTTAAATAACTCTCATTCATCCCCTTCTCTATCAAATTGAGCGAGGATTCTGCGCTGTTAAGACTGGAGATTGCATCCATATTAAAGCCGGGGTTTATCATTGTCATTGTTTATAGAATAACGCAATCCCTGAAATGATTCCAAAATATGTATTTGGGTGCGATGCAAACTCCAAGCCCCTGACCACTACCTCTTAGAGCAATATTGAAATAACCATAAGTTGAAAAGACTTACACTTAGCCACTTCAAATTGATAACATTAAAGGTGTCGTTCATTTAGCGCCTGAGCACCAGACCAGCACCACATCGCAAAGCAAGCGAATTATTGCGAAACGAATGATGTTTAGAAGCTAAAACGATATCGGTGTTCGACGGAGGCACGTTGTTCACTTTGTATTCCTTTTTTTACTTGTAATTCGTAAATATGCCATGCAGCTCAATTCCGAATGCAATAACTGGATGGTGAGGCGAGATTTTGCTGAAGCGTTAAATGGACAATGGCATCAGGGCGTTAATAGTTTTAATATTGCTCTAAGTCATGGCAGTCGGGCCATTGAATAAGCTTTGGGCCTAGTCCGTTTGTTGACGTGTGGCGCTCTTCAGCGGCGGCGGATCCGCGCCCGCCGGCGACGTCGGTGAGTACGCCAGCTACTGCGCGCGCATTCACGACGAGGAGATCTACCACGACCTCTGCGCCGTGAAGGTGCAGGCGCGCGAACCGCCCGTCGTGCACCATCCACCTGCTTTCAATACAGTATGCCGCTTTCGTTTTTTTTTCTTTTTCATTTGCTGATTTTTAGAGAATGAGGAATAACAAGCATTAAACTTATTTGTCTAGTAGCTTAAAAGTTATAGATACATAGTTAGGGGGTAAATGACTTCAAGATCATCTGACTGCAACAATAGCAGAGCTTGTACTTATCGATGTCAGTGACTGATAAACATATTAAAAAAAAATTAAACACCTACTTATATAGAAATCAGAATCGTTAGGTAGGCAACATTTCATTTCACCCGCCAGCAAACTTCCTCACCACTCCGCTCACACCCGACAGCGCGTCAAAATCGGGTTACAGGAATCGAAACCAAAACCTTCGGTGCTATAAGCAAAACCTTACCAATTTAACGGTAGAATTGCATAACTACTTTCTAACACCTCCTCTAAAGCAGGGTATTTTTCCTATAAATCTGACGTGGTCAAATCTCTTCTCAAGCTGTGTCATCATAAAATAATGTTCACGGATGATGAGCCGGATTAAACGCTCACGAGAAGTCGTCAGTTCAGTTCCTCATCCATGAAATTCCTTCGTCTCCGCAAGTAAAAGTCTATATCGTTCGCGCCAACTGAATTATTCATTAGCGCGTTATTCCTCGTTGTTTCAAAAATAATTTCCATTTGTAGTTAGCTAATTGGAAGTCTTAGCGATACACATGTTTTTAGTAAGAATTTTGTTTTAGAATGTTATATGTGTTTTATTTAGATACATAATGGCTATTTCACGCTTTGCATCGAGTGTCTTAAACGTGCGTGAATTAATGTGGATTTTTGTGTTGTAGCTAGCGACGTCGTCGCACAGTCTAGAGAAAAGAGATTATGTTATACGAGAACTAGTGGACACAGAATGCAACTACGTCGACGTGCTCGGCAAAATAGTGAAGAACTTCCTCAGGCCGCTCGCGACATATTTGAAACAACATGAGCTGGAAGTTATTTTCTTCGGCATAAAGGTAAGACTTATCAATCGTTAATGCCTTTGTCTATGCTGTCTCGACGACCGACTTGGTGTAATGGTTAAGAAGTTGGCTACTACACCAGAGGTCGCGGGTTCGATCCCCGCACAGTACAAACATTTGTGTGCATGAACATGTCTGTTTGTACTGGTCTGGGTGTCTCCTATGTATAATAAGTATGTATTTACAAAAGAAAATGTATTTAAGTATGTTTATCCGTTGTCTAGTATCCCATAACACAAGCTTTAATTAGCTTACTTTGGGGCTAGATGGCGCTGTGTGGAATAATGTCCAGGGATATTTTATACCATTTTCTTTGTTTTTTACAAAAGTGTCTGACCTTTAAAAAGACAGTTTAGTGGGTACTTATGGTGGGCTTCAATAAAATAGTGTAAAAATATAATTTAACACTGCTAATGTTACTCATACTCAATCGTTTTATTCATTTAGGATATCATTCCTTTGCATAACTCAAGGTCGTCGATAAGTTCTTCACTCATTGATTCTCCATCACCATTCCGCAGGAGTTATACGAGACCCATTCCGGGCTGCTTAGACAGCTGAAGCTGGCGACAGACGCGTGCGTGCCCGGCAGCGGTGCGCCGCGACTGGCGGACGTCTTCCTAGCGTGGCGAGAGAGATTGCTGCTGTACGGAGACTATTGCTCCAACCTCACGCATGCGCAAGATACGCTCAAGACTTTGGATGCGAGAGATACTACGTTTCACAAGCAGCTCGCGGTAAGGATCACCACACACAGACAATCACATGACACAATGACTAGAGAGAAAGGTTCATAACACGTTTCGGAACAACGTATGCCTTGCTAAATTTTCGTAGGTATGGTAGTAGTCATGATGTAGGCCCAAATAATAGCACTTTAGCTTCGATAGGTGAATGCTCACTGTTAAAACAAAATCTAGATTCACAGTTACATACAAGTTTCATACTAATGTGTCCACAAAAAGCTCTAGATCACAAAAGTACTACTTGACTAAACCTGGTTTAAATACGATGACATGATCAGAATTTTTAGGTGATCGGCGGAAAAATTGCAGTGACTAGAACATATAAACGAGCACTTTTTATCACTATTGCAGTTTATTTTTGAAGATGTTCGTGTCTCAGTGATTGTAAAGGTATTTAACTTCACAATCATTGAGACACGAACATCTTCAAAAATAAACTGCAATAGTGATAAAAAGTGAAATTTTTACATCAATACAAATCGCTGTGTTATTTCTTCCGTCTCGAATTATGCCAAAAGTGATGTGTATGCTTATAGTCTTGTTGGCATGTTTCCTGTCCAGCTGATTGAGATCTGTAGATTGGCTGCGCGTGAGTGCTCGTAATGTGGGAAGTTACAATAATCAGCTAGTCGTCAACTACTCAATTATTCCAACCTCTTTTGCACGCGCAGGGCACCTTACCTACCAATTAAATGGAACTAATTGATACTTTAATTGGCTGTAGGTGCTCACGGACGGATAGACAAATGAATTGCAGTAGTAATATAAATGTGTAGGAAAAGAGAGTACAAACCAATAATAAAATTGATTTATAATTTGGAGAGAAAAACAAACCGATTAGGGGGTGTTTTATAATTATTTACGCTGTCGTGTAAATTGTCAAATAGGTATTACATATTTATACAAAAACGCAAACCTACATCCTACGATTTATCAGGTTCGTGACATCAATAATCAAGTACTTACTACTGTTATTGTCAAACACAAATTAAAGCAAATTTCGGATCGCAACTAGGCAGCTTTTATAAGACACACCTACAACATAGGTGACCTACCGCAAAAACTGAATGACAAGTAGTTACAAGTTAATAATAAGTTTATTATTTACTTAAAACATCTCTCTAGCGTGAACTTATGCAAACTCACAGTTAAGTCTTTTACCACTTGTCAGATTGCAAGATTTGAGCGTCGATACTTTTGCTGTCATGTTGTATTTCTTGTCTACAGAAATGTCAGAAGGAACACAGCGACGGACGCATTCAACTGCGAGACATCCTATCGGTGCCGATGCAGCGCGTGCTCAAATACCACCTGCTGCTCGACAAATTGGTGCACGAAACACAACCGGTATGGTCATACATATTTTTATACACTCAGACACGATACTTACTCGAACTTAAAAACTGTTGAGTAATAGCTAAGCACAAAAATTTGTTTATTCAATGATAATCTGTCTATACTTTTCTAATCGTCGAATCTTTTGTTTTAGAACCACGAAGAATTTCGAGGGCTGGAGCGCGCGAAAGAAGCGATGGTGGACGTAGCGCAGTACATAAACGAGGTGAAGAGGGATAGCGAAGTACTCACGCTGCTGTCCAAAGTGCAGGTAAACAGCCTTCACTTACTGCAGGACTATTCTGGGGAAATTCCAACATGATTTCATTCAAGAATCTCAACACACTACCAATTTACACACAATTTCTTAACGCGTTATGTGAAAATTTTATTTAGGATATTTACTGCGCTATACGTCTTCTCTACCGAGGTTTTCATTAAATCTTAGAGCAGCTTAACATTTTTGATATTACGAATAAGTTACGAAAACAATTGAATATTGCCACCCAAAGCGCGAAATAATAAGAAAAATATAAATGACACTAGGGTTATCTATCATATCAAACAACTCCACCTCATTTCTTGAAACCTTAACCTTTATGCTAATAAACACTCACTTAGTTTAATCTTATCAATCATGTTTGTTCGTGGTTGGCTAAATCCGCATACCATACCATCCTTACTTACATAAATGAATGTATTTTATTTATTTAACTTAGATCTTGCTATGCTGCCTATAGTACCCAGGTAGCTACAAAAGTCGTGGGTAAAAAATTAAACCAACTAGGGAATGAAGACTTCGCGGACGCGCAGCGAATACGCGACGTATTTAACGCGTTTCGTCTCAGCGCACCCGCTCCGCTTTGAAACCGCTCACTTACTGCTGGTGTGATAAGGCCCTTAGTGTAAGATGTCCTTGGTATGTTGTAGTGTGTGTACACATCACCCGTATGTGTGCGTATGCATTCTTACATAAGATGGTGTAATGATATATTTGACACAATAAAGTCGCATCTGTTGACATCTTTGTTTTTCATTCCTCTACTCTCGGTCCCTACATTGCATGGCGACCTTGCCAGTGCTGCCTTGGGGCAGCGCTGTGCGTGCAAACATAAAGTATGAAAGCGTTTTGAAAATAAAAAAGGTAATATTGAACACAAAAAAAAACAGTGAGTGAATAAATGGATTGACGATAATGGACAAAAAGTGGAGTGCCCGCCGTTGCGAAGAGATTAAATAATAAAGCTGGCAGCCGGGCGTTGATGGTGCCAGATGGAGGTGCAGAATATGCTGGCTGCCGGGAGATGCAGGTGTCTGAGGTTGATGTTGTTTTGTTGCTGGGCGCCGGGAGGTGTTGGTGTCTGGAGAGGATTCTCAGCGCCGGGAGAAACAGGAAAGGAAGTTTAGGACACTGAATGAAGTCGGAATGGAAGGTCATTTTTATATTAACTACTAAGAACATTGAATATTTAATAAAATAGGTGGTCACCGTTTAGTTAATAAATAGAATAATAATAATAATAATAATAAGGCCCTCATAACATTTTTCCCACCCACTTCCTCAAGTGGAGATATATAAATTTCAATATAATAATAATATAATTTATAATCACCCACTTCCTCAAGTGGAGATATATAAATTTCAATATAATAATAATAAATATCTGGGACAATTCACACCAAGATCATCTGACCCCAAACTAAGCTGAGCTTGTAATATGGGCGTCAGAGACTGATAAACATACTTAAATATTTCTAAATACATACTTAAATAGATAATAACACCCAGACACACAACAAATACACATGTTCGTCACACAAATATTTGTCATGGGTGGGGATCGAACCCACGACCTCTGGCGCTAAAGGCAGGATCGCTGCCATTGCGCCAACAGGCCAGTCAAACTAAAAAAAGTCAGAATAGTGCTTGTATTTTTATATTATCACGCGGACAGGTCTAATCTATAAAAGCGGCATTTTTTTTTAAACAATTAAATTACCTACATGTAAAACTCTTTTTTTGGTTTACAGTATATTGTATTAAATTTCTAAGGCATTTTTCTATGAATATTTTTTTAAACCTAATTTTAAACAAATTCGTGACGAGCTATTCAAATGTAAAAATTTTTTTTATTATAGAATTCACCAAAATATAAAGGAACTAAAATTGTAACAGAATGCAATACCTACGTAATGCAAGAGTCTTGATTGCACAATGTGTATCATTATCCCCGATGCCCCGCGAAGTCACGAGGCAACGATCAGCATTTTTGATTAACATTGAATTATTATTATAAAAGTAAAAGATTATCTCCAAACATTAACTGAGTTCTCTCATCTGGTAATTTTATGTTTTCTGAGCATCTTTTTTTTTTTCATTGCAATAATGACAGTTGAAATTATCAACTTTTTCTATTAATCCGTGATTTATCTAAAAACGTTTTACACCGCGTACTGCGAATGTATAATAATTTGATTATATTGAAAGCGTGTTTCAATAAAACATTATGTAACAACTTAAAAAGTGAGTCATCTATGTTTAAGTATTAGTTTAATCCCATACAGAAGTTGAGTGGACCTGCAGGAATGCTAAAACTCATCGAGACGTCGTTCTGTAATTGTTCCAGACGACGATGATGAGGAGGATAACTGCACAGAATCATCCTATGTACAAATTAACATAAAGAAGTTATTAGGTGATATTTCGAAAGAGGTAGAAAAAGCCATTCAAAGAGAAATGAAAAATATTACGCAGTCTATTCAATACACATCTGAAAAGATGGATGAGTTCATGAAAAACATGAACATTTTGCAGGGAAATATCACTAAGCTTACAAAAGAAAAATGTCGAGCTCACCAATTGAAACAACAACTTAGAATTAAGGGTCGGAGTTTTGGAACAGCGCATACAGGATATGGAGCAACAGGAGCTTACCAATTGTAAAGAAATTCACAACTTACCGGTAAACGAAAATGAGAAACTAATTCAGATTGCAGTAGAGGTCGCAAAGGAGCTTAATCAAGCCCCTGAAGATGTCAAGCAAGCATAGCGCCTTCCCGGTAGAAAAGACCGCTCGGGACCAGTTCTGGTGGAGTTGAGCACATCACAAAACCAGACGCCATGGATGGCTGCTGCGATATTAAGAACCACTAGATTTGTTCCATCGGAAATTGTATCTGGCGCTCCTACATCTGGTTTGCATGAATGTATATTTATTTGTGAAGCTCTGACACCATATAATAAACAACTACTCTGGCATGCAAAACAAGAACTAAAAAGTAAATTTAAATACATATATACGTAGATTAAAAAGGGAGTGCTCCGAGTGAGGAAAGAGAGAGAAGATCAAAACCGTTTATAATTCGATCTTTAGAAGATATAAAATAAGTTCAGTGTCATGTCAAACGGTACTACCCGCTTGTAAGTCCATGAATATTTTCCTATTTTATTATAAATCGTAGATAGTAGTTGTATTTCTCTGATGAATAGTTCGTTAGATGATATTTTCTAACTTACCGACTGCGATAATCTGAAGGTATTCCTTAGTAATATTCCTGGTAATGTAAGACTGTTATGCATACATATGAATATTAGATCTATAATTAAAAACTTTGCCGCTCTTGAACAATGTATCTACTCGTCCTCTCGACCCGTGGATGTGATAATATTAAGTGAAGTTAATATCCCGGACTCCCTTTGAAAATTATACCAGTTAAAAGGCTACAAAATGTTGAGTGGCGTGAATAAACATAAATTTCAAATATTTGCCATAACATGCAACATTGTGAAAACTTGATTGGACTTTTCACTACGCCTTCTGGCTACTCTGCGGTTCTGTGCTGCATGTATCGCCCACCAAATTATAGTAAGCACTTGTTTGTTAATGAATTAAATACTCTGTTGGGAAAACTAGGTAGACAAAACGATGTTTATCTGTTAGGCGACTTAAACATCGATCTGCAAAATAGTCAGCCTATAAAGCATATTTATAACACCACTATGTACAGTCAGTATACGCGAATAGAAATATCAAATGATAGACTAAGTAAATCCTGTATAGATCACATCTACGCGCGATCCCGCTTGCTAAACCTGTACACTGCGGCGCTCGGAACTAAACTGGCCGATCACCGCGTTATTGCACTTGCAGGCGTAGACTCCCGCACCTCAAGCACACGGGTGGATTCTGGATATGTTACGCGTTGTAATTACAACGCACTTACTGCAAATTTAGATCAAGTAGACTGTAAATTGGTGCAAAATATTTTTTGTCCATACAAAATATACTCAATCATAGTTGATAACATTGAAAGATGTAGAGAGAAGGCAGAAATTAAAATATCTAAAAATCAATAAAGAACTAATAATAAATGGATTAATGCAAAAATTATTAAAGCGTGTGAGCATAGGGATAAATTATTTGTGAAGTGGATTGCTGATCCAACTAATAAAATGTTAAAACAAAAATTTAACAAATCTAGAAACTACGCAAGTAGAATAATTCACAAAAACAAGAACAAAAAATTAAGAGAAGACATTACAAGTAATCAACACAATCCGAGAGCATTGTGGAAAATTTTGAACGCTTTCACGGGTAGAGCAAAAGAAATCGTTGATACCGTGATTTCAAATGCATTTCTTAACAATAAAAACACCACCTTCGAGGTAGCGAATAATTTTGCTCAGTACTATGCTAGCAGCGTAAAGAATATGGTACCGCAATGTGATATCAAATTGCTTGATTAAGGAGACTTATTCTTCCCCAATCAACGTAACTTGCATATATAAGGCCTTATTATCCCTTGTTTTAGCTCCAGTGGGTATTTACTTTGTTTTACAGTAACGTTAATAAAATGAGCTATTACTCGTACCTCCGCAATTTTTCCGCTGATTGTTTTTAAATCCTGTGCTGTAATGCCGTCTATTTCTGGTGCTTTTTGGCTACTCAGAGATCGAATTTCTTTAAGAACTGTTTTAGGACAAGTTCGTTGGAATCTGCAAGTAAGTGGTGGTAGTCATAGTGATTACGGCAACTATCGCCCTATAACAATTATTTCTGCTATTGACAAAATAGTCGAAAAAGTGATCTCTAAGCAAATTCAATAATTTTACAAGGATAATTATTATTACTGATAAACAGTTTGGTTTTCAGTGTGGTAAAAGTACGACACAGTTATTATGCAAATTCACTGATAGTATGTATAAACATCTCGACGGTAAGGAACTCGTTTTAGTGGTATTTATTGACTACAGTAAACCATTTTACACCTTAAAACATAACAAATTAATAGAAAAGTTAAACGACTGCGGCATACGTGGACCCATGAGCGCATGGTGCCAAGATTACTTGGCTGATAGGTCGTAAGTTGTATTGTAAGGTATCTGATACTCTCAGCAAAATAGTCACAGTAGCTGAAGGTACAGCGCAAGGGTCCGTGCTTGGCCCACTTCACTATATTACATACGTAAACTAGCTTTCCGCCCGCGGCTTCGAACTTCATTTTTCTTTCCCGCTTTTCTGTTGAAATTTTTCCTGAATTTTCTTTGCTATAAACCTCACGGAGCCCGAGACCTTTCCAACGAATGCAAAACCGTGGATATCGGTTCGTGCGTTCTGGAGTTATAGCGTCTCAGGAAGGAAAACCCGACTTATTTTTATATAATAGATGATGCAGTCAATCTCGTAAAAAACTGTGAAATTTATCAATTGGCTGATGACACATGTCTTGTAACCGCTAGTAAAAATCTGGCCCTGGCCCTTAAAAACTTGCAAACACTGGTCCTATGATGCCGGCCTCCTGATCAATGCAGAAAAGACTATGCTAATGAATATCAGTAGTAGTCACAATAGAAGATGTAATGATCTGAAACTTATATTACACGACCACAAGTGTTTGCATACAATAAATAATCAAAGATGTCAGTGCGGGCCCATTGAAATTGTAAATAAGCAGAAATATCTTGGATGGATAATTGATGACCGAATGAAATGGACTGATCATGCTCATTATGTATGTGACGAATTGCGAGCGATATTAGCTAAATTTGTACTGGTTAGAAATAAAATTCCCTATTCTATACTTCTGCAATTGTATAAGGCTTAAGTAGTTATGGCAGAACATTTAGTTCGCATTTGGATCATTTTTTATTCTTTCATAGTAACATTCTACCCATCCATGAACAAGTGAAGCTTAATATAATTGTAGATAACTTTTTTAACAAAGACTTTCAAGCAAAACACAAAATTAACACGTAGTGCAAGTGCAAAAATTACTTTGAATATTCCGCGGTATAACAATTTATATGGCAAACAACTGCTACAGTATCAAGTACCCAATTTGATTAACGACTTACCGATTGCAGTTAAACAGCATATAAATAAAACAATTGTTAAAAATAATCTATTTTGTTTTATTTATCACTTCTAAGAACGTAGCTAGTCTCGGAATCCACCCGTGTCTATTAATTCATAGATGTTTTTTCTGTATGAGATTTTCGTGTTGACCGGCCGGCCGCGCGTTGTTGCGATAGGCAATGGACGGGGAGGGTACTTTTATAAGCCCATAGTGAATATTGTATATTTAGTTAGACGGGCATAAATTGTTAACTGAGTGAAGGCGACGGATACCAGTGTCCGGTAAAACCAATATTGGTTTATGTGGCATTGTAAATGTGAAATATAAATGTATGTTTTTTTGTATGAACAAATAAATAAATAGAAATAGAAATAGAAATAGAAATAGAAATTTATTTGCAAAACCAAGTGTTACAAGGGGTCTTAAATAAAATGGGTACTTACAACTTAGTTACCTTGTACAGGTGTAGCAAGTGTTCATTTGAACATTTTCTTATAAACTAATAATAACAGTGGCTAAATCAAATGTTCTTACATATAGCAATAAAATTAATGGAGATAGTTTTAGTTTTATTATCTTAGATATTGTAGTTTATGTGAAGTAAAGGTATGGAATAACTACTTATTGTACATATGTATCGCCAATTAGTATTTACTAGTCAGGTATTCTTCTACAGAGTAAAAGCAATGCGCAATAAGAAACTTTTTTAACTTATTTGTAAAAGAAGGTAATTTTTGGTCATTTTGTATTTTTAGTGGTAATTTATTGAAAATTTTTATTGCCATATAATGCGGACTGCAATTTAACATTTTTATACGTGAAGGTGGTAGATAAAGTCGTGCTTTGTGACGGGTATTTCTATTGTGAGTATCTTGAACTTGGGCAAACTTATCGCGATATCTAAAAACAAACAAGCAGATGTCTAATATGTAAATTGACGGTAATGTTAGTAGTTCGTATTTAATGAAATGAGGTTTACAGCTTTGCGTGTTGTCTATTTGAGCTATAATTCGAATGCATTTCTTTTGTAACACGAATAGTTCAGCTACGTTTACACTATTGCCCCACAGCATAACTCCATATCTTAACCAAGATTGTGCGTACGCATTATAGGCTACTAGTGCGGTTTCTATATCAGTTGTACATTTGATTTCAAAAAGTGCGTAAGTAAACTTTGATAATTTGGTTTTTATGCTCTCAATATGGCTTTTCCAATTTACGTTTGAGTCTACAGTTAGTCCAAGAAGCTTAAACGAATCTACTAATTCTATAGGTGTGTTATTGAAGATAATATTCATGTTTAATGGAATGGATTGATATGGTCTAAATTCTACTAATTTTGTTTTTTTGAGGTTGATCTCAAGATTATGGTCAGTAAGCCAATCTGATACTTTTTTAAGCGCTTGGGTTATTTCAACGTACGGATCTTCGTTTTTTTTACATTTTATTAATAGTGATACATCGTCGGCAAACAACACAGGTACCAAACGACAAGTGTCTAGAGCTTTTGGTAAGTCATTAATGTAAATAATAAACAAAATACATCCCAACACGCTGCCTTGCGGGATCGAGCAGGTAAGTTTTCTCATATTTGATTGCACTTTTTCCATCGTGTTATTATTACTGTTAAAATGTTCTATCTGTACAATCTGTTGTCTGTTCTCTAAATAAGATTTGAACCATGAGTAGGCAGGACCTCTTATTCCACAGCCGTACATTTTTTTTAAGAGAATGGGATATGAAACCTTATCATAAGCTTTTGCCATGTCCAACAACAGACCGATTGCATAATTCTTATCATTTATTTGCTGGAGCGCAGTTTGGATGTATTTAAATACTGCCAATGTAGTTGATCTATTTTTCCTAAATCCATTTTGTTGATCGTTTAGTATATTGTATTTTTCAAGAAACTTATATAATTGAAGGCTCATAGACTTTTCCACAATTTTTGAGAACGTGGATAGGAGTGCAATTGGCCTAAAATTATTGGGATCCGATTTATCGTCTTTTTTATGGATAGGTACGACTAGCGATATTTTCAGATTATCCGGAAAAATGCCTTCTTGAAAGCTTTGATTCACAAGAGAAGTTAAAGGTTCTGAAAATTCTTCGGCACATTGCCTTACCAAGACTGGTGGTATAGTGTCGAGACCGGAGCTATGTTTATTTTTTAATTTTTTGATTATATCAAGAATTTCTTGTCTTTCTACGGGTCTTAAAAACATTGATTGCATTGGGGGATTTACCACTGGTCGACCGAGTATATCATTTATATTATTATCTGAGTTTTCTCCTATTGAGCCAAAGAACTCGTTGAAAATATTTGATATTGCCAAAGGGCACGTTACTACTTTGTTATTGATTTTTAGTTCAACATTTTTGTTAAGTTTACTTTTGATTTTATTTGTTTTTGAATTGACTATTTTCCACATCGTTTTGGTTTTATTATCCGATATTTTCATTTGTCTAATATATTCATTCTTTTTTGAAATTTTAACGCTGCGTTTTAATATATATCTATACGTAGTGTAATATTTTTTGATTAAACTACTTCGTGTTTGGTTCAAAATTATTTTCAACATTCTTTTATGGACGCATGATATTTTCAAACCTTTTGTGAGCCAGCCTTTACATTTATTGTTTTTAATTTTTACTTTTTTTAGTGGTAAGTGTTTGTTCAAAATATCTGTTGCTGTTTTTAGGAATTCATTAAAATTGTGATTTACATTCTGATTTTTATCTAATACATCCTCCCAGTTAACTTCTGCTAAAGATGTTTTAAAACTGTTGATATTTTTACTAGAGTAGATCCTTTTATATATAAACCATGTATTACCTTTTTTAAATTCCGAGTTTTTAACGATATTAAGACAGACTGCTCTGTGGTCCGATAAACCGAACTCTTCTACATAGCATTTTTCAATTAAAGGGGTGTGATTTGTCAGTGCTAAATCAACACAGGTTGAAGTATTTTTGGTTACTCTAGTAGGATCTTTTATTAATTGTTTTAAATTATAGGCTCTCATGAAATTTAGGAATTCAGTGGTAGTGGCTTTAGGTTTGCCTAACATATTAATGTTGAAATCACCGACAATTATTAAGTTTTTTGTTTTGTCTTTTGCTTTCAATCTGTCAAGAACCCTTGTAATTTGTTCATAAAATATATTTAAATGGCGATCTGGTCTATAAACTCCTATTATAATACAGTTTTCTTTTGGTATTTCTATTGCACAAAATTCTATAATGTATTCCTTTGATAAAGTTACAATATCTTTTCTTTCTTTAAATTCTATTTCTTCTTTTACTATCAAACAGACACCTCCTCCCTCGTGCTGTTTTCTACAAAATACAGATGCTATTTTATAATCTGGCAGTGTTAAGGAACTGCAGTAATCTTCTTTTACCCATAACTCAGATATACATAATATGTCTATGTCTAAATCTTCTAAAATCTGTTCTAGTAAATACACTTTATTTCCTAAACTTTGAAAGTTCTGCGATATTAACACCAAATGTTTATTCGAGAAATGTCTTTTTTTGTTGAGAGGCGTATGTGTTGTCTTGTGTATTCTGCTGTTTCTGTTTGAGTATTGGCGATGTAGGTTTTTGCATAATGTGCGTTTGTGTTCCTCTTTCCCCTGAATGTGATTGCTGTAATACACTGGGTAGGTCTGTAGAAGAGGAAGCTTCATTGCAGGTTGTATCTGTTTCTTTTCCGTTGATAAACAGCCTGTTATTTTTTATAATTGCATGGTGACCGTTTTTACGAGCTTCTTGTAGGTGTTTTCTGAGAGCGTTTCGTTTTTTTAATTCCTGTCCTTCCATGAAGATGTCCACGAATAAGCCAGTATTATTAAAACATTTTTTGTTTTGCAAAATAAAGTTAGTCATGCGCTTACTCACTAGTTCGACCACCAGTGCTCTGCGGCTTCCTCGTTTGCCTATGCGTTTTACTGTTTCAATAAATGGGCCTACATTTATATTCATTATATCCTGGAAAATACACGTGACCTGTTCGCACAGATAATTATCATTTTCGTATTGGTCTTCTCTCAAGCCGTAAAGCACAATTTTTTTAGAGTTTTCCAGTTTATGTAGTTGGTTCTCTAAACTTTCTATTTTACAGTCGAGTAAATTTATTTGCTTTTTAATGTCTTTCTGTTCTAAAACCAATGTCTGGGGTAGAACATCCTGTTGTAAGTTTGCAATGATTGTGGTAAGCTCTGTTTGAATGGTAGTTTTTAAATCACAGAGAATAGTCGTTTTGATTGATTCCAATTTAGTTTCAAGTATTTTACCGAGCCTGGCATCGAGCAATTGGCTGAACTGTTCCAAGTTTATAGAATTATTAATGTTACTGGTCCGCTCATTGTTGTGAAATAGAGAAGCATCTGTATCCGTGATCGTATCGCCTTCTATGTCGTTTAATGACTTCTCACAAGGTAATTCATCCTTATCGTAGGTTTTAGGCAATTTTCGTCTGTGGGTCACATTACTATCAGAGGTTGGTTCCTCTAGGTCTCGGTAGTTATGTGTCTCTCTAAGCGGTGTATTGTTGTTGCCTGATTTTGGTTTTTTTGAAAAACATAATGGACATATCCATTTAGCTTTATGAACAGCAGTCATCGTATTATGAAATCTCTGTTCGGAAACATTTGCACACTCAATATCATAATAATTCAAACATGTTGTACATTTTAGGAATCGTCTATCTGGAATTTGCTGCATGCAACCTGAGCAGGTGATTATTTGCGGTGCTGCCATCTTTCTTTTAAATTAGGTTTTTTTTTTTTTTTTTGAAGATGTTTGTTGAATAATTATTTGGGTTGGCCTCAAACTAGATGTCTCTTTTTATAGCGGGAATTTTAGAATGACAAAATATTTGGCGACACCAAGGATCGATCTACAACCTCAAACAATCTGGTGATATAGTTCAACGGTAATCCGCTGGCGCCACGATGTCATTAGGTTGAGCGACGAAATTATGAATTTTTATACTCGTAGTTTACTTCAGTTTTTAAATTTGTGTTGAGGGTCATTTTACAAATATAACCTCAAACATGGAATTCAAAACAGTCACTTTATTCACAAACTTTGTTCACAAATGCACTTGTAATTTGTTATTTATTTATTTTAGTTGTTTTATTGGAAGTTCACTGTCTAGGGCCATAAAATTACTGTTTGTTTACACTAAACATATACACTTTTGCACTTGATATTGTTTTGGTGTTTTTACTTTATTAGCGAATGTATTTCACGCAATTAACATTTGTACCAATTTATCATGGCATGTTGCAACTAATTAAATATTTTTTTAGTTAAAAATTAAGGATATTGTATTTTTATGAATTAAAATACGGAGCCTATCTTTACTTGTCGACACACTAGCATAAGCATGATCGATATCAATAAAATAAGTATGAAGTGTTCTCTTCCAGAGGCAATCTACGAAGCACCGATGGCTATTTTAGAACATTATTTAATTTAACTGAGCTACTAGGACTGTTACTTCATGGTTTGTAGCATTAAGTAACTCAAGTCAGCTACTAGGAAATGCAAGTTTTGCTTTGTTTGTTTGATTTCCAATATGTGTTACAATCGCAATAGTTTTTACGTTTGAAGATGTAAAACATACTTATCTAGAATTGCACTCGTGTTTAAGAAAAATCAGTAAAAAGGATCGAAGATAATTAAGTATTATTAGTTTAATCGCTTCCAAATATAATTGGCTGTGGTAAATGGAGATAAAAAATTCAATTTCATCAGTGTAAAAGCAATTACAATTTTTAATGCACTAAATTTTATTAGCCTACTTGGTATTTTTTTCGCTTGTTTTCGAATAAATTTTGAGTTGATATTTTTTTTTCTCATGTTATTTGCACGTACAGAAAGAAAGTTCGTTTTATGTTTCGGTCGTTCGTTTGATTTTTAATTACTTAATCATTTCTTAATGTTTACTTGAAAACACGACGAAGATCACGTATTTTAACACCTAGCAATAAATTACAATTAAAAGTTTAGATGACGGAAAGTTTTAAAATATTAGTTCTTACTGTGTCTTGGAAAGGCAAGTTCTATTTAACTAATCACTTAAGTTTAAATCCATTGCAATCAGTTGTACTCTTTCTTTTATTAATAGAATATTAAATTAACATTCGATTGGTAAACTGTTTCTTAAATTAGCTTAGTAATAAAATACATACGAAATGTTAATTATGGTACGCAATTTGAGTTTCCTAATTTCGGTATTTTCAGTGTCCATTAAAAAAAACTACTAATGGAGCATTGAATTAATAGACAATTTTCTATGCATATTGGTCAATAGTTGATCAGAAATTCTTATTCCTTCTTAAGTAACTCCGGAGTGAAGTTAATTGTCTTGTTTTGATAGAACGTAGCGCATGCAGTATGAAAATGTAAAAACTTTTTTTAAATGTTTGTATCTTTTGACGCACCGTAATACTAACATAACAGTACAACACGTACATAACCCATCAGCATTATTATTTATTACCGACAAGTCTCAGAAAGAAATACGAAACTGGCCTTTTATGGGAATCCAACAATATCAGATATCAAGTATCGTAATATCAGAAGTTGTTTTTGCTCATTAATATATTTGTAATTCGTTAATGTTTTCGGATGTAATATAATATCTTTCATAATTGGACTAAACTTAATACGTTTGAGTTGCTATACCGAAAAAGTGTTTACCTGAGACTTTTTCCTGTTAACATGAAATCAAATATCATGTTCCCTGTGAAACATGATATTTGGAAATGTGATTTTGTATTTTGGTTAATTCATGGTCAGTAATGGTAAAGTTTGGTTTGTTGTCTAAGTTATGAGCGCGAATGTATTAAATAGCTTTTGTACCTATAGATAGAGTGCATTAGTTACATTCGGAGGTAAATATATTGAGGAACAGATTTTTATGAATGGATTGTGAACGAAAGTATGACGTGGTACGGTATGACGAGTATATTTAGAAAAGCTCGGACTATTTTAGTACAAATGTTTTGTCACGCAATTGGACTGATCACCCAAAAGCAAACAATATCGTTTATGCTGAAGGAGTCATTGCGTAGTGTCTTTTTAAAAATTGGTGAGAGCCTTGATAGTTGAAGAGATGTGTAAATGAGAATATAGTAAATGGCATCTCCATTTACTATATTCTCATTTACACTTATGGGCAAATATGACTGTGTAAGACGGTGTCAAATCCTTCAGTTTGATCATGGTGTAAACGAGGTTTCTCTGTGAAAACCGTTGGAGATCAGATAGATCTTGAATGAGGACCCGATCTATTAGGGTATTATGGTACAAGGTACAGTTAAGGGTATCAGATCCTTCATTTGATCATGGTGTAGACGAGCTTCTCTCTGTGTAAATGTTTGGAGATCAAGGGATCTTAAAACGAGACCCTAATAAGTAAGACTATGCGCATAGCAAATGTCGTTGTTGTTGCTTGTCATGAAAGTAGACTATAAATAAAATATTTACCTCTAATGATGATTAATTTAAAAAAAAGGTAGGCCGGCCTATTTAAGAAAAATGCCCATAAAAGTAATGATGTACTAAGTTATGATGATGTGATTCACGATTGCATATAAAAGTGATTGTTTAATGAGAGTTGACATGAGATTAAATGTTTGATAATGGAAGTAAACTATAAAATTATGTTTTTTCTGTAGAAATGGAAATAATAAAAGTGATGAAAAAGTGATACATGGCTTAATAATTAGAGATAATGTAATATCTAAATTATGAAATCGATTGAAAAATTAAAATTTATTCTAGCTTAGATAGTATGTATCCACGTCTTATTATGTAATAGTACATTGTTACCCTAGGGGTGAAAGTAACTTATTTAGTCCCGAGACGGGGTTTGGCGCCCGGAACGAAGTGAGGGCGCCAATAGTTCGAGGGACTAAATAAGTCTCCTCAGGCAACTTCAGACCTACTTTCAGAGTATGAGTAATGAAAAGTAAAATTATATTAAATGGAATAATTTCATCTCTAGATAAGACTTTCCTGTGCAGTATTTTTTTCTTTTGTCAATTTAGTTAGACGATTGTATCTTTTTAAGCGGAAAGTAATCATTATTTTTATAATCAAGATGACAATATAAGGGTAAAATAACAAACCTGTATTTTTAATTTTGATTGAATAATTTAACCTGTCCTGCATATTCAATTTCCGCATAGAATTACTCAACTGGTATTCAATCATATAATAATCAACTTTTTATAACATAAAATCAACATTTGCGTTGTTAAAAAAATCATAGTTTTTATTCTGTTTCGAATTTAAATGATTTATTTGCTTTTAATATATTTTTGTTAATTTTGTTCCCGGATGTTTTGTTTTTATAATTTAATGAATAACTCTATAAGTTATCTTTTGATTTGACAAAATTAGTGGTAAATTGATAAAGTTTTGAAAATATGTAAGATTAAGCAAATCAGTTCTGTCCTATTTGCTGTGCCCGACAGGGTCTATAATGATCTAAGAACTTTTGTAACATCTTTTACTACACATTATGGAAATGCAAAGTGATTGAGTATTGAGTTTCATTACCAAATTGAATTAGATGTAAATTAAATCACCTTATATTTGTCATCAAATGTCTTTGATTATGAATTTATGTTCCCATTTTTAAAAATCTAAATTATTGTATGAATAAAAGATAACGTTCTTCAATCTAATATCGATTTATATGTCAATGGTTAGTTGTAAATTATGTTTTTAAATTAGTTTTACTTTATTTTGAAAAATAAAATAATATACCTACTTAGGTACTTTTTTTTTGCAAAAAAAAAAAAGGCGGATGTGTAGTGTGTGTACACGTCACCCGTATGTGTGCGTATGCATTCTAGTATATAAGATGGTGCAATGATATATTTGACACAATAAAGTCGCATCTGTTGACATCTTTGTTTTTCATTCCTGTTCTCTCGGTCACTACATTGCAATGTAATTATAAGAGTTTGTCTCATTGCACCAGGAGAGCATAATAGACTGGGAGGGCGCCGCCCTGGGCGCGGGCGGCGCGGCGCTGGCGGCGTACGGGCGGCTGCTGCTCGACGGAGAACTGAAGGTCAAGGCGCACGAGGACCAGAAACTGCGCTCCAGATACGTGTTCGTGTTCGACAAGCTGATGCTGCTGTGCAAGCCGGTCAAGGTTTGTGATGCTCCGTTACTTGTTCTATAATATAAGTGTACCAATTCGCGCATTTATTAAATGCGGCAGACGCTGCGAATTACGCACACGGCGAACTTTATTTGTTATTTTACGTCGCCAAAAATTTTGCGACGCGATTATTGCTATTTGCCGTTGAAAACTGCATCGTCATTGGCTGACAAGCTGCAATAATGCGAGAGAATAGCAATGGAGTGTCATTGCAAATATTTTATAGATGTTCTATTGTGTTGGTGTTGAATCCGTTTCTTTTAAGAAGGGATTATATGGATATACTCTGATACACGAGATCTATTTTGCAGACGTAAATAAAATAAAAATATGAATGTGGTGCTCTGTGTTAGTTGTGAAATTGACCGTCGGCGGATTAGCTCCCGACTGTTAGTTAATCTTTTGCCTAGTACAGCAGGGGGCTGTCGTTTCGACATGTCAAATTAAAAAAATATATGGAAATGACATCAAATGTCATTGCGATTAGACGAGTGCTAATGTCATTCACGTTCATTTTTCACTTTGACATGTCGAAACAAAAGTAGCGTGTTGCTCTTGCAAGGGCCCCAGGGTGTTAAAAGCATCAGTGGTTCCAGGACAACCAATACTCGTGCCGCATCGGCGTGCGGCTCGCGGAATACCGCGTGGAGGAGGGCTGCGGGCGGCGCACGCTGCGCGGCGACGGGCGCTGGGCGTCGCACTTCTACCTGGTGCGGCGAACCAAGGACGCGACGTTCACGCTGTACGCGCGCACCGACGACTGCAAGCGGAAGTGGGTCAAGGCTATCCGGGATGCTATGTGAGGAGCTTTAACATTATCTATATCTAAAGATAGAAACTAGCAAAATTTTACCTCAGTGCCAGAGATCGATCGGGATTAGAACCCGCGCCTTCCGCAATCCGGGCGGCTGCTCTTCCAACTAAGCCACTGAGTCCCATAACGGAACTGGCGAAGTCGTCTAGTGTATTTCACATCGTAAACCAGCATTGTTTCATCAATGTTATACAAATTGGCCTTAGGACCAGGGTTATTTTCATTAAGTTCCTATTTGTAGATGCAAAATAGAGCATTGTAGAAATGCTAAAAACAAAATACTATTATTCTCAGCTATGAGACGGCCACTGCTGAACTTCAAAAAACTACTGCCATAGATTTTTCAAAAGATGTTAATTATTTAGCAATATGTGACTTCAGGGCAGTTGGCCCTGTACAGTGAACAGTAGGTCACTAGACCATTGCAAAATGGGTCATAAGATTGCAGAATAAGGTGCCCACATGTAAAGCTTGTAATGGTTTTGTGCGTTAGTAACCACATAACATAAACGAAAATGTAGATATAAGTTGTATTTTAAAACCTAGCTAATGCCTTTGACACTGTCACTGTTCTTACAAAAGTTCTGATGATCCATTGTGGTGTCCCACAAGGTAGTAAACTAGGCCTAATTACATTTTTGATCTGCATTAATGACATGCAAACAGCATGCTCAATAATTTTAATTTAAAATATTTCGTATTTACAGAGACAATTTAGAACCAGCTGGCTGTAGAAGTACAAATCACAAATTCGTCTTACACACATTTGTCAAACCGGCGACGTGTCATCATTGTTCAAAGTTCCTCAAAGGCAGAATATTCCAGGTAAAGTAACGAATCAGCGAGTTGCTTTAGATATCAGGCAGGTTTGAGTGGTGTCTTAGAATTATATCGCATAATGTTGCTAGAACTATAGTTGGATACGGATATTCCCTTTTTTACAGGTTTCAACGTCTTCTTGCTTTAAGTTTGATTGTTACATTCAGGCCAAAACCCCTGAAGCTACTATTAAAATCAAATGTCGACGAAAATTAGTCCCATTAGGTAAGTATGAAGGAGCTGTGAAGAAATGTTGAAGTTGGCTAAATATGGATCGAGACATCTTGTAAACGTACCTAGCAATACTAAAGACTATATCTACTAGTGTTCACAATAATATATCGTGGTTGGAATGGCTACCTATGTAGATAAAAAGCGGCACGTTTTGTTCATAGGAACAATAGCGAGCACATTGCCTTCACAGGGCGTAGTGGCGAGTTGGATTACAAACTGAAAAGTGTGGGGCTCAAAAAGGTCTTGTAGGGGACCAAGCGCTATATCAGAAAAGTATAAAACCTGTTTCTCGCTGACTTAAATACTTTCTATTCAAATAACGCAATGTATACGTTGTTGCACAGGGCTACCTCTGCACAGTATGCAACGCGTGCGCGCACAAGGAATGCATCGCGCTGTCGGGGCGCTGCGGGGGCGGCAGCGCGCCCGCGCCCCCGCTGCCGCCGCACCAACAGCAGCCCGACCAAATGCTGCACTACTACATGTGGTGAGTATACCGGCGCACTCGCTGCCTCCGCGACCAGTGGAGTTTTGTAGATTTAGAACAGAACTCGAACACTTGATGTCGTACTTTACTGTTTAGAGAGCTTGCAGACGAGTGACGGACATATGTCGGCGATTGCTTGCTACAGTTTTAGGCGACGAGCGGCTACCTTACGCAACTGTGGCCGATCATCGCCAGCGACCGGCTTTTCACCGTGACTTATCGGCGATGTCAGCAATCGTTCTTGACCGTGGGGGCTATCAGCAACCGTCGACCATCGTCGACTATCGCTAGCAGCGATTCGGTGATAGTCGCCAATCGTCGCCTACCACTGTCGTAAGCAATCGCCGATATAGGTACTATCGCTCGATTTGTAAGCTCTCTTACTAGATAGATTATAGTGAAATGTAACAGCGGAAGCCGATCCATATTTTCAGCCAACACAGCCTGCCAATATTGTACAGGCGTTAACACTTACTACGTTTTATATTGCTTCAGGTACGTAGGTGAGATGGACCGCGACAAGGCGACGTTGCGCCTGGAGCGGCGCGTGGACGGCACGTTCCTGCTGCGCGTGCGGCCGCAGCACCCGCAGCACGAGGGGGCCGACACGCTCTACGCGCTGAGCCTCAAGTGAGTCTTAGAAGCTGGACATAAACGTCCCTGATGAATGAAGAATGCCTCAACAAGCGGCTTCGGACCGTTTGCGTTCAGCGGCTTACTGCAACTTGCAGTGCATCAGCTCATTAGTCCACCAAAGGGTGGCTTACATACATCACTATTCTACAACCTTTTTTCTCCAGCGGTGATCGATTCTGTGACCGATGTGGCCTGCCAAGGTCATCCGAAAAACCGTGTCGGTTACTTTGAATATTTTGGGGATTCTTTACTAAGGAACACTACCTGCTTTTCGAGTTATTATTGCATGAGTTACTATCTTACCGCGGTCCAAACCATTTAGTTACTACTAGGGTATGTCTAACTTGTATAGTAAACGTCAAATAAACATTTTATGCAAAGACATTTTTTTGATACAGCCATAATAGATTAATTAATATCTGGGACATCTACATAGAGCTACACCAAGATCATCTGACCTCAACCTAAGCTTCTTTCTCTTGCTGGCATCTGTGAGTATAAGTAAAAAAGCATAAAATGTTCTCAGTTTTTTAATTTTATACCATTTCGGTGACAATCAAGCATGCGGACCGCCTGATGGCTTACCGCTTACGGTTACCGCAGCCTATGGACGCGTGCAACACCAGGGGTGTCACTCGCGCGTTGTTGACCCTGCAAAAACCTTTTCAAACCCCTCTTGAAAAACTCCATACTAGTAAAGTAAAGTAAAAAAAACATTTATTCATTTAAGCTTGTACAAAGCACTTATGACTTGTCAAACAAAAAGTAAATAGAAATAATAATAATAATTAACGCGAACAAAATAGTACAATAATAGTACATATCGTAAATATACATAATGCTAATCTACCTCGTACCATACTAACTCATCTACCTCATACTATAACTCATCGGGAAAACCTCGGCAGAGAGTTCATTACACAATTTAAGCGTCCTCGGAAGGAAACATCTCTGAAACCGAGCTGTTGCGGATTCAGAGTGTGAGGATGAACGCCCTGTTGGTAGTTAGTAGCCGTGGGCATGATATCAAACAGTTCTTCAGAACAAAACCCGTTGTACAAACGGTAGAACACGCATTAGGAGGTGAGTCTCTCATCAGACTTAACGGCTCTAAACCGCTTGTCAGTTTGGGATCGTCGACAATCCGGGTCGCACGTCTCTGGACCGAGCCAAAGGTAAGAATCCCAATTCTATTTGCTAAGTAAGGGTAGTGTTCTGGAAGTGAGGAGTTTCAAGAAAACTCCATTTAGGAGTTTTCTTAGCGGTAAACGCGCGAACTTGTGTCTTAGTGGGGTTAAATAGTCCCGAAAAAATAAATAAAAAAACAATTCAACAAAAACTCTTGTGTTGAGAATGATGTTAAGCTGGCTTTTTTCTGTTCCATTGACTGAGTGCTGATGCCTGAGTCCTTGTAATGTAATTAATGGCGATGTCCACCCAACAGGACTGACAACACGGTGAAGCACATGCGCATCTGCCAGAAGCTGATCGACGAGGTCCCGCACTACTACCTGTCCGAGTCGCGCTTTTTCCGCAACATCGTGGAACTCGTCTCTTACTACGAGAAGACTACGCTTTCGGAGAACTTTGTCGGGTGAGTAGTTACTTACGACTTCACATCACCGGTATGCGAAGTAATCACGAAAACCTATTTCTCCGTGGATGATTTGTCTTTTAACACAGTAATTGACTTCTCTTGTGTGCCCGTTCCCCATTGTATTACTGACGTGTATGGTTCTTGTTTAGTTAGTTTTTCTGAACTACAAACCGCATTAAATTATGCCTTTTAAGAGTAGTTTTGAACAAAGCTAATTTTTACCTTTATTTATTTCACGTATGCAGGACAGATCCCTTCACTAATCCAGCAGACTCTGTCTGCAGCCAAAGTTTGCTACTTTTGGTAGTATTTGTCCACATTTGTTTTGCGATCCTTACCTTTTGTGTGATTGATGATGTTATATTTCCGGGTAGGCCACGTGAACAGAATTACTTACTTGCATGCTAAACCGGTTTTGAAAGAATTAAGTGACGTTCCAAACTCTGTCGATTATACAGGGTGGGACAAAAGGTATGCCCGGGTTTTGAGGAGTAATAAAAATGAATCCACTATGACTTAGAAAAATGTTTTTTTTTCATTGGATTTGTTAGTTTTTTTTCATGTAGCTTTGAAAAGTATATACGAAAGATGGCGTCTTCAGCAGCGATACAATAATGCAGTCGATTTTGGAAACGGGACATTTTTTCGCGAATTTCAAGTGCAATCGCGCTCACCTCCTTAATAATTCAGGCCGTCCGTTCTTTAATGGTGTGGGATCGGTTCTTGAAGGCTTTTTCTTTAAGTCCCACACAGGTAAAAGTCGCACATGCTTGAATCGGGAATGTTGAAACGCAAGCGCATGGCTCTCTGGATGGCGATAACCAACGGCCATTTTGCAAGAAAGTGACGGCCGCATAGTCACGATGCTCTTCGGTCCAACCCATTATGCGTGCTGAAAACGGTAGAGCATAACAGTCACAATGAGACCCCGCCCTCCAATCGACTCCCCCCACAAGCCCCACAACGGAGGTTTGATACCCGGGTATACCTTTTGCCTTACCCTGTATTTAAACCTATAATACTCCGCTTCATAGCTCTTGGCGGGTTCTTAGTGGGTATAATTTGTGTTTTTTTATTATCAACAGGCTAAATTCCAACCTCCGATGGCCCTTCCGCCGCGTGGTGGCGACGGTGATGCACGACTTCCGCCCGGCGGACCCGGAGCAGCTGGCGCTGCGGCCCGGCGCCAAGGTGCTGGTGCTGAGCAAGGAGGGCGACGGCCGCGGCTGGTGGAAGGGCCGCACGCTCGACAGGGTGAGCCTAGTGTGTAGTATACAGGGTGTAAAAAGACCCTTAACATAGCCGAGATCTACGTATTCTGCACATCATCAGGACCATTCATTTTTTCCTTGCTAGACCATACCTGGGATCTCAATAGTTACAAAGTTATTGAAGGTCAAAGTCACAATAAAAATCTCAAGATTTTGATGAAAACAAACTATATTCATTGGTTCCTAATTTTTGTCCTAAGAAACATTATTGAAATTTTTAAGTATTTCCTACCAAAAAATAGCTTCAAAACGTTCAACTCGCAATGTAAAACTCGTGCGCAGTCCCTTCTCCGGCTTGAATATGCGTAACAGTCACGCAGACAAGCGCAAGCGCGGTCTGTTGCATGCGTTACATAGCGTAGTCCGTTTTTCGGTTTAAGATTGACACCTAAAAAAAAAAAAAACGTTTCCCATCAATAATATTTTTTTCTGTGACTTGATTTGATGGTCTCAGTGCGTAGACGCCGGCTTTGTCACGGTAATATTAAATATCAATATTGTAACTTCATACAAACGTACCAAACGCGAGGTAGCCACGCACCTAAATTCTAAATTAAATAATATTTAATTCTGAAAAATTGACTGTTGCTGTGATCTATGAAATCTTTGTAGTCCGTAATATAAAATAGTTATTATTACGAAGTACTAATTAACTGTTGTAGCTGTATTCATGGTCGCCGAACGTTAGGCAGTTGAGCCCACATCATTAGCGCTGTTTATTTCCTTGCTTAGGCCAGACATGAGGGCGGTTTGCTCCAGCCTGCAGGATTTTTATTGACGATCACTTCATGCTGAGACTAAATAAAATTAAGTATTAACCTAAGATAGCGATTTTGCAAAAAACAATTACGGATCATCACACCATTATTCTGGTGCGCATCCGCATTCACCATTACGCTACACGTCAATAAATATTGTGATAATTATCATGATATTTACTTATGTATCTTGGGCCGGATTACAGCTCACCCTACACCATCAATACGGATCGCGTCAGTACTGAAGCGTTCTTTGTACGAGGCAGAGGAGGAAAATTAGAGCTTGTGGGGCAATAATTATAGCCCTGTCTTTAAACAAACGAGTAAAAAGAAAGCGATGGATGAAGAATTGGCTACAAAAGAGAGAAAAGTATACACATCTGAATTTATTGGACGAAATTCGCCTTAACGATGAAATGAACGACAACAAAAATTACTTTCGGATGATTGATGTCTGTTTTGATAAGCTTCTGGTACTGATGACGCCATTTTTGAGTAAACAGGATACTGTTAAATAAAAGGCGTTGTCACGTAACGGTCATTTATTCCGAACTAACTTAAGAAGTAACTGACACCGCGTTTGCACATTGATTAGCATTTACCTCCATAAATACTAACAATATACAACACCTACACCCTTATTTACTAACTTAATAATACTTATTCTATTGATATGCTCACATGCAGCATATACATAGCTTAGGACTAAATGCCGCAACATAACATCGAATATTTATTAGGGAAAGAACATTGTGACTTTATGTATTTCTTCTCACATAAAATAAATGGATACCTGTTCCATTAATCTATTGGATCTCGGGATGCTAGCAGTCGCGAGTGTGCCGCACAAAACTAGATTGAAACTCAATTGTAACTGTAAGTAGTAACTCGCTCAAAAACTGTATGTAAATTATTAATATGTTCTGAGGCCCCCCCTCCTCCCTGTAATAACATTGTCATCTAAGAAGAAATGTCACATAAGGAACATCGGCAAACAATTGTTCCATATGCTTCTGGAAAATTCCAGCGGGGCTAAGATGCGCGCCTCACGAGAAGAGTGGACAAAAATCCTCTAATCAAATTTCACCATTTCTCGTTTTTGTCGAGTAAATCGAGAAATGACGAAGATAAGATAAGATAAGATTTATTTCCGAGAATATGGTTACAAGAATATGGTTAGCAGCTATAAAAAGTTCCACATATTCTGCCACTGTTTGTTGGCGTAGAAATATAATAAATTAGTAGTCACAAACACACACAATTTAAATTATTAGATTACAGGTTAATATCAATAGGTCACAATTAAATAATATAATTCAACGTACGCACTTAAATAAAATTAAAAATCGTCATATCACATATTTCCCTCCTGAGTCATCAGCTAATAGTTGAACGAAATTTGATTAGAGGATTCTTTGTCTACTCTTCTCGTGAGGCGCGCATCTTAGGCCCGCAGGACTTGACGACAGGCCAAACACTAACCAGTTGTACATGAATAACCCTACACATATTCCGAGATTGTCTCATTACTCTGTTTCCGATGGCGGAATTTGTATCTTTCAGATAATATACTAGGCTTTGGTTGTAAATACCTTTCCAGTATTTCTGTTAACTGTCAGAAGGTTTTAGATGCTGGTTTGTCCGGAGTACAAAGGTTTACCAATAATTCGCAGCATTCTGCTCCCATTACAGTGATAAGCGTCGGTACTTGCCTCTCGTCTGCAATCTCGTTTACTACGAAATATTGTTCCTAACGTTCCACGTACATCTTCCGAACGACTGGAAGCACGAATATTAAACTCCGATATTCTGCTAATCAACATTTTTATTCTGTCACTGCACTAGCACACCTAGACCTTTTTATACGGGGTGGAGGAAACCCCTAAACATAAAGTGCATTTGAGAGAATCTCTACCATCAAACCATTTACAATGAATGTTTCGTTTCACAGGGCGACAACCGCTCGGGCTACTTCCCCAAAGAGTGCGTGCGGGAGGAGCCGGAGTGCATCGGCGCGCTCGACTGATGTCAGCTGTGCCTCGCCGAGCGCGAGGTGCACTACGCCGAGTCGCCCGCGGACACGCCCCCGCCCTACGAGCCGCGCGCGGAAACGCTCCCGCCCTACGCGCCGCGCGCGGACACGCCCCCGCCCTACGCGCCGTCAGCGCCCGAGGACGACGCGGCCGATCTGGTCTGAGGGAGAGGTCAGAGTTTTTGTCTAGCGAACGAAATATGCATAGGACTGGTCATTTATGCGAAATTGGCACCTAACTTAGAATAAGCTTTTAATTCACGGGTGGGTAGAGATGACTACTGTCTTGTTCCTCCGAATGCGAGTCTCGCTATATTACGACCTTCAAGCGAATCTTATTATGCTCTATTTTTTTACTGAACCAATGCGTCAAACTGTAAGTTACGCGACATTCTGTCATCTTATGTCTGGGGGGCTAGTCAAGAGCAACGTAGCGTTTCAAGGTGTCAAATTGAAAAATGTACGAGAATGACATTAGCACTCGTCTTATCGAAGTGAGATTTGATGTCAGTTCCATACAGTTTTAAATTTGACATGTCTAAACGAAAGAAGCGTGTTTCTCTTGGCTAGCTTCTAGACTAGACATTCCTAACATGACATGACACTAGTAGATAAGTATTATATAAGTAAAAGTAAATAGTTTCATGCAATCAATTATTATAGTAGAGCATATTATGATTCTTTTAAAGTCCGCTACAACTAGGCGTCACTTGCAGCTCCACCTTAAAATGGAGGTGTTCGTTTCATTAATCAGTTGGATTCGGACAAGCAGGTGATCAACCTGCTGTGCCCTAGTCCGATGGCGGGGCTGCCACCTCAGAGCTTCCGGACGCGCTCGGTTTTTTCCGGGTATCCTCCCTAGTTATAGGATTCTGTTTTGAGGCGCAGAATACTCGCCTTTTGAGCTGCAACTCGAGGTCTCGCGAAGCGTGGCTGCAGCAGGCCCCAGGGTGGACGACTTGGACGTGGATGACGCGGACTGGGCGGCGTTCTGCTAGATCTGTGTTCCACTTCTTAACACAGCAGATGGTTGCTTGCTATTTTGTAGGTAATGCCAACCTCCCTAAGTCAGCGATTCCCACCAAGACCATGCCTTGGCTTCCCACCAAATAAAGGTAACGTAACTTAAAAAATGTAGGAGGAAAGTAGTCTATATATATATATATACCAGGTACCAGAATTTCCTCAAGGACCTTTTTTGGGTCTAAACTTCAGCCCTCTTGCTCACCTCGCTTGCGATAGAACCCTACTTGTAGAATTTACAAGTTAAATTAGATAATGTGCCATTGTTAAGGGGTGCGTATGACGCGGTGACGTGAATCATGAGTTACTACAATTTTTAGCTCCGCCTTCAAGGCAATAGTTTTCCAGGGTGCCTATTTCGTACATTCATATGTTGTTTCGTTTGCTGGTGAAATTAAATGATGTAATAAAACTCTCTAAGAATCTGTCGATGATGGATGACAGACCGAGCGCGACGGGGTATACAGAGGGTTGTGCATATGTTGAAGTGCACGGGACGACGAACGGTTGCGATGTCTGTCGTTGAAATATTTTTCAACCGTGACTAGGGATGACCCCCGGCGAATCGTATAGTGATTCGTCTTTATAAATGTAAGCGAAATGGAAGCTCGACAGTCGTATTAATAATGCAATTTCGATTGAATAATTTAGCATAATTTATACTTAGTAAATTAGGTAGACAAAATTAAAATCATTAATTCGATGTGTACATTAACCGAGTAAATATACAAAAGTAGGTATATGTTGTATACACAAAATATGTGCTGTAAGCTCTCGACTTTTTCGAATTCTTCTCATATTTATTGTGGGACAATTCTATCTTTGGCTCTCTTCTTCGTCTTAAGACATCTGTCGGCACTTTAGAATGTTTTTGATGGTGCGTAAAAATGCTTTAAAATTAATATAAGTGGGAATGATATTGTGTCGCGATTGGTAAACCTCCGGAGGCCTACTGCGATTTCAACCGTGTGATTTTTGGATATGCAAAAAAAAAAAACGTACAACAGCTATCATGTCCTAATCCCTTGGTAAAGAGCAAATCTTATTTTAATGATAAAAAGGCCAAAAATATTTTTTTCTTTATTTGAGTCGTATTAGGCCTTCTGAAGCACTGTCGCGTGTGGTAACTAGAGTAATGGGCGATACGAGATCAGGGGTAAGACTTTACGCAATCCAGAATGAATTGTATGGTAGATAGATAGATTTACTGAAAACTTTAATTTACACACCATGACGAACTTTGTGCTCAAATCACAATTAAATGTACACGACGCCATGTTGCATTGATCGTAAACACTTTACATGTTACTTTTAATTCGTCTTGTACATTCGTCTTAAATACCTCAACTGTAGGATTTTGATTGTGTTCAGTGGTCAAATCATCTGACGTTAAATGCATTAATTTTATCATCAATAGTGAGAATAAAGTGCCAAAAGTTTAATTCCGCAATTTTGGTTTGGGCTAAAGAACCTGCTTTAAAAAACTAAAAAAATGTTTAAAGTTAGGTATAAATGCATTTACAGCCTGCTAGTTTGGCAAGATATTTTCAAAACTGTTCATTGCAAAAAGCAATAAATAATGTCCCGATTATATTAATCCAACTGGAGATCAGAAATGTCATCTTTATTTACAAGCCATTTAGATTTCAATAAAGTTTCATTATTTCTCTACATTCCATTGAGGAATAATTGTCTCAGCGTGTTTTGAAATCGCTGCCAAAATAAATGTTAACTTAAACAACAACGAAGTTTTAAAAGAAAAATAACTTTCTACTTTGCAGAATCTTTGAGAACGAACTTGGAATTCAATTATTAAAAATGTCAGTCACGCGTGAGACAATCGTTCACTAGGTCATATTCTATGTCAAAATTGTCTTATAAGAATTATTAACACTGTCTTCATCTACTTACAAATTAGGTAATACATCACTACATAGTATATTATTGTGAAAAACTAATTATTCTCTATTTCGTGTTGGATCTGTATGTCAAGCTGTAAATACTGTCAACTTATTCTTATTCTGGTTTAGTGTGTAAGTAAGTCCTGAGTTCTAAATAGGCTAAGGTTTACTAGCACATTGAATGTTGTCCCTCCATGTTATCCATGGCCTAGGCCTGCATCCTGCAGCCTAATCTTGTGCATGGATTCAACATTATCTGAAAACGTTAACTAAGGATTTTATTAGTTATGCACGAATACTAATATTATTTGCTAAATATCGAAATAGCACAACGAAAAAAAAAACCAAGGCATTTTTAGGCATAAATCTTCACATTTTTTGTTCAAAAAATATTAAAATATATGGTGTTTTCAACAATCTACCCTTTGGTACTAACTAACAATTTTACAAGTTATACAAGTAACCAAAGCCATAATATAATATGCAATTTTAACTAAAAAATACCAAGATTTGCTTATGTATATATTTTTTAAGCCAATTGTTCTTTGCCGTACACCGAAAGTAATATTAGTATTCGTTACAACAGTGAGTGTTTCATTACTAGGTTTTACTATTAAAAGACACAAAAGTTTGCTATGTATAATATTAAATGAAAGAAAAGCAATTTTCAAATAGAAAAAAGTTATCGAATTACGATGAATGTACCCACCCACCTAGCCTCTTCCTCTAAATTTTCAATTTAAAATATTGTATTTATTAGTAAAATATTAAATGTATATTATTAAACATGTTTCAAATAATATAGTGCCACTTAAAAATGCTTCAATATAATTATATTATGTAGGTGTCTATTAAACCACCGCTTTATATCAAGTTGTGAAAGAGAAATGATATCTAAATTGATCAAATAAATCAAATTAATATTGTATTTTAAACAGATGAATATATTTAGGAGAAAATAGTCTTGTCCAAGGTGACAGGGTGTCTGACGTTGTTATTGTATAAAGTATATGAATATAAATGTTAAAAGTACGCTGATAGAAAAAATATGGTTGTTGTATCATAAAGATATATATTTTTTCTATTGAGTTGGACAGTCGCGGCCCGATCACTGATGTGGAGACTGGTGTCCCGAGGAGGACGATGCCATGGATGAGAGAACGCTTATTAACTCAATGCAATAAACTCAGTAGACGGGCCAAAGTGTTTGGGACGTGATTCACTTAGTTTACTTGATCTCTTGAATGTTTATATCCAATAAGTTATTAATTCAATGTGTCTTATTCTTATTTATATTAGAAATTGAATTCATTATGATGTCAACACTGGTGTTAATGAGATAAAAGTGTTTTATGTATGTTGTTAACAAAAAAAAATCACAGGAAAACTAAATTTATCTGATGTTCAATCAATTAAAAAAAACTTGATGATATTTGTTTGTAAAATTAAATCATGTTTTATCATGAACATATATTCAAATGTGATATTCATTCTTTACAAATAGTTATTTATTTACCAAAATGCTTTTGAGAATCTTGATATTTTACCGCCTAATTCCATTCACACAAAGTAATTGGGCACAAATGTGTTTGGATTGAGCTCTTGGATCTTCCGTATATTTTCTCTGTTGTTGTTAGCGATATCGATAAAGGTATTACCTTGTTAACAATATAGCGATCTGTTATCTTGATAGTGTTAAAATATCATACGAAATATAAAGTATGTACGTACAAAGGTCCAAATGTATGTCCATAACATAATAATATTCTGTGTAATTTGAATGAATGTTGTGTTGGCCAGTCTCTTATGGCGATCTGCGATGAAATATGGGTATGAAGCTGGATGTAGTGATTGAGTATTCCACAGAGGGATGGCTTTTAGAAACGCCAATTTTAATCCGTTTCAATTGCGCGAATACAGACGTTGTGTTGTTAGCAATTGTCGGTGCTAACTTATTTTGTGTTCATTTATTTGCATGTGCTTTTAGTGAGGTCGACCCAGAGCCGCCAAGAGTCAGCTATAAATGTATTTTGATATTATTTATGTTCATGTTTGTAAATATATTATACAGAAATGGCATATCTCATTGTTCTGTAGTTAGGTAAGATGCAAACTCCAGAATAAATACACATTGGAGATTTATGTTGGTTTTATTAAACACTTTTATTAACAAATTGTAAATGAGCAATATGTACATTTAATTGACAAATCCATACATTTCATTATTAATACCATATTTAATACAAAAATATACCTATACCAATGTGTTTTAACCTTGTGGAGGTTATACAAATAAGAATGGATTATATTTAATACCGCTATCTTTCCCGCTGTTTCAGAGAGATTGATAAAGGCGATGATCCAGTAAACAGTAGTCAAACGCAGATCAAGTGAAAGTTGAATTGAAGTTGACATCTGCCAACTGTTTGAGCCGTTGCATTATACTATTTTCACTGTAAGATGATATCCCTGACAGCTCTTATTGTTCCGTGTATACTATTTCAAAGTAAATAAAAAGAAACTGGCAAAAGAAAATAATATAAACTATCAAAAAACTATTGTTCTTTCGAAACTCATCAAGTAAATTATTCTTATTATTATTACCCGTTATAAATGAAGTATTTGAAATTAAATTAATATATGTTTACAGCGCCTGATGCATGAAAAGTAACGTCATTCAATAGTGTATTGACACTACTGAATCGGAAAAAAACTATGAATATAGGAGCGACCATTTTGTAATTTGTAAACACGTCATTCGCTTCACTACCAGTACGTCTGCCTTGTTTGCAATTTTTAACTATTATTTTCGAGATACCGCGTTTTATTCTACCTATAACTTATTAGCCATAACCCGTTTATTAAGAATTAATTATTAATTAAAAATCGGTAAATGCGATTCCATATCCTTTGCCAACTCGATTAAATTACATTCGTTACAGCACTATATTTGACAATTATGAACTGTCAGGGATATCATTAAACGGCGAAAGTAGTATAGTCGATTTGATAGCTTTCAAAAACAACTGGAGCAAGTTAATTCATGGATCTTAATGGCAATAAAATAACAATATTTACTTCTCATAATGAAGGTAGAATTCTAATGCAAGATATTATTGAAGTTACTCGCCAAAGAAGTTTCCGAATGCGCTGGCTTGTGGTCTTCACTCAGCTTTAAATACGATATCACAGACTAGTTATTATAATTACTTTAAGTCAGGCGTGCTGCTCCCTAAGTACGTGTTGAGGTCAGTGACAGTGGACTTGATGAGCTTGGCGGGGATGGTGGGTCGGTTGAGCCGCTTGTACGCGGCGTAGCGGTGGCAGCCGCCGAAGCTGTAGTAGTAGTCGCCCCCTTCTGAGCCCTTGATCCACAAGATGTCTATGGGGGGCACGTTGCCGGACTCTTCTTCTTTCTAGAGGAATTGGAATGGTAGTCAAATTGTGAGGAGATATAGATATATCTTTAGAGTTTTCGGATTATACCAAGTCACTTTAAAATGTTTGGGAGACCCATATGTAATAGATTTGCGCATACTGCTTTGACTAGTGTAGTGCAGCAGTACCAGCGCGGTCTTACAAACTTATTTATAAATAAGAATATGCAGGTAGTTCGGTATAAAAAAAGTGATAAAAAAAACCAATGCACTCGCTTTATTATCTTTAAGGGCATCAAATACCATCTGCTACTTCATTATGATTGTGGAGATAGCTACATTTTATAAAAAAGTGCTGTCTGAATCTTGTGACTTTGAAAGTACATACCTTTCTGCACTGACAGGTTAGATAAGTACTATCTACCTATGTGATAATAAAAATTAATAATGCAACAGTAAAATGCATTACGGGAGGTTACCAGCGAATAATATCATTGATTTATCGGATTAGACGGTATCTACTGAGTGTAGGGGCTATAACAACATATTTCCGCCAGGGTTCGGGTCGGGTAGCGAAAACCGCCACTCCGGCCACTAAACACAACAAACAATGCAGGCTTTCTTCAATGCAACCTTATCATTTTTCACTGTTATTAAATTTAATTTGGATTTATTTTTAATGAAATATTTTAATTTTATTTTTATCAGAATAGATAAATTAAAGAAACCTCTCACCTGTATAGTGTCCATGAGCGATGTGACTTTCTCCTCGCTGAGCTCGGGGATGAACGGGCGAATGATGACGGACATCGGCACGTCGTGCACGTCCTCCTTCCATGCGCTGTGTATGCTGGTCATCCTCGTCGCTGAAACGACGGAGATAATGTTTATTCTTGATCCTTCGACCTGTTTCAGTTTTGACAATGCTCCGCTAAGGCTTACCGAGCCGATACTAAACGGTCATCATAGCACACAATTCCAGCACCGGTCCAACCCGGCAATTATCTTGCCATTCAAATAAGAGCTACTTTAGCGAAAATAATGTCATCTTCTTTCAAGAATCGAAATAAAAGTGCCATCTGGTGTAAATTTTTAAAATTTTAAATGAGCGCGTCTTACAGAGTCTGTCCGCCGATTTAGAACGAAGTCATAGACTGATTCGGTATTATTTTTTAAATTCAGTTTTTACGGTAGTTATTATAATGTTGACGCTCCCCGTGCATGTATATATTATTTTATTAAAAATTTAAACATCAAAACCACATAAATATTCATTTACTTGCAGCTATTGACATCCGAATTATAAATAACACCACAAAAGTCTTGTTTAGCCACATTTACATTTAATGTAAAAACAGACAACAAGAACAATGAACTCGTTAGGATTGACTGTTACGTCAACGTTATTGTTGATAAATTATCAAACTCGTTATCAATCTAAAGTACCTATGCTCCCGTAAACCACTGCCTATTTTGTGGTGCGCCTACCGCTAGGACTTTATTCGCCGATAGTGCGAAACAGCGACCGAACAACTAAAGTGAGTCGCAGGTTCACGTTTGGCATGCCACGGGGCCATACTACAATCACTTAAATCCAGTCAAGTCAATTCCCTGAACTGATGGTAGCGAGCAATTCCTTCAGTAAAGTAGAAAAGTATTTGACGACACGATTGGCGTTGTGCGCTGTAGCACGGTTTCTCGCCTCGATTTCCTTAGTGTCCCGGGTTCGATTCCCGGTCGGATCAATTCAGGAAACGATCTTTTCTGAATTGACTCGGGTCTGGGTGTGCTGGAAGACGCCCCTGGCTGATTTCCTTGTGTGGTACCTCGTAACACAGGGATATTAATCCCTAATTCGAGACCATTACAAGAGGTGTGTTGTCTGGCGGATATTTATTTATATTTATATTAATTTATTTATTCATTTAAGCTTGTACAAAGCAATTATGACATGTAATTTTTTTTTTATACAAATAATAATAATAAACGTAAATAAAATAGTACAATAATAGTAGATACATATCGTGAATATACCTAATGTGAATCTACCACCGGTTCGGACGTTGCTTCTTATCGAGAAGACTCCGGCAAGAAACTCGATAGTTATCTACTCTTTTTGAACTTTGTTTGTTTTACAACAAATAAATTCAGAGTAGGTACAGTCTATGAGAGTAGAAAAAAGAACACAATATTGAGCAGAGGAGCAGATTATTCCTACTATGACCACAAAGTATTGTACAATCAAGTAATCCTCTACATTATAATAACCTTGTTTCATTAACTTTGCTTTAATTGCAGACTTGACCTTGTGAAGAGGTAGATCAACAACTAAATTTATTTATTTGAACTTTATTGCACAAAATAAGTACAACAGGCGAACTTAATGCCATAAGGCATTGTCTACCAGTCAACCTTTGGGTCATGCAGAGAATTTCAATATCGGGTGCGGTGAAATAAACAAATGTGAATGGTCACAAAAATAAATATAAAATTACACATAAAATAATCAAGATAAACATACTATAATGAATATAAATAATTATACAATACATACAATATCTATATAATTACAATAAACAAATATATCTAAATATAAACGCAACTAAGATAAATGTTCACGAACTCGTTTCTTAAAACTATGTTTGGTCTGAGATGCTCTAATCCCGGCAGGCAGAGAGTTCCAGAGCTTGGCCGCCTGCACAGTAATAGTAGATTGTTACACAAGGTGAGAAAGTTACCTTTTCGATGCACGAGATGGTTTGGCGCGCGAGCGTAGCGAGAGCGCTAATAGTTCGAGGGCATTGAAAAGGTCTTTCTTCCGAGGTGTTAACACTCTGCTTTTAATTACGAATATAAGGAAAGTAAATAAAAATCAGATACATAAGTTCAACCAAATAAACTTCTCACTCGATTTACGAGTTCGAATTGCAATCCCGCCTTTTTTTTGTCTGTGGAATTCAACCATTTTTTTTTAAATTTGTAAAAAAGCATACTTAGACGATGATGATGGAATTCCCCCGTCTTATTTTATTTATAGATTTTTTTTTCATTTCTATCGTAAATGCTTAGCTCAAATTTATTCAATTAAATATTAATTAAGTGAAACATACATTAATGAGCATATTCCTGCTTCGATTGTTTAAATATTCATTTGAAATCAAGATAAAGAAATTTCAAATACAGCTGTGGCTGAATAGAATACATCGACTTGCCGCAAAAGGAATGTCAAAATAGAAGGTGACATTTGACAGTTATATACTTTCAGCCCTATGCATGCAACTTCAAGCATACTTTCCGTGTTTAGGTACATGAGTAATGAAAAAGGAATATGCGTAAATGTCAGTGCGATGAGGAATTGAAAGGAGCAAATTGTTAACGTTGAACGAAGTTGACGATTATGAGTTTGGAATAGATATTTAAAATTTTCTTGAAGATATTTGGGAGACGTTGGATAATTGAGTATATTAAATTACATGATAAGAATTCTAGAAAATCGCCGCTGACGTATAGGAAGCCATTTCAGTTGGTCACGAAAGTGGGAAACATGATCGTATTTTCTAAGGCCAAAAATGAATCTGATGCAATTATTGAGGAGCCGTTCAAGTTTATTGGTCAGCGCTTCCGTGAGATCAAGATAGTAGACATCATCATAGTCGATGATGGGTATGACGAGAGTTTTGAGCTAGCATAAGTTTAGTGCTACGAGGAAGAAAGAATTTGAATCGATAGAGGCTTCTCATGCAAGCAACCACCTTACGTCTGACCTCAGCCACATGCACGGCCCAGCTCAGAGTTGGGTCTACGTATAGGCCCAAATTATGAACGGAGTTACAGTATGGCACGGTTTTCCCTTCAAAAATGATAGGTGGTAAGTCAGCTACAGAGATTCTGGAGAAAAACCCAGAGCTACCCACAATTATTGCTTGACATTTTGAAGGGAAAATATCCACCCTATAAGTTGCGTCGGTGCCAGTTAACCGCTGACTGACTGGAAACGAAAGCTCATATTATTACGAAATGGCTAGCTAAACTAAACTGAGCATCAGTTTAGGTATTGAACTTGACAAGTTATAAGGTATTGTAATACGGCCCCAGATGATTTATCATCTCAGTGCGTCTGAAATGTGAAGGATCGCGGGTTTGATACCGCGTCAGCACAAAGGTTGCTATGGTGCTTGTAATTCCTGCGTGGTTACTGATTCCATTCTATAACCCAATAAACCCACAAAACTACTGCTGGACAATATTTTGTATAGCATCAAGTGGAGTCTGAAATCTCTGTCTAGCTTCATAAAAACTCCCGCACAACTAACGCCTGATTGGCAAAACATAGCAAATAGGTAGGTATTAGCCCTAACACAGAAAATTATATTATTACTCCATAATCAGCACTTTTAGAAACTGCAACAATAACATAACTATTTGAGTTTTGAGGCATTTACCTTAAATTATTAATTCAAAGCATTGCAGTACCTACTGTACATATGATTACCTATTTATTAGGTGGTGTGAAAAAATCGTTTAAAAACTAGTGCTTCTTAAAAAAGTTTGATTGTAGAGTTACTTAACAATTTTTCGTTATAGAACAAGTTAAATGACTTACAGACATTAAAACACTAAATATGGCCCGTTTTCTGAAACAAAATCTGTACTTGAGTATAGATGTGACTGACGTTTTTCTATGAACTGACGTTTTCAAATCTCTACTCAAGTATAGATCAATGCTTGAGTATGATTCTAGAATACGGGCCTAAAACATATCGTAATGGTTGCTACTTACAGTTTGTTAGCACTAACGAGTTAGTTATGGTTCTAATAGATTTCAACATAACACACTTAACGTCGTAACGTGTGAAGAGTCTGCGTATGACTAAATGATTATGATTCACGCAAGCCCCGACTTCATAGAGCAAGCCTGCCACCACACTGAGCAACTTCACAGTGGACCACCTTCACCGTATGCACAGCCAAGGTCACTTGCCGATAAAAATAAATACAAACAATGAGGGAAAACATTATCATATCTGCATTATTTAGATTAGGATATCACCGCACAAACAACTTGATCTGGATTATGCAATTTGATAATGTCAATGACCACGCGTAAGTTACCTACATAAATAAACAAGGGTGAGAGATACAACAAATATTGTTTATCAGAACTATTTCTGATGGTAATATTGTTTTTTAGATTTTTCTGAACTTTATTTATTTTAGATTTTGATGGTTTGTCCTAAGGTATGCCCCGTTTTCTTTTAGTTCAATAAAGAATTTTGTAAACTCAATTTTAAACTATTATCACTGCCACTAATATTTCAGTCTGGCCGTGTGGTTCACTGGTGAAGAGTGCCTCTAGGCATTAAGTCCGCTATTTGTACTCTAAATTATGTAGAAATAATAGATAAATAAATACCGATACCGGCGCGAGTGGTTTGCCGCCAAGGTTGTTGCGGCCGACTGCTTGCGACGCTGCTGATTCCTAGTTTGTTTGCACAATTTCAGTGTTCGATTCGATTGTTGATCATTTGTCGATCATATTAAGGACATAAGTAGAAACGATTAAAACAAATACTGAATACAGTCGTAAAGTGATCATAATACAAATAAAAAAGGTACATTTGATTATCTGCATGTCCGTCCAAAAATACCGTCCGTAACACTCATACTCGAGTTTCTCGAAACTGGTCTGGGGGTTATGGTGCCTTTAGCCTTAATTGAGCTTTTTGGCGCATTTTACCTCATGGCGCTAGGAGCCCAGTTAAGGCCGACCGGAACGCTTGATTCTCGCTCTGCCCTAGGAACGCCTGCCCCCTAGCCGCCACGCACGCGAACGAGTGGGACAAATATCTCCATCCGTATTTAGAAACATTATATCTCTAACTGAATCTGTTTCTCACACCTTTCTGTTACCTAGCTACTCTTTAAGTACCGATCAGTATTGTTGTATTGCCTGTTGTACTTCACGCGGAATGCTAAGTCACAAACAACCACTGAGTTCTGCAGCACACTGAGCACACACAAATCTACTATAACAAATATTTCAGGACAGGAACGGAATTAAGTCTTGTGACCTCTGCCCCTGCATACATACATCATTCATAAACGATTACAAGCGGAAACAATCAACATGAAGCTAATATTATTGATGGATCAAATGGATATTAATTTAATTTTAATTTAACTTAGTGGCAATTGGGCATATGGGTCTTCTGACTTATTGAACCCTCCCTATTAATAGTAACGACAAGAAAATGCTTGCAAAATTCGAGATGAATAATTCTGAAGAATAATTTACTTGGATTAAACATATCTTTGCAATGATCTTCAAATCACAAGGACTTTGCATCTGCGCTCTATCAAAGGAACAGAAAAAAGCGTGCTTAAAGTGATTCTTAGCACACTTTTTCCTTACTTACAATATACTCAGTCCATCCACTTACACAGGTCAGGAAGAGACAGGAGGCAGGACGTCGCACGTGCCATGTTTAAGCTTTTCAATGATGTTGTACACGTCATGCGTGTTTTACCTATGTATCCAATATTTATTGAGTGTTTGGAAAATCATTGTATATTTAGTATAGGCAAGGGATGGATTTGCTGTGTAGTTTTATGATAATAAATAAAACAACAGAATGTTTAACTACACAAAAATGTACTTAATCAATCTTGGTGGTCGCAATAACATTGAACTCGTCGTCGTATACATGAGCCACGCCGCTGAGTATTACATTACTCTAAAACCAGTTATTTGTAATAAATATTATTCTGTGGTATATAATGTTTACAGATTAAAGCATATATTTCAGCGACGTGATACAATTTCAATGTTCCACAGCAAAATTTAAACATTTTCAATTAAATTTTTCGTTAGGTTTCTCGTATACTGTTTCAGATATTTTGTTTAGAACACATCAACTTAACTCTAGCAAATTTTTCATATCCGAACTATCACTAAGTGGAACTAATACGTCACAATGCGAATCGCTTCGATGGATCGCAACGACGAAAATAAAAACATCAACACATTAACTTATTGCTATAATATGAAAAATAAAACTTTGTGCTATCAACGTAATAGCACCGAGCGAAAATATATTTTGTTCTGATATTCACAACTCCTGTTAATTTAATTTAAGACCATAAAAAGGTATTGTTACGATATAACGTTTGCGAAGCAGAATGATTTGTGTGCGTGGAACCAACACAACCTTTTACTAATAAAATATTAAAATTGCACACAAGTCAACGCGCCGCGCGGTCCGCACCAAATCATGAACAGTTGGCTATTTCTGCATCATAATGATTTTAAGTTATTGTATTTCATAATGAATCAGATTACGAAGTATCTGACAGACTAGTAAAACTGACAGGAACAACCGGAAACAGTGGGGATAGTGCCGTTATGACGCAGTGAGTACCGCGACAGACGCGTCACGAAGGACACAGCACAAAATATCTGAATACTTATAGTTAATATTACACTAGTACAGCTTACATCTATCGTATATCTATATCCACCATAGAAGAGACGATTAATTAGTGAACGTTCAGAAACACGAGATCCCGCCAATCGATGTGATGCTTTTATAAATTACTAATACTGCCCAAATAATTACTTTAGAAAATATAAAATTATTTGAATTAATTCACTGGCTCGAATAATAAAATTATAATACTTAAAATAACTGCCGCGTTTAAGAAAACATTTTCTTACAAGTATAATAATTATAAAGTAAATCTATAAAGTTATTAAAAACATATAAGTAGAAACGATTAAAACAAATACTGAATACAGTCGTAGTGATCATAATACAAATAAAATACATTTGATTACATGTTCGTCCAAAAATACGTTCGCTAGAATGTGTCTAGTGTATGTTACCGTAATAGTATACAATGTTCTAAGAGCTAAGGCAGCAGGACGCTCCTGCGTATAGTATGTTAATGTAAATGGCAATTCTGTGGAAGCTGCACAATCGCGTCGCACCCGCAACGAACCTGCAACAACACAAACCGAACAGCTGTCAGACCATCTTTGTTGTAACTTGTAGGAATGCTTTTGTCTATGTTGAGATTTAAAATTAATTCTGGTCGACATGTAAGTTAATCACTCAGTTCCTAAAGTTGAGGACCCTTCCAATTGATCCTGTCCTGCATTATATAGCTAGAAAATAAGGGCTCTCTAAATTGAAGTGCTATTAAATAATTCGAGCGTTTAAGATCTCCATGATAGAAGGGTAACAATTTACTGCAATTCAAGCGTAAGTTATATTATTTTTCTGCCAATTGTAAGTGACTAAGAGATGCCTCAGTTGGCAAGTGAGTCTGACAT
The DNA here is from genome assembly GCA_947369235.1 of Udea olivalis. Lineage (NCBI taxonomy): Eukaryota > Metazoa > Arthropoda > Insecta > Lepidoptera > Crambidae > Udea > Udea olivalis. Next base: position 2,560,001 of record OX376342.1, read on the forward strand.
GTCTTCCATAGAATGCATGTCAAACGTTCGCAAACTGAAAAAGGTCTCGATTAGTTTGGTGCTATCGGGCATTTATACTACTTTCGCCGTATGATGATATCCCAGACAGTTCTTAATTGTCAATTATAGTGCTGTAACGAATGTAATTTAATCGAGTTGGCAAAGGAAATGAAATCAGATTTAGCGATTTTTTATTTTTAAATAAATTCTTAATAAACGGGTTATATGGCTAATAAGTAACAGAATAAAACGCGGTATCTCGAAAATAATAGTTGAAAAAATACACACAAGGCAGACGCTCTGGTACTGATGCGAATGACGTGTTAACAAATTACAAAATGGTCGCTCTTATTCATCGATTTTTTGTCGATTCAGTAGTGTCAATACACTATTGAATAGCGTTCCTTTTCACGCATCAGGCGCTGTGAAGATATATTAATTTAATTTCAAATATTTCATTTATTAACGGTTAATAATAATAACAATAATTTACTTGATAAGATTCGAAAGAACAATAGTTTTTTAATAGTTTATAACATTTTATTTTGCCTGTTTTTTTTATTTAGTTTGAAATAGTATGCGTGACACGGAACAATAAGAGCTGTCAGGCATATCATCTTACAGTGAAAATAGTATAGTTTGTTACGGCAGTACCTTAGCTTCGGGCCTACGGGCTGAGGTCCTGGTGCATGTGGTCGTAGCCCATGGAGCCGTCGTAGCCGGGCTGCGGCTGCTCGTAGCCGGGCGCGGGCAGCGCGTAGCCCATGGCGTCCTGCGCGGGCGCCGGCGACATCATGGGCGTGGCCGTGCCCGACGCCGCGCCCATCGAGTACGGCGACGCGCCTGCGCAGGGAACACGCAACACGCCGTTCACTAACCGTCTCTATGCTACGCTACGCTCTATGCTGGGGGTTTGCGCTCCCCAATTTACTATGCGTTTCAAATTCGTGTTTTTTAAAGCCTATGAATTAGTTATTTAGGCAGTTAGGGTAAGTAACTGATAATGTACTGTAACAGTAAATGATAATGAAATCTACTTCATTCAATTCCGTTTGTGAATAATTCAAAAAAAATGATTTTAAAAAGTATTTTTGTTGACAGAGACCTAAAATATTAAATCATGACATTAAAACAAAATATTTGTTGGACAGCTCGTAATCTGTGCTTCCATAGCATCCCATTTGATGTTATTTTTTACAATTATATTTATAACTTATTGCTGCTATAAATTGCAGTTTATTGGCAAATAATGAACTAATTTTCTTGGAGAATTGCTTATTTACGAGATGTTAAATGTTTAATACTCTATAGTTAGGATATTAACTATAGAGTAATAGAGTTGATAAATTCTACCACCTCTATTTTTTATTTCATTTAGTCAACTTGTTACTTTTCTTCACGTATTTATAACGCATAGTACTCATGCTTTAAAATCATAGTATAGGTCATTGAGAACAAATTTCTTGTTTTGATTATTTAAGTTTTGCATTGTGGTAACTACTTGGCCTTAGAAGCCTTAGGGCCACATTCACAATTTATGGTGGTTTGAACAGTTTCATTTGGCTTTGGGTTAGCGTATTGGGTCAGGGACTATAAACGTAAATAAATAGTAATCGAAACATCCACCTTAATTTCAAAATATCATTCTAAAAAAACTTACTTTCACAAATTATCATGAGTAGCTTGTTTTCTAAATCATGGGTTTTCTTATGATTTAATTTATTGTGTTTGAATTGAATTTTGCATATTTTCATACAAGTTTGTCACCCTTTTGGTTTTCACGTGCACGAACAAACTGTAGAACTCACAGGTTCAATTAAGATTTATATCTGTTCTGTAGTGGTTTTTTTGAATGCACTACTGAAATATTTAAAATAAAGAATGCCACTAACGATAATATGTTACTTCTATTTGGTTTTTAGTTAATCAATTTGTTTACTGTAATATGAAGTAGATCTGGGAGGGGAGCTAGCATCGCGCCTGCCCGCGCCAACCCAAGGCAGGTCTGTGTGCGAAAATATCAATACAATACGCGGTCACTCAAATTGTATGCGTATAAATAAATATAAATATGCGCCAGACAACACACCTCTTGTAATGGTCTCGAAGTAGGAATTATTATCCCTGTGTTACGAGGTACCACACAAGGAAATAAGCCAGGGGCGTCTCCTAGCACACCCAGACCCGAGTCAATTCAGAAAATATCGTTTTCTGAATTGACCCGACCGGGAATCGAACCCGGGACGCTACGGAAAACGAGGCGAGAAACTGTGCTACAGCGCACAACGCCAATGGTGTAAAAAAATACAATATCAAGCAATATCAAGTTCGTTTATAGTTCTTTAGGTGAAAAATGGCGCGTGAGAAGCATAGTTACCCGCTGCTTTCTTGGCCGCGTAGAGGTTGGCCTCCTCTTGGGCCTTGCCGATATTCTTCTTATAGCGGATACGCTTGTTGCCGAACCAATTGGATACCTTGAAATGTTAAAAACACTGTTCAATTTTATGCTATTTACAACCAACATCTGATGTGCGACAAACGTGAGATGTGATATGAACAAAAGACATATATGTACTTTGTTGGATACAACGCTAGTTGGACATATTTTTTCATGTCATAGTGGCAACACTGTTCTTGCCGCCATTAAAAAAATAGAATTTACTGGTTGAAGGTGCCTCATGTGTGTGTGTTTGTATCAAGTAAAAATAAAGGAAGATTCTATAATATTTTACAGACTTTTACTCTGTCTATAACATACTTTATGATCACTAATAAAAATACTGTATCAGGCAGTCCAAAAGTGATTAAAGTAAACCCTTTTAAGCAGTGGTTAGGAGCCTCGATTCAATTTCTTTTATTTACAGATATTAGGGCTAAGTGTTTATGCAACCTTTAGTTGTCTCTGCTTTCCAACCAAAACACAAGGAAAAACCTATTAACTAAGGCAATATAGGTTTGTGTTGTTTGCGAATATTTTCATGTGTTTTTGTATACAGTATTTATTGTTAATTGCAGTATGGCGTCAATTACGCCATTAAAGACAAAATAAAATGGCCAGTCTTTTTATCTCACGCAAGTACACTTCAAAAACGCGGAGTTCATAAATACGCATTTACTGCGAAGTTATCTTGTAGCTAAGTCGATGCAAGGCTGAGAGACGCACCTGCGACACGGTGATGCCGCACTTGCGCGCCAGCTCCTCCTTCGCCTCCTCGCTGGGGTAGGGGTTCGAGAGGTGCGAGTAGAAGTACTCGTTGAGGATCTCGGAGGCTTGCTTGCTGAAGTTGCGGCGCTTGCGGCGCGCGTCCAGGAAACTGCGAGCGGGCATTGGTATGTCACGATTGAGGCCTTACGCTAATGTCATTCAAGCTTTTTTATATATTTTCAAGACAGCATGTCAAGCTTTACATGTGGAACCTTGAAGGTGCTTCCACGCTTGGACCAATCGCCTGTGATTTAACGTTATAGAGTTGGAAATTACATCAGTGAGGTCAAATAGATGGTCGAAATCGAATCTGAAACGTTACATTACAGGCGAATTCTCCAAGTGAAGGAGCACCTTAATATGCCGCTTGGGCCACGAGCATAGACGTTGGGCCTTACCAAATCGCACTTTCTATTCTTCTTTCTTTTTCTATCACTCAGAACCATCATTAACTAGAGCGAGAAAGAGAGGGATCGCACGCTGCGGTCTCTCTCTTCGATTCGGTGTGTTCGACGAAAGTGTGATTTAGTGCTGTCAGATGTAGCTCAACCCTTATGTTTGCCATTTCACAATAGTTTTGTAAAGGTTGACTTGTCGTCTATACAAATGTTGGTAGCAAACAAGAATCAAAATATGACGTCAATAAAGACAAAAAAATTATGTATTAATAGTTAAATGTTGTAGTGCTTACCGCGAGCGCAGGATCATGACGGCCTCGCAGGTGGACTGCTTCAGCTGCATCTGGATAGAGCTGAACTTCTTGTGGATGATCTGGACCATGCGCTCTATTTCCTATTGGCCCAACATTCAACTCATTAGTATCACCTGTATAGTTTTATGAGAAACAATTAAGTAATTGTTCAATATTATTAGTCCTTTAATAACAGATTTTAGTTGAGGTAAAGAATTGACAATCACCATATTTGAAACTGAAACCTAGCTACAGAGTGGCTCCTGCTGGTCGGTAAATCAGCTATCATCATTCATTTATTTATTGGATTACCGATTACGTGATAAAAAGTCTAGGTTTGGCGCACATTGCATTATTCTGGTATGCATTTTCATAGTTTATTTAAATTACTATCACTATTTATTTACATACATACCATCACGCCTTTTTCCCAACGGGGTAGGCACAGACCACATCTTTCCACTTGCTACGGTCCTGACACACCTCATGTATGAAAGGATTAATGAGAGTGGAAGAAGCGCTCTTCCACTCTCATTAATCCTTTCATACATGCTCGTCGATTGTGGGTACTCCTGACCCGGCCTTTTCTGAGCACGTCTTGGACTTGTCCGTCTAGGCCTTCACTTTTCAACAGCTCCATCCACCCTCGCCTTGTAAATTTGTTTCGTTAATCGCCTTTCATCCATCCTTTCCATATGCCCAAACCATCTTAGCATTCCCATCTTAATTTTTGTGACAACATCCTCTTTCACACCACATCGCTCTCTTATTATGCTATTCCTTACTATTTATTTAGATGCTAAAAAAACTAATCAATTAGTAAACTGAACAAGTAGGGCTGTTAACCTGTAGCTATATTTCAGAATTTAACAGTCAGTTATCTGGTGCGTACCTTAGGCGTGATGGGTCTGGTGCGGCTCTGCTCGCGGAGCAAGTTCATGACGTGTGTGGTGAACTCGTTGCAAGCGTTCTCGTACTTGTCCAGCTCCTGGTGGTAGATCTGGCGGATCTGCGCGAGCTTCGCGCGGTAGTCCGAGTGCTCGATCGCGTTATCTGCTTGGGCCACAGTGCCTTAAGTTGTAGGGCAGAAAGACAACATGCAACCAACCTCTATCCCACATTACCAATGTTAGTTGCTATTCTACTCTACTGGGTTTATAATGTCTACTTCATTCTTTATCAAACTTTTTGGATAACAAACAAGTTACAGAAATAAACTTGCTGTGATGTTATTAGACAACAATGTTTACTTCTCAGTTTGAAAGGAAATTCAAAACTCTAATCTGACAACTGCTATTGAGTAATGAGTTGAATTTACATGAGTTGACATATCATTGTATTTAAACAAAAACAAATTGAAAGCTTATCAGTTGAATAAATAAACACAAATAATATATAAAAATTAATAATAGAGAAATGTATTTATCCTAGGTTTTACACAGGTCAAACAATCATAATATGATTTTAAATATTAGAATGCAATAAGTATTGTATTTTTGTATAAAATAAATCTATCTGTGATCTTACTTTGGAAGTTCATAACCAAAACCATTATTTAGGTGTTCGAGCCTTCGCTTGAACCACCTTTGAGATTACACTATCAAAATTCGTTGTCAACTGGCGGGGCCATTGAGCAACACTTTCAATCTGTACCTCACAAAAAACATCTTTCCTGATGAGCTCAAAGTGGCCAAAATCATACCCATCTTCAAGAAGGGCAATAGAAATGACGTCAAGAACTACAGACCAATATCCTTGCTACAGACTCTCTCCAAGATTTTCGAAAAACTTATTAAAGTGAGGCTAATAAATCACTTCACTGCGAACAGCGTACTGAATGATAGACAATTTGGATACCGAAGAGATCTTGGTACCGCAGAGGCAATGGACCCCTCATTGATGAAGTGGTGTCAAACTTAAACAAACAGAAAAAAGTAGCGGGCGTTTTCCTTGATTTGAGTTTGGCTTTCGACAGCATCAATTATGACATTTTGTTAAAGAAACCAGCTCACTACGGAGTAAGGCACGAACAACTCGGTCTAATGAGAAGCTATTTCAATAATAGGAAGCAATATGTGGAGTTAAAATCTTTCAATGGCTGTGAGGAGATTGCCTATAATTCAGAAAAAGTTACCATTAAGAAAGGGGTACCGCAGGGTTCTATTTTGGGTCCACTGTTCTTTATAACTTTTGTTAATGATCTCATAGATTTCATAAATGCGGAGCTACAAGATGTCAATCCTGTAATATTTGCGGACGACACTAACGCCATTATTACAGCAGATAATTTACAGGAACTGAACTTTAAAGTGAACAGGGTACTGCTGGCGTTCTCGACCTGGTTCAGTACGAATGATTTAACCATTAACATTAGTAAAACGAACATAATGTTATTCCAATCAACATCTAGGAACAAGGATGTGGAGGTTGGCACATTAAATAACCATGAGATGGCTGTAGTGAAAAGTGTAAAGTTTCTAGGGACTTACATTGACTCGTTACTAAATTGGAAGACGGAGCTGGAGAGTGTTACAAACAACATGAGCTCGGCTTGCTACGTACTAAGAAGTCTTAGAGATGAGGCCACGACTGATTAGTTAAAAATGACCTATAATGCCTTAGTAGACTCAAGACTACGCTACAGTATTAAACTCTGGGGTGCTAGCTATCAATATAATATTATAAGCCTTTATAGCGCAAAAGAGGGCAATTAGATTTATTTACCGGTTATCTCAACTAGTGTCATGCAAAAGTTATTTCATCAGGTTGGAGATTCTAACAGTGCCATGTCTATATATATTCGTCTTATTAAGCGACTTGATCAAACACCAGGACAAAGTAGAGACACCCCTGGAGAGAGAAATAAGACTGTCTACAAGGAGGTAAGATATTCCCGTTAGGGGCGGTACAGACTGGCCAAGTTTGAACATTTTTAGGCACAGTGCTCGCTACCAGGCAGTCCGTCTGTATAATAGGCTCCCGACAGAATTTAAGACAATAAGCAAATTGACTACCTTTAAAAGGAAACTAAAACGCTTTCTAATTAATAAATGTTATTATTCTGTGGAGGAATACCTAGCGGACAAGCGCCAGTTTTGAAAAATATCTTAGATTATCTTGACATTATTATAATTATTTTGTAATCATGAATCTATTGTTATAATTTTATGTGACCATGTTCTTTTATTTAATCTTATCAATGTTATTAAAATTAAGTAACTTATTTAAGCAATGTATGCAACTTATAATCATTATTGTAATGTTCAACGCGATATGTATTGCTCTGAATAAAAAAATTGAATTGAACTAACTCGCATTGCAGCCATTATCCTTAAATTCCAAAATCTATGGTCCGATCTGTAGTGTCTGACAGGCATTGAAAGGGCATCGCGCGGCAGATGTTCCTTCAGTACTCTTTCAGAATTCATAAAATACAGTCAACTTGCAGTAAATATTCACTGGGTCATTTTGAGTCCCTAAGGTGTGTCTTAATTCTTTGACCGTGGGAGACGCAGACACTAATTCCGCTCGGCGCCCTTTGGCCCAGCGACGTTACAGGATTTGTCCTATTCCTGTTGGCCGAACACTTGACAATCAAAGCGTTTTGGCGTCATATTACCCGGGTTGGTCTCTAAGTAGTGTCAAGTCGTATGAATTACGATGTCGTGTCGTATTAATGATACGACGGGTCGTATCGAGTGATGCGACGAGTCGTATAAGGTAATGCAAGGTATCGTAACAAGTTATGCGACGCGGTATGTCGTATCAGTGATAAGTCGTCTCGTATCAGTAATACGAGTCCGTGGCGTATCAATAACACGACATTGTGTCGAATTAAGTAGCTAACGTCTTGAGTCAACGATTCGACGTCTGGTCGAGGCAATGACGAATTAGTGTCAGATTATCATCCCGTCCAATTTGATAATTCGACGTACGAATGACATGATACAATATACACTCAACGACGTACAAGTATCGGTGTCTGTAGCTCAGTTTCTCATTGTTTGAGTATATCTTATGATATAAATTATGGGTTTTTACAGATATGGAAGAGCTTACTACAATGGGGGAGCTAGCCGCACTTGCGTGTCAGAATGAAGGGGAAGAGGACGCGTTCAAAGCATAATAGCTATCATCGACAGGGACTTTCCTACAACCTGGATGACTTCCTTGGTTTGCACTTACTCATTCAGTGACGTCTTTGGGAATGAAATTTCACAGAAAACTGATACAAAATTAAGATTCGCTCTGCCTCTGGTTGACATTGCAAAGGCATTTAACCCAGTATCACCCAGTCTTTCCAAAAGGCGTTTTAGGATTATGAAATCGAAACTATTAAAGTGGTCATAAGGGAGAGCTCTGTTATATGCTCCCCACAATATTATGGAGAAGATACACTCTCCAGACTACAACAACTTCATGAAGGCTGTTCGAGATTTGAAGCCAAAACTTGTCAATAGACACAATGCTTCCGCTCTGCTGCGAGAATGTTCTGAACGTCGTGAGTCTACTTAACTCCATGAATCGGACTCAATCACAAGCAGTTATAAGGAAAAGCGTTAGCACACCTACGAGTATTGTAACTTGTTCACCGTCAAAACAACTTCGTCTAGTTACACCCCGGAGGAACGAAGACCCTATGTTGGTTGTTCAGGATTGTCGATGTGTGAACGCAACCATAGATCGTCTTTCGCCTGGCAACCCCGGTCAATTCAAATATGGTGCACAAAACAAGAGCACAATTTGCATAAGGTGAGTGTTTTATCCACACGATTTTCTCATAAATATAATTAATTAATAAATACGATAAAACAAAATAACGCGACAATAGTGGGTCGCGTTATTTTGTTTCGTATAATATTTATTTAATTTATCGAATACAGTCCACTTCTTATCGCTTACATTTTTGGTCCGTCAAGCCTGATTTATTGGAAGGCGACCTATGGTTTTTCGTTTTGTAAACATTGTCCCGTCATTGACGTAACGGTACATATTTTAGTAATATTTCGGAAGGTTAACTCATTTTCGGAAAATTATAATTTTGCGGGTAGTTGGCATTAGGTTTTCGTAACCGTTATTTATCGTAATGATCTTCGGTTGCATTATATAAGCTGTTCAATATCTATCCGTGACATTATTAAAGCAATGGACCGGTGGAATCTGTGGTGGATCCATAGTATTTAAAAAAAATATATAGTTGGATTGTCACGGTTGTCAGTGTCATTATTGTCTTGCCATGGTTTTGTGTACTTCAGAGAAAAATCGTTGATTTTCGTATTTTTTCGCTGTCGCTTTTCTCGTTTCATGTCGTTAATTTCGTTAAATCTCTGAGGTAAGCAATCATGGACGGCAGCGTGATGTCAGGCACCGCGGAGAAGAACCTTATTGTGCGGAATAATGTGTATGCCCGTATGGAGATGGTGGGTACCGACTTACGGTGTTTTTCTGTGGAAGAGGAGGACAGGCTTGCTGCCGAGTTCCACAAGGCCCAAATAGAGGTGTTATGTTGTATTGCGCCTGCCGATAGACGTAATGAAATGAAGGTGACATTGCAGTTTGACCATTTAGTTAGGTCAATAAGATTGCGTTTACTGCAGATGCAAAGTGTCACCGAACAACAGCCTGTAAAGAGTTTCATGTGCAACCAGAACTGAACATTGAGGTACCCACATCTAATGAACTTAGTGGCATTATAGCAAACAAGGGTCAAGTATTGGATAACTTGAGGTTGTCGAGTCGAGTTTAGTTGGAAATAGGCCTGTGAGTAAGCAGGAATCTTTGGTTATTGTGCCGTCTGCAAACAAAATATTATTATGTAGTTTTTGCTCAACCACTAGTCATAGACAAGTGTCCGCAGTTTTCAAAATTGACACCCTATAAGCGGTTTGATAAGGTAAAAACAATGACCCTGTGTATTTGATGCCTACATGAAGCACATACTGTCAAAAATTGTTGTTCGTTGGTACAGTGTGCGGAGTGTAGGCACAAGCATCATTCATTGCTTCATTTCGGTAATTCTGGTGTTGCTATACAATCACAATTGTCTTCTAAGAGTTTGCAACTGGCATCAGGTTCTCAAACTTCATTTTCGTCACCCATAGATTTATTTAAAAATAAAAACAATTTTATTGTCCGTGATGGGATACTAGAAGACAGATCCAGTAAGTATGATATTGGTTCATTGGCCAGTATCAGGGAACCTGGGCTACAAATGACTAATAGTCGACTATCAAATAGCATCGGCCTGGTTTCAGCTGACACACTTGCGTCAGTTGGTAGTGATAATGTCCCATCAGATGATAATTTATCGTGTAACCTTTCTTTAGAGGCTTTCGTTTCGCCCAAATTATATTTGGATATGCCAACAGGGTAAAATAATGCTTCCTAGGGGGCATTTATAAGGCATTTGGATTTGGCAGATAATACCTGCAGTGAACCCGTACTTGTAGACATACTGGTTAATGACAGGTTTCTTAGTCCAGTGCCTAAACGGGCTCAACTTGGTCTTGTAGATTGTAAACAGGGTCAGCCTATTGGAGCTGAGATTAACTACTCTCAGAGTTGTAATTTTTTCTCAAAATGGTCTTGGTGTTATGGATAAGAACTGTTCATTTGGTTTGGCTTCGTGTCGATTTCGGAATAGTTCTTGCGTCGCCACCAGGGGCTATTTATTTATTTCCTATTTGTCGCCAGCTAAAGATAAATGTGGACTAGAATTGGAGAAATTCGGATCTTCCAGGGCTATAGTAACTTCTGTAATTAAATCGTCGTTTGAGGGTGACAGCAGTAGTACTCTGGAGTTGGAGAATTTGGAATCTCCCAGAGCTACTGCGTCGTCCATTGTTAATTTATCCCGTGAAAGTGGTGTGAAGTCCGCAAATTATCGAAATCCTGAGGGTGAATTGGTACCATTATTTGTCGTTTTGCCTCAGGATTGGCCTCAAGATTTTTGTTGTCGTGAGATAGCTCAAAAGCATCTCATCAACATGGATAACTACCAAAGGCGTAGTCACATAAAGGTGGTTAGGCCACTTATATCATTTATTTATTTATTTATTATTATAATTAGTTACACGGGCAATACCCAATTACATAACTAACTACATACAAACTTATTAAATACAAACATAACACGATTTAAAAACATTCTACAAACAAATATAAATTTTCTAACGGGTACAAAAAACAGAATTTTAAATAACAAATAAAGACAAGAACACAAGAAATAATTTACAATATACATGGAAGTATTCAAAGCGGGCTTCCCCTTTGGCAAAAAGATAAACATTTAGCCTGAATACTTCCCCAGTTATCTTCAAATATGTCGCAGTCAGGCTGCTGACACAGGAGTGCATTGAGACCGGCGTGCATCTGACAGACAGGTGAGTGGTCATACGCGACAGTGCGTCCCGAGGGCGGCGCGAACAGACGGCGCTGGCTACAGGCACGGCGACGAACACTATGGTTCGGCGCATGCAGGCGCAGAAGTTGCTCCAGAAGCTCAGGGCATTGCACCCTGCCGCGTAAGACCTTCACGGCTGTTAAAATTAGGTCTTTGTGACGCCTCACCTCCAACGAACACATACCGAGCATACCCAATAGAAATTTAGTAGGATACAGATATGGATAATAGCCGTATACTCTCTTGTATAGGTATCTCAAAAAGGCCTTCTGCACTTTTTCTATCATTAGCTTATATTTAGCTTCGTGTGGGTTCCACACGCATGAGCTAGTCTCTAATTTACTTCTTATTAATGTCATGTAAAGAAGTTTCATGACATGAGGATCTCGAAAATCATGCATATTACGAAGTGCAAAGCCCAAACGACGAAAACATTCCTTAGTAATCTCGGTAATGTGTTGGTTGAAGTTCAGGCCAGGATCAAAAGTTACACCGAGGTCTCGCATTGTGATCGTACGAGAGATATCGTTGCCACCAAGCTGATATTTAAACTCCACCGGTGAGTGCCTCCTAGTAAACGACATTACAAAACACTTCGAGAGATTCAAATCCATCCTATTGCGCTTGCTCCATTCGAGTAAGGCTTCTATGTCTTGTTGAATGAGGTTAGTCATTTTCGTTCTCAATCTCCATATAAATTTTGAGGTCATCAGCATACAAGAGACACCTTGCATATTTAATGACCCCCGATAACATCATTAATGAAGAGAAGAAAGAGCAATGGTCCCAATATCGAGCCCTGATTGACACCTGAAGTAGTGGCATAAGGCACTGAGACATAACACCCGTGTCTAACATATTGCTGTCGCTCTGCCAGATAGTTTTGCAATAATTGTACCATTTGCGAAACAAATCCTAAAGAGCGTAGTTTAGCTAGGAGGATATTGTTATCAACGCGATCAAATGCTTTTTGGTAATCAAAATATAACACATCCACCTGCTTACCGCTATCCAGACTAGTCGCTACACATTGTGTAAAAGTAAGCAAGTTGGTATTTACTGATTTGCGTGTCCTAAAGCCATGCTGTTCTTCCGCAAGGTATGGTTGAATCTGGTCATTTATGGTTTTATGCAACAGTATCTCAAATATCTTAGCAAATGCCGAAAGTATTGCTATAGGCCGATGGTTCTCAACCGAAGTTTTATTGCTTGATTTAGGGATCGGTATAACTTTAGTCGTTTTCCATTGAGGCGGGTAAGTTGATGTATTTATAATCAAATTTATAATGTGACTAAGAGGTATACTAAGAAGTTCACTGCAATCCTTTACAAATGTTGTAGGTATACCGTCAGGCCCAATCGACTGTGTATGTTTAAGTTTTTTTATGGCTGACTCAATATCACTTGCACTATACCGTTCAGTATGTACGCACATGTCTACATCTGGTAGTGAATGACTAAAATGAGCTATTGTTTTATCTGTTATGTAAACACTTTCGAAAAAACTTGCAAAGGCCGCGGCAGTATCGGCGCCTGAGTGTGGTATACCCTTATAAGTTACATTAGGTTCAAAACCACCGCCACTGCGAAGACTCGATAGATGACTCCAAAAAGCTCGAGGGTTTGTCTTAAGGCTGGTTTCTAAACTATGAATATACTCAGAGTAAGCTAATGTTATACGCTCTTTTAAAGAAGCACGAAGTTTACTGAATTCTTCATATTTTAAAGGACAGTTAGATGTTTTCCAAGCACGGTGTAACTTACTCTTTGTGTGAATATCCTTTATCATATCTACTTTGAACCAGACCGGAAACCGCTTTGAATGCAATTTTGACCTTCGTTTTTTAGGAACTACCTTATTGAATACATCATATATGTTTTCATAGAAAATTTGCGTAGCTTCTATTACATCTGTGCTTAACAATACTGGAGACCAATCAATTCTACACACCTCTAAAAAAAGTTGGTTGTAGTCAGCTTTATTAAAGTTCCAATCTGTAGAAGACTCTATATTACTAGGTTGAAGTGGCTTTGAACGTGCAGAAGTCGCGAAGTGTATTGTAACGACTAAAGGGGGGTGATATCTATCTACACGCACTATCCCTCCACACTCAGATTTACTAACAATAATACGAGTATCACTGCACTCCTGGGTCAGCACAACATCTAACTTTCCACCATATTCATTATAGACATTATTGCACTCAGTTAAATTACAGAACGATAGAAAATAACAATAATAATTACGAACACTCTCAGACGCACTATTAAGATTAAGGTCTCCAATGATGTACACTGTTCCGTTGAGGCTAGCTATAAAGCTTTCAGTTTTAGTAAACCAGTTAAGATACTCACTATCAGAAGCAGTAGGTCTGATATAAATGACACAAATATATAAGTTTCGACCATTTTGCGTGAGTTTGACCCATAAGTCTTCACCGGAAGCAGTCTCTAATTCCGCCTGGCGAGTCAAAGTTATGCCGGGCCCCGAAGCAAGAAGCACGCCTCCACCCCAAGAGCCCCGATCACGTCTAATAATATTCCAACCACCCGCAGCCAGTTCAGCGTCATGTACAGACGTGTCTAAAAACGTTTCTGTGGCAGCTACAAGGTCATGATCTTTGATACACAGGTTCGTATTCCATGTCTTAAGTTTTGTTTTGAGACCTCTAACGTTTTGATAGAAGATGTTAAATTCTGGAATCATCGGATGGGCGCTCGTATTCTATACCTCGTCGTTGGTTATTGCGATCTGTCTCTGTGGATTTGTCGTTGAGCTCCACTGCTGATTCTGAAAGCCTGACGGATACTATTCCTTGTGGGTTGTTACGAGAGGGATTAACCTCGGATGTCCGATGGTAGGCGGGGCCTCCTTGGCCTTACAAACCTTAGGAGTCTTGGCCAGCGTCAAATGAGTCGTTTGATTGGGCAGCCTTTGTTGTACTACCTGTCGTGGATATATATTTATATCATTTCTCGTCGCCGCACATTATGGCATATTGTTGTCGGCTGAGCTGTAGGCTTTGCGATCTTACTTCGCCTCGTAGTTTATCGCATGAAGAGAATAATAACTCTCTTTACTCTCTCGTTGAGCATAGCCGGCAGCATTCTTTCGCATCAGAACTTCGAGCTTTATCGCTGAAGTCATGGTCTCGTTCAGGGTTCGGGCTACCGGAAGCGCTAGTTCTCGATCAGGTACTAGAGGCTTACAAGTACGAGTGTTGCCTACATCACGAAACAATGTGGAACAAGGTCCTTGATTCTACTTCGGACAGCGACGAGGATACTAGAACTTTGTCTGAAGTTACGGTGCCACATTACAGCTCGTTACATACCGGGTCAATACAACGGGATAGCGGACGGTCTATTGAGAGCGAAAGCTCTCCCCGAGTGGCATCTCAGAGAAAGAGCGCTACAAACAATCTTTCGAGAATTGGGTTAACCCGAAATAGATCTATTTGCTTCGGATATGTCAGCGGTGGTACCAACTTACGTAAGCGAAAATGCGGGGGACGGAAGGAGCCTATTCACCAACGCATTCAGTCGAACTTGGCAGTTCCAATTGGGTTGAATTTTTCCACCTCCTGCACTAATACCGCAGGTGATTCGTCACCTAAAATCATCCAAAGGACAGTATCTGGGAACCCGAAGTGCGGAGAATAGCCCTGGGGCCTCCATTGGAAATCCAATACTTGCAGTCGAACCTGATCGATCTACGAACCAATCGGCCACCACCAGATGTAGACAAATTAAATTTGGTGGTATGGAAGGTTCAGGCTGGACAGACCATCTAAAGGGGTGGTCGGATTCGGACATTCTTTACTGGAGAATTCGTGGAGATCATCGTCGTTAAAAACTTAAAAACCAGCTTGGTCAAGATGGCACAAATGGGCCCTTATTAAACAAAGTGGCGGCGAATAACCCAAGTCCTTAAATATTAGCTAAATATCTATGTCATTCATTTTCTCGTGAGAAGCTAGCACCGAGGACCGTAGCATTACATAAATCCGTAGTAATAACGTTTGCAAGCCCTGATAGAGCAGAAGAACTGAGTTCGCACCCACTGGTGAAACAAGTCCTGAAAGATATGTTTGCACAGAAGCCACAACAGGAAAAACCTTTATCCTGGAAAATTGACGATCTCGTAAACTTTTTTTTGAGTTATTCTTTTGACGAAGACAGTTTATTTGGAGTTTCCAGAAAAACAAGCGCTCTTTTGCTACTGGCCTCAGGAAGGAGAGTACATGACCTAACGTAACGCGTTTGAAGATAATGGTATTTTGACCTAATTACGGTTCCATAACCGACTTGTCTACATACCGTCAGTCAGGATGGTTGTTAAAGAGTAACCATGACAGAGTAGAACGTCTTGACTTAGTGTTTTCGATTAAAGAACTTGTAAGGGTCTCAACTAATCGACGAAGTTCGAAGAACATACGTAATCTATTTCTTTCTACACGAGCAATAGTTAAAGGCGCTTCTCGTTCCATAATAGCAGGATGGGTTAGATCACTATTTAGAGAAGCCAGAATTGATGCTTACGCGGGCAGCTTTAGAACTGCAGTAGCTTCTGATATCTGGTCCAGTAACCGTTTCAATATCGACGAAGTACCGAAAAGAGGTAACTGGAGAAGTAAAAATACTTTCTTGAAACATTATTTTAAAGAGATACCTAATAATAATACGGGCATAATACGTAATGCTATGGTTAATTCTTTTTCGCCATTGTAGATTATACTTTTAGTTTAAAAGAATCACCAAAAGATCAATGTTAGTTCCCAGTGAGCAATTCACAGAAGTCTGTTTATTTTGTTATAACTTATTTAAAACGATTGTAATTTTGTACCTCAGGGGTACAGAAGGTTGAGATATTTTATTGATTATGTCCAATGTTAAAGATCTCAAATAAAACATTTGTTAGTTATTAACAATATTTAACTAAAATCATCACTTGGTTAATCCACACCTATAAACGCTTATGGCAGCACTGGCAGAAGGTAAAGACGTCTCAAAGGTGGTTCAAGCGAAGGCTCAAAAACCTAAATAGAACCGTTTTTCCCCCGAAGGGTAAAAAACGGATATTTAGGTTTCAGCCGAAGCTTGAACCACCGCTTATG
The DNA here is from genome assembly GCA_947369235.1 of Udea olivalis. Taxonomy (NCBI): domain Eukaryota; kingdom Metazoa; phylum Arthropoda; class Insecta; order Lepidoptera; family Crambidae; genus Udea; species Udea olivalis. The sequence goes on from OX376342.1 coordinate 2,576,416, forward strand.
CCTTGCCGGCTTAAAGTACTGAAGGAACAACCGCCGCGCGCTGCCCTTTTAATGCCAGTCATAGACTACAGATCGGACCATAGATTATGGAATTTAGGGATAATGACTGCAATGCGAGTTAGTTGACAAGGAATTTAGATAGTGTAATCTCAAAGGGGGGTTCAAGCTTCAGCTAAAACCTAAATATCAGTTTTTTACTCTTCGGGGGAAAAACGGTTCTATTAAGGCAATAAACATGTGTCTAAATTTTAGAGACACCTACATATATATTCTAATGAACTAAATATTTTTGGAACCATTAAGTTAGGGTTTAGATTGCATTGTCATATCAGCGGGTATTTCCATTTTTCATAGACCCAACTGAGTGCTATTAAAACACATTATTTCACTGCCTCCAACCTTAACATGCATTGAGTTTTATCTACCAAAGGCAACATGCATTTTTTCACTGAGATATTAACTGCAGTAATGGTCATGCCAGTAAAAAGGTGCAGAGAAATCTCTCCCATTATAAACATGATATTATGTCACCTGTTTTCATATTTCAAAATGTTTATAGTATTTAAGCCTAGACCAAAGTTGTTGTGAAGATAAGTTAATTTAAATTAAAACATTAAGGCCCGTATTCTAAAACAAAATCTGTACTTGAGTATAGATTTGAGTGACGTTTTGGTATGAACTGACGTTTTGAAATCGATACTCAATCATATCAGTGCTTGAGTACGGTTCTAGAATACGGGCATAAGTATTTTAGAATCATAGTGCAAAAGTTGTATTGTGACACAGTTACTTCCTTCCTATCCTAATAAAAACACATTTTGTGAATTTCAAGTAATAAATAGTAAAGGACAAATTACCCCATTCGCCAGCAGCAGCAGAGGCGGAGGCAGCCGCTCCTGCTCCACCACCCTTCTCAGGACCGGCCACCCCCTCTGCAATCAGCATGTTGTCCAGCCGCATCAGCTGTGGGTCTGGAGGCTCCTCTTCTTGCGTGTTGCGGAGTGACAGGACTATACAAAAACATTTAATAAGAAAATCTTACACTTTAATTATGCACTGTTCTGTATAATGTACATGCTCCATAATAATATGTCAAAGTGTCCAGTCATTGATCCATGTCCATAATTTTGTTTCACTACATTCTGAATATTTTGAATGTTAAGACATTACTTAATTTATGATTCTCCACTTTTATCAAACACCATCAATTTTATTATTGTGTATACCTTTATGTTATGCAGTGACCTGTTTAGGACTCCTGTGCTAAGATGAAATAACATAACATCATCAAAAAAGCAAAGTAACTATGTATAAAGTTATGTACATAAGAAAAGTAAAGTGGATTTGTTATGATTATGTGGAGTGGAATAGGAATATTAAAGCGACAACCAAAACAAATTTACTTTAAATTGCTGCATCCTCCAAATCTCGTGTGTAGGTAGGTATGTTATAAAGTTAAATATTCACCTGTTTTTTCTTTGATCTCACATAACACTGAGAACAGAGCAGGCTTCATTCTGTGGCAATTCAGTGTATGTTTTCTCGCTTGCGCCTCATCCAGACTCTGGTCCGTTATGTTCATGATTTGTTGCAGAATTTCCCCAATATCTTGCTTGCGCGCTTCACTCTCGCCTGAAGCCGGGGTGCCATCGCCTCCGGGGAGCCCGTAGCCCTGTGGACCCATCAGCCCACCGCTATGCGCCATCATCCTATTCGGATCATCCATTTTCGTCCAAACTTAATACATATACGCAATAAAACTTACACTAAATACGTATACCGATTTGTACAATGTTTTAACAGATATTTAGATAAAAATTGGCCGATAAATATTCAACAAAATTAAGTGGGGCGATACGCCACAGCTTCTGCAAGCCAGCAATAAAATGGCCGACTCCTTCCTTTGTGCTGTCAAATTAGTGAATTTATGTAAAGAAAACAAATAATCAAAACTAAAAATATCGCTATCTCAGTTGGGCAAAGCGCCTCGATGCGAGTGAAAAAGAGAAAGCTAAAAATGTTGCCACACAGGGGAATCGAGTCGTCTTTTGCTAGTGCTGTTCTGTTACTTTCCCTTCGAGTCCGAGTAAATCGAGATATGAATAAATCGATTTAACTCGAAGAGAGAAATTGAATCGATCGCCTAGGGGATATATAAAACTTTTTCAAATAACTTAAAAAGTACTGGCCTTACTTAATAAACTATTAATGACAGATAAATAAAAACATTATTAAGTTCCTTTATTAAATTCAAATTTGTATATAAAAGGTTTTGTTTTAAGATGAAATTCGCTTTCATTGAATTTCTTCCAAGGAAGTAAATCTTCACGAACTTCTAACTTGATTAAAACTCCATAAATTTTTATAAATCTTTGTCAACCGCATCTCCGGTGTTCATTTAATCATGCCACGTAGACTCTTGACCAGGAACGAAATGTTAAGAGCAGTGGGCATGATTCAAGCTGGCGCTACCCAAATTGCGGTTTCTGCAGCCATGAGGACCAGTCAGAGCGTTATATCCAGGCTTTGGTCACGTTATCGTGTCACGGGGGAAGTGGTGGAACGGCACCGAGGACCTCAACGCGTTACAACACATGTACAGGCCTGATTCATAGTAAATGCTGCACGAATTCAACCAAATGTAACGGCGATACAATTGGTTCAAAGGCTACAGAGAGAGTATGGTTTGCTGGTAAGCGGTCAAACTTTGAGAAGACGACTGCATGAAGTCAACCTACGTGTTCGTAGGCCACTTCGGGTACCAGCGCTAAGGAGAGGCAATCGAGGAAGAAGATTACAATGGGCTATTGCACACGAAAACTGGAACCATTCTCAATGGTCACTTGTGCTTTTCACTGATGAATCCAGGTTTGGATTTCATCATCCTGATTCGCGAAGAGTACGCGATGGAGCGAACCTGGACGTTGGAATCGACTGCAGCACCCACAACAAGTTCATGCATATCATGGTGGCACGATTATGGTTTGGGCAGGAATTCGTCTCGGCGGTAGAACGGACCTCGTTTGGATACAAGGCAATATGACTGCTCTAAAATACCGAGATGAGGTGCTAGAGCCTGTAATCTTGTCCCACAGACAGCAAATGGGACAATATTTCCAGCTAATGCACGACAATGCCCGTCCACATACGGCGCGTATCGTTACAAGTTGGTTACAACAGCATGATATCCAAGCTTTAGACTGGCCTGCACAATCCCCTGTCGTAAATCCTATTGAGCATGCCTAGGCTAAACTTCAGAGAAGAGCTCTTAGGAATTTCCCTGAAGATATTGTGCATGAAAACCAGCTTTTCTTGCATCTTATCCATAGTACGCAGCCAGAACAGTCGCAGTTTCCGTTTTTCTGATGACGCATTCACTGTTATGGCGAAACAGAGACCCAGGTAAACCATTACACATTAATAAAAATTAACAAAATAACAATAGGCAAAAGACAAAAACTAAAAATAATAATAACTAGATACAAATAAAACATGTGTGACAATGTTACCGAAATGGTTACCACTCAGCTGCTATGTCACGACGCTGGTTTTCTGTGGTAACCACGAGGTGTGAGGACGTCACCGGTTCATGCAAAATTGAAATTAAATATATCATGAACTATTTTCGGCCTTACATAGTTTGAAGATGTGATGGTTCGTGTAGTAATGTGTATCTGGTTATTTAATAACAATAATAATAACAATTTATTGACCAAAAAGTAACAATTACAGCCATACATCATTATCAGTGGTTTCTGCACTAAGCTCGAGGCTCGTGTCGCAGTAAACCAAATTGTTTACTTAAAAAATCTGTTATCACTGAGACACCGGTTTACCGTCACTAACGCAGGTAAAAAAGACAAAAAAAAAGTCTAATAAAATGAAATTTAAATTAACAAAAAACTAAATAAAAAAAATATGCGATATGTAGGTGTCTCAATAAACAATAAAATAAAATAGATGATGAGCAGTGGAAACTACTTACTAAGAATTTCTTAAAAAATCACGGATTGCTATTTAGAACAAGGCTTTACTTGGTGACATTTTGATAGTGTCTGGCAACTTATTCCACAATCTGACAGCTGTGAGAACAAAAGAGAGACTGGAGACTCAGGAGTACCTAGCACATGCAAAGAGGAAGTGTTATAAGAGACGGGACTCCCATAGCAAGAAAAAAAAGGCAACTGCTCATAAGACAAGCCACGTCGATCACTCTTTGCATGTGCTAACATAACATGCAAAGAGGATAATATAAAAACTAGATTGCATGAGCGCTGTCTACGAGAACTGGTATCACCTTTCAGCTGAAATTTACACCTGAGATAGTCTGGAGAATATGGATCACGCAGAATACTGAATAGCGAGCACAGCGTTCTCAACTCTCTGCGCTTGCGGATGGTCCACCATTTCAGTTGGCCCCGGTATGGAGAGATGTGGTCATATTTTCGTACTCCAAATATGAAGCGGAGACACCCGTTGAGGAGACGATCTAATTTGTTGAGAGAGGCTATGAGAGGTTATGAGGAATGTGAAAGAAATGTTTATTTTGTTTTGTGTAAATGAATGTTTGCAAGCTAGTGCATGTTCGAGGTGGATGAAATGAAAGTATACAATATGTATGTATAGGTAGATATATATAATGTAATATTTGTATATATAGTATAATCAAAGTCAAAGTCAAATAGTTAAATATATTTATTGCAACCGTAGGTATTCATACAAAGATGGGTCTTAAGTTTAGGTTGTCTTGCATCAGTTAGCCAAATAGATGGCGTGCAATAGTGAAGGATCTAAAACAGAGTTAATCATTTAAGTTACATTATCGATCGATATAAAGGGATGGACCCAGTATTCTATTTTGAAACGTCTTCTCTTTTTCTTAAACTTCATGTAAATTACAGCACAACGTAATCTCAGAATATTTAAATACTATCGGACAACAAATAATCGCACACCGTGTGCGTCGAGTTCGCGGGAAATCTGCAGCGGACTTTTTTCTCCGCCGCGGAGAGAAGTCCGTCCTCTGCGCAGGCCATAAGGCTCAAGCGGGACTCGAACCCGCGACATCAATGTTAAAAGGCAAGAGCCTTTTAGCACCCGAAAGAAAATATATTTTGGAAATATTTGACTTTTGATTATGATGTATATTACTTAAATTATAGCAAACAGAAAATTCGCCCGACGTTTGATAGAGAATATACGAGGTGCATTCAATAAGTACCTAGCCTCATCGCCAGAGGGCGCTGTAGTTTCAAAAGAGTTTTACCACAGTGTAGCACATTCTTTTTTAATTCTTTTTTCAAATTTTCATTCCAATCCCTTCATTTGTTTTAATTTGACAACTTATGGAAGCGAACGTGTCGATTGGTTTTACAAAAATGGAAAAAGAGCAATATCGTTCGGTGATTCGATTCCTATTTTTGGAAGGGAAAACGCGCATCGAAATCAAAGAGCGCTTGGATGCTGTGTACGGTGACTCTTCTCCATCGATGGCCACCGTCAATAATTGGTTTAACGAGTTTGCACGTGGCCGTACGTCGGTTTTTGATGAACCACGTCCAGGTGCACCGAAAACAGCTGCTACGGAGGAAAACATTAAAAAAATCCATGATCTCGTATTGGCAGATCGCCGATTGAAGGTTCGGGAGCTTGCTGAGACTGTAGCCATTTCAGAAGGAACAGTGCATCATATTCTTCACGAGGAACTCGGCATGAGAAGGCTGTCGCGATGGGTGCCGCGTTCACTCACATCGGAAAACAAGCGCAACCGTGAGACCACATCGGAGACGTGTTTGGCGCTGTTTAAGCGGAATCCAGCGGAGTTTTTGCGTCGTTTTGTGACCGTCGATGAAACCTGGATCCACTGGTATACACCAGAGACCAAGGAGCAATCAAAACAATGGATCCAGACCGGGGAACGTGCTCCAAAGAAGGCGAAAACTGTAAAATCGGCCGGAAAAGTAATGGCCACCGTTTTCTGGGATTCACAAGGTGTGATCTACATCGATTACCTCGAGAAGGGTAATACAATTACAGGGCTTTACTATGCCGATTTATTGGGCCGATTCGACGCCGAATTAAAGAAAAAACGACCCCATCTGGCGAAGAAAAAAGTGCTGTTTCACCACGACAACGCACCGGTTCACACGTCTGCCGTTGCCATGGCCAAATTGGTCGAATTACGCTACGAATTGCTGCCCCATCCACCGTATTCTCCAGATTTGGCCCCTTGTGACTTCTTTCTGTTTCCTAATCTGAAAAAATCACTCGCCGGCAATAGATATGGATCAAATGAGGAGGTCATCGCCGCCACGGAGGCCCATTTTGCAGAGTTTGACAAAAACTATTTTTCGGACGGGTTAAAAAAGTTGGAGCATCGCTGGGCTAAATGTATCGAACTAAAAGGAGACTATGTTGAAAAATAAATTGCCACTATTTCAAAATTTTCGTTTACTTTTTGTAGGCTAAGTATTTATTGAATGACCCTCCTAGGGCGCTCGCGGCGAGGGCGCCGGGTTCCGTGGCGAGCGCCCCGCACGAGAACGGCGCGTTAATTTCCTCTTTGACGGCGCGTGAGTGACGTTTTGTGCGCATTCAGCTATCCGTAGTACCGCTGCGATAAGATCGCCGTGTGGAGACACGTTCTGTAGTGTTTGAAAACAGGGCGTAGGTACGATGATAGTATTGCCTAGATGAACGGGAGTCCGCATGCTCGTCATTGGACAGGAAAATTCGAGTGGTGATTACCCGACAATAGAGGCGCGCACACGTGTGGAGGTGACGCCTTTCAGCCGCTTCACAAGCCGCACCAGCTCTATTGTTGGTTCCATGTAGATGGGAAGGGGCCAGCGTGTCTGAACAGGTTGCATCCCCTACCAGCACCCGGCCCATCTTCCATGGAATCAAACTCATACCGTCCGGTCTCTTGCCATCGTCTTTTGCAATACCAGTCGGCTCAAGTAGACTTGGCACGTTGACGGTGGCAAGGGACCGGCGTATGATATCGTTAAGTGCGGCATGTCTCGAGAAACGGCCTGCATTTTTTGGCATGACAGTCCGTGATGTCCTAGCTTGTCGACATTACTGCCACAGAGACATTTATGAAGAGCGCAGACCGGAACCCCAAGCCGTAGACAGGTTGCGATTCGGAGCGTGTCAGGCTCAAGAAATGTTCCTGTATTTGACGAAGGGACACGTGAAGCCAGTAGCCGGCCTCATGACCTGTACTACAGCTCAAAAGATTGTCATAAGACAATTTGCAGTAAATAAAAATAATAAAATTATATAAGTAATAATACAATTTATTGTTTCTTTCATCAACATTGGGTATAGAATTAAATGTAGAGAAATACAAGAGTCCGCACTCATATGTGATGGACCTGCGAGTGAAGCCTCGAGACAAATGCCGGGAGCGCTGCCCGCCCCGAACTAGGTGGTGGCTGCCTGAAGGAGCCAGATCCCATGACTGCTGCCGCTGTCGGTGACCTGTGCATCGCAGCGGATAGTGAGTCCAGGCAACAGCTCTGGGATAGGTGTCAGGCAGCTATCACCGGGGTGGCGAGGGTGGCGTTAGGTGTGTCTCGGGGTTGACGTGGGCTTGACAAGAAGACCCGGTGGTGTAACGAAGCAGTCCAGAAGGAGATCAGGATAAAGAAACCCCTCTTCAAAGCGTGGTAAGCGTCCGAATCTCCTGAAGATCGTGCCGCGTACAGGGATGCCAAAAGTGCCTCTAAACGAGCTGTAGCCAGAGCCAGACGTGACCGCTTACGTCCTTTGTACGATAAGTTGGAGTCGTCTGAGGGGCAGAAGCTCGTTTAGAAGTTGGCACGTTCGAGAGTCAAAGCGGCTTAGGATATTTCCAAGTGCCGCTGTGTAAATGACACTCTCGGTAACCTGCTCTGGAGGACCGCGCGGTGAAGGAGAGATGGCGCTCTTATTTCCACGAGCTGCTCAACAAGCAGCACAAAGAGGTGCAGCCACCTGAACTCCCTCCAAATCAGGGACTAGTGCCCCCGGTAACGCCTGATGAAGTCCAGTCGGCTCTTTGCCGCATGAAGAACCGGAAAGCTGTCGGACCCGATGGAGTCCCTATCGAGGCGTGGAAATCGATGGGCTCTCGTGGTGTGGGCATACTTACCCACCTTTTCAACCGCATTGTCCTCACCGGGAAGATACCTGAACAATGGAGACTGAGCATTATCACGCCAGTCTTCAAGGGCAAGGGCTCGGTGCAGGAGTGCAGCAATTATCGCGGCATAAAGGTGATGTCCCACACCATGAAGCTCCTCGATCGCATTGTGGACTCTCGAGTTCGACAGGAGTGTACAATCTCGGAGTGTCAGTATGGGTTTCGACCGGGTTGCGGGACCATGGACCCCGGATTTGCCTTGAGGACGCTCATGGAGGGATACATACTGAAGAATACACCTCTGCATCTCCTTTTCTTAGACATGCAGAAGGCCTTCGACTGTGTCCCTCGTGAGATGATCGGCTGGGCGTTGCGGTTCAGGGCCGTTCCCGAAGTCTTTATTGACATTATCCGGGACATGTACCACGATTCCAGTTCCATAGTTAGGACTGCTGTTGGTGACACGCTTCCCTTCCCTATCACCGTTGGAGTACACCAAGGCTCCGTGCTTAGCCCGTTTCTGTTTAGCGTAATATTAGACGTTCTGTCAAACAGCACCCGAGACCACCACGAGCAACCACCCTGGTTGTAAAGTAAAGTAAAGTAAAAAATCATTTATTCATTTAAGCTTGTACAAAGCACTTATGACATGTCAAAAAAAGTATATAGAAATAATAATAATAAACGTAAATGAAATAGTACAATATTAGTACACATCGTGAATATACATAATGTGAATCTACCACCGGTTCGGACGTTGCTTCTTATCGAGAAGACTCCGGCAAGAAACTCGATAGTTACTCTTTTCAACTTTGTTTGTTTTACAAAAAATAAATTCAGAGTACAGTCAATGCGAGTAGAAAAAAGAACACAATATTGAGCAGAGGAGCAGATTATTCCTACTATGACCACAAACTTTTGTCGCTCAAGTAATCCTCTACATTATATTAACCTTGTTTCATTAACTTTGCTTTAATTGCAGACTTAAACTTGTGAAGAGGTAGATCAACAAGACTTTGAGGTATTTTGGTAAAGTATTTTACAGATTGACCCACAAATGAGTTTCCCACCTTGTGTAGCCTAAGACTGGGAGTTTTCAATTTGTTTTTATTTCTGGTATTATGTTTATGAGTGTCACTGTTTTTTTTGAACAGATGCAAGTTTTTGCGCACATACATTATGTTATCTAAAATATACTGAGCATGCACAGTTAAAATATCGATCTTCTTATATACTTCCCTAAGCGAGTCGCGTGGTCTAAGTTTGTAAATGGAGCGGATGGCTCTTTTTTGAAGTACAAAAATGGTGTTCAAGTCTGCAGCTGAACCCCACAACAGTAGACCATACGACATAACACTATGAAAGTAGCTAAAATATACTAGTCTTGCTGTTTCAATATCAGTCAAGAGTCTTATTTTTCTAACAGCACAAGCAGCGGAACTGAGTCTCCCTGCCAGGGCCGTTATATGCGGACCCCATTGTAACTTAGAATCTAAAGTTATTCCTAAAAATACAGTTGAATTTGTTAATTCTAATGGCTCGTCATTCATAGTTACAATCAATCAACCTGTCTCACATTGGGCATAGAGAATTTGATGCACTTTGTTTTTTTTGCATTAAGTAATAAATTATTAATTGTGAACCAACATAGTACTTTTGAGAGAGTATTATTTAGATCGTCAAATGCTTGCTTACCTCTGTCGACTTTAAAAATCAACGAGGTATCGTCAGCGAATAACACTATCTCACAAATATCTTTGGCATAGGTAGGAAGATCATTTATATAAATAAGAAAAAGCAAAGGTCCTAATATAGATCCCTGGGGCACTCCCATACGGTGTATGGTGGCACCGGAAGATGCAGTTCCGTTGATACTAACTTTTTGAGTTCTATCTGTAAGATAGGATTGTATTAATTGAGATGAGATACCTGAAACACCGTAATGTCTTAGCTAAATCAGTAATATTTCATGATCCACGCAATCAAATGCTTTTGAAAGATCACAAAATATTCCTACTGCATCTTGCTTGTTTTCCCAAGCATCAAATATGTGTTTGATAAGTGCTACACCTGCATCAGTTGTGCTCTTGTGTTTAGTAAAACCAAATTGTTTCTCATGTAGTAAGTTATTTAAATCAAAGTGTGAAAGGAGCTGGTTCAATATAATTTTTTCAAAGATTTTACTGAGAGCTGTTAGTATAGAAATGGGTCTATAATTGGATGGGTCACTTTTGCTACCAGATTTAAAAAGCGGGATGACCTTACTAAATTTCATCAAGTTGGGAAACTGACCTTGGTCTATGCAATTATTAAAAAGTTTAGCTAAGTGGGGTGATATCGTAATAATGATTGATTTGAGTAGATTAATCGAAATACCCCACAAATCTTCGGTATTTTTCATATTAAGTTCCTTAAATACCTTGAGGATGTCATGAGAATCAACATGATCAAAGCAGAACTGATTTGTGCACCCATCAACACTAGATGTTAGCAGGGACTCAGCTATATGTGGACTAGAATTTAACGTGCTTGTAGTTACAATAGGTATATTAGAAAAAAAAGTTTCAAATGTATTTGCTATTTCAATCTCAGACTCAATAACATTATTTTGAATTTTGAGAGAGAATGAGTGATCGCGAGGTTTAGATTTACAGGTTTCTTTATTGATTATGTTCCAAGTGGCTTTGATTTTATTTTTAGCCTGTTTTATTTTGTCTCGCAAAAAAATGGACTTTGCAATATGACATGATTTCTTGAATGTTTTTGAATATAATTTAACATGTTCAACTAGTTTTTGACAGTTTGAGTTAGCTTTTAATCCATATAATTCGTATAATTTATTTCTACTTTTATGGATGCCTGGAGTGGCCCAATCACTAAATTTAAACTTAAAATAATCAACAGTTACTTTCTTCTTAGGAAAAATATGGTTATGTTCATGCAATATTATCTCAAAGAGATGCCTATACTGATCATCTATGTTATGATGACCTTGGGGCAGTAGGTTAGAAATATTTTTATTTATATTAGTTTGAAACTTTTTTACTCGACTCTTGGTAACTGGTCTATAACTAATATCCACTGATTGAGAGACATGACGGTGCTCAAATTTGGTCAATAGACCACAGTGATCTGATTTCAAACAGTTTATAATTGATTTCTCAATAGAGATATTTTCACAAAAAATATTGTCTAAGCAGGTGGCTGTTAACTCGGTGATCCTGGTTGGTTGATCAAAAAGATTAAGTAAATCAAATGATTTAAAAAGATTTAAAAATCTTACAGAGGTCTGAGAAGAATCTAAAATGTTAACATTAAAATCCCCACATACAACCACCTTCTTGTTTGATTTACAAACCTTGCTCATGTATGCTGATGATATTGCGCTGGCAAATTCGGACAGGGGACGGCTGGTACAACGGAAATGAAGATGCTGCGGTGGATGTGTGGAGTCTCACGCAAAGATCGCGTGCGTAGCACCCACATCCGCGGCAGCCTTCGTGTTCGTGACATCGCAGACAAGCTGCAGGAGTGCCACCTTCGTTGGTATGGTCATTTCTCACGGAGATCGGCAAACTACGTGGGCAACAAATGTCTGGCCATGCCGCCCCCGCCAGGTACCGGTAGAAGAGGTCGACCCAAGAAGCGGTGGCTCAACATCGTTAAGGGTGACATGCGTGCCAACAGACTCACCACTGAGGATGCACAAGACCGCACGAAGTGGGCCAAGAAGATAAGAAAGGCAGACCCTGGGACCCCACACACCAGTGTGGCTTCACAACCGGGATAGACCGCACTTTGTAATTCAAAATCCACCAGAACCCTTTACTCATTCGGACTGCAGATTAATAAAAATAATTTGACTCTCTAGCTGCTTGAACACAAATAAAATATTTATTTTAGCTAACTATAGCCCTCGGAAAACAAAGCGTTTTTCGTGGATCTTGTATACCTACTACTTATTTGTTTAAATTTATACCACTTTAATTTTCAACTGCTGAAGCTGTGTCAGCCGGAACATCGTCGGTGCTCGTGTGGGCTCTCCTTTCGTTTGTTATTACCCCACTTTTCCGCAGCAAACGATTGTGAAGGTTATATTTATCAGCAAGTTTTCCCCTTGCCGCAATGTACCTACTTAATTATTTTTTCCAAACTTTTGGCTCGGAATGTAGTATGTCTCCTATGGAAATCAAAACAAATTATAAGGAACCAAGTATGAAAATCAAGGAAATCGGGATCCTATTACAAAGACTCAGCTGTCTGTACGTCCGTCTGTCACCAGCCTGTATCTCATGAGCAACTTGTTCCCTAGTTAGTCTGTGTCATGAACCGTGATAGTTAGTTAATTGAACTTTTTTTACCCCCCCCCCCCCCCCTCTATCTCCGAAACTACTGTGCCTTAAGTTTGGAAAAAAACACTACACTATATCATATATGCCTTACACTACACTACAGGGAGTAAATGAGTGATCATAAATAACTAAAAAAAAATAAAGGCAAAAGAACTTACAGTGGCTCTAGTGTAATTATGGATATTTTGACGCGAGAAAAATGCGATCGAAACGTTTGGTTGCGTGTCAAACTTACAATTGACGCTCAGAAGATTAGATTTATCTTTCGTGGCTGACAACTCTACTGGGCCTAAAGTTTGGATAAAAAGCACTACACTACATCATGCGTCATACATGCCTTACACTACAGGGAGTAAATAAGTGATTATAATTAACTACTACATAGGTATCTCATTTCAGTACAATTTAAAAACTCAATTTGCATTTCGGTACCTTCACCAGTTGGGACTAACTAAACAATTTAACTAAGTACCTAGTTTCGTGCAGCAGTTTCTAATTAAACTTTTTTTTAATTTTAAACTTTAACTTTTTTTTAAAAGAAGCTAGACACATTTCTCCAGTATCATTGCTTTTTGAAATAATCGTTAAATCGTCATTCTAAACGAAAGTAAATACCATACATCAAAATGGAAACAATATTTGCATGCAGAATAATCTAAAATATAAAAAAAGAAGCGGGGCACTACCTACCTTTTCCCGAACCGTTTCGTCTCATTTTCAAACCCTTATAACCCCCCAGTTAACACCTGAGAGCCCAAATTCACAGGTTAAGATGTAGTCAGGGAACATATGAAATGCACTAAATTTCATTGCAGTGTCGATGGGCTGCACTACCCTTCAGACTAGGTTTGGGGATGCAAGAAGAACTCTTCTAGTAAGCAAGTATGTCCTTCCTTACTTTTCCCAATCTATTAGTATGCTCTATGCTTTGTACTTAAAATCAAATTCATTGCAATGTTTTTGCTATTTTGTTTTGAATCGATCGATCTTCTCACCAGCAACATGATAGGCTGATCAAATGCTTGAAAATAATACATAATAAATAACTTAAGAATAAACCGAACTGTAAGACTGTTGAATTGTTTTTGTAGTGAGCTCCGAAAATAGTATTTCTCTAATAAATAAATAACTGTTTATTTTCACCATAAAAGGTAGGTACAACTTTACTTAGCAGAGGCAAAAAGGCTAACCGAGTGAAGCTAGGGTATTTCCCACCTACCTCGCGCTGGCACAGCTGGTTTTTCAAATAATAAATGCATATTATTGGGTTTACACATTACTGAATACAATATTCTGCTATGAAGAAGAGTAGTTGCATAAATAGGGTATTGTAGAAGTGAAAAAAATACTTGTAACAAAATTCTCTAATTACCAAAATTTTTAAATAGATAGAGTATTATACAGTGATACTATGATGCACTAATAACTAATATTGACAATCATTAACTTGCCAATAATAAATGAAAATTTTTACAATGTTGAATGCATGAGTGACACAAAAAGTTTAAGGTTTTTTGTATTAATTTATGTTAATATATTCAGGAAATTGCCCAAGAGATTTTATTTTTGGCAAGTTGGAATGCAGAGTCAATACTTATCAGAGGTGTCTAATAAATAAACGGAAAATAATATCGGTACAGTAAGTATTTATTTTTTACTTCTACTACAAACTTAATATATCACAAAACCTTGAAAATTTTAATCATTCACGTTAATTTGTTGACGAGCATCCAGCAGTTGAAGGTCGTTTATTAGACACCGATAAAACGCTTGTAAGTTGTAAGCCCTGAAATAAGAACGGAATCAAACTATAAAAACTTACATTACATAACTCTGACACTACGTCCCACAGACGTCATTACGTCGATACTCACCTGTTAGAGGCGCACCGCAGGTCCGCTCATCCGCTGGCCCCCGCTGCGCGCGCTTCACTGGGTCCTACCAGTAAGGAAGGTTCAAGACTTCAATCAAGCCTCATGGTACAGGAAAGGAAAGGGGCCAGTCCGTGCGCGCACGACATTGATGAAAGTAAAGTTGTGATGATTTAGTTAGATGGTTAATAGGATATACCTACCTAGTACCTACCTACTTCTCCACACGCACGTAGGTACGTCAATGCATAAGGGTAAATGAACGCATTCAATCACGACAGTGATAAAATCGTTTTTCAAAAATTAATAAATACAACATGCATGTTTATTAATGTTTATTTCAACGTTAATTATACTGAGACGGAGTCGTGCTTATCAATAAAAGGCGAAACACAATACCAGCGCGATTTAAAGTACATACTGCGCCATCTGTTGGTATGGCTTTACACTAAATTAAGTACAAGAAAGCATTTTGCTGAAAGTCGTACGTGTCTTAATAATAAAAAGTTCCAGCTCAGTATCTTCACCAAAGAGTAAAGTAATAAAATCTTAACTATGTCACGAGATATGAAATAAATGTGACGATTATTAACATAATGGGTAATAAAGATACGGGATATTTTACAGTGTGCGATGGCAGAACATTGACATCGATATGCATTCTTATTCTGAATTTTACACTGATTCACTGATTAAACGGAATTTTGCAAAGATGGTAGGTGAGTAGTATGAATAATCGTAATATAATAATAAACTACATTTGTCCCAAACTGACCCATTCTATGTTAGTTATCTGAAGCTGGCAAGTGCTACTTATTCAAATAATTGAACTTGTAGATTACAACAGCCATGCCGATCATCTGTCCCGGTATCGCCCACTCCCAGAATGGCACCTGCTGCCAGTGTGTTTGCAAAGTGGGGAATTCCAATGGTGGATCTGTTTGCTTCAGAAACAGCACATGTAGCAAGCAACTATGTCTCACGGAATCTGAGAGACACTCAATCGCTATTCCACGACGCGTTCAGTATCCCTTGGAATTATCCACTTGCGTGGGCATTTCCGCCACCGTACTCATACCCTAAGTCAACACTTAGGCCAACGCCTACTTGAATTGTCGACCGGAGTGTTTCTGCTGGTAGAACCACGATGGAAGATGGTTTTCTGGTGCGCCGATCTCGAAGCCGGAGCGCTTGCAGCACCTTTAACGCCGAGCAACCTGCAGAAATATCTGATCGATACGTCCACCGGCCTGCCACCTCCGAAAGTCGAGAACATGACGCTAGAGGTTTGGAAATGTGGGGGTGGTCCGAGGCGGTAAAGTCATGGAACACTAAGCAACTTTCATTGCTCAAAGATTCATGGCGCAAATCCACAAGAAAAACCTATGAAGTAGCTTGGACGGTGTTTATGGGCTAGTAAAAATAATGTAGATATAAAATATCCTTTAGCACAATTTGTATTTGATTGATATTTAATCAATAAACTTTCTTAAAATACAATCCTCTTACATAAATCCGTTGTCTCGGTATTGTGTAGGTAACGCTGAAAGCTCAAGTCAGTTACGTTCACACGTACTGGTAAAACACATTTAAAAACAAATTGCCCTGCAAAACCTAAAAAATTCAGACCCGTCAAGGTCCAACCATGTTTGGGATGTCAGTAAATTAACAGATTGTTTAACCAAATACGTTAAAGACATTAATAACACATTCCAGCCCCCCGATTCAGAACGAAGTTATCGACCGATTCGGTAAATTTGTTTCATTTATAGTAAATGATCCGATAGGCGGTAGAAATCAATATTTTGATATGTTAAAGCCAAAGGCCCTAAGTTTTCATAAACCAAATTACATAAAATCTACCCTACTCGAAAAAATAAAAGAAAATATCTGAATCGGTCGATGACTTCGTTCTGAATCGGGGGGCTGGTCAACAACAATTTTGTTACTACTTTGTTCAGGTAGGCGTGTACATGATTTAACCTTGCTTTCAGATCCAGATTTTTGCATAAGATCAAGTGAAAGCATTATATTTTGGCCACAATGCGGCTCAAAAACGGATAGCAGTAATTATAGACCATCTGGTTGGAGGCTGTTCCCAAATACTAAAGATCATAATTTAAATCCTATATTCTGGGTAGAGAAGACGATAACAGTAATTAATGAAAGACGAAGTACTGCGAAATCTTCTAGTATATTTATTACTGTCAGAGGGGCAGCTAAGTCTGCGTCACGCACATAGCGGGCTGGATAAGGACGTTTTTTATAGAAGCTGGTATTACAGCTGCCCCAGGAAGCGTGCGATCAGCCGTTGCTTCTAAAAGTTACCACCCTCTCAAGAAAATTTTAGCTCGGGAAATCGCCAATCGGCTAATACATTTCAACGTGAAGTGATTAGTAGCAATAATTCAGAAGAAGTAGGTAACGCAATTGTTTCAGCCAGTGAATTAAACATTATATATCTTACTTAATGTCTTACTTTATAAGATATACTTATACACACATTATTTTAAGTTTGTTTTTACAATTGAATAGGTATTGTGATTGTTTTGTATAAGCACTAAGTATGATAATAATAGTTAAATTAATTGAATTATGTGTTTACACAAAAAGTGTATGATAATCACATTGGCGTCTCTCTAGTTTCCTAGTAGTTTCAAGTGACGCCACCAGGCGATAACAAACAGGTCTCAATAAAAGCTTCCAGTGACGGTCAAGTAATTATGTAGCAGCGTTTTACTCTGAAATAAAACGCATATTAAAATACTTACTTATCTAGAAGCTTACACTTCATTTCTGCCTGGTGGATGTGGTGGATGCCAATGATTTAAAAATGGCATGACATTTCTTAAGAAGCTTCGCGATGCGGTCTTTAATGATTTTTTTTTTTGTAATATTAACTTGTAATTAGTATTAAGCTGTGGTGATAAAAATACAAATTGAGACTCCATTATATCCTGTTCGGGACAGTAAAGTAGACAGTTTCAAAAATTCGATTTGAAATAAGTCAAATTTTGTGTCACTTATTTATTTCTCCGTTTCCTAAACAGTGACGTTAAATTTGAAAATTAAAATCGAGAATAAATGTCCGTACAATCAAAACTGCGTTTTATTTCATACGTACATTCAAGGCCTAATTTTAGGTAGAAATTATGAAAACTTAAAACTTTTTTTCTTATCTTTTGTATTTAAGTACCTGGAGCAATAGGTCTCGGAATCGCTCAAGGACGATATCGATATGGAACGGGAGTCGAGCTAATATGCTTACCCGCAGGTTTGCACATTGTTCTAAACAAGCCAAAATCACACTTTTTAAAGCGTATTGTCACTCTCTGTACACGTGCGGCCTGTGGTCTATCTATCTTAGTAAGAAGTAAGATTACTATCTTATTCTTACTAGAATAGTAAAATGTCTTTTTTATTCATAGATTTCCTAGTGACTCATTCATTTGTGCGAAATGGATTTCCATAGTAGCAGAAGAAAGACAGGAGGAAATTTGCAGACCTAAGAAAAAATCTAAAGTTTGCTCAATTTATTTAAAAAATCGAAATTTGTGGAGAATTCCCAAAGAGGTCGATTGAGCAAAACAGAAAACAACTGACCCCAAATTTCAACCAATGTCTGAAAATGCGACTGCATCAGATTCGGAAAACGGAGCAACTATACGAAATTTTAACATCGTGCTTTCAGCAATTTCTGAAACAGTATCATTACCAAGTTGTCCAACGGTTTCGGTTTCAGATTTGATATCAGTATGTGAATCACCCAGAAAAAACATTTAGCACATTTTATTCCGCAATCTGCGCTCGTTAGTGGTGACGTAATACCTACAGTTCTGCCGATAAAATGGGCGTCGTGTGCGTTGACTCGGTGAAAAATCCGCGACGGACTTTTTGCGCGCTATGCAGACATTTCGCTGCGGAGCACAAAAAGTGTATCGCTTCCCCTAAGGCACCGTCCGTTACACATAAACATCTTTACTCATAAGTACTCATAACGTCATTAAGAGTTATGATTAAGATGTCTATGTGTAACATTTGTTCTTTAAATGGCAAGTTATAGTAGACTATCAAATGTTTTGATAACTTTGGGCACTTCATATGCTTAGCAGAGGCGGTATTACCATCACTTATTATAGCCAATTAAGTTAATGTCCTAAACTGAGGGAAGCGAGCAATTTGGTCAGTAAACATCTGGCCTAGAGGATGCATTAATAACAGGTAACCGCTGACTGGCTGGAAATGAAAGATCATATTAGGAAATCGCTCACTACGCTCAGTTAAGGAAACTAACTTGACTGGCTATAAGAGATGGTAATACGGCCCCTGGGCCAACAAGAGCACTGCGACGAAATTTTCTCATGCATTTTCTCACACCAAGATAACCCATAATAATTTTTTGGCGTTGCACATTAGCACAGGTGTTTGAGTTCTTAAACGAAGCGCTAGGCTATGAAACCAGTTAAATTTAGATTTATTATTTATTGCTAAATATAATTTTTATTGCTTCGATTACAATTACAATAGATATATATGTTTCGTTAAACTAGGTTGTAGCAACTAACAGCGGTTAAAAATATATGCGATAATATATAGGTACATACGTACATTTATTGATTTATGCCAGTCTAAGCTACGCAACTCGTAAGATAAGTTCATAGTGAAAAATATACACTTCGAATAGATTTACATTTGAAAATATTATTATGAAATATAACATTGCATCAGCTACGTTAGAGGTTATATTTTGTATTTCTCACATTCCATGAAACAGGCAGGTATAGGGTATTGATTAAAATTACTGTCTTTTGAACTAGGTGCAAAATAAACTGGTGCTAAACAACAATTAAAACTTTATCTTAGCCTAAGATGAATAAATAGTAAATACTTAACTATTTAAGGTAGGTTAGTAACCGCTTGTACAGTCACATCTATAGATTGATAATTAAGTGGTTTTAACTGTGAGATATTTAGGTACGTACACAACGTGTCGCTATAATTATTTTGCAGTGTGAGAATTTAATGGCAGTTCGTGTAAAAGCAGTTGTAGTGATCATTTACACCTTAACGACTGATTCGGAGTTGATTCACGTAGTAGTGAGCAGTTAATAAGTTTATAGTTTTTATTACCGTTCCGAAATTCCCTGCATAATTACATTTTTCCTCATCTTTCGTATTAATTATAGCATGTCTGCCATGATAGGTGCCATATGTAACCTTATTAAATGCCCATAGAACGGTGCGGCCACAGTCCAAGGAACCTAATACGACGGAGAGAAAATGTAATTTGAATTATTTACATGATTCTATTACAATACAATATGATGCTAAGAATCAGGTTACGAATAGCGATGTGTTGGCCTACAATACCGGATCGACCTTTTTCCGAGAGCCTCATACTTGAGCAACGAGCTTTGAACGAAGCAGTTTTACGTACCCCAAAACGTAACATGAACCAAATAGGCCCCTGGACTGTTAATATTATAACGGTCTCTGCACCTCTTTAGTATTGAGCTACATCAGGCAGCACCAAATTGCACTTTCCTATGCTTCTATCCTTTTCTATCACTCAGAATCGTCATTTACTAGAGCGAGAAAGAAAGCGGAAATCCGATGATATAGGAAAGTGTAATTCGGTGCGATAGGAATAGTAAGGTGGTTCGACCCTCATTCAAACACGTCTCGACATTAAGTACCGTCACGAGTAAAAATTTTATTTGTTATTTTGCAAGTTATAATATTATGTAGCTTATCCTACATAATAGTAGATTGTTACACAAGGTGAGAAAGTTACCTTTTCAATGCACGAGATGGTTCGGCGCGCGAGCGTAGCGAGAGCGCTAATAGTTCGAGGACACTGAAAAGGTCTTTCTTCCGAGGTAAACACTCTGCGTTTCATTACGAATATAAGGAAAGTACAACTGTTTGAGCTTCTTCTCTAATGAAATCAGGAGTCAAATCCATATCTAAGTCTGATGAACTCATTTTGCAGAAAATAAACTTCTCACTCGATTTACGAAACAACTGAATGAAGTTCGAATAGTTGCAATCTCGCCTTTTTTCTTGTCTGTGGAATTCAACATTTTTTTTAAATATTTGTAAAAAAGCATACTTAGACAATGATGATGGAATTCCCCCGCCTTATTTTATTTAAAGTTTTTTTTTTTCATTTCTATCGTAAATGCTTAGCTCAAATTTATTCAATTAAATACTAATGAAGTGAAACATACGTTAATGAGTATATTCCTGCTTCGATTGTTTAAATATTCATTTGAAATCAAGATAAAATAAATTTCAAATACAGCTGTGGCTGAATAGAATACATCGACTTGTCGCAAAAGGAATGTCAAAATAGAAGGTGACATTTGACAGTTATTTACTTAAAGTGAAGCTTTCAACCCTATGCGCAGGCAACTTCAAGCGTACTTTCCGTGTATGAGTAATGAAATATTATTATACTACTAGCTTTCCGCCCGCGTGAACTTCATTTCTGTAACATGTATACATAAAATCTTAATTAATTGTAGCCTAGGCTATGTGTTATTCTGATGTATTTAGATAAAACTTTAGTAGTACAGCTTATTACTGTAAAGTTTCACCTCAATCCGTTCAGTAGTGTTTGCGTGAGAAAGTAACAAACATACACACATACATACAGTCGCCATCAGATATATTTCAGCAGACGGTGCACATAAACATCTGAAATATTTAAAAAGCCGATAAGTTATTTACACCA
The DNA here is from genome assembly GCA_947369235.1 of Udea olivalis. Classification (NCBI taxonomy): domain Eukaryota; kingdom Metazoa; phylum Arthropoda; class Insecta; order Lepidoptera; family Crambidae; genus Udea; species Udea olivalis. Next base: position 2,597,503 of record OX376342.1, read on the forward strand.
CAAACTACCAATAATATCTGTTAGTGTGTTAGAAAAATATGAACATTTTAAATTGTTAAGAAGTATTTGGTCATACTGTCTGCTACAATATATTAGGTGGTGACTGTACATACTCACAAACTTTCGCATTTATAATATTAGTATGATACTACTTTGAAAGATAGAAAAATATATTTTTTAACCTTTAGAAGATTGCTACATAGTGGGATAGAGTGACATACTTGCATTCCGGTAAAGGACTTCAACTATTGAATGGCTTTTTGGAGATTCAAGAATTTGTGTAAAAATTCACACATTTCAGCAAGTCTCAATTATTTATAGTATTTTCTCGTTTTAACATTTTTCTCTTACCCTAATAGACAACTCTCGAGTTCAGGCTAGCAGATACAATCCACTATCTCGAATATCACACCGTTTTATACTTTTATTTTCAAAAATATAGCTCTTCGAGTATTATCCAACTTTAAAAAATCACAGTTAAACCTGATGATTCGGTATTTTTACAAAGTAGCAAAGTGAGCTCGTCACTTAATTTCTCGGAGTAAAACTGCCGAATAAGATGTTAAGAAATCATGCCCGTAAAGGTGCTTACTTAATCATATTATTTTAGCCTACATTTTAAGGCTTCACTTAACGCCAAAACAGTTACGAATCATATACCTTTATTTATACTCAAGAACCACTAAGAGCCGGATATATAAGTTAAAAACATCTCCCACTTTACCCCCTCATTCATTAAAAAATACCAGTATTTTACCTAGTGCACTGTCTGTCCCTTAACTTGCAAAAGTTGGTAACGGCAAGAATGAAAGATAAAACAGTTTATTCATTATATTTGTGTGCTTATGAATAAGGGAGTTACTCTGGAAGCAAGTTAGTTGGAACGGCTAATTGTTATCTACATTAACATTCTACACTATTATGCACACACTTATTAATATGTCGAACACCAACAGCCTGATTCGCAATGGTAGTTTGCGCGGACATTTCATAACACCTTGTTTGAATTAGCAATGCATAATTTTACACAAGAAAAAGTGTTACGTAAGTATATCAAAACGATACATACAATCAAAAAACTGATTACTATGAAAAGAAGAAAACGTTCTAATGCGACAGTCTCATTTTAGGGACTGTCTGCATATTCACACACTCCTAATTCTGAAAGATATCAAGTCCAAGTATAAAGACTCTAGTACTAAACACACATACCTCTATAAATTATTATTTTACTTATTTTAGAATGTCTCAATGAACATTATTAACAAACTCAAGCTGGTTTCAGCATAGATAAAAAATGATTTATAGAATATCACAGTTAAAAATGCAACAGAAATCATGATGAGAAAACTTTTTATTCAAACGTAAATAATTATTTTTAGTCTTTGTTTGGCTGTAGAACGTTCAGCTTCGATAAGAGTATATAGACGATATTTAGAAGCAAAAATACTTTACAATAGCAAAGGCAAGATAAGACACTATTTTTAATACTTAAAAAATAACTAACAAGTGTTATCTGAACACCGCTTAAGTTTGTTAACGCGTTTAGGTACACTTCACAGCGGATCGTTAATTCGTTGCACTTAGAATACTTCTGATGATTCGCACGCTGAGACATTAAGGAGAGTTGCTATTACTATTTAGATAAAGCTATGATGAATTGATTGCAATTTTGAGTTCAACATTGATATGACAAAAAATACACTATATTCATTCCATAATTTGCTTATCGGGGAAACAACCGCTCATCAAATGCATATTACAAAACATCTATTCTTTTTACAAAATAGCACCGTTTTGATTCTAATCGGACCGCAGCCATTAAAACAAAATTAGCATCTCAGAGTATTCATAAATAAATACAAATCCAAAAGCTAGATTATTTTGCAAAAAGGATAAATGAATTGTACAATCTTTTGCATTAGTTACCCGCGCTTTAGTGAAAAAGCGGAGAGTGTGAACGATTGACTTTTTGATTAGTTCTCGCTCACTTGGCCAACTGTTTTTTTCAATACTTAGGGTTAGAATACACTACGCACTATAGGGGAGTTAGTGTTCATTAATCTGGTTGAGGCTACACTACGTATAAGGATAGTTTAGGTACAGTTTAGAGGGTGTGGCGGCGCGGGCGCAGCAGCGCTCCCGGACGATGGAACACCAATATAGACTCGTGGACACGCCTTTTGTAACCTGCGAAATAAAAAAATAAACATTATTGATATTTCTGTAAGTACATTAAATTAGATTATTATATGTCTATCTGCAATAAGTTCACAATTCGAGTTTTTTAGCATAAAAGAAGCAAATGTTTTATATAAAGTGTTTTGATTGCCAATACATAATGTTAAAAGTGGCGCTACCTAGGTTTAGTATTGGTGTTTACAATAAAAATCCGTTGCTGCCTGATGCATTAAGTGAGAGACAACCAAAGCCGAAACTACTGGGCGTAAAAAGTGGAAATCTTGGGGAGTGTAGCACTACGAGAAGATATTTAGAAAATCCAACGGGAACAGGTAAAAACGGGCGTACGAAGTCGCGGGCAAAAGCAAGTCTCTGTTTTCTGATTATATTATGTATAAGCTGTATTACTGTAAAGTTTTATCTAAATCCGTTCAGTAGTTTTTGCGTGAAAGAGTAACAAACATTTACACATACATACATCCTCACAAACTTTCGCATTTATAATATTACCTAGTAAGAAGTAAGATATGCGCCAGACAACACACCAATTGTCATGGTCCCAAAGTAAGGATAAATATTTTCGTGTAGGGGTGTTTTCCAGCACACCCAGACCCGGGTAACTAAGAAAAGTTATTTTCCTGAATTGACTAGACCGGAAATTGAACTGAAGTCCGTGCTCTTGCTGTACGCGACGCACGAGGGGGGTTGACCTGGTGACTATAGACTGACCAGGCGCGCTTGGTGCCGCTAGGAGTCGGGCGGCGAGTGACGCGGGTAGTCCATGCTCTTGCTGTACGCGACGCACGAGGGGGGTTGACCTGGTGACTATAGACTGACCAGGCGCGCTTGGTGCCGCTAGGAGTCGGGCGGCGAGTGACGCGGGTAGTCCATGCTCTTGCTGTACGCGACGCACGAGGGGGGTTGACCTGGTGACTATAGACTGACCAGGCGCGCTTGGTGCCGCTAGGAGTCGGGTGGCGAGTGACGCGGGTAGTCCATGGTCTTGATGTACGCGACGCAGGCGCAGAACTGCGTCCACCAGTAGAGCGCTTCTCCCTGCAGCGCGTTCACCAGCTCGATGCTGGACAGCAGCGAGGGGGGGTTGACCTGGTAAATCATTTGATTATTACTATTTTCACATTATAGCAGAAGATAAATTAAAAAATGAAGGGGCAACAATCAATTGGCATGGTTAGAGAAATTTGTGAACGCGCGACGAAATTTATTCTGGATTGAAGTGGATTAACAGGACAAAAAGATCGAAGGAAGCTGTGTTTTCAAATCAGTAATCAAATATATATAATAAATCATAAAAACATAATAGGTAACTCAAAAACGATGTATTTTTATTGATCTGGATATTTTATCGAAAAGATGCATCGAATGCAGACTGTTCTCCTTTATCATGTCCAAGTTGGCCTAAGAACCAACAAACATTTGACTTTTGTCATAATTGTGGGCATGATTTAAGACATAATTATCACTTATTAGATTCTCACGGACACTTCTGATTTCTGATTTCAAAATTAAATACTTAAAAGATTTATAGTACGAAAACATTTTTTTAACATCATTATGTTGCTTCGTCTGTGCCCTCTGTTGTTTAGCCATCGCAACAATATTTTAACTCACTTCGTATTGACAAAATAAACCTTGTAGGTATATGCAAGAAAATGTTGTGAACATTCTGCCAGATAAATGTGCAATAAAGGGCAATGAGCGACTTCTAGCAATAAACTCCATTAACCCTAGAATCGTACCCTGGGGTACAACTGAAAAAAAAATATTTAAAATTGACTATAACTTTTTTGTTTTAAAATGGATCTTTTCGCACCGGCGCGTATTTACGGGGGACGGGGGGTCGTGTCGAAGCATCAGTCGGGCGCGAGTCCTGTTAGCGTGCGGTCGTGGCAACACGTGTGTGGGGTACTCCAGCACCCCTGGGTACATGCCTTTGCCTATGCGTCTACAAATAAGTATTGGCGGTATTTTAGAAAAAACACGACCTTCTAGTGCTCCATCCTCTTCAGATTCAACATCTGGTAGATGTTGATTTTGTCCCAGGTCAAAAGACCGTAAATCACGCACTCGATGTTAAAAATGTAAAAGTTTTATATGTTTAGAGCACCAAAAAAAGATTTGCCAAAATTATTAATTTAAGTTTGTTATTTTTTTGTTTAATTATGTAACGTGAGACTGAAATAAGTGCCATAAAAGTCTATGTATGTTGATTATTAATAAATGTCTATTCTTAAGTAAAAAATTGTTTTCTTTAACGGGGTACACTAGAACCCCTGGGTACTTTATTGAAAGTTTATTATGGGTACGGTTCTAGGGTTAATAGTAACGATATGAAAAAAAGGTATGTAACTTTTTTTTTAATTTAAAATGGGTTTGCGTTTGGCCTCAGTCTCGCCTGGTGGTAAGCGATGACGAGGCCGATAGTGGTACACGCTTACCCAGAAAATGCCTATTCACTCTGGCCTTGAAGACACCAAGGTTGTAAGTATCCGGAAACACAGACGCAGGGAGAGCGTTCCACTCCCTAGCGGTGCGTACCAGAAAAGACGCAGCAAACCGTTGGGTACGGACTGTCGGAAAGTCAACCACATGGGGGTGGAAGCCCTCCCGGCGTCTAGTGGTCCGGTGGTAGAAAGAAGACGGTGGTATCAGGTTGTGTAGTTCCTGCGCACACTCTCCAAAATACACCTAATAGAAAACCGATAGACAGGCGACTTTACGCCGCTGCTCCAAGCTCTGAAGTTTGGTTCCAACGAGCGCATCGTCGCCTATGAGTCTCCTGTCGCCTATATTATGTCTCCTACTGTCGGTAGGTAAGCACTAATCCGGCGTCTCGTGGTACAGGGGCGTCATTGACCTCCATTCTTCTAGATTTTGACATAATAGGTCGGGTAAAAAGTTTCTTCGCATTTTTTAATAAAATTCATTTTTTTAAATATAGGTTATTTACATTTAACTAATGTATGAAGGTGCCATTTTCTTCGTTTTATTTTTGCCATCTTGTAGGTAAGATCCCATTGCTATAGTAATTCTGAGGCTTCTGATCAAAATACCGCGACAAGTCGTTTGGGCAGTCCTCTCGTGATGTTAACCTGACACTGCCTAAAGAATTCTGAAGAGACCAAAACTGGTGGAAATCTGAAGGTGCAATTGTAGGTAAGATCCCATTGCTATAGTAATTTTGAGGCTTCTGATCAAAATACCGCGATAAGTCGTTTGGGCAGTCCTCTCGTGATGTTAACCTGACACTGCCTAAAGAATTCTGAAGAGACCAAAACTGGTGGAAATCTGAAGGTGCAAGGTCAGGACTATATGATTCAATGAACGCAGATTTATGAAAGTGTAGTGTGGTGACGCGCCTCTCCATATTTGGCTAGGGATAGTTAGTATAAGTAGTATGTAATTAGTCATAAGAGTTTCTAACAAATCAGACATTGATGGCATAACATCTTGTAATCAATACTCCTGGGATCCGGGTCCCCACATTGCAAAAAAACCTCTGTAATGCTGTTTAAACTTTATGAAATAAATCCTTTTTTTTTTGCATTTTTTAATTAAATAAATGAATAAAATAAACAAGTTTTTATTGCCAAATTTAAAACAAAGTAAACGGAAATCAATAAATGACTACAAGTTACAAAATATAAAAATGAATAGAGAAAAAAAAAGTCATTAAAATGCTGGTTCGGCAATAGGTACCAGTCTCAGCGTATGCTTGGCACGGAGGCCCAGCGCTGGTTTTCAGACTGGCCCTTATGGCAGCTAGATCGGCAATGGAGGAAAAACAAGTTAAGTAGAACGAACAGGATGTAAATATAATATTATGTGTTATAATATGTAGTATGTTGTGAAAGAAAAAAAAAGTTTTTGTGTGAGTATAATTATTATGTATGTAAATTATATATGAAATTGAAACCCTTTGTAATTTGAAATTAGGTATAATTGAGAGTATTTTTGCATTGACAAAAAAACGTTTTTGGGCATACCTTGATGATGACATAGACGAGCACGGGCGTGAGGTCGTCGGCGGAGGGCGCCTCGCCCTCGCTCAGCCCCAGCACCGCCATCAGCGACGTCACGCACCGCATTATGCACGACACCTGCCACAGAGATCTGGATGTTAGCACAATGTATGGGTTAGAGGGAAACATTCTAAAGTGCAGTCACCAAGCAGAAATAATTTAGTTCATTGACCTCTTCACTTACTGCCAGTGGAAACAAACATTGTTGCATTTTGTACCAGTTTTTAATATATGAAATATTTTTTAGAGAAATAATTAAGTAAAATATTCGGTGCAAAATAAATTTTTGGGCTTTAAGAGTCTACTTGAAATCCTTGTAGATTTGCCAAGTCCTCCTTCTTCACTGATTCAGTAATAGTACATTATGATATGAGTGCGGTAAGTTGAACATTACAGCCAAGGCGATATTGCTAGCCCGAGCCGTAGGCGAGGGCTACAAGAAAGCAGAGGCTGTAATTATCAAAGCGCACGTATGTCATACGACGTTTTATAACATATTTGAGAGGAAATAAATAAAAATCGGACTTTCTAAAACAAATAAAATCTTTAATCACTTGCTAGAGCAGTTAGAAAATGTTTACTTGTTCACAAATTAGCGATGCGCGCGCATCAGCGCTTTTTTTAAGGCAAAAGGCATTAAAAACAGCCAGTATTACTAATAAAGTAAATTAATATTTTTGTGTTTTTGTTACAGATGGTTGTAATTTATTGTCAAAATTAAATAAATTAAAGAATTAAATGTTTATTTATTATATTTCATCTCCCAAAGTTAATTTTATTCATAAAATGTTGACCTCTTTTCTGACATAAAAACTATTTGCTAAAATTTAAAAAAGTACCGTTCGTTTTAGACGGAGCATCTTGCTAAACCCTACGTTTTACCATAATAAAAAAAACTCGTGCGTTTTACATTACATTACCGCACAAGTGCGTAATGAGAAACATTACGTTATTGAAATTGGTGAAATAAGAGACCCTTTACGAGCAAATATGTTATAAAGACATTTTACTTTTCTTTCGCCGAAAAAAAACCTCCTTAAATGGGCGCGAGGTAGATGGTCCTGAGTCTATTTTAAAACAGTGTAGTAATCAACAAGTAACAATATAACAAAATAACAAACAACATAACAATTTAACAAAAGCAACTTATCACAATATCCGTTAAATATAGGTAGCTTGATTAGAATGACAGATGTCAAATAACGGATTGCAATAAAATCTAAAAAAAATGGTTGCCTGTAAAGTCGGTTTTACGGGCGAAGATTTTACGTGACAACGTCTTTTTCTCGGTAGAATATTTATTGATATGAATATAATTAAATTGCACAATAGGAACAAGGAATTGAATGAAAATAAGAATTGCGGCAGACCGATCATAGTTGAGTGGGAGAGAGACGCAAGGCATTCGGCGGGCCTCTCTCTCGTTCGGTGACTCATCGTAACGTTACCGAGCGTTACACTTTTACTCCCAGCCGCAACCTAATTTAAGACGTTGTCACGTCAAAAAGTTAATAAATAATATTAAGTCAGATAATGGTCATAATTTTTTTTTTAACATTTTATAATTTACATTGTGAAGGCACCTAAAGGGAATATTTTTTCATGAATAATAAGAAACAAATAAATTATAGTTTTATTCCATCGATGAGCCACTATCGATGAGTCCCATCTCTAAAATGAATAGTTAAGTTTGTTAAACCAAAAGGTTTACAATAACTGCATCCGCGCGGACTTAGCTCTTGAATCTCTTCAATCTGTATTTGAATCTGTAGATTTTAATTCAGCTTTGACAGTTTAAGTGGAAAGTTTAATTTAAATCCATTCCATTCTCATGTGATGAAGAAGAACATACAAACGGACAAATAGAGGTTTTTAAATGTTGTTTCGTATATGATCGGTTAAATTATACATAGCCATGTGATTTCTACAAAAAATATTAAATGTACCGTTTTAAATCGGTTACTATATTATTATTTGCATAGATGCCTAAGAAGTTGTATGATATGTGCACATTTAAAGCTTCAGTTAGAATAACTTAACATGAGAAATTACAATGATTCGTGGCGTTTGAATATTGCAACAAATGTAGTTTGCCGTCGGTACAGAGTTTTCTCATCACTTTTTTTTTTGATTTACGACAAATTATAAATTCATCTGTCATTCTAATCATCCTATTTTTTACGAGTTTGTTATTTTGAAAAATAACGAACGACATTCCACTTTCAAAAATGTCAAGTAAAGCGTGAGGAAAAGAACATACCTTACTCTAGCGGTAAAATGTTTGCAATCCCTCAGACGCCGGGCATTGAACCGTGCGAGCGGTGCGACAGAGACAGGTGATAAAACGTCAATGTACGCAATTCTTTCTGCTTGGCGACCGCACTGTACATTACTTACCACGCATTACGCAAGCGACACGACCCTTACAACACGACTTTCCAATGCCAGTTGGACCAGTTTGCCCCCTCGAATGGTCCCACAAAGAAGTCAAGAATCTATTTTATTATGGTCTTTCTGAGTGACCACCATTGTGGTTAGTGTCATACCGACGGGCGCCAAAAGTGCGTGCATGCCTTTGTTGCAGTGCCATTTCTCTCATCAGCAAGTGAAATAAGGTTACCCCAGCTGACTAAACAACAACCGATGGCCTCTGGCTACTTCCAAGGGTGGCGGTTAACGTCGCGACCGAGACAGGAGATACTAATTCTTACTAAGGCTTTGTATGGGCATTCGTTCGAGCGCGCGACCGAGTCCGGAGACGCTAGACATCTTATACAAAGACTACCGGATACCAAGAAACTTGTCTCGATCTCCGCTCAAAATGGCACCTTCACCCACCAGATGGAACACAACACCGCTTTGACATCGTTCAGCTGTGGTGCCTGTGGTTTCATTAGGTCTGTCTTTTTAAATGGCAGTGAAAAATGGCCGATAATAGAGCGACACAAGCAGAAGCTGCGCGTCGCGGAAATGAAGATGCTGCGGTGGATGTTTGGAGTCTCGCGCAAAGATCGCGTGCGTAACACCCACATCCGCGTCAGCCTTCGTGTTCGTGACATCGCAGACAAGTTGCAGGAGTGCCGCCTTCGTTGGTATGGTCATGTCTCACGGAGATCGGCAAACTACGTGGGCAACAAATGTCTGGACATGCCGCCCCCACCAGGTACCGGAAGAAGAGGTCGACCCAAGAAGCGGTGGCTCGACGTCGTCAAGGGTCACATGCGTGCCAACAGACTCACCACTAAGGATGCACAACTTGCACAAGACCGCGCCAAGTGGGCCAAGAAAATAAGAAAGGCGGGCCCTGGGACTCCACACACCAGTGTTGGTTTACAACCGGGATAGACGGCACGGGTGACGATGATGATGAGCAGTGGTGTCTACGTACCTTATCGCTGGGAGTGCGGTAAACGGACAGATGCCGCAGCAGCGCCGGCGCGCGCGGGAAGGGCGCCGCCCACACGTGGCGCGCGCGCACGCCGGCGCGCGACGCGCTCGTGCACGCCGACAGCCGCCGGATGTGCTCGCTGAGGACCCTGCATTGAAAAGCAGCAACACGTTTGTAGATAGAAAAGTACACAATCGACATAAATATAATTATTTGACAGCCACTGTACCTAAATTTACTCGCCATTTTTACTACCATTGACCATTATTACAGCTATAATTAAAAAAAATAAAGAAGTACTTATGCGATATGTTTTGCGATAGTTTACGATAAGATGTATTAAAAACAACTGTTTGTTATTTTTGACAATGCAATGCTGTAATGTAAGAAAAGCTTATCATATTATTGGAGAAGAATATTCAATATAAAATTATGAATTGAACAATTTCTTTAAGAAATAACGCTAACGCTGATTTCTTGAAAGTGCAAAATTCATTTGAATGCATAATTACGCCGCTGTTTGTACTTTCAGTGACATTAGGGACCGTCATACCATCTGTCAAATGCAAGCTTTCATCAACACGTTTCCGCGCGCTGAAATTACTTTTATGTTAAGTCAAATAGGAGTGCATGAAATTGCCTGCGACCCACACAACCAAACCAGCACAGCAGCTATACATACTGGTCTCTTGCGATGATATCATTTATTATTTATTTACCCTTTCTGAATTACATGAGAACTTTATATACCAACAAGCATTTTATTTACTACTAGACCTAGCATACCCGCCCTTCTGGCTATTACCTCTTTCACAACTATTTTTTTAATAAACATTGTTGAAAACTTAAAATTAATAATCCGTCGATCCACCTAAGACTCTCCTGACACATCTGCAGCGGTTCTGCATACTCAAAACAAGGGTGTCAATATCCTGTTGTGGAATACTTTCCCAAGTCCTGCTAAGATGAAGAAAGCTGGTTTTCATGCACAATATCTTCAGGGAAATTCCTAAGAGCTCTTCTCTGAAGCATATCCTAGGCATGCTAAATAGGATTTAAGTCAGGGGATTGTGCAGGCCAGTCTAAAGCTTGAATATCATGCTGTTGTAACCAACTTGTAACGATACGCGCCGTATGTGGACGGGCATTGTCGTGCATTAGCTGGAAATTTTGTCCCATTTGCTGTCTGTGGGGCAAGATTACAGGTTCTAGCACCTCATCTCGGTATATTAGAGCAGTCATATTGCTTTGTATCCAAACGAGGTCCGTTCTACCGCCGAGACGAATTCCTGCCCAAACCATAATCGTGCCACCATGATATACATGAACTTGTTGTGGGTGCTGCAGTCGATTCCAACGTCCAGGTTCTCTCCAAACGCGTACTCTTCGCGAATCAGGATGAAATCCAAACCTGGATTCATCAGTGAAAAGCACAAGTGACCATTGACAATGGTTCCAGTTTTCGTGTGCAATAGCCCATTGTAATCTTCTTCCTCGATCGCCTCTCCTTAGCGCTGGTACCCGAAGTGGCCTACGAGAACGTAGGTTCACATCATGCAGTCGTCTTCTCAAAAGTTTGACCGCTTACCAGCAAACCATACTCTCTCTGTAGCCTTTGAACCGATTGCATCGCCGTTACATTTGGTTGACTTCGTGCAGCATTTACTATGAATCGGTCATGCACATTTGTTGTAATGCCTTGAGGTCCTCGGTGCCGTTCCACCACTTCCCCCGTGACACGATAATGTGGCCAAAGCCTGGATATAACGCTCTGACTGGTTCTCATGGCTTCAGAAACCGCAATCTGGGTAGCGCCAGCTTGAATCATGCCCATTGCTCTTAACATTTCGTTCCTGGTCAAGTGTCTACGTGGCATGATTAAATGAACACCGGAGATGCGGTTGACAAAGATTTATAGAAATTTATGGAGTTTTAATCGAGTTAGAAGTTCGTGAAGATTTACTTCTTTGGAAGAAATTCAATGAATGCGAATTTCATCTCAAAACAAAACCTTTTATATACAAATTTGAATTTAAAAAGGAACTTAATAATGTTTTTATAATCTGTCATTAATAGTTTTTTTGTAAGGCCAGTACTTTTTAAGTTATTTAAAAAAGTTTTATATATCCCTAGACCATGTTGTTGTGTGTATTACCAAATTGTTATTTTTTCGAAACAGCCTGAATCACTCACCTGCATTTGTCAAGCGTGGGGAATAAATAAACACTCGTATGTGACTTTTAAGTATACACAATTTACTACATTTCCATTTAGTTTGCATTGTTAACAAAATCCTTAATTACTGCCTTAGTTTAATTTCCACCAGCCAGGATTACATCGGTTGAACAACAAAGATGCCGGGTTAAAGTTTAAATACATTACAATTAGGCTGAAGATTCAGCATGTTGGCACTGCGCCAGTTCAGCTCGGGCAGGGGGTTTGATTCTAAGGAGGTTTTGATCTAAAGAAATGGCTGTCTCTTTCGCTCTAGGTTGAATTCAGGCGGGTATGAAAGAGAGAAAATTTGGAGATAGATGTTGCTAGCTTTGGAATTCGAAATAGCCGGTAGGGTTGTCAAAATCAAAAACAAACTTTTCAAGCTTTACATAGGGCGTCAGCAGCGGATGCTGCCGCCGCGCGACATCACTTAGATTAGTGCGGTGCAGTCCACGCAATAATAAATCTTTCGGTGTCGACCTTGCTCATTTTGCTGTCTGTCAACAAAAACGTTCGCTTACAACACTAACTCGGCGCCTATTGAATGTAGCGACAGCGCCACCCACGCGCCGCTGCTGCGCTGTCGCCTTAATGTGAGAGCGCACTTAAAATATGCCTTATTTTTTTTTGTTGGTATACAACGTGTTAATGAAAAAGCGCAAAACCTCAGACACCCCAACTTATTTATATAAAAGAATTGTGTAAATTATTAAATTTAATTGTTGCGGATTATTTACGAAGATATTAGCTTTTGTGTTTTCTTGTGTTTGTCTGCAAATTAAATAGTCTATGGTAATTACGCGCGATCTAGTGCGACGTTGCCGCTTCGCGTGCCGTCGCAATTTGACCCCTATTTTTTATTACTGGAATCGATTCTACTCTCGATTCTGTACAAACTAATTTCAGGTTTTGCGCTTTTTCATTAACACGTTGTATATCTTAGGTCTATATTGAGTACAATTTCTCAACCGCAGCGCGCAGGGGTCAAGCAGTGAATTAAATTGAAACAAATAGAATTTAAAATGCATTGCGAATAAATAACTCGCACCTTCGGTAATACAAGGGCACAACTGCACTTTTTGTAATTTTACAGGACAGCCATTTTTAGGTTTTTTTGCATGCAATGTTGTATTATTCGGCTTTGTGTTGCTTTACAGTGATTGTTCCTGGCCAGAAATACGACCAATATATTTGTGAATATAGCCATGTACTTTACAGATGTCAAATATTACTTTTTTAATTGTTATTTATATTTTTTCAAAGAAAGGTGTACATTTATGCCTTTCTTCCACCAACATTTAAATCATAACTATGACCATATTTACCTTTCGTGTTTGGATGATTTTGAAATAGAAATAAGTTTATTTTATTGCACAAAATAGTTTTATTTTATAATTATACATCTTTTATAGGAACTTATGATGAAAAAACTTAAAAAACTCTAGTGAAACTCTTTGGGATTTGCCACAAAAATACTTTTAAATTAGCGACAACGTTCACGTTATAAAATCTTTGTCTATAGTAATCAGTCAGTTTTTTCTTAAGTATAGAACGTTTTTTATGTGAATAAAACAAAACTAACAAACATAAAACTACAAACAATCTTCATAGATATTGTTGTACAGACAATTTTTGTCATTTTGCAGTAAATCTTTAACAAAAAACGATATAAAATAATAAAAATATTGGAAGTACAAAGTCGCAAATGTTGCAATCAAAGGGCATATTTACCTTCGTGGCTTTAGCGCTCCAACATAGAACCACTCCACGCGGGGGCGACGGCGCAACTGACCAATGATATGATGTCGCGCCAAAACGCTCACTCAGTCGACCCAAAATGACAAAGACACTATTGCCATCTAGCGACTTTTGAACTTAATCTAATGGGAGTCTTTGTCCCACCAGATAGACGAGTGTTTTTAAGGCATTTCTGCATATTTAACTCATTTTACGATTTTTGTAAGTTGTGCCCTTGTATTACCGAAGGTGCGACATGTCAAATAATTATGCTACAGATACTGTTCTAAGGATCAATACTCGATTGTTTTATCAATTTATTTAACAGTTGTTGTGTTGAATTAAATATCATCATTGAAGACTTTGTATAGTCAATGCAATCAGAGCCTTCCGCGCCTTGTTATACGTTTTTATGTTTTGTTTTCGTTGCGTCGTCTAAATTCCTGCAAAATTTAGTAGAATTTTAACTGACTTTATGGTTACTTAACTAGATTTTTCGGTGGCTCATTAATTCTTTTAATCGAAATTTATGAAAGGACTGTGTGACCAGCAAGAATGACTTTGGACACAGTCAATCTGTAAGATAAGATAAGAAAGATAAGAAACTCTTTAAACAAAGTAGTTACAAATAAGTAATAGACTTAATTCCTAATGTACAATTTAGGCGGTCTTATTGCTTGAAGAAATCTCTTCTAAACATCCTACAGGTATAGGAAAGATTCAATTTCTATCTTTGTGTAGAAAACAAAGCATTGTTTGATGCTAAAAAATAAAAAATCACTTAAATAAATAATTATTTATTTCATTTACACACCAAAAGAAATCTAACGAACAAGAACTAGGAATCCAGAACAAGCATTCTAGCTCGTACCTTAGGATCTCTGGGAACAAAGATAAAACAACAAAAGAATGCTATGTCTATGTTTACACAAAGAGAATGTGAAGGCTGGGGATAGAATGAGAATTTGCTCGTTAAGTTAGATCATCCCACCTAACAATGCTTTTTGCTTTTTAAATCTTTGTCTTATCTCAAAAGAGTTTTACAGTTCATGCAGTTATTTTCTGGAAATATCTTTGTTCCACCCAGAAGTGTCATACACTTCTGGCTAAAACAAAGATATTATCTGCACCAGCATACTATGCTGGTGCTGCTGTCAGAACATTATCCTCAACCAGACCATTATCACACTCTAGGGGCTTTTGAATGTAAAATTCACCATGTATTTTTAGTACATTATGATATAAGTGCGGTAAGTTGAAAATTACAGCCGAGGCGATATTGCTAGCCCGAGCCGTAGGCGAGGGCTACAAGAAAGCAGAGGCTGTAATTACCAAAGCGCACGTATGTCATACGACGTTTTATAACATATTTGAGAGGAAATAAATAAAAATCGGACTTTCTAAAACAAATAAAATCTTTAATCACTTGCTAGAGCAGTTAGAAAATGTTTACTTGTTCACAAATTAGCGATGCGCGCGCATCAGCGCTTTTTTTAAGGCAAAAGGCATTAAAAACAGCCAGTATTACTAATAAAGTAAATTAATATTTCTGTGTTTTTGTTACAGATGGTTGTAATTTATTGTCAAAATTAAATAAATTAAAGAATTAAATGTTTATTTATTATATTTCATCTCCCAAAGTTAATTTTATTCATAAAATGTTGACCTCTTTTCTGACATAAAAACTCTTTGCTAAAATTTAAAAAAGTACCGTTCGTTTTAGACGGAGCATCTTGCTAAACCGTACGTTTGGAAAGGGCGGGAAACGTTCGACTTGGCTGGCGCGTCTTTTTTGTAAAATTTTGATTATTTTGTTTATTTAGCTTTAAAGTGATCAGAAGAGTATAATATTTTTATTTATTCATAGTTTAGTGTATATTTTATTCAGTTTGTATATTCTTCTAGTTCTAGGTAAGTTTTTTGTAAATTTTATTTTTGATCGTCTATGAACGATCCTCCTGATCCTGATCCGGGGGGATTTGTCCCCCCGGCAGAAAATTTTGTAACTATAGAGGCCGAGGCTGAGATAGTTGTAGATAATAATGAGCAGGCAATGGAGACTGACGCGTCATCGGCTTCCAAGTCATCGTCTTGGCAAGTCTCTAAGAAACGGCGTAAAAGAATTTGTAAAAAATGTAATAAAAAACGACGAAGGAATGATAGCGGTGGTACCCTTACTCCTGATGATTGTAGCTGTAATGAAACGCATATTGAAAGTGACTCTCAATCGTCTCGCCCCCAACCGCCTTCACAGGATCCAGCTCCAGCAGTAAATCAAACTCACTCTCTCTCACTCACTCTCCTACGCTGCCCACATAGTTGAAAAATGTATGCAAATTATTCGCGATGGCGAACATAGCGAAAGTCCTTCAGTGGAATTGTCGCAGTGCAAATAGTAAAAAGCATGAAATTATATATTTATTAAATAAATATCAGCCTTTTGTCTCTGCTTTGTCAGAGACTTGGCTTAAACCTATGTATAATTTTAAAATAAATGGTTATACCTCTATCAGAGATGATAGATCTGATAGTTATGGTGGTGTTGCAATACTGATTAAAAATGGTATTCCATTTACTCATATTGCTCTGCCTGTAAATAATGTAGATATTTCAATTGTAGCTATATCTGTGTATAATATTTGTATAGTTTCATTGTATATTCCTCATTCGCCATCTTCATCCATATTAGCTGAAATTAGTCATATTTTTTCTCTTCTTCCAAGACCATTCCTGATTTTAGGGGACTTTAATTCACATCATTGTTCATGGGGTAGTTCAATATCTAACAGCGCTGGTGAAAAATTACTAGAAATATTGGACTTACATAATATTTGCATTTTGAATTCTGGTTCTCCAACTAGAAGAACATTACCTGATCAAATAATTAGTGCAGTAGATTTATCTCTTTGTTCTCCTAACTTAGCTACAACAATGTTGTGGGAAACTTTACCATCTTCTTTTGGTAGTGATCATTTCCCTATTATTATTTCTTTCCCGATGAATAGGACAGTAAATCCTAAGCAATTAAATCATTCAAAATTTAGACTTCCTGAAAAGGGTAGTGAGATGTGGAATTCTTATAAAAGCTGTGTGGAAAGGAAAATCTCCTCCCTTCCTAATATTAGTCCAGGTTCTGAAGCATGTTCTGCAGTTGCTTTGGCAAATATATTAACAGAAGCTGCCAAGGAAGTTTTTCCAGTAAAAAATAACTCTAAGTCTAAAATCCCCTCCCCTCCTTGGTGGGATAGTGAATGCACTGTGGCTGTTAAAAAAAGAAAGGAAGCCGAGTATAATTATAAACACAATATGTCAGTTAGTAACTATAATCTGCTCTCAAACATAATTTCAGAAACAACAAAATTATTTAAGCAAAAAAAGTTTAATAGTTGGAGGAAATTTTGTTTATCTATCTCTCCTGATACTCATCCAACACTTGTTTGGAGGAATATTAGAAGATTTAGATCTGCATTTTCCGAATCCTCTTTTACTACTATTCCAGAGGCTTTAGCCAATGACATCATGGACAAGCTGGCACCGCCATGGGTTCCTCAAAATGTAACTGAGTTTTCTCCCAGTGGTTATTCACCAGACTCTTTTGGCCTTCACTCTCCGTTTTCACTGTATGAGCTCAAGAGTGTTATTAGTAATGTAAAGGACTCGGCTCCTGGCCATGATAGTATTTCTTATTCCTTTTTCTTTCATTTCCTAACGTAAGCGACGAAATTCTTCTTTTTTATCTAAATTTAATAAATTCAATGTTAATAAACAGGTGTCATTCCGATGTCGTGGAAATGTCAAATAGTGCTGCCCATTCGAAATCTGGGTAAAGAAGAGATGTAAAGAACCGACATTATAATTATTTAGCGTAAATACTTTTTGCCACACTATGTAATGACGTCTAAGACCAAGACTGTCTATAGGACAGAGCGACATATTGAACGTATCAGATATATCCGGATATCGTCCTATCGCCCTTTCATCCGTCCTTTTAAAAATAACTGAACATCTTGTTAAAAACCGATTAGAATGGCACATGGAAAAGAATGGATATTTGGCTGAAAGTCAGTTTGGATTTAGAAAAGGCAGAAGTACCACTGATAGTATTAGTTGCTTTGTTTCGGATATTCGATTGGCCTTCACTCTAAATAAATCTGTTAATGCGGTTTTCTTAGATATTAATTCTGCCTATGATAATGTTCTTTTACCAATTTTAAATCAAAAACTACAATCTTTGAATGTGCCTTATATACTTATTAATTTCATTATGAATATGCTTTCTGAACGCCTCATAAAAATAACGTTGTCTGATTCAGAAATCACGCGCACTGTATGGAAAGGTTTACCTCAAGGATCGGTTCTAAGCCCATTATTATACAACATTTATACCTATGATTTAGAACCTTCTTTGAGTAAAAATGTACAAATATTACAATATGCTGATGATCTGCTCTTGTATTGCGCAAATAGTTCTATTTCAGAAGCTGAATCTTTGGTGTCCCATTCATTATCGCTTCTTAAGTTGTGGATGGATAGTAATGGCCTAACACTATCAGTATCGAAGTGTGCAACGATGTTATTTTCTCGTAAACTTTTACCACCTCCAATTAAATTAACTTACAATGATTGTATTCTGCCGTTAGTAAAAGAGTTTAAATTTTTAGGGGTAATCCTGGATTCCAAACTTACTGGTGTTGCTCATTGTAACTATATTGCGATAAAATGTGAGCGACTCTTAAATATATTAAGGTGTCTTTCTGGAGTTTGGTGGGGCGCTCACCCATACTCCATGAAATTGCTCTATAATGCACTAATTCGAAGCGTTTTAGATTACGGTACTTTTCTTCTTGAGCCTGGCAATGTTATAGCCTTTAGAAAATTAGATTTAATTCAAAATAAAAGTATGAGAATAATTACAGGTGCCATGAAGTCAAGCCCCATAAATGCTTTACAAGTGGAATGCTCTGAGCCTCCTTTACATCTAAGAAGGCAATATTTATCTGACAGATTTTTATTTAGGGTCGTTCAGTTTTCCAATCATCCACTCTTATCAAAACTACAAAATCTTTCTGAATTGGTGCCATCTTCATCTTATTGGTCACATAAATCCATTCCCCCTATACTAATAAGTTATCAAAAGTATCAGTCTCTTTCATCGCCTACTTATAGTTCTCTTATGTTACCATTGTTCTGTAATAGTTACGAGTCTTTAATGTATTCCCCGATTATTCATTATGACTTGTTTGATAAAAATGACCTTAATGCTAATAGTAACTTCATTTGTTCTCTTCAATCGGATTTTGGCGATTTTCATCATTTATACTCTGATGCTTCCAAACATTCGGTGTCTGAATGTGTTGGAGTAGGAGTCTATCATTCCCAATATAAAATAGTCCAGTCCAAAAAATTAAATTTAAGGCAGAATCTTCAGTGTTTACTGGTGAATGTTATGGTTTACTTAAAGCTGTAGAATATGTTCGAATTATGAAATTGAATAAAGCTATTATTTTTACAGATTCAAAGAGTGCTCTTCAAGCTTTTGATAAATTCCCTTTTCATCTCACATCCCTATATCCTATAATTTTTCAACTGAGAAAGGTATCTTATGAATGTGCTTTGAAGGGCTGCATAATTCATTTTGCCTGGATTCCTGGTCACAAAGGAATCATTGGCAACGAGGTAGCTGATCGCCTAGCCAATGAAGCGGTGCAATGTGGTGACAGGTTTCCATATGAAAATTATTCACATGACCTTCTGTCTTTGACCAAAACATATTTACATAAATCTTGGACCAATCTCTGGGAGGTATCCTCCCAGTCTAAAGGAAGACATTTTCATAATATCCAACCTAGTATCCCTACAAAGCCTTGGTACTGCAAAGCGAGGTTTAGCAAGACAGTAACATCGATTTTAATACGTATGCGTTTAGGACATGTGTGTACCCCGGCTCATCTTGCTAAACTTCACATAGTAACGAGTGATATATGTGAATGTGGTGAGGACGTAGGCGATTTAAATCACATTTTGTTTTCCTGTCCCCTATATGATCATTCGTCGTTTTTCACCAACTTAGCATTGCATAGAATTCCTTTCCCTACTAACATCTTAGCTTTATTATGTACAAATAATCTTAAAATATATAAAATAATAGCTTTCTTCATAATTGTTAATAATATTAAAATATAGCATATAATATAAATGTTTTTATTAATTCATGCACATACATATATATATATTTTTTTCTCATACAAAATTATATCCTCTGCTCTCCTGATCCTTCCGTACCTATCCGTATCCGATATCCTTTTGTAAATATGTTTCCCTAACTTTGAAACTGGCAAATGCACAAGCCGTGCGAGCCATATCAAGAGGAAAAAAAAAAAACCGTACGTTTTACCATAATAAAAAAAACTCGTGCGTTTTACATTACATTACCGCACAAGTGCGTAATGAGATACATTACGTGAAATTGGTGAAATAAGAGACCCTTTACGAGCAAATATGTTATAAAATATTTTATTTAAATGAAATGGTTTTGAACAAAGTTATTTTTTAAAGTTGGTCACTGGAATCTTCTTCACAGTTTAGTGAAGCATGGTGAAATTTAATAAACCCCATGACCTGAAGTAATTTAACAGTATTCACTAAGGTGTAGGTGGTCTGATCAAAGAAATAACTTTCATGACACTGCTTTCAAAAATTTCCACATTCTTCAACAACTTAAAAGACAATTTTTTTAAAACGTTTAGTTTTTGGGTACAGTATTTTCTTGTCACTGTGGGTTTAGGAACTTAAATTTCTTCGGCTTACATCAGGAAGTTATTAAGTAACTGCAAAAAATCATCAAGTCTTATTTCCCTTAAATATTGTGTCTCAACTTCACTTAATGACGTTTGGCAGTTACTGACTTCTTGCAGGTTTCGAATTATGCTGCTTGCCAATTTAAGTTTATAATAAAATAAGGTTGGCATGTTTCTGTTAAACTGTCCTAATAATATTTCACTTATAATTTTGTTTAAATAAATAATAAATAAATATCCAGGACAAATTACACCGCGATCATCTGACCCCAAACTAAGCAGAGCTTGTACTATGGGTGTCAGAGACTGATAAACAAACTTGAATATTTCTAAATACATACTTAAACAAATAATAACACCCAAACACACAACAAACACAAATGTTTGTCGCATAAATGTTTGTTATGGGTGGGGATCGAACCCATGACCTCCGGTGCTAAAGGCAGAATCGCTGCCATTGCACCAACATGTCAGTCAATTTTCTAAGTAAATTAGCTAATTGTGCTTCGTTGTGTAACTGAATATAGAACATCAAAAATGTAGCACATTTAAAGCAAATAAACATATTATATTTTATCTCAACGCCAATATCTTCTGCAAAAGCATTTCTTACTAAACATTTGCTAAATTACTGAACAATAGTGCCAAAGTAACAGACAGAACTTTCTGTTGGGTCATTTTATTTTGTTTGATCGGCTTAGGGTGAGTTGAGGCCAAACGAACATAGAGTTAGAACAATTATTATGTTCTTTTATGATTTTTTAGTGTAACTAAATAATTAAGATAGAAACTAAAAAAAATCGACCTGGTCCTGGGACTCAAGCGGGATTCGAACCCGCGACCTATTCGACGACCGACTTGGTGTAATGGTTAAGAAGTTGGCTACTACACCAGAGGTCGCGGGTTCGATCCCCGCACAGTACAAACATTTGTGTGCATGAACATGTCTGTTTGTACTGGTCTGGGTGTCTCCTATGTATAATAAGTATGTATTTACAAAAGAAAATGTATTTAAGTATGTTTATCCGTTGTCTAGTATCCCATTTTCCCACACACAAGCTTTAATTAGCTTACTTCGGGGCTAGATGGCGCTGTGTGGAATAATGTCCAGGGATATTTATAAATAAATAAATATCTGGGACAATTTACACCAAGATCATCTAACCCAAAACTAAGCAGAGCTTGTACCATGGGTGTCGGACTCTGATAAACATACTTAAATATTTTTAAATACATACTTTAGTGGATATTAACACCCAAACACACAACAAACAAATTTTCGTCACATAAATGTTATTCATGGGTGGGGATCGAACCCACGACCCCCCGAACGAAGATAACATGTCAAGATAATCTACATTCTCTAAGATACTAGTCATATTATCAGCTCTGATATCTATCTAATTATATTTTTTGTCTTAGAGCCATTTGCTAAGTGCCTTTTTGTACTGTAAATATGGTAGACCCTTCATGTGACTTGGTTTAGCATTGTATTTTTTATAACCATTGCGCAGCATTGTCTCTTACACATTTGTCTGCAGCAAAGTATCGATAACTGCGATAAAAAAATATCTCCAGTATAATTGTAAATTCATGAGAGGAGCCAAATTCATTTATGTTAAATGCAAGTAGCTTTTATTTTATGTACCCCACTTAATAACCTGATAACCTTTCAATTGCGTCTTAACTTGCCCCGCATAAAAAAAGCTTTAGGTAAATGAATTTCGTTTAAGAAAGGTTCTGACAAAAATAAATAAGAATTCATCTTATGTTATTGTTTTTTATCTTTTCTAGAGTCTTTTCTTTAAATTGATTCAAAAAATTATAAGGAATCAATTTAAGGAAAATTTATGGCTCTAGACATCCTAACCCTTTAAACTTTTTAAAAACTTAAATGCCTTAATAGGTGCGCGCGTGCTCCATTTTGGCTGCAAATGGAGAGTATCTTTGCCTGGCATTTGCCTTCAAGGAAAAAAGTAAAACGTTGTGTATCATTTTCACCCAGCCAATCAGCGATGATCCTCTACGTCTAGTGCAATTTGTATGGGAGATTGCCGTCTGAACTTGTTCACTAGTTAGTCTGTAGTCTGTGGTTTGACAGTATTTCATGGTGTTTTCTATTGATTAGTTTCTCTATGGTAATTTCGTCAGCTCCACGCGAACAAAATTTTTAAAGGAATTGGATAAAATTAGCCGGCAAACAGATGTGACTTTGAAAAAGACAAAGCAGTTACGGAGATATATAAATGAAAAACATTCTCGCATTCATATATAAGTGTAGTGTAGTTAGTAAATATTCACCAGCTGTTCAGACTCATTTCATTAGGCTATCTCATAGCCTAGACCACTGGGGAAGTAACAAACTTCATCGGAAGATAAAAATCCCTAATCCTCTACGAGAAATAACCATGGCTGACCCTAAGATAGAAGAAATTCTAGCACCCCTTCGCGCTAGCGTGAAAGAACAGGGCGACTTGGTAAGAAAGTTAAAAGGGGAGAAAGCTCCCGAAATGGACATCAAGAAGGCTATAGCTGAACTAAAGACGAGGAAGAAGGTGCTAGAAGACAAAGAGTTGAGCTTAGCTCCAACAGACGAGCTATTCGATCGCGCTAAAATGGAGGATCTTATCAAAAGGAGGTTCTTCTATGATCAGTCCTTTGCCATCTACGGTGGCATCACCGGCCAGTTTGATTTCGGGCCCATGGGTTGCGCTCTCAAGAGCAACATGATCCAGCTCTGGAGAAAGCACTTTATCCTGCAAGAGCAGATGTTAGAGGTAGACTGCTCCATACTAACTCCCGAACCTGTGCTGAAAGCATCTGGCCACGTGGAACGATTCGCGGATCTGATGACAAAAGACGTTAAATCTGGTGAGTGCTTCCGGTTAGACCACTTGATTAAGGCTCATTTGGAAAAAATAAAGAGTGAGAAAAATACTACAGCTGACCTCAAGGCAGAAATAGAGGACATCTTAGTGAAGCTTGATGGCATGAAAGCTGATGAAATGTCTGCCCTGATGAAAAGGTTTAACATGAAGTCTCCTCTAAGTGGCAATGAACTCACTCCACCCATTGAATTCAATCTCATGTTCAACACACAAATTGGTCCATCAGGCTTAGTGAAAGGGTTTCTGAGACCTGAGACTGCACAGGGTATATTTGTTAACTTCAAGAGACTACTAGAGTTCAATCAGGGCAGGCTACCCTTTGCTGCTGCTCAAATTGGCAACTCATTCAGAAATGAAATATCCCCGCGGTCTGGTTTACTGCGTGTGAGAGAATTTACAATGTGTGAAATTGAGCATTTCTGTAATTCTAAGGACCACCCTAAGTTTGAATCAGTCAAAGACACAAAAATGTTGCTGTACTCTGCAAACAATCAAGAACAAGGGAAAGGAGTTGAAATTGTTACCATTGGTGAAGCTGTGGCCAATGGCATGGTCAATAATGAGACTTTGGGCTATTTCATGGCCAGGATTCACTTATACCTTCTGGCTGTAGGCATTGACCCTAAAAAACTAAGATTTAGGCAACACATGGACAATGAGATGGCTCATTATGCTTGTGACTGCTGGGATGCTGAATGCCTCTCCAGCTATGGTTGGATTGAGTGTATAGGCTGTGCAGACAGGTCAGCCTATGACTTAACACAGCATACTAAAGCTACTGGAATCAGACTGGCCGCTGAAAAGAAACTACCAGCTCCCAAGCAGATTGAGGTGGTGGAAGCTGTTGCCAACAAAGCAGCTATTGGAAAAGAATTCAAGAAGGATGCAAAAGCCATTAATGATGCATTGGCAGGCTTGGACTCGGCAGAATTAGAACAGCTGCAAAATAAGTTGGATAAAGAGGGAGAGTACACACTTGCTACCCCCAATGGTGAATTCAAATTGACATCTAAACTAGTTAGTGTAAAAAAGAGCCAAAAGACAGTACATGTTGAAGAAATTATACCAAGTGTTATTGAACCATCATTTGGTATTGGAAGGATTCTATACTGTTTATTGGAACACAATTTCAAAATGAGAGAAGGGGATGAGCAAAGAACTTATTTCTCTTTACCAGCCACAGTAGCACCTATGAAGTGTGCTGTTCTTCCCCTGAGTGGTAATGCTGAATTCCTGCCATTTGTGCATAAGCTGAATCAAGAGTTAACAGATGTTGATGTTTCTCACAAAGTGGATGACTCTTCAGGTTCTATTGGCCGTCGTTACGCCAGAACTGATGAACTAGGTGTGCCTTATGCCATTACTGTTGATTTTGACACAATCAAAGAACCCCACACAGTGACACTGAGAGAAAGAGATTGCATGGGTCAGGTGAGGTTGCCATTGTCTGATGTGCCAGTAGTTGTAAGAGACCTCTCCAACAGCAAGATATCCTGGGCAGATATCGAAATAAAATACCCTAAGTTTGAGCAACAAGAAAATGTAAAAGGGGCTGCAGTATAATGACACCAACATTCACTGATACAGAGATGCTTAAAATTGATCTTACATTCTTCTACCAGAATTTAGGTATTTATTTCTAAGTTGGCTAAGCTCGATTATATACCTTACTTTTTAATTGTTTTATTACTTACTTTGCAAAATAAACAGCTTGCAATAATATAATGTACTTAGCATATTTGATTACCCTGTCCTATTTACCTGATCAACATTGAAAATGTTGCAGTTATTTTATATAATAATTTCGTGAATTATTAGCTGAGATAATTACTTCTTCAGAAATTGGCCAAATCAGAACACAAATTAACCAATAGGTACTCATCCATGCGTGATTCGCATAAAGCGGCTCATTTGCCCTTCTGCAGTTTCTTAAAAGTATATTATGCTACCAAAGGTGTTTATCTATGATGCTACTGACTGACAAAATAGTTGTTTAAATTTTTCTTGTCCCGTTTTTCTCGGAAGTGCTGAAAGTAATTGGAAATTTGGAACTGCTAAACAAATATGTGGGACCAGTGGGACCAATTTACACCAAGATCATCTGACCCCAAACTAAGCAGAGCTTGTTCTATGGGTGTCAGAAACTGATTAACGTTCTTATAAATTTCTAAATACATACATAAATAGATAATTACACCCAGACACACAACAAACACATTTATCACATGAATTTTTAACATTTATCGAACCCACGACCTCCGGCGTCAAAGGCAGGATCTACACTACATATAGACGTACAAAAATGTAATAGATCGTAACAAAAAAAGCCAGGCCAGGCCAGGAAAAATAAAACTTGTTTTGTGAACATCAGATATTATTATTTCTCACAGACAAAACATTATTTAATGTCATAAGGGCCTATCATTATCTATAGCGGCGGTCCCTGGACCTAGACCGGCGGCGCTGGCGATCCCGCGAGCGCTCGCGATGCCGGTCTCCGCGGTCTCCCCGGCGGTCGCGGTCTCGCTTCTCCCTCTCGCGCTCGCGATCTTTCTCGCGGTCTCTGTCGTCACGTTTCGTTTTGTCTTTGGAATATCTGAAAAGAAGAATACATTTATATTTAAAGATCACTATAAATTGACCTTTAAAGTGAAGGTTTCCTGTTTCATGGAAACCAAAAACCACGAACGTACCACTAACACCCAGGTCCAAAATTCTGGTGACATTATTGCTGATAAAGAATCAAACTAAGGCAGCTCATAGAGGCATTCATATCAACCTTTACATAGGGGCACCTTTTGCACCTGACTTAACACTCATTTTCCAACAGTTTTGTATAAGTTTGATCCAAACGCCTCTGTACGATAGTCAGCCTAACAAAAATACACCTATTCTCATAGTTTTATTTTAGTAAACTGCCTACTAAAGTCAAGCAGAACAATGAATATTTAGTGTGCCTGGCAAATCCTAGTCATATTTATTTGTGGTCTATCACCAACATCATCATGTCATTGCTCCAAATGATTGCCCAGGGTGCTACCTGCTCGGCGCCAGCATGCCAAAGCCAGCCTGTATGTGACGATAAGTCAGCCTAACAAAAATACACCTATTCTCTTAGTTTTATTTTAGAAAACTGCCTACTAAAGCCAAGCAGAACAATGAATATTTGGTCTGCCTGGCAAATCCTCGTCATATTTATTTTTGGTCTATCACCAACATCATGTCATTGCTCCAAATGATTGCCCAGCGTGCTACCAGCTCGGCGCAAGCATGCCAAGGCCAGCCTGTATGTGCCGATACGACGATCGTCGCTAATTCGCGCTTGATCGCTACGCCACCGCCAGCGTTATGCCATAGCTACCTGTCTCTATCCGCGTCGCCGCCGTAGTCGCGCCGGTCGCGGTCGTCGTGCTCGCGGCGCGCGGCGTCGTCGCGCGCGGGGTTGTAGCTGTTCCCGCTGCTGCCGGCGCGGTTGTAATTGTTGGCGTTGTTCACTACTGGCTTCGTGGCTGTCGAATGCCTATTGTGTTCTGCTAATCTACAAGAGTACAAAACAATGAGACTATGAGATTTGTCATAAACTTATACTAAAAGCACAAAGGCTTTTTCATGACCAAAGTTATAGATTGACAGAAACTATAAACACAAATCAATATTTCTAGTATAGAGGCGTTCACATCAACCTTTATAGGGACACTTTATGCTGCTGACATAAGACCCATTTTGCAATAGTTTTGTAAAGGTTGTTATATACACGCTCCACTTAAGTATTTGGATATTTTTAAATTTAACTTATAGTACACTCAAAAAACAATCAAAGATGGTATTTTTAATAAATAGAAACTGTAATTAATTTTAAATAATTGAAAATCGTGAACAAGATTTACTAAAAACAGATTTATATATTAAATAAAAGAACAGGATAATAAGCAAAGTTCAAAAGCAGAAAAAGATATCATAGAAACACAAAATTATACCTACTTGAATTCAATCTGTTTCTGTATTGGCACAGGTATCCTGGGGAACAATGTGCTGAACCAGTCAAGCTTGATTAGCATCTGCCGGACCAGAGCTCCCATGGTAGTACTACCGCCACCTCCGGCCCGGGGATCTACCTCCTCTTCATCATCTAAGTAGTCTGCATACCAGTCGAATAGGTCTGCTGGTGGTTGGGTGTACCGAATATACATAAACCCTGTGAAAATTGGTTACAACACTTATTAGTTATTATTTTAATTAATACTTATATCTTCAAGTCACTTCTTATTTAGATTCCATAACTTATTGTCATCATAGAGACATTGATGCTTTTCAGCGAGAGCAAATAAAGACAATTTATTTTTAAAATAATTAATCATCTAAGAGGAGAACAAACAGTTATACCTTAAAGATACCTGATACAGATGTTATATAAAATTTTTTTTTGGAGTTATACAGGGCACAAAATGCAGAAGAAATAAAACAGGTCAATAGTTGTTAGAAATACAAACTACATAAAAAATTTGTTACCGGCTCAATTGGCAGCCATGACTGACCAAGGCTGCCAAATCACACAAACCAGGGTGTCCTGTAAACATTCAAATGCATTAGTTACAGACGAAATAACTATTTAGTACTCATACCTACCGAGAGCTCTGATGTATGGAGAGTCAGAGTGTTGGAGGAGGCCGTTGACCTGCTTACGGGTGAGCCGCAGCGTGTATAGCTTGTAAAGCAAGCAAAATGCTGTGGAGACAATACCGCCGGCCCCAACTCCACGGACCTATAACAAACACATAATTTTTAACTCAAACCCTAAACAATAAAAATGCTATGTAAGAAATAATAATCTAAATTATGTGATATAATTGAAGAAAAAACGAAGAATAGTGTATAAATTGGTAGGTATTTACAAAATGCTGATGAACATACTCACGCCGCCACACATGCCCGTCTGCCCGGCCGTCTTGCGGCTGCCACGCTCCCAAGGCTCTAAGTGCTTCACCTGATAGTAGATCTCATCAACCACTTCATGGTATGTCTTCAGCTTGAATAAGTGCACTGCAGACAATTAAAATTACGTTAACATCGACTCATTGGAATTCACGCACATACGTAAGTAGAAATATAAACAGAGGAAAAAGAGACAGTAAAAAAATAACGTGTTACTTTAATCCACAACTCCTGTGCGTTTTTATGTTTGCTTACCTACCTTTGAAGTAGCTAGAACCTTGGATATTCGCTAATATTAAAGGGTTCAGATTCATAGTTTGTTCATTACCCCAAATTGGTAATACATTGTGCTGTTTACTCGTTTTACCAGGCTTCTGCTGATTGAACTCTGAAAAACAAGTAATGTTAGTGACACAAATAAAAGATGCATCAGGCTTGAAATTGGAACAACACTCACCTTCGACGTCCGTCATTATGAATACGCTAAATACTTATCATAAAAGCTGGACACACGTAATATAATTATATTTGAGGGTGTTACAAAATGTAATTCATAAAAACTCAAGATAATGCAAGACAACACAACATAGCAATCCACAATGGCGGCCAGCTCAAACTACTCAATCAAAGCACCATAGCATAGACTACAGAGTCTATAGATAAAATATAAATCAGTATGTCACCAGTATGTACCACAAACAAACTGATAACGTAAACATTTTTCTGTATTTTTTTTTTATGATGACCGGAAGCTGGGGTGTTCGATTTAAAATTAAAACAATGTACAATCGAGTGATTATACACCAAGCCACACCAAGCAGAATGTAGTCAGCGATTACTATTGTTAAGGATCAAAGTGTTTCGATGCCATATCGTACATCTGTAATCTGTTTAGGATCCTTTATGGGGCAAGGTATACATTATTACAACAAAATTCCAAAAACAATTTGTGAGTTACCTTTACATAGTTTCAAAAATCACATCAAAACGGCTTTATTAAAAAGGGCTATTATACTACAAAAGACTACCATAAAGATAAAAATGCCTGGGTATAAGCGCTCTGCTCGATGCGGGATTAAATAGCTCTATTGTAACAGATGTTTTATTGTAAGAGTTAATAGGTACCTAGTATGTATGTACTGACTAACAATTTTTGTTTTTGAATTGTTTATATGAATTCTTGTTATTATATTCTTTTATGGTTGGTTTTTTCTCTTTGTTTTACATTCTTTTAGGTTTATTTGTATCAAAATGACACACTGCTTGTACTTTACTAACGCCTAGAAACCCAAAACAAGTTTAAAAGAGTAACTGCTGAGTTTCTCGCCGGGTCTTCTCAGTAAGAAACAACTCCGACGCGGTGGTAGAGTCGCATTATGTCTGTATACTGTTTATTTACATATCCATATTATTATGGTATTTATGTCTATTATTTAGTATATTTTGCTGTAAATTTGACGATTTGAAAGTACTGATACAGTCTATTTGAATAAAGTTATTTGAGTTTGAGTTTTGTGCTGTGATACGGTGCTATAGCGTCACTTATGCGAATAGTATTATATTTCAGGAGAAGCATTTCAAAATTCAATATAATATTACAACGTTTATTTCTTCTCGACTAGACAAATAAAATGATCATAATTAAACTACAACTTTGAACTTAATTTTTAAGTAAAAACAAAAATCTCACTATTTACTATTAATAATATATGAACGTTCAAAAATTACAACTCTTACAGAAGTGACGATATAGCACTAGAAAACCATTTATATAATAGTTATGTTATAACAATTAAAACAAGAAACCTTACATTTCTAAGTGTTGTTATTGCTCCAAAAACATAATGTTTCTCCTAGTGGCGTCTAGCCCCTCGATTCAGAACAAAGTTATCGACCGATTCGGTATTAATTATAGTAAATTACCCGCTTAGCGGTAATATTCAATATTTTTATATGTGAAAGCCAAAGGCCTTCAGTTTGCGTGAAACAAATAAACCAGACCCCATACTAAAAAAAAGAAAAAGAAATTAACCGAATCGGTCGATAACTTTGTACTGAATCGGGGGGCAGATTCGCGCCAAAACCATAACGACTAAATTCTCTCACGCGGAAGGTGTACTACACAAGTGACAATACCGCACCAAGTAAAAAGGTAGACTGTGTATTTTCTCATACTCAGTTCATCATCATCATCATCATTCGTTCGGTCTATCCCGGTTGTGAACCCACACTGGTGTGTGGTGGGGTCCCAGGGTCCGCCTTTCTTATTTTCTTGGCCCACTTTTCGCGGTCTTGTGCATCCTCAGTGGTGAGTTTGTTGGCACGCATGTCACCCTTAACGAGGTCGAGCCACCGCTTCTTGGGTCGACCTCTTCTACCGGTACCTGGCGGGGGCGGCATGGCCAGACATTTGTTGCCCACGTAGTTTGCCGATCTCCGTGAGACATGACCATACCAACGTAAGCGGCACTCCTGCACCTTGTCTCCGATATCACGAATACGTAGGCTGCCGCGAATGTGGGTGTTACGCACGCGATCTTTGCGTGAGACTCCACACATCCACCGCAGCATTTTCATTTCCGTGACGCGCAGCTCCTGTTTGTGTCGCTCTACTTTTCTACGTTTCACTGCCATATAAAAGGACAGGTGGTTTTACAGACCTGCCCCTTTAGCTTGATCGGCATTTTGGGGTCACAAATGACACCAGTCACCACACGCCATTTGGCCTAAGCCGCGGAAATTCGGGTTCTGACGTCGCGGTCGAGGTCCCCGGAAGCACTTAACACAGATCCTAGGTATTTGACACGGTCCGTGCGCTCGACCACGTCAACGCCTACGTGGACGGATTGGGGATTTGTGATGTTGCAGGCCATGTACTCCGTCTTCGCCATATTAAGTTTCAGACCGCCGTTTTCAAGTGAGTTTTTTCACTTATTCACCCGTTGTACCAGCCGTCCCCTGTCCGAATCTGCTAGCGCAATATCATCAGCATACATAAGCAACCAGGGTGGTCTCGAATGCTGTTTCACAGAACGTCTAATATTACGCTGAACAGAAACGGTACTCAGTATCTTCCCGCTGAGGAGAATGCGGTTGAAAAGGTGGGTAAGTATGCCCAAACCACGAGAGCCCATCGATTTCCACGCTTTTATTGGGACTACATTTGGTCCGACAGCTTTCCGGTTCTTCATGCGGCGAAGAGCCGAATGGACTTCATCAGGCGTTACCGGAGGCACTAGTCCCTGATTTCGAGGGAGTTTGGCTGCACCTCTTTGCGCTGCTTGTTGAGCAGATCGTGAAAATAAGAGCGCCATCTCTCCTTCACCGCGCGGTCCTCGCATAGCAGGTTACCGAGAGTGTCATTTAAACAGCGGCACATGGAAATATCCTGGGCCGCTTTGACTCTCGAACGTGCCAACTCGTAAACTAGCTTCTGCCTGCAGACGACTCCAACTTATCGTACAAAGGACGTAAGTGGTCACGTCTGGCTACAGCTCGTTTATAGGCACGTTTGGCATCCGTGTACGCGGCGCGATCTTCAGGAGATTTGGGACGCTTGCCACGCTTTGAAGAGGGCTTTCTTTACCCTGATCTCCTTGAACACAAATACACACGCGCACACACACTCTCAACCACTTTCAAACTTTTTGGTTGTTATGACTTTGTTCACAAAATGTTATCATAAATCGTTTCTTTTGTTCCCGTTTAAAAAGCTGTCATTAAACGTTTTTAGAATAAGGTCAATTAGTTTTGACAACTTAGCTAAGGAAGAGTGGCTCAACACCCAAATTGTAAACCTTAATTGAACAGAATAAACGTTTTATTATTTATTTATTATGAATTATTTAAGTGTGAAATGTAATATCTCAATTGTATGTATCAGTGTTTATCTTGTTGGTTGTCTTATCTAAATAAATAAACTAAAATAAATGTTGTAGGACAAGGGGCAGAAAAGGGATCAGGGTCAATGAAAAATATTCTATGCTTAACAACTTTATACACTTAATTTTAGATAAAAATTACACGGTAAAAAATCCTATTGATAATACAGCTCCAGATTCATACCATCATGAATTTCATCTGTAGAATAAATTTAAGGAAAATATTTTACCTGTAAACAATGCACGAAAGTGTTTGATGATTATTTAAGTATTGGAAAATGATCGTTCACATACAGACAAAGCTGTAAAATATGATAATGAGCACAAAAGTTCCGTAACAACAATAATACTTGAGACTCTTTAAGCAATACAGCCTAAGGATACGTTTCCACCAGAGATGTGCATCGTTGCGACTTACTAGGAATGTGTGTGTTAAGAACCAATAGAATTATTTACCTAGCTTATTAGCCTACCTATTTTATAATATTACCTAGCTTTTCCATTCTATTGGTTCTAAACAAATACATTCCTCGCAACGCATCCTCGCACATATCTGGTGGTAACGCACCCTAACACTGCCTGTCTACGGACGCGGAACGAGACTGTCACGTGGCGGGCATGGGCTGCGTTTAATTGAAAAAGCAAGCTTGCTTTTCAGCACCATCCTATTGTTTCAAAATGTTCAAAACTCGGCTATGTATCAATCAACAGGCTGAAGTTTTTTGGGATGCTGAAGGAATAATCATGGTGGACTACTTGGAAAAGGGGGCCACTATTACAGGCTCCTACTATGCAGAACAAATAAGAAGATTGCGGGAGGCTATTGAGGAGAAAAGGCGAGGCAAACTGCGGGCTGGAGTGCTGTTCCATCAAGACAACGCACCGGTTCACAAAGCTGCAATTGCCATGGCTGCCATTCAGGAAGCGGGCTTTGAGCTGGTGGAACACTCCCCCTATTCACCAGATCTAGGCCCCAGTGACTTCTATCTCTTTCCACGACTCAAGGAACACCTCCGAGGCAAGAAATTTGACGATGATAGCGACGTGATGGCAGCGGTTGAGGACTTTTTTGAGAGTCAAGATAAAGATTTTTTTCTAAGAGAATTTTAGGTTTAAAAAAAAATTGGACTAAATGTATAGACTTGCTAGGAGACTATGTTGAGAAATAATTTTTTTTTTAAATATATACATTGTGTTTATTATTGATTATCATTACTTTTGGATCACCCCTCGTAGACCAATGTCTTGCTTGGCACGCTCATATTGACCTTTTAATTGGCAGAACTCGTAAACTTTCCTGGATATTCGAAACCCTAAGACCCGTAGCTGATCACACGCAAATCTTTTGAAACAAATATACTTATCACTGGCTCAATCAATACTTAGTTACTGTATCAAAATCTGGGGTGGAGCAACAAAACTCAAACTTTTAGAACTAGAACTATCACATAGATAGATTCTTTTACATTCTGCATGCAATTCTAAAACTTCATAGAGGGCTTCCTTTCAACCAAACTACACAGAAAAAAACGAAGAATACTAAATGTTGCACCTGTATCCCACGTAAAAACTGCATACACCAGAAGACAATTAAAAGACAATCATCTCACATTTACAACAAAATAAATAAAATCCCTAACTTTTACCCAACAACCACACATTCATGTAAACACATACTACAGATCTGGCTTCGAGGAAAACTACTATGATAATATAGAGAACATAATTATACAGTCATAAACAATTAGTAACAAATAAATCTATAAATCCTAAATTATTTTTTGAGGTTTTCAATTATAATATTAAAATAGATTAATACCCTTCAATATGCATAAACGCACACCTCGTTTTCTTACACAAATTCCCTTACAAACCACAATTTTCTACTCAAAATAAACACAATAGCATTTTTATTTTCTTCTACTCACAGCTCACACACAACACAAACCCACCACACATCAAACACGCACACACCACAGAATACACATCCAACATATACACACACCTCATATATACATAATAACATTGAACCTA
This sequence comes from Udea olivalis, assembly GCA_947369235.1. Classification (NCBI taxonomy): domain Eukaryota; kingdom Metazoa; phylum Arthropoda; class Insecta; order Lepidoptera; family Crambidae; genus Udea; species Udea olivalis. The sequence continues at coordinate 2,631,601 of OX376342.1, forward strand.
GGTATTAACTCTCAAAGAATTATTTTTAGTCTTAGTTTTGGTACTTTAAATATCTTAAATTCAAATAAGTAATAAAAAAAAAATTTTCATAGAACACCAAACATATTGTAATTAGTTTAATAAATATGTTTTTATCCATCTTTGTTAGGAAGGAGCGGGGTCTCCTAACACAGGCATTGATGCTTAAAAGGAGATCCCAGCGATTTGTATACATGTAACTATGCTAAGAGATACACATTAAAGATTTTTCCCTTTTTTTCAGATTTTTCATTTTTCAAGTACAATTAGAGCCATGAAACAGAAGCGTAATGATTTTAAAGTACAAGCTTGCATCACACAATAATAAAATTATTAAAAATACATATTGACTATACCAGACACTAAAGTAAAAAAAGTAAAAAAGTAAAAAATATCTTTATTCATATAGACTTATAAAAAGTACTTATGACATGTCATGTAACAAAAAAAAAAATTGTAGCAAAAATATACTGAGTAAAAATAAACTTACATAAAATAATACTATGATAGTTCATATCATAATTAAATATAATGTGACTCTACCACCGGTTCGGAGGTTGTTTCCGATCGAGAAGACTCCGGCAAGAAACTCGATGGTTACCCTTTTCAATCTTGTTTTTATACACAAAAATGGAATTGACAGAGTAAAGTCATAACAAAAAAGTGTGCAGAGGAGCAGATTATACCTAAGATGACCACAAATTCTTATCATTTAAGAAATCGTCAACACTATAATAACCCCGCTTCATTAACTTAGCTTTAATTTGTGACTTAAACTTGTGAAGAGGCAGTTCAACAAGAGTTTGCGGAATCTTATTAAAATATTTTACACATTGACCAACAAATGATTTCCCTACCTTATGCAGTCTTAGACTGGGAGTTACGAGCTTATTTTTATTTCTGGTATTGAGTTTATGAACATCACTGTTTTTCTTGAAGAGATGCAAATTTTTACGGACATATGTGCAGAGATTGAAAAGACGGCAAATCCTGGAACTGGACAAGCTATGTATCGCATAAGGAGCCTACCCAGTGGGGAAGATGCTCTGATCACCGCCACACAACATCAACACATCTGCTCATAGTCAATCGACGGATCGCATGATAAAGAACAAAAAAAAAATTTTTTTGATTTCTTTAGCGTCTTCGAGTAATTCTAAAAGTAACATGCTATAAATAATAAATGTAAGACCAGTAAGTAATTTGTAAAGGATACAGTCTGAAAGCTTTATGTGATCCTTAAATACAGTGTACCACTTCTTTAGGACTATTTTGTCGTAGCGAGTGCCGGTCTGAGCTGCTATCAGCTTTTTCAAATCACCTACTGTGTCGTCTGGGTTGCATTTTACTCTTACTTTCTTTCCCAGGCGATCATTGCAAGTTACTTCAAGCATTTTCTGAAATAATGAGGTTTTAGGTTAATAGTTTGCTAACGATTAAACAGATTACAGGGTTAGATGGTTACCTTCAAGACTGTAGTGAATTGTTTGGTGCTTAAAATAGATATTATATTCAATTTTAATTTGTTTTTTCAACAACAATAACAGTGATCGCACAAAACGTCAAAACTACAGCAGAAAACGACGAAACGAATAGAATGGAATCAATCAACGAATGAACCACAGATTACAGAAGAATGAACACAGACAGACTCGATTGTGGTCTGTTTCGGAACGCACCTAGTAGGATGGATGGGATGAATTTTTTGACAGGTTTAGGAATTTGGTAGTTGAAATTAATAAGATAGTCATTGATTCGATAATACTATTTATGGGAATTCTTGGTCTTCTACTAACAAATTGATTAATAGTTAAACAATTATCTAGTGAAATCATAAGCATGATGCTGAAAAAGTTCAATGAATGAATTTGATAGGTCTTGAAAACAATGAAAACCAGTGTTGCCGGCAGTATGAATCGAAAAAGTCCGAAATAATTCGCAAAAAGTTCCGTTTTTCCGTAAAAAGTTCCGCTCTTCATCTTCATAGAAAACCAAAATTTTGAATGTGTAGGTAAAAAAGAACACAATTTTATTTTACTGTATTTAACTATATTTGTTATAAAAAATACCTTAATTTAAGCTTTAGTTCTTATTGTCTTCTGCTCAATCATTCACTCAATGATTTTGCCTTTTTTTTTTCATTTTAGCTTAATTTGTTAAGTTAAGTTACAAAAGTTTCATTAATCAAATGGCATCTGAAAAAACCACAGTATAAATATAAAAATTCAAAATTTAGAATATATGGTATAAGTATATTTGTTTCAGTTTAATATCTTACTTACAGTCATATTAACAGGAACACCTGTAGATAATCATTTTACCCAGGTCTATTTTATTATAATTTTCAATTCAATCATCAGTGGCTTATGGCATTTACTATTTACATTTACAATTACGTAAAAATACTTAAGTAATCTGAAAAACAAGGTTCCCTTTTTTTTTTTGAATAAGTGTACATAAATGTCCTGCCCTTTTTATTTTTTCTTCCGTAGGCGACGGTCTCACCAAATCTGGGATTGATTTTACGGTCAACACGGTGTTAATCAAAGATTTGTGTTTTAAAGTTTTAGCATGTTTAGTTAAACATGACCTATGATTTTTCAATTTGCAACAGCAAAATTTGCAATATGCAACTTCGTTGTCAAATTTATCTTTTGGACTAGGTAACCAATTTTTTGATTCTCTTTCGTTAAGCCAATTTTCATTAAAATTTTCTTCCGTTTTCGCTCTTTTCTTTTTAGGTTCAGCTGGTTTATTATTACTTGTACTAGCCTCGGACGTTTCTAATTCATCCGAGTTACTAGCCTTTACAGATGCACGCGAAGCTGAAGCTCTCACAACAAACTTATCCATGCTTATTATAACCTGCACCAAAAAGTTATGTAATAAAAACCCAGACAGATTAAAAAGAAAAAAACCCACATAAAATGTGTAATTAAAGATATTAAATAAATTTACATTATTTTCAATATTGAAATATACATATAATGAAATGTAATCCAATCTGAATTATAAATAAAAATATAAAAACAACATATTTTTTTCCTTTCTAAATTTGTTAGGTATTTAATTAGTTCAAAAAAAAAACTTTGGCATCACAAAACATCCTTTAGCCGAATGCATTGTATTTTTGGCCAAATTAGTAGTTTTTATAATGTGCTGGTAACCCTGAAGAATTAAAATGATTCATGTCCTAGCCATGAACTAAACGTTTAAAAAAAAAATGATTCATAAACTGACATGAGAAAATGAAAATCGTAAGGCGGGAAGGCGGCAATCTTTCAAATCTGTGATCCGCAAACGGATTTAATTAACTATCACGAATACGAGTATTGCAATGATATTATAATGTTAGAGTAGTGGTAATTATAGCAGGCATGCAAGGAAATAAAACAATCATGGCGCAACAAAAAATGCTTACAGCAAGAAACACTTACGAGAGCTCGGTTAACAATGAGAATTATATCTTCAATTTAAAGCTCGATTCGATTCACTATGCACACAAGTGACACAACACCAAAAAAACAATCAAAACAAAGCGATTGACTTGACGTTTCATTTCACTGATTGATTGATTTGATTCCACGAATTCGACGATTCTTTGACATTTCCGTTATGTCGGTTCTACTGAAATCTACTTTAATTTTGCACTCTATGCAACGGCAATAAGATCATAGATTGAATGAATATACTTATCTGTGCCAAAATGGGTTTTCATTAAATAGCTGCGTTCATGCGTTCATAATTTTTTTTTCATAGGTACCGTTCGTAAATCATATATTTTATCTGATTCTTACTAAAGTTCCAAATAGTTCCGCTGATCGTGGAGTTACGCAAAAGTTTCTCTAGGACCTCAAAAGTTCCGAAATCGGAACAAAAAGTCCGCACCGGCAACGCTGATGAAAACTGAACGCAGCACCAAAAGAAACCAAACGCCAATACCAACTTTGACAATTGTTGACATTTCTAGGTGAATTAAAATCAAAATATCCGGCCAAATGAGTTACAAACAAATTAAAATGTGATATTATGCATTTTATATACTAAAAAATTAAATGTTAATTCAATTCATATTTTTTAAATCAAAATTTTATTGTGAGTGATTATATTTTGGCAATAAATTAATTTAATAATTAATAAAAGACAGGAAGTTTCTTCCAAATAACCACACGTCATTCGACAGCCACCGACTGACGTGACGAGTTGTAGTGAAGTGAAATTTCTTTTTGGAAAAGTGGTGGAGCCTGTGAATTTACGCTAAAAATGCAAATTCCTAGTGAATATGTCTCAACAGCTGAAGATTTTGCAGATCAGGTATGTGTAACTGATTAAATTAGAGGGCTGATACATAAAATTAGAAATGTAAACTAAATTTGAGCATGTACTTTGATTTGTCACGTCACCGAACTTATTTCTTGTTGGCGCCTATTGAAGATGTATGAATGATCAAACTATAATGACGATGATCTCTACAATCTACATGTTGTCTGTATCCATAATAATAATAATAGTACAGCATGTATGCAAATTGCGTTCGTTTACCTACAGAATTCAATAAAATCAGTGGTCAGATGTTTTGCATAAACTGAAGCAAAACTTTGTACTTTTTAAATATAATGGTTGATTTACCCTGTCACCTACTTTTCTAAGTTTCCTGCAGTCCTATAAATTTTACTGGAGTTGTATATTTATATATGAAGGAAACTCTTAGAATATAAATCTAATTTATCAATAAAATGTAATAGTTCTAAGTACATACCAGATATTTGTTAAAAATATTTGTAAGTTGATTATTTAATTTACCAGAATTAGAGGTTATTTCATGTCCACTTTCACTTAATTACATCTTTACGAACATTACCCACCTACTAGAACTAAGAACCTTTCAACCTAGAAAAAAATATCTTTTTAAAGTGATACAGGTTGTCTATCACATATAATAAGAGGCAACTGTTGTTTCAAATGATAATAATATAGGTACCTACCTACCTTGTACCTACACTTTCACTTTTGTGGAAAAATTTCTTCATGTTCCCAAATTCAAGTAATTTCATGGGAAACTAGAAGCAAAAAGAGGAAAAACGTTTGTGCACCAATTCCCGATGTAATAATTATATGCTTTAATAAAAGTTTATTTTATTATTTAGACTATTCAATTAGCTAAGAAAATGGAATTGCATATATTTTTCATGATAAGACACAGACTTTTATGAAACACAATAAAGTAAAAGGTTATAAGAAGAGAATTAATCTAATATGTCTCTGCTGTGTCTTAGTATTATATTATGTCTCATCAATTATTTTTCAGTCCATAAAAATGGAAACTGGTGATGTGATTACAATACCTAAATGTATTTTATGTAACACCATTTATTTAGTTTATTATTTAAATATCTCTTACCGATTTGATTTGCACAGCCTTACTCATTATTTACCAAACAAGTCTCTCTTCAGGAGGTAGACTGGAAGAGATCCCTTTTAGCGATAAGACCGCCTAAATTGTACATTTTATGACTTCTTACTGTATAACTTGCTGTATTTGTTGGTTTGTGCAATAAAGATTAGTTATCTTATCTTATCTATGTCATTATGTATCAGCTTTTACTTCTTTCGGTTCCTTGTCCTTATTCTTGTAGTGTGGTTATCTCTTTTAGAGATAGTATTGATAGTAAGTAAATTCAGGGGACTCATTTGTATAACAACTCCATCTCACTTGTATAAACAACATTATGTCTAATGTGCTTTCACAGTTCAGGCCAGTATTCTAGAATGTTACTCAAATTATCTGTACTGTAATGTATGTAATGTAATGTAAAAATCTGTACTGTATAGTGAAGATCTAAGAGATATTATATGAACTCATTTTTAAATTTCTGCTGTCACAAATAAATTCTTGATTAAAGGGCCTATACAATACAGTCAACTTTTGCAAGTGTATATTTATTAGATATTATTAGTTAAATAGATATATTATTAGAGTGCTGATTTGGTTTTATGAGTAAGGATGTCTAGTGTGTTACGCAGGGTCCTCATCTCCAGTATAAAAATGACAAATGCCTTTTATTATTGTTACCATTAAATTATGTTAACATGTGAGATTTGGTTTTCAGGTAGGAATATAATTCTGACAAATATAAATATAATATATAAATATAAATATGCGCCAGACAACACACCTCTTGTTGGTCTCGAAGTAGGGATTAATATCCCTGTGTTACGAGGTACCACACAAGGAAATAAGCCAGGGGCGTCTCCCAGCACACCCAGACCCGAGTCAATTCAGAAAACATCGTTTCCTGAATTGACCCGACCGGGAATCGAACCCGGGACACTAAGGAAATCGAGGCGAGAAACCGTGCTACAGCGCATTACGCCAATCGTGTCGTCAAAATGCCAGTTGATTGAATGTAATCTTAAGTTTCACCCTATAAATTTTTTCTTGGGCAGGTAATCCGGAAAGGTAAAAATATATTGCCCACAGTGGCACGGCTCTGCCTCATATCTACCTTCTTGGAAGATGGCTTACGCATGTGGTTCCAGTGGTCGGAGCAGCGCGACTACATGGACATGTCGTGGGGTTGCGGCAAGTTTCTTGCCACTATGTTTGTGGTAAGTGTATTGACTAGTATGTGTGTTAACATTGGATTTAGTTAGTGTAGAAAGATGGATGGATATTTACTCAAAATGTTTGTTTTTATACTACAATGTCATGTTTCTTAATGATTTTATTCTGTTAGCCAGGGTAATAACTAGTAAGCCATAAAATCTTATTGTAACTTTATTCATATTGTAGAATGTACAGTAATGGCAATCCATCTTATGCTGAGTTACACTCTCGCTGTGGTTGTTCAAGTACATACATACACACTTTGTAAAGTACACTACAGAGAACTGTAAAGCTAAGTTAGAATGCTAAATAACAAATCTGATATTGGTTTTTTCTAAATTTCAGTTTGCTGTGTAAGTGGTTTAATGTGCTGTTTGTTGCACCAGCACCTCCACAGTCAAATACACAACACTACATAATCACTCCTTCCAGTCAACCTTCCAAAAGTTAATAAGCTTGTATGTGTCTAATTAGCTTAACTATAAGAACTTCATGCTATTAATTTTTAATTCTATTATTACTTATCATATCCAGTTATTGATTGGACAGTAATCTCCTACTGTTTGTTGCAAGTAATTAGTTTAATAATTAATATGATTGTATATTACTACTATTTTTGGACTAAAAATTTTTTGGAATTGCCTCTTTTCACGCAATTTCGGAATCTTTGTACAAGTTCTGAAACAAAAGCTAGGATAGATGGATACATGAGTTTATAGGTTCAGTCGCCAATTTAATGAAAAAACTCTTGTTTGTGTATCAATGTGGAATTAATAAAATTATCAATTAGTTAACGCTTCAAAGGTTGCAATATTCATTTCATGAATGATTTGTTATTATAAGCACTTAAAAAGATTTATTTAACACCAGCTTGCTGCCGCATCAACGCGTATTGCAACTTATTAGAGACAATATCAAATTAAAATAAAAACGTAGTTTCACAATTAACACTTTAACAATTTTATTATGAAAGCAACAAGCATTGGAATTCATTTTCATAATTACCTTCTGATATTCACAATAAAATAAATCAGAGTAGTGTTTTATTTAAATTGTTTTTTTTATTACTAATATAAATGCTTGTTGTAATTTTTTTCGCAGATCCTAAACTTGTTCGGACAACTCGGTGGCTGCGTCATGGTGCTAGGTAGACTGAAGGTGGACATTGCCTGTGGACTTCTGTTCTTCATTGTGGTCTTACAGGTAATGTTAGATTATTTTATTTGAGTTTTAGTGAATATTTTGGTAAAATGCGGTTTTCAGGCCCACTTTACAGAAAGAGAGAGAATAACCGTTATTTGTTGCAGACATTCGCATACAGCATACTATGGGACATGCAGTTCTTGCTGCGCAACTTGGCGCTGATCGGCGCGCTATTACTGGTGCTCGCGGAGGCGCGCGCGGAGGGCCGCAGCCTGTTCGCCGGCGTGCCCAGCCTGGGAGAGAACAAGCCGAAGACGTACCTGCAGCTCGCTGGACGCATACTGTTGGCCTTCATGTTCATCACGCTGCTGCGCTTCGAGGTCTCTTTCATTCAGGTGAGTTACGGGAGTACAGAAGCTTAGCAGATCGTCAACGTCTCCAGTTTGAGCTAAAACGAACTGACAACGTCAGGCTTGTCGCTTATGCGATCTTGAGAACTGCAAAAAGATCTACTTATACCAACAAAAACTAAATCAAAAGACTTCTGAGGTTATCATCATATCAGAATGAATTGGCTTTCATAAGTTTTCAACTTTACAGGTAGATACAGAGTCGTTTACATCAACCTTTACAAAACCATTGCAAAATGGGTCTTATGTCAGCAGCTTGGTGCCCCCTTAAAAAGGTAGTAGTTGATAGTTGCTCATTTGAAGAGCTAAATTTAGATTCCTAATAATTTAAAACTATCAATTCAATACAAGATATTATTAAAAAACTGATATCAAAACAAGATTTTATTACTTTCTTCTTAAAATAAACGATAATATTAAAGTGGCATCAACATGTTTACGTCACGTGTTCGTAATCTCACATTTACAAATACAGACAGTCATGCTTATAATAGTTACAAAATATTTATTTTATTGCGAGTCATGCTTTTAAGTGAGTTTCTGAGTTCGTATTTGGTGTGAAGTTCGCGTGCCAAATTGCGCACACTTTTAAGCTTATAAACGTTCGCAGACCTCGCGATGTGTCCACGCCTTGCTTTATCAAATGTAACGGAGGAACGAAACTATGCCAATAAGAAAGAACACCCATTCCGAATAAATATATTACATAAACAAGGTTATTATAACGTGAAGGATTACTTGAACGACAAGAATTTGTGGTCATAGTAGGAATAATCTGCTCCTCTGCTCAAATAATGTATTTTTATTGTTCTTTTGACTGTACTCTGAATTTATTTGTTGTAAAACAAAACAAAGTTCAAAAGAGTAACTATCGAGTTTCTTGCCGGAGTCTTCTCGATAAGAAGCAACTTCCGAACCGGTGGTAGATTCGCATTATGTTTATTTAGAATATGTACTATTATTGTATTATTTTATTTACGTCTATTATGGTTTATATTTTTTTTTTGTGAATTTTGACATTTCATAAGTGCTTCTTTGTAAAAGTTTAAGTGAATAAATGATTTTTTACTTTTCTTTACTTATTACTATAACATTATTATATTATTATGTACTGAATCCTCGACCCTTTGTGTCAAAAATTGGAATCTCATCTTTGCGTTGCTATGCGATGATACCGACAGTCAAAATAATACAACTGGCTTGTGGCCGTGGTTGTAAGAAGTAAACACATAAACACGTGCGCATGAGACTTTTAATACCTAACAGTATTGTCTCAAACATTAACCAATTTTAGAGTCCCTCAGCTACTATTTATCCGTTGATTTAGAAACATCTTAACCGATTCTTTGCGGATGACGCCCCAAGGGCGTCATTAATTTCTTCAGCGTATGGCGTGTGAATCGGTTAATCTGAGCAGACAAGTCTGCATTATTAATGTTTATTTACGCAAGTCTATACTAATATATTACTATATTTCAGGAAAGATTTGATTGTTTGTTTGTATTGAATAGACTCTAAAACTACTGGACCAATTTTAATAATTATTTTACCAATATGAAGCTACATTATCAGGGAGTGACATAGGCTATGTTTTATTATGATTGAACAAAACATTCAGTGAAAAATAATAGTATATGTAAATCAAGTCGGAGAAACGCGGGCGAGATGTGCTGGTATACCGACGCCGCGACGTGCAAATTACTTTTGACAGAACAAAGTCTGTCGAGGCAGCTAGTTTTAAAAGAAAATAATGAATTAAGAAAAAATTGAAAGCAGATTTCACGACGCGTTTGATTTCCGCGGCGTCAGCGATTCCCTCGCGGGCAGCCGCAGCCGCGGTCGATCGGCGGTTGTCAATTTTCTCAAACCCGTCTTGCGATAGTCGCCCGCCAAGTTTGCGGGGAATATCATAACCGCGGCGCCGCACAAAACTCCAGTCGCGTGAGTTTGAGTAAAACCCGCCGTAACGCCCACCGCGGCGGGCGGGGTTGGAAACCGCTTCGTGAGTTCTCAGCCTTGGTATGCGCAATCCACCTTTAGCAGCAACGAATAGCGTGAAACAGACAAGTCAATAATAAATCGCCACTTCACTTTGGACCTATTTTATTAACAATCGAGTAATTCCTCATAAAAGTACTGTAGGTAGGTATTTCAATGGACTGGTTAAACTTGTTATTGAATATTAATCAATTATTATTATGGGGCTTACGTCACTGTTGCGATACATCTCATTACTATGATAACGCAACAGATGCGTTCCGTGTTGGTAATTTTATGTATATTTAAAATGTTAATATTTATTAGTCTACAATTTGGCTCATGGCTACAAGTGACATGGCTATAGTTGTAAAAAACCCGTCAGCTACCGTTACTCAACCAAATTTATGGTAAACTACCAAGCATTTTATGCTTATTACGTTTACCACCACCGCTAGATGGCTATTGTTGACTGTTCCCTCAGGAAGTCGGATATCCAGTCACACAGTGCGATGGGAATTCCGTAAGAAGGAAGGAGAGAAGATAAAAATGCACAATTTTAACCGCTTGGTTAAAATCGTTAATAACCGGCTTCGCATCTATAGACATGGTAGGCTCAAAGAGCGCGTAACTCACTTGGGGCGTAAAAGATATTAGTTTGGCCCACTGAGGGCTAGTAAGAAGTACATACTTTTTTTTTGTCAATTGCTACTGCTAATTTGCGTGTCCAAGGGCGTACTTTATTCACACCTCGTCGTAGGGCATTATTGCAAGAGGGCAAAGAAGCATATTTTTTGCGAAGTGTCTGGAGCCATCTAGTTTGAATAATCTGCAATAGTATTTTTGTCGATGTTGCAGATCGTGCAAGACCTGCTGGGCAGCATCCTGATGATCCTGGTGACGGTGGGCTACCGCACGAAGCTGTCGGCGCTGATGCTGGTGCTGGTGCTGACGGTGCTCAACCTCTATCACAACGCGTGGTGGAGCGTGCCCTCCTACAAGCCGCTGAGAGACTTCCTCAAATATGACTTCTTCCAGGTAATATACATTTTACAGATACCACTTTTATTATCTTATCTTAATTAGCCATTAGGATACCACAGCTGGGCAAAGGCCTCACTTCCCAACTTCCACATGATATGTCTATCTGTGGCCTTAAAAATATATAAACCTGCTTTTATATTTATGATCTAAGGATGAAACATCCTTTAGTTACAAATAATTAGAGCCAATGTAGGAAAGATCGTTTTCTGAATCGACCAATGCGGGAATCGAACCTGGGAACACGTGCTACAGCGTACTACACTAACTGTGTAGTCCTGAACCACCATGAATACTGAAAGCGAATGAATCAAGTGGCAATGATGTAGTATCCTTCTACACATTCGTTCGCCTCCCGCTTGCTAACACTAACCCCCACATTTTAGAACTTCACTTAAAGTAAGTAAAGTAAGTAAGATCACCCCTAACTAATTATGTCCTGCAATTCATCAGTAAAATAGACAAAGAAAGTCATCCTTGTAGGCCTGGTCATGCTAACTTTTGTAGTCTGGGTGCTCATGAGTTGATATTCAAAGTAATGCCTTATTTAGTGTGGGACTGAGCAATGCCCTATGATGAGACACCAACCTCTTTTCGCACAAAAAAATACAGAAAGGGTTCATAACCTTATTTCTGGTGTGCACCCACTCGATACCATGTGCACCGCCTATGTTGGTGGAAAATAAAGTTCGACCTGCAACAACTGAATAACGCAAAAAATGTTTTTTGTTTACAGACATTATCAGTTATCGGCGGGCTGCTCATGATAGTGTACCTCGGGCCGGGCGGCGTCAGCATGGACGAGCACAAGAAGCGCTGGTAGAGCCCCCCCCCCTCTCCCCCCACACACACACACAAAGACTCTTGATATTAGCGCTTAGGTTGTGGTGTGCGGGACCGGCGCCAGAACTGCAACCACTGGTCCACTACGTCCAAGTGCCGTGCTAGATAACTCGCGAACAGTCAGCTAACGTGTTTTGTATGATGCTCCTCAACTCATCACTAAGATTGGCGTGCGACGCTAAATTCATATTTAAATGTATTCTTCTCTGCCCTCCACTTGTCTCACAAAGTGATGACGAGGCTCGGTTTGAAGCGACTTGTCATTGAAGACAGTAAAAGTCCAGATATGCATAGAATTTGTGGCCCTCCACAGAAACCGGCCGGCTACCAAAGTTCTGTGCTATGGATCTCAACTACTGTTGCGGGTTATTTCTATATTTTCTAATTTGGATCACATCAGAAATTTCAAGTCGTAATTTATAACATTCAGTCAAGATTTAAATTAAGTAATGAAATTATAAAAATTATGTATAATCTCACATAATTCTGATCAGAAAAATAGTAATATTGGTGTGTATTTGTGATTATCTGCATGTTTTATTTTACACCCTTAGAATAATTACGCATAGAAGGCGAGTCGGGGCTTTTTGATGCCACAAATATCAGGACGTCACGTCTGGATCTGAACTTACCGATGTTAATTTCTCGAGGCAAGAGCTTCTTCAAAATGTTTATTTGTACAGTAAATGGTTGCAACAACATACCAGAGCAGCACAAGTAGTATTCATACATGTTAAATACTGAAATTGTGATTACATGTGTAACGAATTGTTATTTTGACAGTTAATTTTGGCATCACAAATGGCGCGCCTTTTTGTATGGGACTATCCTTCTAGGTGTAATTATTCTTAGGTTTCACCTTATAATGTTACCGTTAGAAAATTGTTATTTAGGGGGATATTGCGTCAATTCAAAAATTTTAATGAATTGTATTGTGACATGGATTATAAAAACATATGTGTAAATATTGGTAATTAAACTTCATTGTAACTATATTTCTAAACATTGGTGACATTAATAATTGTAAAAGATGTTTTGTATCACTTCTCTTCTATTTCTCTATGTCTTTTACACTTGACTTTCATATTGTTATTTACGTATCACTGAAAATTATTGAGGAAAGTTTGTGAGGCGTGCTGGCTGTGATCGAGACAAGTCGACAATGTGCGTGACTCCGTAGGCCGGCAGTTCCTGTTGTGGTGCAATGTGGACTCGACCGCACTTCTGAAGCGTCACATTTTTACAAGATCGTTAGATCGCATTCACTTTTTGTTATTATAGTAGACAAAAAAACCCTACAGAAGTGCGGTCGCGCCTTATTTTATCTTCCACACCATCAGGAGTGATATATTCATAGTGGAATGTTATATATTTGCATGTAAGTGTATGTACTATGACTGAAGTGTACACCTTGGTCTAGTGGTGTTTGCAAGTACAGTCGGCTACAGAAACGATACAACTTTGTTGATTGATATTTGTTTGACATTGCAAAAAATCAATATGCTGTTTTTTTGTCTGGCTGTACATATTGTTTCGAGACAAACTCAAGGTGTGCACCGCTGGAGCCTCGGACAGAAGCTACTGTTTTTTTTTATTATGTTGTAAACGTTTCATTCCGTATTGTTTTTCTACCATAAGTGATGTCAATGTAAATATAAATTTCGTACTTATTGACTGAGAACCAACTTATTATGAGGAACCCTTAGTATGATAAGTTGATAAAAAATTCAATAAGAAAACCGACATCATGTGTACATATTGAAAAGCGAAAACAATAGTTTTCATCTTATATTTACATGCATAGGTATGATTTTGTTTCTACGTTATGGAAGTATTTAAAAGACAAGCATATTTTTATAGTATTTTTTTAATTTATTGTTTAATTTGGCCATAGAAGTTGGATTCCTAAGCAAAACAATTTGTTCCGAATAAATTTTCAAATAATGAACTTGTTTTATTGTTATCATCTGTACTGATTTTAATACCATAAGATTGTGTCTTTTCTGTGAGAAGTCTCAGCAGGCGCCACTGTCTTAAAATTTACATATCTTGTTTCAAACAGAGTTAGCTCAGTCCCTGGTTAGCATCTTCCTAGATATCTATCCAACCACAGCGTTTCCCATATGGCACTTTGGGCACGTGCCCAGGGCCCCGCGATCCTGAGGGCCCCGTCCCCAAAAATCAGTTCAGTCAAATATTTTGTATTAACTCTTAACGTACGAGGAGTAAAACTACGCTCCGCGCATACAAAATCCCCCGCAGATTCACCGCGGACTCAACGCACACGGTGTGCAATCATTTGTTGTCAGAGAGTATTTAAATATTCTGAGATTACGTTGTGCTGTAATTTACATGAAGTTTAAACAAAAGAGAACACTGGGTCCATCGCTTTATTTCGAATCGGTGTTTAACGCGGCGTAAAATCCGCCGTGTGTGTTGACTGCTTATAGTTAGTGTTCCGCGCACTTTAATCCCGCTGCGCTCCGCGGGTGTCCGCGGTGTTTCGGCGGATTTTTGGTTCGGCGCACTTTTAGTCGTTGGTGTGCGTTGCTCGATACAGTTTGTAAGGGATCTATTTTGACAGATAAAAAGTAAGCCGCGGATAATACGTCGCCTGCGCAGGCCTTTAGCCCTCTTCGTTTCTGTACCGCCTTTGCACCAAATCAGTACCTACAGAGCAGCCCCCCTCCCCCGCCTGCTTCGCCGCGCCTCACTCACATAATACCATGCAATACAATACAATCCGGTGAGTAGGAGGCCCTAAAGTCAAAAAGGCCTCATTATCCTAATGTGCCCAGGGCCCCAAATAGGTAATAAGACGGTCCTAAGCGTTATGACTTAAAATATTAAGGGACAAAGCTAGCTTCGTGGAAAAGAGAGGCCAGCCTCCACAACTCAACTCCACATATGACACATATCCACTTAAGGGTTGAAATTATGACTACCTCTCCAGAACATAAGGCATACAATATTAATAGAGAAAGTTTCAGGCCTGTCCCATTTTTCATTATTTGGGGAGCTGCAACCTATAAGTTATTGGTTGTCATGTCCTGTGCATTAGTTATTAAATCTTAAAAGATCGGCTTCGCAGAGCCTTGTCTGCTAAGCAACATGATGTTGCAAGTGTAAGGTTGGCAAACGATCCTATAATGTTATGAACGAAAATAAGAGGAATTAATTAAAGAATAGATATAATTGTATAATTATTTAAATAATTGGAATTCTAGATCTATCAGTTCACTATTTGCTTTGTGCGGTTCTACTGTTTTTTCGCTTTTTGTTCTTTATCCTTATCTTCTATGTATTTGAACACTTTGTTAGCTAGCTGCCTGTACTTCTCTGCGTGCATGCTGTCGGGGAGGGCGTATATCGCCGGCTTCCCGCTGTTTATGCACTCCGACATGTTCTGATCGACTTCGAAGCTCTCGATAATTTCCAGGCCCATTTCTTCTGCGCTCTTTTTGGTCTCGTTGCCGAAGACGAAGTTCTTTGTGCCGCATTTGGTGCAGATCGCGTGCGACATGTTCTCGACCATGCCTATGACGGGCACTTTCAGCTTCTCGAACATGTTGACGCCTCGCTTCGTGACTTGTAACGCGGCTGACTGTGGAGTCGTGACTATCAATGCACCTGTAACGTGAAAAAGTCCCTTAGTCAAGGTCAGGGTATTTATTTTATGGAGAAAGTGTATGTATGATTAAATTAGGCCTTTTTTTAAATGGGTTCGCGTTTGGCCTCAGTCTCGCTTGGTGGTAAGCGTGACGAGGCCGATGGTGGTACACGCTAACCGAGAAAATGCCTGTTCACTCTGGCTTTGAAGATACTAAGGTTGTAAGTATCCGGCAATACAGACGCCGAGAGAGCGTTCCACTCCCTAGCGGTGCGTACCAGAAAAGATACAGCATACCGTTGGGTGCGGATTGTTGCAAAGTCAACCACATGGGGATGGAAGCCCTCCCGGCGTCTAGTGGTCCGGTGGTAGAAAGTAGAGAGTGGTATCAGGTTGTGTAGTTCCTGCCTCGTATTTACTAGGCAAACATTGACGCGCAACACGTAACGCTCAACAAGATCGGCAACAGTGTGGACAGACAACGTTGCTAAAAAAGTTCCACATTGCTGTTCAATCAACAACGTTGTCCAAAATGTCGCTTGCTTAATGGATACGAGGATTTTTATTTGAAATATCTTTAAATTTGCCAAAACTAATGGAATGCTATGAAATTATTTTCATCGATTAGTAAGAATCATAAGAAAAGTGGACTCAATGAAGTGGCCTCAAAAGAGGTGCACTGCCCCCTTTTTGAGCCGCAAAGTACGTTCACTCCGCGTCATCTATATCCAGAACAGTACCGTCTATGGGCAGGTTCTGTGCGAGCGAGAGGTGCGTGTCGCCGGTGCCGGGCGGCGTGTCCACCACGAGGCAGTGCAGCGGGCCCCACGCCACCTGCCGCGTCAGCCGCTCCAGCGCCTGCATCACCATCAGCCCGCGCCAGACCACTGCGTTCTCTCCTGCCACCAGCAGACCCATTGACATGCTGGGAATAAATAGGATTCATTTTAAGGTTCCGTACCAACATGGTAACAAGGAACTCCTATGGTAGTTTTGATTGTTAGCTTTGGCTTTCCCTGTATACTTTTCTCAATAACTTCTAGGGGAGTTTAGTTTTAGATGTTTTTGTGCGGATTTGGGAATCTCATTTACCTCCCACGTGTGACAATCCCTCATCAGGATTTGGGGCACGCGTAACAGCGTCTGACGGTGCGTTTACACCAAGCGAGCGAATGCTAATTCTATCCCCTCTCTAAAATGTTATATGTGTAAACAGAGACAGACAAAGAAAATTTATGAAATTTTTGTAATATAAAATAAACATTCAATTCGCTCGCTCGGTTTAAACGCACCGTTACTTTTATGATGCAGAAAAAGGACTGATAGAAGGGGGCCACCGAAGAACGAAAGCGTAGCGAAAATATTTCAAATCTGGCTACCAGCAGCTAGAGAAAGCTTTTATGTCGATCCAGTTGTAAGATTAAACTCACCACTTGACACCATAATTGAGTAGAGGTTCTATTAAGTTTTCATCGTTGAGCATAGGCTCCCCGCTAATGTTCATCATGAGCGGTACAGAGGGGCCAAACACATCTGCATCTAGCAGACCTATCTCTTTATCCGGCTCTATCACCTTCATTGCACATGCGAGATTCACTGCAATTAAAATACAAAAAAAATACGAATTTCAAAACTAGTTACTTAATAAAATACAATGATTAAACAATACAATTATCGGTGTAGGGGCGCGGGTGGTAGAAAAATATACAAGCAACAACGACTTTTCCCAGGCTATTTGCAACTTCAAAAACGTCCTTTTTATAGCATACGTCCTTTTCATGCAAGAATTCTATCTGTCCTCAAATTCTTCGTCTGTTTAAGAGCTTTGGTCTTCTTAAATTCGCCTAAAATTGGCAAAAGATAATGATTTCACAAAACTTCGTAAGTTACACTGATTTTATTATTATACAGATTAAATTGAGTATTTTTTATATAACGTAGATGACAAGCAAAAGCCTGCAGACCTTCTGATATAAAACATTGTTTGATTTAATCAGTTCCCGCGCCTATTATACCTGCAAGACCACTGCAAGTGTTATTGCGCGTTTTCGTTTGACGATATGAAAACAGAATTAATGCCGAATTAGTAAAGGATAACTTGCATTTAATTGTAAAACTAGAGACAGCTTTTTGAATTACTTACTGTAAGAAAATTGCAATAGTTGCTAACAAAAGAAACAGTAATAATTGACTACAATTTATTAGGGAATAAAATGGCAGTCAATTAGATGAAATGAAACATGTGTAAAAACAAGTACAGAGGCGTTCATATCAACCTTTACATAGGGGCACCTTATGCTGCTGACATTAGACTAATTTTGCAATAGTTTTGTAAAGGTTATGTGAACGCCTCTGTACATAGATCTAGGGCGCATTCTACCCGGCAGTCATAGTGTTTATAAACACTACGCGGCAGAGCTGGTTGACACAAATGCAGATAGTGGAAAACTTTCAATGCGTCAACAAGAGGAAAAATGAATGAATAAATTGATGTCTTGTGTGAAAAATCTTAGCATTCATATGGACTGCTCAATCAGCTGGACCAAGCTTATTAGTGAAATAGCAGGAAAGTAACTGGGACTCTTCGCGCTCTCTATCGCCTGAAGAACTTTCTGCCGTCATCTACAAAGACACTGCTAGTGCAAGCCCTTATCTTGCCGTTGATTGATTATGGTGATGTCTGTCTCAGTAACGTTTCACTGGAGCTTTTGAACAAAATGGATAGACTTCTAAATAACTGTATACGTTTCATTTTCGGACTGCGCAAATATGACCACGTCTCCATTTTCCGCTCTAAACTTAACTGGATGCCTATCCGCCAACATAGGTCCATTCGAATTTTAAATGTTCTCTTTTCTATTCTTTTTGATCCTAATTCTCTATCTTATTTAAAAAGTAAATTTCAATTTCTCCATTCTTCACAATGTCGTCAGTTGCGTTCTGAAGATACTCTTTCCCTTCTTACGCCCTCTCATTCTTCCGGTTTCATGTCTAGTTCTTGCGCTGTATCTGCGATTCGTCTTTGGAACAAACTTCCTGTTCCAATAAGAAAATCTATTAGTAAATACAGGTTTAAAGTGGCTGTTCGAAAGCAATACGGATCGGTGGTCACGCATTAGGGATGGGTCCTTGAGTCACTGTTAGGTGAATGTGGTTAAAGTTAATACGAGGTTATTCTGAGGGGTTTATATGGCTATTATTAGATATGTAATTTCTTTTGTGGCAAGCAATTCTTGGTTTGGTTGGTTCTATTTATATAATGACTTCTATTTATGTATGTTTATTTTTATCGATTTATATTGAATTTATATATTATTTACTTTGTTGTTTTGTTATTTTATAATAATTAGCATCTGTTGTTGTTTTCAAAAGTAATTTATTTAGTGTAATCTCGTGCACCGTTTTTAATTTATCTGTTTGATCGTGTGTTTGTCTGGTAGAGAATGCCCTTTGGCATTAAGTCCGCCAATTGTATCATTAATTTTGTGCAATGAAGAATAAATAAATAAATAAATGTCCACCAGGAAAGATAATCCTCTATAAACTAATTATAAATGGATGAATAGTACTGCACAGTGCAAAATTGATAATTTCCAAGAATATAACTAACCAACCTGCAGTAGTGGTTTTGCCCACTCCACCTTTGCCGGACGCTACCAGGATTATGCTTTTGACTCCCGGCAGAGGTTTCTTCTCCGGAAGCCCACGCGCCATCACCTTCGCTTTGTGCTCGTTGAGATCATTTTTGGTGTGTTTGAGGCGGTAGGTTACGGCGCTGGGGGTAAACTGAAAAGAAGTAATAGAAGTAGTAGTTTTATTAATTTCGACGACCGACTTGGTGTAATGGTTAAGAAGTTGGCTACTACACCAGAGGTCGCGGGTTCGATCCCCGCACAGTACAAACATTTGTGTGTATTTACAAAAGAAAATGTATTTAAGTATGTTTATCCGTTGTCTAGTATCCCAGAACACAAGCTTTAATTAGCTTACTTTGGGGCTAGATGGCGCTGTGTGGAATAATGTCCAGGGATTTATTTATTTATTTAATGTCCAGGGATTTATTAATATTCTATAGCAAAGTGGAACGTACAAATCATGCTAACAAAAGCATCAGAGGGAGCAAAACTGTATAATAGCATACCTTCAAACATAAAACATATCATACAACATCTTTAAGTGCAAACTGTCTCTTTTTATAATTGATAATTACGAACTTTATACTTAGATATTTCGTGTTTATAGTTTTATACCTACTACTAATATTTAAGGCCTGGTGGTGGAGTATGGAAAAAGTTAACTCTTGTATTTTTTTTTTGTTTTCATGCATGTGACTTATGTAAGTCTTTTTGAAAATAAAGTCTTTAAACCTAAACCTAAGTGAATTAATACAATATTGTAAAAGGCCAAATCATTACACAACTTCAGACTAGACTCAAGGAGTCATACTTTTGGCTTTTCTCATTATTTTGTGTGCAATGGGAAAATCTATAGAACTAAATAACCCAAAGTAGCAGGGCAGTGCAGCTGGTGCTGGGAAACTGGCCATCCGACTTATAGGTTCTAATTTAAAATAAACAGCTTTTGATGGGCACTACATCAAATGCAAGATGGATGGATGACCTGACAAAGGCTACAGTATTTCGCTGGATGAAGGCCACTGTGGAAGTCTTAACAGTATGTACACACATGACACCCATGCCATGCAGGCAGACTGTTGATCAGGTCTAAACCCTCTTTATTTTACTGAAATAGATATCCAAAAGTGTGGAAAAAGGTTGGCAATGGTCCCCACCATGTGCATGAACTAGCGTATAGTAGGGCCGCATGATCCATCTTATGTAGCACTGTATATCAACTCAAAAGTCTGATGTATTTTAATTTTTTAGAAACTAAACTGTACATATAAATTTAATAAATATTTAACAGTGAAATGAAAATATATGGGTATATTTTGATACAAATAAATAATCTTGGTTTTGGCAGTCGTAACGCTGAAGGCGAAGAGATTCTCCGGACGTGTGTGGCTGCCGACTTGGCGGTCGTGAACAAGTTCTTCAAGAGTCCCGAGCATCTGATCACCTACAAGAGCGGTAAGAGCGCAACCCAGATCGATAACTTTGCAATGCAATCAGTAAGGGTAAGGTCATACCCGGAGAGTCACTGCCCAACACTGTTTACTTGTGATGGACCAGGGAGTGAAGCCCCGAGGCAAATGCCGGGAGCGCTACCCGCCCCGAACCTGGTGGTGGATGCTTGAAGGAGCCAGATCCCATGACTTAGCCGCCGCTGTCGGTGACCTGAGCATCGCAGCGAATAGTGAGTCCGGGCAACAGCTCTGGGATAGGTGTCACCAGGACGGTTAGGGTGGTGTTGGGTGTGTCTCTGGGTGAACGTAGGCTTGACAAGGAGACCCGGTGGTGGAACGAAGCAGTCCAGAAGGAGATCAGGGTAGCAAGCCCTCTTCAAAGCGTGGCAAGCGTCCAAATCTCCTGAAGATCGCGCCGCGTGCAGGGATGCCAAATGTGACTCTAAACGAGCTGTAGCCAGAGCCAGACGTGACCACTTACGTCCTTTGTACGATAAGTTGGAGTCGTCTGAGGGGCAGAAGCCTGTTTACAAGTTGCAAGTTCGAGAGTCAAAGCGGCCCAGGATATTTCCATGTGCCGCTGTGTAAATGACACTCTCGGTAACCTACTATGCGAGGACCGCGCGGTGAAGGAGAGATGGCGCTCTTATTTCCACGATGTGCTCAACAAGCAGCACTGAGAGGTGCAGCCACCTGAACTCCCTCCAAATCAGTGACTAGTGCCCCCGGTAACGCCTGATGAAGTCCAGTCTGCTTTTATCCGCATGCAAAGCTGTCGGACCCGATTTAGTCCCTATCGAAGCGTGGAAATCGATTGGCTCTCGTGGTGTGGGCATACTTACCCACCTTTTTGACCGCATTTTCCTCACCGGGAAGATACCTGACCAATGGAGACTGAGCATTATCGCGCCGGTCCTCAAGGGCAAGGGCTCGGTGCAGGAGTGCAGCAATTATCGCGGCATAAAGGTGATGTCCCACACCATGAAGCTCCTCGAGCGCATTGTGGACAGTCGGATTCGACAGGAGTGTACAATATCGGAGTGTCAGTATGGGTTTCGACCGGGTTGCGGGACCATGGACCCCGTATTTGCCTTGAGAACGCTCATGGAGGGATACAGACTGAAGAATACTCCTCTGAATCTCCTTTTCCTAGACATCGGTTGGGCGCTGCAGTCCAGGGCCGTTCCCGAGGTCTATATTGACATTTTCCGGGACATGTGCCACGATTCCAGTTCCATAGTTAGGACTGCGGTTGGTGACACGCTTCCCTTCTCTATCACAGTTGGAGTACACCAAGGCTCCTTGCTTAGCCCGTTACTGTACCGCGTAATATTAGACGTTCTGTTAAACAGCATCCGAGACCACCACAAGCTCCCACCCTGGCTGCTCATTAATGCTGATGATATTGCGCTAGCAGATTTGGACAGGGGACGACTGGTACAACGGGTAAATAAGTAGAAGAATTCACTTGAAAACGGCGGTCTGAAACTTAACGTGGCGAAAACGGAGTACATGGCCTGCCGGCGTTGACGTGGTCGAGCGCACGGACCGTGTCAAATACCTAGGAAGGATCTGTATCAAGCGCGTCCGGAGACATCGACAGCGACGTCAGAACCCGAATTTCCGCGGCTTGGGCTTGGTGTCATTTATGACCCCAAAATGCCGATCAAGCTGAAGGTGCAGGTCTAGAAAACCATCATTAGTTAGGCCTGTCCTTTTATATGGCATTGAAACATGGCCGTTACTAGAGCGACACAAGCAGGAGCTGCGCGTCACGGAAATGAAGATGCTGCGGTGGATGTGTGGAGTCTCACGCAAAGATCGCGTGCGTAACAATCGCATCCGCGGCAGCCTATGTGTTTGTGACATCGAAGACAAGCTGCAGGAGTGCCGCTTTCGTTTGTATGGTAATGTGTCACGGAGATCGGCAAACTACGTGGGCAACAAATGTCTGGCCATGCCGCCCGCGCCAGATACTGGTAGAAGAGGTCGACCCAAGAAGCGGTGGCTCGACCTCGTTAAGGGTGACATGCGTGCCAACAGACTCACCACTGAGGATGCACAAGACCGCGCAAAGTCGGCCAAGAAAATATGCAAGGCGGACCCTGGGACCCCACACACCAGTGTGGGTTCACAACCAGGATAGACCGCACGGATGATGATGATGCTGATGAAACTCAAAAGCTAAGTAGACCAATTCAAAAATTCTTTTACCTATAAAGCTTCAATTTCAGGCTATATTTTAGTGGAAGGTAAGCCGCTGGTGGAAATACTATATAATTAAAAAGCACTGTCCAACCTCTCATCCTCTTCACAAGAGATCCCTCCAATAGCCTGAATTTATTTTAAATGCCAGTTTTCACCAGTGGACGAGTTTCCTATGTCATTAAAAAGCTATAGAAGGGGTCTAAAAGGAGAAGTAGATAAAAAAACAAGTGTGACGGATGATGACTTGATTTGTCTTCTTAAAAACACTTAGGATAGTTTTTCATTTATGAGCTGGTTACTGTACAGTACATTGTGTGTGTCTTCAATCGATTATTATATGTATTTAGAAATATTTAAATATGTTTATCATTATCAGTCTCTGACGCCCATAGTACAAGCTCTGCTTAATTTGTGGTCAGATGATCTTGGTGTAGATTGTCCCAGATATTTATTTATTTAATCAAATGGTAAAAGAAAGAAATAAAAAACAATGCAATGATTGAACATGCTAATTATTTGCTTACAGAATTGACGATGGAGGCTAACAAATTCCCATTTAGTCTGTGTAACACTTTGTGTAAAATCATTATTTATATTTTATTAGCAAATATTCTACAACGCAATGTAAATTAAATTTTATTCGGTACAAAATGCTCGCTATTGATTTGACACTGACTTAACATCACAGACAGATTACAGAAGAACATAACATTGATTGACCACAGATTAATTATGGAACAAGTTGCTAGTTATTTGATAATAAGACATGACTTTTTTTTCTTACTTGATTCGCCTGGGCACTAGGCATAGTGAAAGGATCACGAAAGTTTTGTCTATGCTTGGGCAACCCAGCAAAAGTTTAAAAATCTATGATATTAAAAAAAACAATGTCTGTGCCAATGTCATTCATATCATATGTCATGTGCGGTGCGACATGTCTATTTTCTGCGACTTATTTACGAATATTATTGCGAATTCACACTGAAAAGTGAACAAAGTTCGATGTGAAGATGGCTATTTGCTTACGTTCGCTATCCCACAAAATTTTACCCTTAAACAGTATTGTTTGCACTAAAAGTCACTCTAACCGCTTATCCCGAAAAATTGCAGCGCGAGCTCAATTTCTCGAAGAAGTAAGTATTCATTAGAATTTTTCTTTAAAACTATGTAAAACTCTAACTAGGAGAACTTCCGAGTGTATATCGGATCGTTACCCTGTTAAACCATTCACATAGTACTATGCCCATTGACTTGACATGGACCTCATCAACGGTATGAGAAGAGAAACGATCAGACTTCACGTGTTATTAAACGTTTTTCAACTAATCCTATTTTTCATATTAGCTCTCATACTCCTAGCAGACAGGAGCAGAATTTCACAGAATTATAAGGATTCTAAATTATTTTATTTTAACTTCCAGTGTTTAACCCGGCGTCGTATATCCAGTTACCAACTGGTACCTAAAAGTACGACAGAGATTAACATAGATGATCTATACATCAATGAGTTACTTAAATGTAAGACCATAAGAACCAAAAGCTTTGAAGACAGCTTGGAAAATTGTAAAGATGATTTCAAATACAATGATGATTTCCGCCAGGATAACATACAAATAAAAGCCCTAGGCCTCACTAGTGATGATTATATTGAGCAGAAGACACCAGATCCTTTCAATATTTATTCTTATACCTGTACCAGTAGATTCGATTTTGCAAAATGTACAAATGATGTAAGTATTGTATACTGATGTGAGTTTCTGAAAGTTGTATGCTAGCCTCCTTCAAAAACAGTTTGCACAATTATCATAGCCCTTCCCAATGACCATTCTTATTTACTATGAATAAGGGGGATAAGGAATTTGTAGCATCCAGTAGATGATACTCTCTAATAGCCTGGTTGGATATTTTGTCCATTAACTCACAGAGACCTTGAGTTAGCTGAAAAAAAATAACCAGCTAAATTTTATGGAATTTTATCAATATTGCTGTTTAATGTTTATTTATTTATTTTTACATGATATAGTCTGGAATGATGTGTGTTTTGATTCCCACTAAAAAGTGTGCAACTGATAGATAATCTATGTTTTTGTTTAAAGTTAGTAGCTTTTCCATGTTGCAGAGCTTTGAGCCAGTGTGTCTCTCAGACTTTGAGCGAGATGCGGTGGCCTACTGCTCGGGGCCAGTGGCCCCATCTCCAACACCCTCTGGTGAGCCCAGCTCTGAGGGCAGACCTAGCGAAGAACAGCTGATGAAAGTGTTTCATGTGCTCTCGAAAACGGTATAATATTGGAAAGGCAATTTGATGTGTAAAATAAAGTTACAAGGAATTTTATATTCCATTTTCTAATTAAAAATATATTTTTTCAGATGCCTGAATTGTTTATAAAACCTTTAGATTATTCAATCTATAACCCAAATTTGATATTTGTGAATAACATCAGAGGAATCACCACCATGTAAGACAATTTTTTTGTCCAAAATCCCATTTTTTTAGATCAAATTACCTTTGAAAATATAAATATGACAACAACTTTAAATTAAATGATATTCCTGCTTGAGTAGTGCACAAATTTACTGTTTCAAGTTATTGTTCATTTTCAGAGGATTATTCCATTATGTTAAACAAGTAGCACTGCTGCGCACTGTGGGGCATTTTAAATTTGCTTATGTAAAATTTGAGGTCATGAAAATAACTGCACATCCTGAAGATTCTTCAATTAGGTTTGTAGAATAAAGACAAAAAACTTTTTACCTTCATCATCCAATACATTCAATAACATAGTATACATTTTGTTAATGAATTATTATATTGTGAGCTAGGTATGAATTATTTTTGAGTATATTTTTGTGATGAACATACCACAAATTTTCAGGCTGAGGTGGCGCATCAGGGGCGTATCTGGTTTCAAAGTCTTTTTCATGTTCTGGAAGTACAAACTTTGGAACCTCAAGGAAGCATTTAAAGACCAGGAACTGTAAGTTTTATTTCATTAGTGATGTTTTGTACATACAGAAAATCCCAGAAAGCATTGTCAAGCAGAAGCTCAGTGGTTACATCACTAGGGCTACCTGAATCACCACAATGTATGTTCGGCAATTGATGGTAGTTTAGAGTATCATGTTTTTCTTTACCAATTTTTTATAAAAGCTCTGTGTGAATCACTTTAGTCACTGAGGTGTGTGTGAATAGTTTAGGTACCCAACTTATTTTTTCATGCAGGGTGTCCCTGGTAGTAAGGATCAAATCAAATTAGCGCATAGCTGGGGTCATTTCTGACCTTTTTAACCCTGTCAATATTGGTCCGATTTCAAACACTTAAAAAGTGCTCAATTTTAGTTTTAGTTACAGATGTCTTCAAAAATAATATACTACTGAAAGTTTTCCAAGTATTTAAAAAAGTTGCTCGTTTATCACAAATTCTTTTAAGGTACACATTACAGAGATATTATAGTTATTTCCAAAGCTGTGAGTATTTTAAACAACAGTGTCTTGTTTTTTGGAGAAAAATAATATATCCTCTTTTTTTTCATTAGTTCACTTACTAGCTTCTGATTCGCTAATTACATGGTCAAAAAGCGTAAAATAATATTGCAGTTGCAAAAAAACGCAACAGAAAGTGATCGTAAGTGGATTTTCATACAATTATCGAATTACATTTCATTAAAATTATTTTCAAAATGTTGTTCAGGTTTTAATTTTTCTTTACGATGAGATTGATGATACTTAGTACACAACCATCCTGCAGTTGTCAGAACTTAACATTAAATAGACTTTCGTGCAAGAAAAGTGAAAGAGGCTAAAATGACAAACTCCAAAAAACATGATTTGCTTGTTCAAAATACTCACAACTTTTTAAATTATTAGAATATCTCTGTGATTTATACCTTAAAAGAATTTGTGATAAACGAGCAACTTTTTTAAGTACTTAGACAACCTTCAGTAGTACATTTTTTTTTCACGACTTCCTCTTCAACTTGATGTAATTTTATTGATTGAGATTTTTTCTTGCAATAAAATTGACATGAGTTTTCTTTTTAAATAAAATAACTAGTCAAAGTAAGACAAATCACCTGCTAACCTTTTAGCAAAAAAATAAGTTGGTACATTTGATACATTTTGTTAAATAATTATTTTTGTATGCACATAAGCAATATTCTGAAAAAAACTAAAATTTATCATAACTTTTTAACGGTTAGAAATCGGAACAATTATGATAGGGTTAGAAAGGTCAGAAATGACTCCAGCTATACGCTAAGTTCATTCGATCCTTACTTCCAGGGACACCCTGTATAATACATAAAGACTAGACCAAGCAGATTCTGAAGAATTTTCATCAACAGCACACATAAAAACTCTAGAATTATTTCTTCACCCAGCTGCTCCCCCTGGGGGTACCCTAACTGATACTAATGATTAGCAGATGATTGCTTTTTTTTCAGGTGGTACGATGGTTTCTCCACGTTTTATGTTGGTGCTGATGGTCTCATTCAGAAGCACATTGCAGATAAGGTAATTAATATAATAATTACTAATCATTTAACAAAATAGACCTAGTTATGCAGATGCAATGTAGTGCTGCAGTAATGGAGAAGTGGACAGACCATATTCACTGATGAAGACTTAAAAACGGATGCTCACAAATGTCGTAGATCAGTCGCTTATCAATTATTATCCATTTGTTAATTTAATTCTCAATTTAGCTAGTCATTATTCAGTCAGTCGAATTGCTAAATGCGTGGCGTCACAAAAGAATATGTTTTTATTGATGAATAAATAAATAAAAGTCCAAAATCTATACGACTCAAGAGCTAATCAAATGTATCTGAATTGTCGTGAGTATTTAGAAGCGTATTTAAAATTCGGCTTTGTGAACTTCCTAGTGAATAGTAGATATCTTCATAATAAATTTCAGGTGATGCCAGACCAAGACACGATAGTGGATGACGAGGAGAGGGCGCCTATCGCCGCCAAGATCGCGCTCCTCATCGGCCTCCTGCCGCGGAGCTGCCTGGCGCGCGGCGCCGGCCCGGGGCCTCTCAAAGTGTTAGACTAGACCAAAGGTTGCAGCTTTAGACGGGGCAGGGAAATGTGGACGAATGCGATTAAAAGCAAACAATTTCATAAGACGGTCATATGATATGACAAAATGGCTCTTTGCAAATTTGTATTCACAACCAATAAATTTCAGAAGGAACAACATTTTACCTTTTTAAACTTAACTGATTGTGAATAATGCATTTAGACTTTAAAACTGTTTTGAAATTTCCATTCAAAATATGACTTTGCCCAGCATCTAATGCTGCTTCTTTCAACCATGTGATGTGATAACTGCGTAACGCCACGCTTGCTGAAGTCTGGTCTAGATTAAAAATATAACTCTGACTTGTAACGAGAGCTACAGCATCTGCATTGCTGGACTCAGTGCCTCGGAGCCAATCAAACTCATGTAGACGCAATTCTTAGGATGTTCTGTAAATATATCAAATCTTTACTATTGGCAAGACGCATTCAAATTTATTTATCTTATCTTATCAGTGATAAGTTATCACACATTGAACAAAACCAACAGTCACCATAGATGTACTTACTCAAATGAACTAGTTTATTAAAACTTAATGAAATTTAAATCTTAAAACTGTTAACTTGCTGGAACATTTTAATAACATCAAAAATGACATTGTTAATTTATTTTGATATCTATTATTATTTATAAATCGTGTTATAAAGTTTTGTGTTAATGAGTTATCAGATTTATTTGGCATCTCACTTTGCAGAATTGTAAAGTGCTTCCTAGGGTTATTACACAAGTGATTAATCTTGTATTAGTATGTATAGTGCTACGTTTCCAAATAAAAAACAGAATGTTTTCACTTTGTACTTTTTTTAAAGGAAATCCAGATCTCCCCTGGTCATGCTCTATGACTTTATACAATATATTATACAATTATACAATATTAAAATAATATGGCATACTTGTAGGTGATGTAAAAAGTATCTAAATCAGTAATATATTTTTTTGTAGTTTTAATATTTATTTAGTTTTTTTATTTAACTTTAGTTTTATTTAGGAAGTTCAATCAAGTATTCCATGGTTTTTCACAAGTATTCCTAACGGTGTGAACAATTATTCGATAAAGAAGGTGTTTTAATTTTTCTAGAATAATCATTCTGCCAGTAGGACCTGTGTGCCTGTGTATTTTGGGTCCCCAGAATGTAAAGGTTGTAGGTATACCTCCCTCTGGACCTCGTGCCTAGGCACTTAGTAAGAAGCCCTTATTAGTGAGAGTGGCTTGAAACCAGAGAGGACGTCGTGACTGATTGGGCTAGCTGCCGCGGAACAAAGGTCGGACCTGCCCCCCGATTCAGAACAAAGTTATCGATCGATTCGGTTATTTTCTTTCATTTTAATTCATTTTTAATAAAGGTAGATTTCATGTTATTTAGTTCATGAAAACTTAAGGCCTTTGGCTTTAACATATAAAAATATTGATAGCTACCGTTAAGCGGATCATTTACTATAGTTAAAACAAATTTACCGAATCGGTCGATAACTTCGTTCTGAATCGGGGGGCTGGTTAATTTGGTTGTTGTGGTTCTATGTAAAGGAAGCCAGCCCTGACTCTTTTTTTTTTTTTTTATCCGGGTGAGAAATGCATTACGCACTATCCAACTGCCTGGGTCGGGCAGTGGGGGAGTGTAGGACTCTCCGCCGGTGAAGCCGGCGGCATACCCACTAAAAAAAACACCCGGGTATACCTGGCCGCTATGAAATAGGGAGACATGGAGCCTAAAGAATTACCACGTCGCCCCAGCGGTCGGCCCAGCCTATGCGCCGGGCCTCCTCACGCTACGGGGGCATCCCGGTATACTGGGACACCCCCAGACGTGTGCACCTTGGAATAGGGTGTAAGCCCCCCGGCTTACACCCCGGTGCTACTTTTAGGGAGCAGGAGGAAGACGGGCGAACCGCCGTCTTCTTGCTCCCCGCCGTCTGCGTCGGAGAGGGGCCGCCAGAGGATTATCCTCTCGGGCCCTCTCCGCAGTCTCCTTCTGCGTCATCACCTCCTCGCAAAAGGAGACCATTGCCATCCAGGCCTCCTCACTCCCCAACATGGCCTGAACTACGGCCGGGAGTGAGAAGTCCTTTCCAATAGTGGCCACGAGGGTACGGCACTGCTCGGCCCATGCTGTGCACACTTGCAGTGTGTGCAGGGCCGTGTCTTCAGCAGCGCCGCACTCGTGGCACCGCGGGGTGGGCTCCCGCCGGGCGATCTTGTGCAGATACTTCCCGAAGCACCCATGCCCGGAAAGTATCTGCGTCAGCCGGTACGTCAGAGGCCACTCCTGACGTAACCACTGGTTAAGGAACGGCCGTATTGCGTCTATGGTATCCCGGCCATAGAGCGGGTCAGCCAGGTCCTCCACCCACCTCTGTAGGAGCGCCTCCTGCGCTCTCCTCCGAGCCCCTTTCACCACGTCCTGGAAGGGGCGCTCGCCCTGGTCTCTCGCTGCTGCCCTGTGCTGGTAGACAGCAGCGAGAACTCGCGCATCCAACTCCCACGGAGGCATACCTGCGAGAACGCAGGCTGCCCCCGCCGAGATGGTGCGATACCCTCAGATGGCTCTCACCGCCATGACCCTTTGCGGAGCTCGCAAGAGGGAGATGTTGTGGGCGGTGAGAGCATCCGCCCAAATTGGCGCTCCGTAGAGCGCCATACTGCGGATAACGCCAGCATAAAGCCGCCGGCATGATTGATCCGGGCCGCGATCATTCAGAAGCAAACGGCCCAGTGCCCCCGCGGAACGGATAAGGCGGGGCGCGAGACGGGAGAAATGTTCCTCGAATCGCCACCGCCCATCCAAAAAGAGGCGCAGATATTCGATGTGGACCATGACCCGCACCGTCGTCCCATTGAGGGAGACCGAGGCACCAGGTGATGGTCCCTGCCGAGGCCCGTGGAAGAGGAGGGCCTCGGTTTTGTGTAAGGCGACCTTTAGGCCCAGCGCCTCAATGCGTCCAATCACGCTGACCTCCGCCAGCCTCTGGACCCCCGGAAAGGTGTGTCCCCTCGCTACGACTATGGTATCGTCCGCGTAACAAATGACGCGCATCCTGGGCAGGAGCGCGCCGCGGAGAACCCAGTCGTAGCCTATGTTTCACAACAGGGTCCCTAGGACGGACCCCTGGGGAACACCACACCTCATGGAATGACGGATGAGGACCCCGTCTCTGCCCTCAAAGAGGATCTCCCTGCCCCGCAGGTAGTCCTCCAACAGCCTGCCGAGATACGGGGGCACTCCGAAGTAATGGAGTGCCTCTCGTATCACGCCGAACGGCAGGCTGTTAAAGGCGTTGGCGATATCCAGACTTATCGCTAACGACCTCTCTCCGCGGGAAGATGCCGCTGCAGTTTCCTCCTTCAGGAGTGCCAGGGCATCGATGGTGGAATGCCCCGCCCTAAACCCAAACTGCACCGGCGCAGATTGGGCCCCACCTCATTCAAGTGCTGGACGAGACGGAACGCGATTATCCGCTCGAAGAGCTTGCCCGCCTCGTCCAACAGCACGATTGGCCGGTAGGCGCCGGCTTCTCCTGGGGGTCTACCCGCCTTCTGGATTAGGCACAGGCGGCCTTCCTTCCACAGCTTCGGGAAACGCGCGGATGAAAAAGCGGCGTTGAAAATGTCCTGAAGCTGGTCCCCCAGGTGTTGCAGGGCAAGGGCTAGCACTCTGCCCGGCACCCCATCTGGCCCTGGGGCCTTCTTTTTCGCCCTGAGCCGATCGACCATTGTCTCCATCTCCTCATCAGTGACAAGTAGGATCGGCTCATCCTCAATTTGCCTCACGGGAGGAGACATCGAGGGAGAGGTGTGCGCTGGGGGATCCGGAAAAAGTTCCCGCACTACCCTCTCCAAGACCTCTGGCTGGAGGGACTCTATGACCGAGAGACCTTGGTGGCGCAGCTTGTCGCGCGCTGCGCGGTATGGTCTCCCCCATGGATCACAGTTGAGATCCTCCAGCATCTCCTCCCGGGCCCTGCTCTTTGCCTGGCTTATGGCCAGTTGTAATGCCTTTTTCCCGGCGTTGTAGACGGCATACAACTGGCCCTCCATCTGCGCGTCGCGTTGGCGGCGACGTGTGGCCCTCGTGAATGCCCTCCTTGATTGAGAACATTGCTCTCGCAGGAGGGCAACTTCATCGCACCACCAATAGACTTGGTGGCGCCTTGGAGGTGGTCCCTGTACTTTGGGCATGGCAGCACCACAAATGCGCGAGACGGGTGTCCCGGAACTCGCTTGCTGCCTCATCAACCCCCGATGTTGTGGGGGTCGCGCCCCAGACAGCCACTATGGCTGTCTCCTCCGCAAGTTCTCGATCCAGCCTGGTGAGGGCCCATCGGGGAAAGGCAGAATGGCCTTGTCGTCTGAGGGTAGTCGAGTCGTTGGAGGTGGAAATCTCGAACCTAATATATTTATGGTCGGAGATAGTTTCCACCTCACTCAGCACCCGCCAGTTCCGAATCTTTCGTGCAAGGGCATAGGGGGGCGAACGAAAGGTCCACCACGGACCCCCCTGCCTTGCGTAGGCACGTAAATGACGTCCCCCGGTTAATAATAATAATAAATAAATAAATACCTGGGACAATGCACACCAAGATCATCTGACCCCAAACTAAGCAGAGCTTGTAATATGGGCCTCAGAGAGGGTAAAAACATCTGCCGAGGAGCGAGGGGGAGTCAGGTTGGCCCTGGGCTTGGGCTTCGGCGTTCGAGGTGCTGCTGGCTGCGCGCTTCTTGGCGCAGCAAAGGGCTGCGCCTTTTTCAGGGCAGCAACGGGCTGCGCCCTTTTCGGGGTAGCAGTGGGCTGCGCTGGTTTCGTCCGGGAGGTGGTTGGGGTTGGGGTGGATTTCTTCCCCTTCCCCTTCCCTGTTTTCGCCGCAGTTTGACAGCACCGCCGACGACTTTCTGTCTCGGATGAGCCGAGGCAGAAGTGCTGGCAACTGGTGGGGCATGCGAGGGTCCCGCTGTTTTTGGGCCCTTCCTTCTATTCTTCGCCGTCACTGCAATTGGAGCAGTTTCGGCTGGCGGCGGCATTTGCACTGAGGCGGCAGCCGCTGCCCTCTTCCTGTCCGCTGCCAACTAGGCCACCACTTGGTCGGTCTCCCTCCGGGTGGAATAGTCCCTCCGAAGGGCCTTCACCTCGACCTTGAGGTCATCGACTTCGCGCCGCAGGTTATTCTTTTCGACGCGGAGTCGACGGCACTCCTCCGATGTTGAGCGGTCTAGTGCCACATTAACAATTTTCCCGAGAAGTCGGGCGTTTTCCTTAACTTCCCATATGAAGGTACCTTTAACCTGCTAATCTGTAATTAACTTATGAAGGCTACTACTTATAAGGCCTTCCGACTTTTTTCACTTTATGATGTTAAGCCGGACAGTTCTCATTTTTCCGTGTCACGCATACTGTTTCAAACTAAATTAAAAGAAACTGGCAAAAGAAAATGTGATAAACTATTACAAAACTATTGTCCTTTCGAGACTTATCAAGTAATAAGTAAATTATGAACTGTCAGGACTCAGCGATATCATCATACGGCGAAAAGGGTTAAATAATATACTATTAAGAACCAAAGAGCATATAATAACTGTTAGGATCACCCAAAAGCAGAACGCAATGACACTTTAATCGAAAACCATTTCGAGGTATTTGTATTTTATACCTTATTTGAATATTTTAAAGGCAAAGGATCTAGGATATTTTTAATGAAAAATACGTTACCTTTCTGGGGTCAAATGAATGACCTCAGAGAGGCAACATTCAGGTTACAGGTACATTACGTTTTTAAACCGATTCGTTGCGATGTCCATTCTGGAAAACTTTTCGCCATGACTATAAACAAATTTTCTATATGACACGACTGTCGTGTCAACCGCCATAGAAGTTGATGGCACGCCTTTTGTGTCATCAGCCATGCAGAAAAACCCACATGCTACGGCCAACAGCGGCATCCCCATCCCCCACCAACACGCTGTTCGAGGTGGAGTTCGCTAACATCCGCGGACTCCATGCAAACCTCAACGCCGTCCATCAACACCTTGAGACGGCGAGGCCTGCGATGCTCTTTTTGACGGAAACACAGATAGGCCGCCCTTCCGATACGTCATACCTGCACTACCCCGGCTATGTGCTGGAAGAGTCCTTCCAACCTAAAGCCGGTGTATGTCTATTCGTCAGGGCGGACGTCTGCTGTAGCCGTCTCCGCTGCCTAGAAGACCCATCCTTCTCCACCCTCTGGGTGCACGTTGACCTGGGCTCCACAAGCCGGGTCTATGCGTGCATAAATAAATAAATATAAATAAATTAAACAGACCATGCAGGCCGAACTGCCCATGCGTTTGCTCTCACGCAAGACCTGACGCAATTGGTACACCAGCCCACCCTGGTACCAGATATTGTCGGTCATACACACTCCTTTTTGGACCTTCTGCTGACGAGTCACCCAGCCGGGTATAAAGTGTCGGTTGGTGCTCCATTGGGCTCCTCCGATCACTGTCTGGTTGGCGCAACAGTGCCTTGTGCAGCTCCCCAACAACCTGTGGAGGAGCCTTTAATAAAGCCACCAAGGCCACGAAGAGGGCTTACATTAGAGCAGACGCCCAGCGAATTGCACGTGTTGGCCAAGAACTCATCACGCACCCTACGGGTAGCCGCTCCTACTGGCGACTGGCTAAACACGTGCAATCTAACTTCTGCGTGCCTTCGCTGCCCCCACTGAGATTCCCTGATGGATCTTTGGCTCATCAGCCGCAAGAGAAAGCCGATTTACTGGCTAACCTCTTTGCCGCAAACTCTTGCATCGATGACTGCGGTGCTGCGCCGCCTGAAATTCCACATTGCGGCTCCACAATGCCTGATATTCGTATCAGGCAGCGTAAAGTGCGTGCCGAACTGCAGTCACTCGATGTCAGGAAAGCCAGTGGTGCTGTAGAAATGTGCAGCGGAGTTGTCTCCAGTGATCACTAGCCTGTATCGCCTCTCCTACAATTCGGGTCTTGTGCCGCTGTCTTGGAGGGAGGCGAACGTTCAACCAGTTCCCAAAAAAGGGGACCGGTCTGACCCTGCCAATTACCGTCCAATAGCCGTAACCTCAGTTTTAGCTAAAGTGTTTGAGCGGATAATAAACACGCAGCTCATCCGCTACCTAGAGGATCGCTCTCTCATTCACGACCGTCAGTACGGCTTCCGACCAAAACGGTCTACGGGTGATCTTTTAGCCTACGTAACACACATCTGGGGGGAGGCTATGGACAAGCATGGGAAATCTTTGGCCGTTAGCCTTGACATTGCCAAAGCTTTCGACCGTGTATGGCATCGTTCGCTTCTCTCCAAGCTTCCGGCATATGGTCTGCCACCTCGCCTATGCGACTGGGTCGCCGGATTTCTGGAGGGACGTAGAATACGTGTCCTTTGCGATGGTCGAAAATCACGCTTTCTCCAGATTAATGCCGGAGTGCTGCAGGGCTCCGTCTTGTCGCTGACGTTGTTTCTTCTGCATATCAATGACATGTTATCTCTTGGTAATATTTATTGCTATGCGGATGATAGCACGGTCCACGCGCGTTATTTCGAGCGCCCTGGGGCAAAGCAGACAGACATCGAGGAGGAGAGGCGAAGTCTTGTGGTTAAGCTTGGGGTGCATGCAATCTTGTAGAGTTCAATGCCATGAAAACGCAGGTGTGTGCATTCACAGCAAAGGCGTCGCCGTTCCTTTCCCATCCCACTCTTCAGAGCACCCCGCTACCGATTAAGGATAGCCTAAACATCCTTGGCATGGATTTTCGTAGCAACCTAAACCCGCAGGACTACATTGAGAGCGTCATTAGAACTGCATCCCATAAACTCTTTTCTTTTGAAGAGAAGAACCAAAATATCGTAATGTGGAGTCGACACTTGTCAAAAAGGATTTATTTAAGGATGAATGGGACTAATCGACCTATGCCAGGTAAAAATAACATGAACATCAAACCATGGAGTCCTGAACAGAGTGAGACGATTCTTCACGCCTGAGCAGCTCTGTCTCTTGTATAAGACACAAGTTCGCTCGTGCGTGGAATACTGCTCTCATCTCTAGGACGGTTCCGCCAAGTACCTACTCGAAGCTCTTGACAGGTTGCAGCGGCGTGCTATCCGTATTATTGGAAACCCCGAGGCAACTTTGACCTTTGAGCCTCTCCAATTGCATAGAGACATTGCCAGGCTAAGTGTTCTCTATCGCTTCTACAATGGGGAATGCTCTGACGAGTTATTCCAGCTTATCCCACCCTCACCTTTCCACTCCCGTACCACGCGTGCTGGACTCCGGCGTCACCCACACACAATTCAACATTTGTTGGCCCGAACTAAAAAGTTCGGTGACGCGTTTCTTTGTCGTACCATCCAGACGTGGAACGCTCTTCCAGCACATGTGTTTCCTTCCTCGTATAGTCCCGGGTTCTTCAAGCGGGGCGTTAAAAAAGCATTTCTGCAGGCCTTCAAAGTGAGGATGGCCAGCCCAGTGATTCGTTTGAATGACTGGGCTTGTCAACCTCATATCTGGACCTCACGACCGCTTTCCATCAGGTGGAGTGAGGTCATCTTGACGGGCAATATAAAAAAAAATGTTTTTTTCACATTTTCTCTGGTTTAGACTTGATTCATGTTTAGTGGACATCACACTACGGTAGTGTACGGCTCGATACATATTTTAAATTGTTTCTTATGAGGTTAAAAGAGAATACTGGTTCATCCCTTTATTTTGAATCGATTTATAACGTGGAGTGAAACCCGCCGTGTGCGTTGACTGCTCATAATTCGTTCGTTCTATTTTTTGCGCGGACGCCCACGCACTTTAATCCGCTAAGCTCGGCGAACGGCGAACAATTTTTGGTTCGGCGTACTTTTAGTCATTCGTGTGCGTTGCTCGATACAGTTTTGTAAGGGTCTCTCTATTTTGACGGAGAAAAAAGAGTACGCCACGGATCATCCCTCGTCTGCGCAGGGTTTTACTGGTTCTCCTATCTATAACAATCAACATTCTTTTTTCCATTTCATTTATTCACATATTACAGATATAAAGTGAAGGCTTCTAGAGTTATCCATGTAAGTACCAGATATTTGACGTGAGTCATCACGAATTTAATAAAAAAACAAAATAGGGTCATAAATAAAATTGCATTCTTGCCCCCAATTTCTTGGTGGATTATCTATCATCACTGACTAGCTCATGGATCCTGACATCTTTATGCCAATAAAACTGTTTATAAAATATATTGTAGATGTATACCTACAATATATTTCATAATTGATGTAATGTATTCACTAATTATTGTCAAAATGTTTTGTATCAATGTAGGCCAAAAAAATATTAAATAAAAAGCATAATACAGAAAACGTAAAAATAAACTTTATTGAATTTAAAACATAACTCTTTAATCGATTAGCTGTCATTAAATATGGAGTAATAGTAATAAATATTATTTATTATAATTAAAGTTACAAGAGGTGATAGGTCGTACGAGAACCGCGCCTGCGCGGGCGCCGGGCCGCGCGGGCTCGGTCGCTGCCCTGGAGGCGCGCACTCGGTGGTATATAATCATTTTGGAATGTTACTGGTAGTCTTCGTTTCTGCGGCAAACAAACATTTTTCCCATTAAAATGTTAGTTCACTAAAGATGATGACCATGTCATTACTTCCACAACACTCATTTGCCCCCCCCGCCGAGAGGGCTCATGTTAACGACTCATTTACGCTATATTGGGCTACAAAAGAAGCAAACTTCATAAAAGCATTTTTGTAGCATTTCTACTATTATTCGACTAGTAGCGAGTACTACTCTGTAGCTAATGACTTCTATCGTTGGAAATGATTGAGCGTACGGTGCGTTTCCACTTTTGCAGTCGTACGAGACTACCCCCTTTCTCCCACTATCAAGCGCGATTATCTCACCGCAAGTGTAAACGCACCATGGTGTTACACTAAATACAATTTTAAGATAACTAAGTTTTGCTTGTATGTTTGAAAGTGTCGCATAAAATCATTAATCGTAACGAATGCGTTCAGCTGTAGGAAACGTGGTAACCATGCAGGATAAGCAAGAAAAAAGGCCAATAGTTGTCATATTATTCATTTATTACTGACACCGATACAGAAAGGAAATAAAATATAAATCTCACGAGGCAAACGCGTTATGTGTAATGAACATCTACGCACTATAGACATAACGACTGTTGGATATAAAAATAAGAACTTACATAACCCTAGGACCTAATTAACTTTTTATTTATGCAAACTACATTACAAATTATCGATCTTACTTGTGAATAATGTAATTAGCTACATGTTGCGCCAACATTCTAATGTTGGCGGGTATGTGCCTGCGTGGGCGGCGCCGGGCGTGAGATACAACTAACGGTGCGTCTTACCAGCGGAAGACATTGGGAGACCATCGCCACCTCTCACTCACTTTTAAACAAGAGTGAGTGAGAGGGAGATTCAGACTCGCGAGAGTCTACAGGCACCATTATATTAAATACGGCTAGGCAATGAACTCTGGGCCTGATTCTCGCGCAACCGATAAATATCATGAACACTGCCAAGTATCTTCTTAATATAAATTTGCTCAGGCAGTAAGTTAGCATAAACTCCACAGTTCCTAAAAGATAAATATCATATCTGACAGCACAAGAGGGCAAATTTAAATCAGTAGATACTTAAACAATTCTTGTGATCTTTAATTGTAATATTATAATATCAGAAGCGCGAGACTCATGCCCCGTAAGTGCCGTTGCTGTTTTACATTGACCACATTAATTTAAGATAAATATTCTAGCGTGTTGGCAATTAGCTAATGACCTCACCGTGAAGATATATAATGGAATCAAAAATAGTGTCTATCAAATTCATTACAAGTCAAGATGAAAACTACCAAGCTGAGAACTTCGTATTTTCTTGCCTTTGCCCTTTTGTTTTGAGTGCCACTATTTACAGATAACTACTTTCCTTTTAACATTACCAAGTGTTTTTGTAAAATACTCATAAGTACAACATTAAACATTGTGTAGACAGTCTTTTAGCATTAGAATAGTTATAATTTTAATAACGCGTTTTTACCATGTTGTTTGCCCCGTAAAAAAACCCGTAATTAATAATTGGCGTGGCATTTTTAGCAAGCAGGGACATATTAAATAAACAAAATACTATTGAATTATATCATGGTGTTATCATGTTATTATTTGCTTTACAATTATGTGAAGCAAAACTAGAGATTGATCATGGTATATTGAAAATATCAGGATATATTAAATGTCATATAAATGGTATCAGTGAAACCATAGAACTCAATGGTACTAAATATATTAACCCAGGTTTTGTGATTGGGCTGCTGAATTGGAAGTGTGACAATTAGTATGGAAGTGAGGTTGTTGATGTGGAGTGTGAAGATTGTGGACTTTACTGAAGAACTTAAGAAGACTTTAAGAATTCATGGGTTTTACCAGCATTTGGTATTGTAACTGCCTTAATGTTATTGATGATAATTGCATTATGTTTCATAACATGTTTCAAAAAAACATTTAATAAGTGCTTTATATGGCTGGTTTGGTGGTACCTGACTAGAAATTATAGAGTTAGGGAGAAGAAAGTTTGCAGGCTGAACAAGATGACTGGGACTAACAACCCTATAATGTTTCAGCTTATCCTAACTAGAACTGACAAACTGAATGAGATGATAATGGAATCCAGAATGAATATAAGGAAAATAATTGCAGGAGATGAGCCTATATATGAGGCATTATGTCAGAAGGAGTATGAGGCAAACAAATTTAGTGCTGACTTAGAAAGAAAGGTTATATATAACAAGCATCATAAAGTCAGGGAAAGTGCAGCAAAAGCACTTGTTGTAGGGCTTGCTGTGCAATCTGCAACTGCACCTGTCTATGGCTGGGGCAAAACCCTTTACTCGTCCTCCAGTGGTAAGATATGTGACAACACAGAGTGCACAAGAGTTAATATGTATTCCATGCCTATTCAAACAGGGTCTACTATATGCTTCAATACTGTTTATGGTGAACAGATAGAGATGAGCATTTAAAACTCACAGGCTGTCACAAGATATAATGCAGCATATTATGCATGTAGCACAAAATAAAGAGTTTACAGAAGGACCGCTCGCACCTTTTTCCAAAACTTGCGTGAACTGCCCAGGTTTACTACTATATTCGCTCTGAATTTTTAAAATGAAATAAGTAAGTTATACCTACTTGACAGAACCGGCCAAAAACAAAATTCATCATGTGAAAAAATTGCACCAAGTTCGACAAAAACCAAAACACTCGCCACAGTGCGACTTTCCGACTCACCGAAACTCACTGATTTCACTTGGACACTTAAAAACTAATTGCTGCTGCTTCTCTTTTTAACACCTAATAAGCTGACAAATAGTATTCGATCTAAATCATATAACTATTCTAATGTTTGTCTTTTAGCAATTCTAATTAAGCCTTCTTGCCTTTCGGAAATGATAATAGTATCCCCCTTAACAAATTGATATATATACATCGTATTCGTAATGAATACACACATCTACGTTAACCAAAAAGAATCTGAAAATAATAACTATACAGTCATGTAAAACAGCAACAGCTTACGAAAAGAAACGAGACAATAATAGCCATCTCACTCACTCCCACCTGTTAACCGTCATCCAATGACAGTAGGATGTTACACTAATGAAACTTGATTGATACAGACACTCCTCTAAAGAGCTATGTACAGTGAAGTATATCTTTGTTACTCCAGAACACATACCTAGTTCAGGCAACGTGAGCCAAACCCCGAGGATAAAATGAAGCTACACAAGCATGAAAGTTAGATTTAGAAACAGAAGGAACACATAACTTCAAACTGCGAGGTAACATAGTATCAGTGTTTGTAAATAGCTATTGTACTCGGTGATAACCTCGCAGTAAGAACAAGCTTAGGATATGGATTGGTCAAGATATCAAACAGACAGCACGTAATTTAGACAGGTCCTTGTCAACGTTGGATAGGCGTTATTTATCTCGGTCGGAAAGGGAGTATACACCACGGCACATTTGAGCACAAGACATTCTGTATTTACTCTAAATATAAATATCAATAAAATAAGGAAATTGCCATGGTTTGATTTTTAAAATCTAAATGCATAACACATGGTCTGTTCTCTTTACGTTGATTTGATTTTGGCTTGAATGAAATGCTCTGTAAAATATGGTCACCTTCAACGTTAATCAGTTAGCATTATTGGGCGAATGGATGGAATATTTAGTGTTCCATTCGCCATTCTCACTTTCTGGACTTAGTAAAGCCGTGATTACTTTAAGTCAACAATGACTTCGGTCTGATTCGAGGCAAGGGAATTTTAGCGCACTCGAAACGCGTTTCGCTGTAAGTGTTGAAAAAGCGAATCGCGCCGTAAGGTTTGTGTTGTGTTCAGTAGAATCACTTCAGAGCCTGTCAGAGCTGATGACAATCAGCTAGCCTCCGTGGCGCGTGCCGTGGTGCAAGGAGGTCTGTATCGGTGCGCGCGGGCCTAGCGTTTACCGTTGTTGTAGGAGGAGACACTGCGCATCGGGGCCTTGAAGTTGGCAGCGGCCTGCTGCTGGATCTGGTACGAGAGAGGGTGGATCTTGAACCCGTACAACCTAGTGGAAAAATCAGTGTTAAATATTGATGATATATGCCCCTGAACTCTTCTGCGTTCGGCAAAATAAGTGCAAACATCAGCATAATCATTAAAAATAAATAAATAAATATGCGCCAGATAACACACCACTTGTGGTCTCGAAGTAGGGATAAATATCCCTGTGTTACTTACGAGGTACCAGACAAGGAATTTAGCCACTCTGAACTGAGCCAATTTAGAAAAGATAGTTTCCTGAATTGGCTCAAACGGGAATCGAACTCAGGACACCATGCAAGTCAAGGCGAGACCGTGCTTCAGCGCTGTGAGCCAACCGTGTCGTCAAAAGTATGCATGCGGTTTGTAAAGAGGCGACAGGGGTATGCTTGTGCATTCCCCAGTTCCTATCGGGATTCCGTTAGCGATCTGCCTCACCTAGGCACGAATTGCGACGCCGGACGCTTGGGGCGGTACTCCGGGTGCACCATGAACACCATGTGTGGGAAGCCGGTGCCGAAGTACGCGCCGTCCGTGTGGTGGTGGCGCGACGACTTGGGCGTGTACACGTCCATGCAGCGCGGGCAGTACAGCTTCACCATTGCTTCGCCGGGCACGTCAGACAAACCTGTACGAGCAATGGACAATTGTTATCATTCTGTCTGAGTAGCCACTTACACAAGCACCAGCAAGAAATATAAATAAATAAATATGCGCCCGACAACACACCTCATGTCATGGTCTCGAAGTAGGGATAAA
Organism: Udea olivalis; assembly: GCA_947369235.1. Taxonomy (NCBI): domain Eukaryota; kingdom Metazoa; phylum Arthropoda; class Insecta; order Lepidoptera; family Crambidae; genus Udea; species Udea olivalis. Next base: position 2,673,999 of record OX376342.1, read on the forward strand.
TATCCCTGTTTTGCAAAGCGCCAGACATGGAATTAAGACAGGGGTGTCTCCCAGCACACCCAAACCGGAGTCAATTTAGAAAAGATCGTTTCCTGAATTGGCCCGACCGGGAATCGAAACCAGGACACTACGGAAATCGAGGCGTAAAACCGTGCTACAGTGCACTACTGGTAAAAGTTTATAGTTTGCAATCAGCTATATATCAATTTGTAGCTACAAAAACCAGCTACAGTTTGGTGTTAGTGGCTTTTTGATACGCTTAGGCTATAGCAAGTTATAAGGATAAATTGTTCAAAATAATTTAATAACGGCTGGCGACGCATCGGTGGCCGGGTCAGTGATTCATCCTTGTGCGATGGTAACTAGTGCTACGCGGCGGCCGGAGCTACGTCATTCGCGCGGTGCTACAGAGTGGGCGTACCCCCACGAGATACGCGTACCGCTCGCTACAATAATACAACTGGCCTAGCGATGGCAGCTTTGAATTTGAAAAAAACACGCCGTAATGGACGAAGATGATAATCGAATGAAATGCTCTCTGTGTAAGTGCAATTACGATTTATTATGCGCAAATTTTACAGAGCAGGCCTATAGTGCTCTTACCGATTCTTTTATGTGTGAATGGCTGTGCATTGAGTGCCGTAGCAAACAACGTGCAGGAGACAACACTAATACACCGTTGCGCCAGATTAACACTACGCCCAACAAAACAAGCATTGCGTCGGGAACTCCTGTGTGCGGGTTTGAGAATGTTACTCTGCGTGCTTAAGAAACAAAAGCCAGCCCAGAGCAAGATAACAGAAAAACCTTTACAATGCCCGTCTCAACAGGTAATCCGGAGAATTATCAGGGAAGAAATACAAACGGCTACAGACGATTGCTTGAAATCTGTTGTAAGTGAACTTTTTGCGGCGCAATTATCGCCTCTTACGGGCTCTGGTGGACTAAAGGAGTTGCTCACCACGATTGCTAATCTGGGAGATAAACTTACTGCGATGGAAGAGAAACTCACCAACCACATGTCTGTGTCACCAGAACAGACTATCTCTGGGGACAAATCTACGATCAGGATTGACTTAGAGCAGCCCTGTCCTGCTCCTGCTGCAGTTGCAAGTGATAACCCAGCTGATACTAGTTTCCGCAACAAGTGTTCTCACATAAGTCCTATTTTAAAGAAATCTAAGCCCAAAGGCAAAAAATCGCGCAGAAGTGGAGCAGATTTGTCATTAGAGCAGCCAGCAAAATCAAAAATGCAAAATGTCGAAATCTCAGTGACTTCAACTGAATCGCAGACACAGACGTCATCAGTGCCTCTTCCCGCTGCTGCGCAAAAGAGCCTAACTGAACCCGAAGAAAAGTTGTGTGAAATCCCTCGCAAAAGTTATCGGCATTCGCTGTCTGCCGCGCTACGAGGCACAGCAGCCCCAGGCGCAACACTGTTGCAGGCATCTGAGCCTTCACCTCTATTATGTCAAGCTGGGCACGTCGGAGGAGCAGGTACGTGAACCTTAAAAGTATTTGTGGTAGTGATGTGTGTACGGTTGAGACTTTAAAATCAAGAGGAAACTATGCATCTTTCAAACTTGGTGTACCGGTGAGATTATCCGAAATTATTCTGGCTGCTGAGAACTGGGCCGAAGACATATGCGTGAGGCCATGGAAACTGAATTTTCGAGCCAAAAATGGTACCTTTCTCGAAAAGTAAATCTGATTCGGTCACCAGCAAATTCCGTACGAAGAAAATTACTTTAGAAATGGTTTACCAGAACGTGCGCAGGCTAAAAACTGAACTCCGTTACTCTGCTACGGTTTTGTTCAAATTTATATCTTGCAGATATTCAGTGGAATTTGGATCCAGTTTCTTTTTTCTAAATATTCATATACGTTAAAAGCCATTTGCTTGCACTGGCTATTAATTTTATGTCCGAAGATATTTCGACTCATCTTGAGAATGTAATCTCATGTATAACTGTCGTAAAGCGTCCTGAACTATCAACAAGAGTGATCGCTAACCGTGTAGCGAGCGTACTGAGTTGTTACAAAAATGCACCTGCCGCCCGCACCTCTCTCGGTCCCCGTTGTCGCCCTACCCCCGCACACCTGTACCGCGCAGGCGAGGACTGATTTAGACGGTCGTACTATAGTTCTATTGTCTGGAATCCTCATGAGTCCTCATATATCCTTCTTGTGGAAAAAGTCCAAAAAGCTTTTTTAAGGTTTCTTTACAAAAAATTAAATAATTATTACCCTTTTCTTTACCCAACGAGTTTCCTGCTGGGCACATTAGGTTTTAATTCGTTACAAGTAAGACAGAATTGGCATTTACTTTTATTTATATGTCGCAGTCTGCGTGGTGAGTCAGACTGCCCTCAGCTTGTGGCTAGTTTGTGTAAATTGTTCGTGCCAAACAACTACATGCGTGCTCGTCGGCATGTATTGTTCGCATTGCCCTCAACGCGAACTGTGGCTCTCAGGCACTGTCCTCTTATGGAAGGGCTTGCCCAACTAAACAGGCTTCTCAAAACGGAACCTGGGTCTCTGTGTGATGTGTTTGCGGATAGGCCTGTCAGATTGATGAATGCTTGTTTATTGTTTTGTGAAAGGGAAGTATGAATGAATATGTAGTTGTTAAATTGTACAATGATTTGGTTTTTTATACTGTTATGTTGTGCAATTTTTGTGTTAATAAATAAATAAATCATACAAAATCAAACTCGCGTACTCGGGCCCTCATAGCGCGTATTCGCTCGAACCGGTAGTGGTGAGTCAGGATCTATAATAGTATGAATTATTCGCGCTATAAGCCATCAACGTTCATACGAGTTGTGTGTGGCAAAAGAAGCGCCTTTATGCGCTTCCAAAAACAAGCTTATACGCGCGTATAAAACGCTAGTACCTACCCGCGTCCGAAAATGCTTTTAGATAGCTAACTTATTATGTAAGGAAATTATGGTCAAAGTTTAAACCACTATGAGTTTGACTGACTTGCCAGCTAATCAGTGGTGACTGCCTGACTAAGCAGTGTCATTGCTCACAGTGTCATTATTACCAGTACTTCACATTACAATAATTATTTTCCACGAACTGCCCAGACTTCCTTCTGTCGAATGTTTGACAGCTAGTGTCCACTAACACATCTTGCCCGCTTTTTTCCGACTTGATTTACATAAATCACTCTTTAATCAGGCAAATACCACACATACATTTTAAATCATAACATTAATCGGATTACTCAGATCAAATATTCAATTTACGTCAATGTCACTCAAATTATTCAAATTACAATAAATTAAATGAAAAATTACAAAATAAAAATCAAAAATGTCACACAAATTAAATCAAATATTAAAATTTATTAGTAAATTCTTTTCGGCATTACATTGTAATATAACGTGTTACTGTTTACATGTTTTTCACCACAATACCGAATATGAAAAGTCCGGTCTCTCATCTATCATGGCCAGAACAGTGTTGGAGCTGGCCCAAACTCTGCGTACCAACGATGCTGCTCTTTTGCGCATAGTTGTGTGAAAGCAGTCGACGCGCGCTTCCGCACACATATCCGAGGCACTGCAGAATCGGGGCAGCTCCATCACCGCTCTGAATGCATTTTGAATTGAACGCGGAGAGCGCTGTAGGCTTTCGCCGTATAATTAGTAAGCTGCACGTATAAAGGAAGGTACAATATGCTCTAAAGAGTGTAGCTTTGACCCCTTTTGAGCAGCGTGAAAACCTGCGAGCTATCATGTTCGCTCTGACTAACAGCGCCCTCCGCTCCCGCTCCATATCGGCGTGATCGTCAAGGTTGGCGGTGAGTATGTGCCCCAAATATTAAAATTCAGTGACTCTTTGTAGAGGAATGACTGGGGGAACAGCGTCTGGGCACTTCGCACCAACAGCCTCGAAGACCATGAGCTGGCTATTACCAACATTATAGAACAAGCCGTGACCAGATGCATATTCCTCACATGAACGTATCAGCTTCCTCAGACCGCGTCAACATGGCATCCAACACGGCGACTGCTGCGAGCCACAATCAGATCATTGGCATATAAATTACCTAAACAGGATTGGAGAGGTCAAACCACCCTGTCGAACTTCACACTCAAGCCTATATGTGTCTGACACTGCGCCTGCCCACCTGACGGTGTTGGTGTGCGTACCAATACTGGAACACTTTGATAAGTTCCTGAGGTAGATTTATGCCCCGGAGCTTGTCCCACAACAGGTTATAGCCTACACGCTCAAAGGCCTTCGACAGATCGAGAAAACATGCATACACAGGCGTATTCCGATCAGTATAATATTTGACGGTCTGCTTCAAGCACACTATGGCGCTTTTAGTGGACAATCGAGGACGAAAACCGAACTGATTGTCATGGAGCTCAGCATATTTATTTAACTGAGCGTTAAGCAGAGGTTTTTGCTATAATAGTAGCTAACGAGATAGGCCTATAGTTACTTTTATCTGTCAAATCACTCGTTTTATTCTCCAGCATAGGCACTACTAACGTTTTCATAAAAGCCTCGGGCAAATACGAGTGGCCTCCACAAAGGTAGAAAAACATGGCCAGGACTCTGGCGATGTGTGGTCCAGCATGCTGCAGGTGCTAGATGCTGAGCCCATCATGCCCAGGGGATTTGCCTCTGGCCATGGATTTTATAACTCCTGTCACTTCTTTAGCCAGATAACGCGTACCTACCGTTTGACCTTTCAAATCAGCATTGGGCACCCTGACACACTCGCTCGTGACTCGCTTCGAGAAGTATTCAAAGAGATAGATATTTTAACGGTGTACTCTCAATTTATTTATGATAATGTAGTATATGTCTGTAAAAACTTGCATCTCTTCAAGAAAAACAGTGATGTTCATAAACTAAATACTAGAAATAAAAATAAACTCGTAACTCCCAGTCTAAGACTGCATAAGGTAGGGAAATCATTTGTTGGTCAATGTGTTAAATATTTTAATAAGATTCCGCAAACTCTCGTCGAACTGCCTCTTCACCAGTTTAAGTCACAAATTAAAGCTAAGTTAATGAAGCGAGGTTATTATAGTTTTGAGGATTTCTTAAATGATAAGAATTTGTGGTCATCTTAGGTATAATCTGCTCCTCTGCACACTTTTTTGTTATGACTTTACTCTGTCAATTCAATTTTTGTGTTAAAAAACATTCAAAAGAGTAACCATCGAGTTTCTTGCCGTAGTCTTCTCGATCGGAAACAACCTCCGAACCGGTGGTAGAGTCACATTATGTTTAATTATGATATTTACTATCATAGTGTTATTTTATGTAAGTTTATTTTAGTATATTTTTGCTTTATTTTTTTTTTGTAACTATATGACTTGTCATAAGTACTTTCTATAAGTCTATATGAATAAAGATATTTTTCACGTTTACTATTTACTTTTAGAACAAACAAACAATCAAATCTTTCCTCTAAATTATATTAGTATGGAAAAGTTAGTGTTCCCATTATAGTCTACACAAACTGTAAGATGAAAATGATTGAATAAACAACATTTATACGATACGATTGGCGTAGTGCGTTGTAGCACGGTTTCTCTCTTTCCGTAGGTCCCTGGTTCGATCCCCGGTCGGGTCAATTCATGTAACGATCTTTTCTGAATTGACTCGGGTCTAGGTGTGCTGGGAGAGCCTCTGGTTTATTTCCTTGTGTAGTACCATGTTTAACAGGGATATTAATCCCTACTTCGGACCATTACAAGAGGTGTGTTGTCTGGCGCATATACCATATTATATATTATGTCATAAGAATAAACTGAATACTCAAATGGCTAGGTAACCAGCTTCTCAGACCGATCTTTATTACAAATAGTCGAATAAACTTCAAAAGAGTTCGCAGGATATTACACCTAGTTTTAATTGGGACTTTTAAGGACACTTTTCAGCAACACAAACATATACAAAATCAGGTTTTGAACTGCCTTGTCTTAACTATACATAGTGTTTATCATAGAGGAATAATTGTGAAGGTAACCAGAATTTCAAAACAACACAAAGCTAAGAACTGCTGCTGATTGATATAATTAACTCGTTGTACTTACTAATATTTATCCACACATTAGGTATTGTTTAATTTAATTAAATATCAATTGGTTAGGTTATTATGTCATTATTATCCAAACCACCAAAAATACTATCTGAGCCTCTAAATATTCTAAAATCAGTGTTTTGTGGCCAACATTATTAATTCTGGATTTCTAGGGTGCAATTTAGTATTTTTAGTTGCTCAGTTTATTTATTTGGTACACAAAATAAATTGCCTTACTACATGATGAATGTCTAATCTTAACTAAGCTAAAAACTAGAGTAGAATTCTTTAACATCTGTACACGGCATGCCATGCAATATTGCAGACTTAAGGTCATAAGGACTTACTTAAGGGTTATTAACACTATTCATAGTTTTAAGAAACCATGCATGTGTTAACCAGACACAAATACATACCAAGTGGAAGCATAGGTTGACACTCGCAGTAAACACGAGGGCAGTGTCCAAAATCGCCAGCTTGAAACTTTTCCAGCATCTGCCCAATGCCTCTGCAAAATAATACATGCTAGTAGAGATTCGCCCGAACACGAATTCAGCAATTCGGTTAATATGTCGAATTATTACCGAATGTTCAAATTATTGATAATATTTAAAAAAAGCAACTTATTACTAAATTAGTGTGTAAGTAAATGAAGGAAACACTATTTTGTGTGCTAATTATTTATTGTCAAATTGACAATCAATTTAAATAAAATGTTAATCAAATAAACTTCTTCCTTTTTTAGGAAATGGTTATAAAAATCTAAATTAAATGAGAATGCCCATGGGTAGGCCCACAATACACATGGTGCCACAAGTTTGTTACTTCAATAATTACTTTTTTTATTTTAACTGTTTCATTTTTAATAATAGTTTTATTCCTATTTAAAGGCAAGCAACGTATCGGTGACACCTCTGGTGTTGCAGTTGTCCATGGACGGAGGTGATCACCACAGTCATCAGCGGTCTATCCCGGTGGTGACACCACACTAGTGTGTGGGGTCCCAGGGTCCGCCTTTCTTATTTTCTTGGCCCACTTCGCGCGGTCTTGTGCATCCTCAGTGGTGAGTCTGTTGGCACGCATGTCACCCTTGACGACGTCGAGCCACCGCTTCTTGGGTCGACCTCTTCTACCGGTACCTGGCAGGGGCAGCATGGCCAGACATTTATTGCCCACGTAGTTTGCCGATCTCCGTAAGACAAGACCATACCAACGAAGGCGGCACTCCTGCAGCTTATCTGCGATGTCACGAACACGGAGGCTACCGCGGATGAGGGTGTTTCGCAAGCGATCTTTGCGTGAGACTCCACACATCCACCGCAGCATCTTCATTTCCGTGACGCGCAGCTGCTGCTTGTGTCGCTCTAGTAACGGCCATGTATCACTGCCATATAAAAGGACAGGCCTAATGACGGTTTTACAGACCTGCCCCTTTAGCTCGATCGGCATTTTGTGACCCACAAATGACACCAGTCACCTCAGGCCATTTGACCCAAGCCGCGGAAATTCGGGCTCTGACGTCGCGGTCGATTTCCCCGGACGCGCTTAACACAGATCTCAGGTATTTGACACGGTCCGTGCGCTCGACGACGCACGTCAACGCCTATGCGGACGGACTGGGGATCTGTGATGTTGCAGGCTATGTACTCCGTTTTCGCAACATTAATTTTTCAGACCGCCGTTTTCAAGTGAATTCCTCCACTTATTCACCCGTTGTACCCAATCGTCCCCTATCCGAATCTGCCAGCGCAATATCATCAGCATACATGAGCAACCAGGGTGGTTGCTCGTGGTGGTCTCGAATGCTGTTTGACAGAACGTCTAATATTACGCTGAATTAGTCTCTGCTCTATCACCGTTGAAGAAGCGTGTCACCAACCGCAGTCCTAACTATGGAACTGGAATCGTGGTACATGTCTGTGATAATGTCAATAAAGACTTGGGAACGGCCCTGGACCGCAGCGCCCAGCCGATCATCTCACGAGGGACACATTCGAAGGCCTTCTGCATGTCTAAGAAAAGGAGATGAGCGGGGGCAAATATGGGGTCCATGGTCCCGCAACCCGGTCGAAACCCATACTGACACTTCTGTCGAATCCGAGAGTCCACAATGCGCTCGAGGAGCTTCATGGTGTGGGACATCACCTTTATGCCGCGATAATTGCTGCACTTCTGCACCGAGCCCTTGCCCTTGAAGACCGGCGTGATGATGCTTAGTCTCCATTGGTCAGGTATCTTCCCGGTGAGGAGAATGCGGTTGAAAAGGTGGGTAAGTATGCCCACACCACGAGAGCCCATCGATTTCCACGCTTCGATAGCGACTCCATCGGGTCACAGCTTTCTGGTTCTTCATGCGGCGAAGAGCCGACTGGACTTCATCAAGATCTACCGGGGGCACTAGTCCCTGATTCGGAGGGAGTTCAGGTGGCTGCACCTATTTGTGCTGCTTGTTGAGCAGCTCGTGAAAATTAGAGCGCCATCTCTTCTTCACCACGCGGTCCTCGCATAGCAGGTTACCGAGAGTGTCATTTACACAGCGGCACATGGAAATTTCATGGGCCACTTCGACTCTCGAACGTACCAACATGTAAACGAGCTTCTGCCCCTCAGACGACTCCAACTTATCGTACAAAGGACGTAAGTGGTCACGTCTGGCTCTGGCTACAGCTCATTTAAAGGCACGTTTGGCATTCCTGTACGCGGCGCGATCTTCTGGTGATTTGGACGCTTTGAAGAGGGTTTTCTGTACCCTGATCTCCTTCTGAACTGCTTCGTTCCACCACCAGGTCGCTTTGTCAAGCCTACGCCCACCCTGAGACGCACCCAACGCCACCCTCGCCGCCCTGGTGATAGCTGCCTTACACCTATCCCAGAGCTGTTGCCCGGACCCACTATCCGCTGCGATGCACAGGTCATCGACAACGGCAGCAAAGTCATGGGATCTACATGGCTCCTTCAAGCAGCCCCCACCTGGTCAGGGGCGGGCAGCGCTCTCGGCATTTGCCTCGAGGCTTCACTCGCAGGCCCATCACAAGTAGACGGTGTTGGGCAGTAAGACTCTCTCCGGGTATGACCTTACAGTTAGCTACCTTGCCGATCTGGGGTCTCCTGGTGAGAAAGTAGTCGATCAGGGTTGCGCTCCTACCGCTCTTGTAGGTGATCAGATGCTCGGGACTCTTTTTGAAGAGCGAGTTCACGACGGCCAAGTCGGCAGCCATACACCTCCGGAGAATCACTTCGCCTTCAGCGTTACGACTGCCAAAACCACCGTGAACACGCCCGTATTCCTCACACTGTTCACCCACATGACCGTTCAGATCGCCACCCAGAACGAACCCTTGGGACAATGGAATAATGCATAGGAATTGGTCAATTTGCTCCCAAAACAGTGCCTTATACGAATCGCTAAAACCGACCTGCGGGGCGTAGGCACTTATCAAATTGGTTGTGACCTCACGACCACAAGGCGGCCACTAACACGATTTACTTCCAAGACACTATTTTGGAATTCCTCGGACAGCACTACCCCCACTCCATTGGCCCCACCAAGAGAACCCGCGTAGATCAGCTTGTAGCCGTGCCCGATGTTCCGGGACCTGTTGCCTCAACAGCGAGTCTCCTGCAGGAACACCATAACACGATTTACTTCCAAGACACTATTTTGGAATTCCTCGGACAGCACTACCCCCACTCCATTGGCCCCACCAGGAGAACCCGCGTAGATCAGCTTGTAGCCGTGCCCGATGTTGCCTCAACAGCGAGTCTCCTGCAGGAACACCACGGCCACCCTCCGCCTGGCGAGCACATCGGCCAGCTGGCGAGCGCGTCCCGTTAGCGTGCCAACGTTCCACGATGCGAAGCGGACCTTCCTCTGGACTAATGTCTTTAACCGGGCCCGCCCATGGCCCGGTGGCCCTAACCCACTTAACACAGGAGTAGGGCGATCCCCCTGCGCGTCGTTTTCCGGCGACGCCCTATCCAAGTCGGGTACTTTTCGCTGACTGTCCATTTTTGTTGGCTTGAGTTGGCTTTACAGGAGCGACTGCCATCTGACCTCCCAACCCATAAAGGGGAGCCGTCGCCAGAGCCTCCTTTGGTGATCAGCAGGGTGCCCCAGCTTGCAGGCGAGGTTGGCTTGGGCCCGAAGATGTTGGAGGACGTGCCATTTGTTGCACATGCTATTCCATACTAAAACCTAAGCGAATACGCCAGATGTACGGAAGGGGCGACACAATTTATAGATAGTAATATTTGATGAGTATGTTTATGAAAATGAAGAATAAAAAGTCTAATTAAAGTTGTCTTTATTTGTACAATTTCATTTTCTCTCCCGTCCTTTACCTATTCAAAATACTCATCATTTTTGCTACTCAAAATAAAAATTGCCGCAAACTGCAGAGAGTTAACTAAAATTAATAAGAAAAATAAGCTATTTATATTGAGGGACAATAAATTTGATACCGATACAAACTTCCATAGTCACGTGGGCATTCTCCTTTCTATGAAGTTAACAATTTTAAGAACATTGCTTTGTGTAATTTTTTAACAGATTTGAAAACAATTAATAAATGCCTTAGTAACAAATATTACTTTGCAACATAAATACTAGGAATTGATATACATAACTATTTGTAGTTTATTATATATGTAGACAGGCCCTGCTCCAGAATACCAGGAAACAGTCTCTGCAGTCTTGTATTGCAGCAATACAGGCTGAGGCAGTGGCCCGATTAGCTAATTTTAATTTTGTAGATTTTTTATTTCTGGTTTATTGCATTACAACAATTAAAAAATATATCTTTTGCAACAGACATTAGTTCACATATGAAAAAAATATACAAATTTGAGGAAACTTAAACTAAAAATCAACATTCAAGCGAGAGCGGTGGCGCCTTGGGCAGAGGTGGCAAACGCCGCCCGGCCTCTGCAGATTGCCGCACCGGCGTGTAAAAACCTGCTTACCACGCGGAATTGAACCGAATGATTTGGCCGAATATTTGGTTGGTATTCTGCCAAACATTCGTATTTAGTTGAACCTACATTGGGCGCCACTCTACTTAATAGCATTAAAGTCTCTATGTTATGTCTCTATTGTTTGCAGAGTTGTTTAAATTACAGAGTTCTTACAGCAAGTCATGTTTTAAAACCCTTATCTATACTAATATTATAAAGAGGAAAGATTTGATTGTTTGTTTGTATTGAATAGGCTCGAAACTACTGGACCGATTTTATATGAAGCAACTTTATCAAGGAACAAAGGTAATTTTTTATTTTAATTCAACAAAACATTCAGTGAAATATTTTTCACTTTATTATTATAAAGTCAGAGAAACATGTGTTAGATGTGCTGCTTTACTAACGCTGCATGCAATTACTTTTGAAGGACAAAGTCTATTGAGGCAGCTAGTTTTGTATAAAGCAGATAATATGCAGTTATAATATCAATTGCATCAGGAACTCAAGACTGTTATAAGTTTGAATACCTGACACATTATTTCTGGGTAAAAAATGAAACTCACCGATTTGTCAGAATGTAGCGGGCATGAATTAGCCCATATAAGATCTCAGAAGCCTGTTCTACTAGGTCTGACTGATTGGGGTTGTCATCCAGATCATCATCTTAAACAATAATCATACATTATAACACAGAGTATACTTTTGGACATCATTCACCTCAATTCTAAGTAGAATTAAGTGTATTAAATATAATTAACATTTTGTATTGATAGAATAGAATAAATCTTTACTTAAATTACTGCCAATGTATTTGTTGGCCTGATTATCCAAAATTTAGAATTTGTGTGCTCCAATACCTAGCAAGCATTAGGGAATGCGTTCTTCACATATTTAAGAAAAATATAAGAACATCTAATCATACATAATGAGTATGGACAAAAGTAAACAGTAGCTTACCAGCTTCCAGGTCAAGAATCATATCCAAGGCTTGTCTGTAGTGTGGCACTTGCTCGTTTAGCCCAGTCAAGTTGAATTTATCATTTATATAGTCTTCATCAACCTGTATGTGAAGAAGTTTGATCAATTCGCCCCGCCAATACAACAGACCCCCATGATTACACACTACTACTACTTCACTCGGACCGTCATTCTTACCTCGCAGAAAAACTCATTGCCCCGCAAAGTGCAGAACCAGGAAATCCAGGATACCTCCTCAGAGCTGCTCATTTTTCTAAAATTACCAAAATACCAATTCTGAGTACACAATGGTCACAGCATTACACGCCTATGAATGCACACTGTTAGAAACACAAAAATACATATTTCTAGTATTTTATTATAGTTTATTACGACACATATTATTTATCACAAGAAGTGTTACCCGAGGACAAGGTTTTTTAATGAATTAACGCAAAAATACTTAAAATTTAGACTTGAACAAACCTTTTCGTGCCTTGATTAGCCACGCTTGACGGGCGGGATGCGGGGGAGGGGAAAGAAAAGAAAAATAATCTGTCAAAATCGTAGACAGTTAGACTTTGTTTATGGTCGATAATTTCGACCTCTACTTCTCTTTGGTCATTGGTGATTAAAGATTAAGTCTAGTAACCACAGAACTTTCACCACTAAACAGCAAAAACGGCTTTAATTTACCCAATTTTAAATAATATCGCATATATTTTAAAACTTAAAAGGAAGAAGGACTTATGTAAGTTGAACTCGACTGCTAGTCGTTCGCATTTGGACTTGTTGAGCTTGTCGTCATCCAAACGCGGTGCACTAATCCACATCAATCGCTTTCTAAATTGCGGTTTTCTTGTAAACGTAGTAAAGGCAAAGAGTTGATTGTTTATTTTATCTATGGTAAGGGAATATCCGCAAGGTGATCAATGAGGAAAACCACTCGTAAATAGAAACTGCTTGTTTAAGTATTCAATAAACACTGTTTCAGGAATTGGGCATTCTTCGACACCCTGTATAATATGCAGGGTGTCAAAGAACGCCCAATTTTGGCCGAGACTGCGAGTCCGGTAACCAAGAAGGCTAGAAACTAAGGAGAGATAACTCCCGAAGTGGGGGTAAGCTTTCGAGGGCCGAAAGTCGTATACTCTGTGCCGGGCAAAACGCTGTATTGCGCATGTGCAGCGGCAGCTATTTGTCATTTCATGGTCACATGGTTTTGTTTTGAACGGTGTCACGTGCGACAGTTGTTGTTTTTCGAGGTTGTGTTGACCAATTTTGACACTTCGCGAGGATCGCGGCAAAGAAGCGTAATGCGCATGCGTCACTGTGGGATACGGATTTAGTCCAACCCTTTCCAGGGAGTTATCTCTCCTTAGTCTCTAGCCTTCTTGCCGGTAACCAAAACTTCTTCTTGTCTTATAAGTTTTTTCAAGACCAGCAATTCACGCAGCAGCAGCAGAATCTTAATTGAATGACATTATTTTGACATTTAAGAGTTTTCAGACTAGCATTTTTTTTGCGCATATACGATCGCTTTGGCAAACGCGCTTACACGCACGCCTCAAAAAAACAACTCACGAACACACGTATTCGCTCGAACCGGTAGTGGTGCTGGGTCAAATATTTATTAAGGCTGCGTTCCAAATCGAGTGGAAATTACACTCTGAGGAGTGAAAAAGAGTGAAAACCACTTGAACTCGTTCCAAATTGACTCCGAGTGAAATCGAGGATGACCTAGCTGTCACCTGACAGTTTCCCAGTTGTTTCGGAACTGGTTCGGGCGACGTTTATCACTCTGACAAGTGAGAATTCTACCGGAGTCTGGAGCCCGATGAAATTCACTTGACAGCTGTCAGTTAGACGTTTTGTCTCTTTCTTTTCGACGAGGGATCAAATACGAGGTTATAAGCGCGGCAACGCTCGTACGAGTTAGCGCCTAAATGCGCTTCCAAAATCACACAGTAGTGAGTGTCTAAACACACTGTGTGGAAGTTACGCGACCGAAGTTCCGCAGCTAATTTTACGTTCCGACGTATATACTGATATGACAGTATATGACACACCATGAATAAGCGCCGAACTAACGCGGCAGAAATTCAGTTGCTCAACTTTGTGTGTGAATTCAGAGTCTATAAATTGTGTGGTATATAAAATAAGATGCCGCTGAACTTACGGCCGAAAGAAGTTACGCTGTACACGCAACGCAATTTCGGCATAACATGTCATCACTTCATCACCTCCCCCCCGGACCTCTGAGGAGTTCAGACGTATTAGAGACTAAATCTAATTAATTTAAATTTATTTTAAAAAGATAATTTCAGTTGTATTCGCAATTTAATTCGAGCTAAAAAAATAGGAGTGTATAAGCGTGAGGAGGTGATATTCAAGTGTGTGCTCCTGGTCTGCGCCTTGTACTCGGCTGCGCTGAGTCACCCTCGTGCCTACACAGCCCTACGTGCTCGCAGCCCGCCCCGAGAGGTGTGACGCAGCTCGATCAATATACTGCGCGCGCGCCACAGAACTCCTGCATCGACGCCGGTGGGAGGTACAGAATTGCTGTGCGCCTGGTACTTTAACGTAAGTCATCGTTGCTGTCGTGTTGCTAATTGTGGTAATGCAATAAACCAGAAATACAAAATCTACAAAATTAAAATTAGCTAATCGGGCCACTGGCTCAGCCTGTATTGCTGCAGTACAAGACTGCAGAGACTGTTTCCTGGTATTCTGGGGCAGGGCCTGTCTACATATATAATAAACTACAAATAGTTATGTATATCAATTCCTAGTATTTATGTTGCAAAGTAATATTTGTTTAGGCGTTTATTAATTGTTTTCAAATCTGTTAAAAAATTACACAAAGCAATGTTCTTAAAATTGTTAACTTCATAGAAAGGAGAATGCCCACGTGACTATGGAAGTTTGTATCGGTATCAAATTTATTGTCCCTCAATATAAATAGCTTATTTTTCTTATTAATTTTAGTTAACTCTCTGCAGTTTGCGGCAATTTTTATTTTGAATAGCAAAAATGATGAGTATTTTGAATAGGTAAAGGACGGGAGAGGAAATAAAATTGTACAAATAAAGACAACTTTAATTAGACTTTTTATTCTTCATTTTCATAAACATACTCATCAAATATTACTATCTATAAATTGTGTCGCCCCTTCCGTACATCTGGCGTATTCGCTTAGGTTTTAGTATGGAATAGCATGTGCAACAAATGGCACGGGTCCTCCAACATCTTCGGGCCTATGAACAATCGCGGAACATACATGGGGGTGATTCGGGTACCCTAAGGGGTGCTCTATCTGTGGGCTTCCGCTTGACACTTCTTTTTGGGACACCCTGTATATAGGCACTCCCTCAGAATAGACAAGGGATCCCTGCCTATATCAGAGTCATCATCGGGATCCACGGCGTCGAGGGATGGCTCAATACATACTCAGGATCATATAGGACATGTAGCTGGTAGATGGGCGTGGATTGTCGGGTTATGAAGAAAACCTGAAAACACAATCACACAACAGACACACCACGAAATACTACTAAGTTTATATTGTATTTTAGGGCTTAATAGTCACTTATTTTATTATCTAAATTAACACTTATCAATCTATGGAATGCGTAACTTTTTCATCTCAGGATTCACTTTGATTCTCCCGTGTTCTCGACCTCCATGATGTCTCGCTAGCTTCCCGTGTTTTGACATAGCGGACCGCGTTCCGAATCTATCATTGTCCGCTCTAAAATAATCGCGCCGTCATTTATTAGTAGCTAGCAAGCATGTCCCAAGTCAGAACCACAGATAAAAAATAAGTCATTAAAGCCGCATCTCCAATGACTCTAATGCTTTTCTAAAATCTGGTTTGAAAAAAAGAAACTGCCATTATTCGAAGTGACAGGGGTGACAGGTTTTGTTGTTGTCAAAATATATTTGGAAAATTTTGTTCATTTTGATTTTATGAAAACAATTTTTAGTTTCGTTTCTAACTTACTTGCGAACATTCTGTGACGTTATTTCGATACTACAGTTTAATTTTCGGTAATAAACTCTGATGTGTCTGTGAATAACTCATTGTTGTAAGTTACACATTGACAAAGAAATAGAGGTCTAGGACAGCTTCTAGGTGCTAGTGCACTTATTTAATTTAGCTCGCGTGATGTCATGACAACGGTGAGTTTGTTGTTATTTCCTCAGATAACGGTAAAGCCTCACGGATGTTTAACGTATTCACGTCTGATCTCGGGCGGGTCATTGTTCTTGATAAATCGTGGGCCGTATATTCACAATTGCTTTTAATTAGTCCGCTTGCACTGAAGGCGCCGCACGCCACCCACTGTTGTTCACCAATTATTGCCGTGGCCGGGTGCCAAGTCGGTCGCTTGCCGCGTACTCGTTGGGCCTAAAGCAAATTATTATTTTTAATGTTATGTCAATTTTTATTCAATCCGATTGATTTTATACTCGTGTGGACGTTTTGTGCTGTTTGTGATTGTTTCCGATAACAAACTTACTTTATTGGTTTGGTGTATTATTGGTATGTAAAACTGATTATATAAATTTATTGGTAGTTAACTCAATATTGTAATCCAAAATGAACAAATCCTGTGATAGTGTAAAAAGAGTCTTATTGATTTTAAATAGTTCAAGTTCTAATTCACACATTCCTTGCTTACTTTGTAAACCTAAATTCAAGTAAAGAAACACTTATTATTTGTCATCTAGGTATAAAAATAATCTTGAATGAGCGCCACAGTCATAAATTTGCATCTTTGTGTTAGACTTGCTCTATTTATTTATATATATATATATATATATAATTACTGATCAAGTGGACATTAATCTCAAACAGAGTTCTGCCCAATCTGCTAGACACTTGTACAGTTTGCAACGAGCTGCACAAGTAGGCTGAGCAATTAGCAAGTTTAAGTGAGCACATGTTGAGCTGTGATTCATGCTATTTCACCACTCAACCACTACACTAACATTTCATGCTTCTTTTTTTGACAAAGCTTAAGTGTGATATTCCATTTAGCAGTGTTTTTTTCTAAAATTGCAATATTCAAATATTAACAACTGCACACTTATGTTTCACACCCTGTTGTTTCATGTGGTTTTATTTGTAGTAGTATACAGCTAGTCAATTCCCATATAAAATAGGAAATATTTAGTGAAGGTTTCCGTTATCAGTTTTTTTATTGTTGACTAGGCAGTCAATTGATCACAATCCCACTTGATGGTATGATGTGGTCTATGATGGTACATATCTGCCCATTGAATATCTGTTCCCTCTTGTCTTGTATAGTGGCTACAGATCATGCGCTTGGGTCCTAAACTGCAGATCACAATCTAAACAACACAAGCATTTTTGTAATTTAATGAATGTTCAGGGTGTTAATTGCCTGCTGTTGGGTGTTATTATACTTACTGAACAAGTCATTGGGTGTTCCATATTGATGATCTTATTATCCAAGAGGACCTCCAACACCTAGTGTTCTACCAATTAGGAATCATGAAAAAATAGGAGGTGTAGATTTCGTGTAAAGAAAGTCAATAAAAAAAACACTATCATATACATGGAGATTATCTAAATCCAAATAATTTATTCTCAGAATGAATGTTTTAACAATACAAGTATTCAGTGCAGGATTCAGTTTCAATGTCATTCTACCAGGAATGGTACTGGTGTGCAAATATACATACAAAAACAGTCAAACTATGCAGACCTTGTCCAATAGCTGCCTGCCTATAGGTCTGTACTAAAGTGCTTAATTTTGCCTAGATGCATCCATAACTAGATGCAACTCCCTGTCACAAAACGAACTAAAATTGTCATGTGGGGATCAAATCCACAACCTTAGGCGCTATTATAGCAGTACAGTAGGGCTTTCAGCCATTTCGACGACCGACTTGGTGTAATGGTTAAGAAGTTGGCTACTACACCAGAGGTCGCGGGTTCGATCCCCGCACAGTACAAACATTTGTGTGCATGAACATGTCTGTTTGTACTGGTCTGGGTGTCTCCTATGTATAATAAGTATGTATTTACAAAAGAAAATGTATTTAAGTATGTTTATCCGTTGTCTAGTATCCCATAACACAAGCTTTAATTAGCTTACTTTGGGGCTAGATGGCGCTGTGTGTAATAATGTCCAGGGATATTTATTTATTTATTTATTTCGCCCACAGGCCAGTCTGTTGTTGAACACTGGAAAAACTAAGGCAGTAGAAATTAATGTTTTCAGTTGCATCATGTTTTAATAACTGATAATTTAAAGACTGAATTAAGTCATCATGATTAATCACTTAGCGCCTGGGCCCATTTTGTTTACATGCGTGTACTATACAATAAACAAGTGAATAATCGTGTCGGTTAGTAGGTACGCGCGCGTCGAAGCGTGCTGCCGATGAATGGATTGCCCCAACGTCACGCGCCCCCAGCAGCTTCTAGCACGCTATTCATTCATGAAACAATGAGCATTGTTGGCTATTTGCGACAATGCCACTAAAATTGTATAATTAGAAACCTCAAAACAATAAGCTCTCTCTAAATAGCCTAGTGTTCGTAAGTCGTACTATAGCCCGTAGTACTACCACGACTACTTCTGCCCAAATATGAGACAGTAGTTCGACATATTTACCTTTCCCTTGGTAAGTGATCGTTCTTGTAGTCACTTGGTGATCTTTCGTGCAATTAATAACCAATGGCGACCTATTCTACTCACGTTATTATTAAACTCTTGTTGAATAATACATACTATTTTTGTAACTGTAGTCAAGGATTATCCGACCTCAGTAGAAAAAACATGGCTTTACTCACTACATGTCTTGAGCGTCATGCCACGGTAACTGGGGCCCGGGAGCCATTGTAATTCAATTGTATCGAATGCTTCAAGGATTTAAAACATGTAGAATGATACATCCCACTTAGCCTATCATTCTTTTTCAGGGTGCTAATATAGACTGATCTATTCAGCCGCGTGCAATCTTCAAGACTGATAGCCGAATAATGCCATAAGACAAGATGTCCAAGGTGCTTTACAAGCTGGGCGACGCGCTGCCGGACGAGCGGCCGCTGCTGTCCCTCCAGATCATTGAGAGCGTGGCCAAGTGTCCCACGGGGTACAAGCCCGTCAGCCGGACGTACGATGAAGACGCAGACGCGGGGCTCCTGCGCCAGAATGGACTCTTCGGGAAGAAACCCAGCCACTACATATGCTTGTCAAAATCTGAAGGTACGTGCCACAATAATTTTTACAGATCGGCGAAATGCCTCACTGGATACAAGAGCGCTGCAGCAGACGCAGGGCTGCTGTGATAGATCTAACTTTGCCGATAGAAGCTCAGCGAAGCTACAAAAAAATGGGTAGCCTGTGTAAATTTACTATTCGCAGATCACCTAGCTAGAGCGTAAGTTAATGACTTAAGGGGTAAGAGACCGATGTAAACGCATACAAAGGGTGCAAGTGCTTGAGAGGGAATGAGGATGGATGCCATTTTATTGCTGTAAGTGTATTTTGAACGCGAACATGATTTGAACACTTACAACCAGCAGTTCCATGCATAGCAATGTTATTCCTGACCACAACAGGAAAATAGTTCCTTTAATATTTTAAACCTGAATTTGTGTTAATTTTTCTTTTTTTAATATATTATTTATATAGTGAATTTAATAATCTCGAACCAAATAATGTTCAGACATAGTAATAATATTTGCATGTTACTTAAATAGCTGAAGAGGAGAAGCCATACATTACTATTCTGAGATCTTCGATGTAACCGTTTTACATGTTCGAATAAATAAATTATCTTATCTTATCCTGGTTTCGGCGCCCACAGCCAAGGAAAAATCTAACAAATTATATTTTATAACGGAACCCCCAAACCTGAGACGATTGGATGGCTGGCAAGCCCTGACATCAAAGGGCGCCGGGCATACAAGCATCGAGATTGTGGGAAAAGCCGCCCGTTATAATAACCCTTTACATAATTGATGCTGATTTATTGCTGTGCTTATCCTAGCAAGCGTGACCTGAGTTCGATAAAGAGTTGCGTAAGGCAATAAATTAATAAGTTCTATTAATAGAAACTTCTGAATTCCAAACATAATTCAGTTTATATGCAGAAGCTATTTATTTACGAATTTGTGTCATGAGAAGACAAGCTCATTAGATAAACATTTAGGAGACTGACTCATAAAGGGATCTGAAACCGGAAACTAATGAAGTTATCATAAGATTTTTAATCATAGGCGTCGTTATTGAAGAAAACCCCGCTAGAGGTGAAAACATTTGACGTAGGTACTCTAGATATGATTTGAAGTGTGCTGTTGAAATGTGAGAATGCTAATTAAGCTTGCAGTGAATTATGTTCAAATACGTTATTTGGGATATATTATAGTCGTGAGACAAGGGAATTAGGTGTAAGATAAAATAAATAAAACAGACAAGACAAGATGAAGCATGTTTAGTTCTCTAGGTAACTTAACTCAAGGTAAGTTAATCAATCACGATCGTTCGCACAGTTACGTGCTAGATAACGAAGTTTAAAGTTCGCATCTGTGTTGCTATTGCATACAGGCGTTGGCCTGAAAACATCAACATTACACTCTTTTCTTAAAAGTGATTCACAAATTCGGAGTTTTGATAAACTGCTTCAAAACCATTTCACCACTAAAAGAAGGACCTGTTTTCATAGTTAGAAATTTCTTTAGGGTTTAAGGTATATTGAAGTTTACCCACGTGTTATGGAAACTTGGATGAAGGTAACGATTCCAGATTCAAGACCAATCAGATGACGGAATTAAACACGTGGTCTTTCGATTCGGCTGGCTCTCGTTACCACAGATTCGATTTCGTCTTAAGTATTGAGAGGTAGAGATGTTTGAAAGACTAGTTTGATCATGTGCTTAACTTTGCGGAACTAGCAACCATGGCGATTAGTTGCAAAAAAACAAGTTGTGCAAGCGACTAGGTCGAGGCTACTACAGCTTTAATTAAGTATGAAAAACTAGACACCGTGTGAATGCGCGTAGTCGCGTGGCGTGTTTGACGTATAATTATTAACTATTTATCATTTACGTAGCAAAGTTGTGGTAGCAGCTTAGGTCAAACAAAGGAAGGTGGGAAAATAATTAAGATTGACGATGATGGGTGATGACCCACCAAAATTCTGCGACTTTCATCACCACCTAAAGCTGCGTTGGTAGTTTCCACTCCAAAAGATAAGTATTTTTACAGAATATTTATGTGAACGAACTTTACTTCGGCGCCTCAGAAAGACCTTTATAATCCGAATCGATTAGTTCCAAAATATCTTAAAATTTTGAAGAGCAATGCCCGAGCCCGAGACGTCGAGACAGTACTTTGCCCTTTGCCCACCGCCAGACGGGTTTGAATCAATAGAGCTAGACGAAGTGGGTTATGTGAGATAACCGCCCGCGTGGGGTCGCTTGTCGCCTCTTGCTCAGGAACAGACGACACAATGCCATTCTTCATCAACAACGGGTCAGGGACCTTACTTTAATAAAACTTGATGCTGCATATTTTGTTCCATAGACACGCTGTTTAGAGGCGTTGTGACTAAGGAGGTAATCGCTAGACGAGATAGTGCATAAGGAATGTTGAAGTTTATTTATTTTTTATCTATTGATAAAAGTATTGCTGCTAATCCTTTTATCACACGTTTTTGATGTATGAGAAATTTGTAATCCATATTTGCTCAATCACATATTCTTCGATAGAGGTTTACCGCGCTGAAATACCAAAGGTATTTCAAACAGAAAGACCTGGAGAGTTAAAATGCCCCATGAATTGTGCAATCACAAAATAAACAAGTTTGTTGGGCAATTGCAAATATACTTATGTGTTTCCCCAGCTAATGTGACGATAACTCTAAATAAATACTATTAATCCGGTACTTTAGCGTTCAAATGTTCTGATCAAATAAAAACTTAATAACTGTGTCGAATGAAACGGTACGATTGTTTTTTGTCACTAAATCTGATCGATCAATACTGTCGCTCTCGAAGGTCGTCATTTAGTTATGCACTGTATTATTCTTAAAATGAGAACAGTTACTACGAATCAACAGAGTTTACTTTCATTGGAGGCGAAGGCCGTCGTAAGCAGAGCCAGCGAGGGCAGCGGAGTTATGTTGTAACGGGGTTCATTGGGCCCGTCCAACAACTGCGCCGTTGGCCGCGATTCACGACAGCCATGAGATTAGTCAATTACTTTTTCCGCTCAATCTTATTTTTGTAATAAAGAAATTAAAAGATGTTTTGATTGACTCACACAAAGACCGCACGGTTCAACAAACCGGAACTCAATGAGTGTTACTGTGTTCTTGAAGTCTAATGTTGAATTAGGTTAAAGCCGTTACTGAAAATAATACACATACTTATTATTACACAGATGTTCGGCACATAAATGAATTATATATGATTATTATTAGAAATGTTTGCCCTGGATGGGGATCGTAACCTAGACTCCAGCAGGACCTCTGATCATTGCGCCAAGAACCACCTAATACGGTTTTATCAGCGCCAAAAAGTTGTATCGAGCACTGTACGTTGAAATTGCTTTGGACGTTCAATCAGAATTAAAAAATGGTAACATAAAATATAACAAGGAAATGCTAAAGGTTATTGGACACAAGTGTTTCGATTATATTTGAACTGTACGTGAACGAATGATTTAATATAAAATATGATGCCTAGTAAAATTTGCGACCAAATAATAACTCCACGCCTCTGGAGTCCTCCAGGGGTAGCACACTGGTGGCCCACTGGTCTTGCAATCCTTGTTTGGAATCTTATATCACCCAAATAAAACTGGAATTATTTTCTGTTTGTTTGAAAGAACCAATACCAATACTTTTATGAGTACAATATAATATAGATATTACTATCAAGCCAATACGAATATTGAATAGTAATGAGTATAAAAAAATAAAACACGGTTAACAACGTAAGCAAAGCCGCATGCTTTAATAATCAATCTGATTCTTGGTATAGTTTGTTTTAGCAGGGATGACGTGAGGCATTTTTTCGTAGAATATCTATCTCACAGGAAAAGTTGGCTTTTAAAAAAAAATATATTGCTATCAAATATGCAATACGTTAAATGGTGATAATAAAAGGAAAAGGAGGCGTTGGTTGACCACTAAAAACAGTTGTTAGAGATACGCTTTTCAGCAATTTAATTTCACTTGTCCTACCTTATGCTGCTTCATTTTCGTGCCTATTCCCAGGCGTCCCCGGCTACGTAATGGACGGCGTGGTGGTCGTGGGCGAGCGAGAGCCCGCGCCCGCCGGGTTCAGCGTGGCGGGCCGCGCGGGCAAGCGGCGGCTGTGCACGCGCGTGTCGCGGCCCACGGCGCACCGCGCGCCCGCCGTCACCGACGTCATCGTCTGCTCCAAGA
The DNA here is from genome assembly GCA_947369235.1 of Udea olivalis. Taxonomy (NCBI): domain Eukaryota; kingdom Metazoa; phylum Arthropoda; class Insecta; order Lepidoptera; family Crambidae; genus Udea; species Udea olivalis. The sequence goes on from OX376342.1 coordinate 2,697,403, forward strand.
TGCGCCAGGCGCCGCAGGGGTTCATACTGGCCGGGTGAGTGCGTGTACACTGCCTGATCGGCTAAAAGGAATGATCGTTACCACTAATAAACAGATGGTTTGCAATTGCGTTTCGGTAAATTGATTTTGGTTATCAATGCCACATTGGAATGATAAGTTATCATCCCATCAGCAATTTATGGAAGTCCTTTGACCCTAAGACCCTTACTCTTATGGACGCACTTTCCTCACTATGCGGATGTTACGCGACCGAAGTTCCGCGGCTGATTTTACGTTCCGACGTATTCGGCTGACAAGACACACCATAAGTGCCGAACTTACGCGGCAGAAATTCAGTTGTTCAACTTTGTGTTGTATTCAGAGTCTGTAAATTGTGTGGTCTACAAAATAAATTACCGCTGAACTTACGCCAGACCGAAGTTAGGCTGTACGCTTTAACGCAACGTAATTTCGGCATAATGTGTCATCAGTCATTCAAATAGAATTGCAGGCGTAATCATGCGGAACTTCGATCGCATAACTTCGGCAAAGTGTGTTTCAGAGTTGAAGAAACAACTCAGTTTGAAGAAACACAGAAAACTCTAACTGTTATCGGTGGCGTATGTAACCACTCCACCACTAAGTTTCAGCTTGCTACTTCAAAACAGTGTTTGATGGGTTTGATTATTTGTGAAATGACTTTTTTGCTAATTATTTTCTTCCTTTATAATTTGATATGTATAATAATAAGCCTTTTCCTTACCTTCAACAGTGAGATGAACGGCAAGATGGTGTGCTACAAGGTGGGCGGCAGCAGCGCGGAGGCGTCGCCCACGCACAACGACTACGAGAACCTCGTGTCCAACCTCACGCCGGACGCCAATAGGCGGTGAGAATACTTTTCTCTCACCTATAAATGTTATTATTACATATCGCTTTTACCCGAAAATTTCACCATAAAGTATGTTAAAAAAAATATGTAGCAACCTAGTATCACATCGCCAGCTAAAGTTAGCATTTCGTTAAAATTATATAAATGATTCTCATCATCATCATCATCCGTGCGGTCTATCCCGGTTGTGAACTTACACTAGTGTGTCCCAGGGTCCGCCTTTCTTATGTTCTTGGCCCACTTCGCGCGGTCTTGTGCATCCTCAGTGGTGAGTCTGTTGGCACGCATGTCACCCTTGACGACGTGGAGCCACCGCTAATTGGGTCGACCTCTTCTACCGGTATCTGGTGGGGGCGGCATGGCCAGACATTTGTTGCCCACGTAGTTTGCGAATCCGGAGATCTCACGGATGAGACATGACCATACCAACGAAGGCGGCACTCCTGCAGCTTGTCTGCGATGTCACGAACACGAAGGCTGACGCGGATGTGGGTGTTACGCACGCGATCTGTGCGTGAGACTCCACACTTTCACCGCAGCATCTTCATATCCGTGACGCGCAGCTCGTGTTTGTGTCGCTCAAGTAACGGCCATGTTTCATTGTCACATAAAAGGACAGGCCTAATGATGGTTTTATAGACCTGCCCCTTCAGCTTGATCGGCATTTTGGGGTCACAAATGACACCAGTGACCTCACGGCATTTGGCCCAAGCCGGGGAAATTCGGGCTCTGACGTCGCTGTCGATGTCCCCTTAGATAAATTATTCTCTTCTATCATAATTCCAATTGATTTTTCCAATAGATTATAGCTAGTTCACCTATTTTGAACATTATTATTTTTCAATGTGATTACAAGATGACAGTTTTTGTAATAGACATATGTTTTTATGGATGATCGCTACTAACTTGGCTAATAAGTTTCAAAAATTACGCCCGCATGACTTTTTTGTTAACTTTCACCTAGCAGTACCTGACAGTTCTGTAACTCGCATGTAGGCAAATGGGTCATGTTTTAATGCGTGAACTGTGTGTTCACGCATTAATAGTCCGCATGAACAGTTCGTCACGAATGTTGATACTGAACTTGATATCCCGAAAGTGTCTCTTTGAGTCACCAGTTTGGAGCACATATCTACATTTAAAACTGGCCAGCCACGCTTAGATGCGCACCGCGACAAAATCATCTCACACAAAATATTAAAATAAGAGATAGCTGTCTTTTCGTGAAATTTGAAAAAACCCGTTTAACTCAGATAGGTGTCGCTCCATGTGACACCAGTTCAAAAAATTGGCAAAGCGTAAGAATCCGAGTGTACCATTGCATTTCCGACGATGGCAACAGACAGCTTCATATTCATCTTAATTTATTTCACCTTGTGGCAACCACATTTTCGTTGTTTGATAAGGCAGTTATTTGATCACAATTACACCTGGTCTATGATGGCAAATAGCTGCCTAGTAATTTCTTATCCACTCTTGCCTTGAAGACCCAAGTCAGGCTATAGGCACTCATAATGAGCTAATTTCATATCCTCAGGCTCCGACCAGCACCCGAGCGGCCGCCGAAACTCTCCCCTCTCATCTCGGACCTCAACAACCTAAATCTGAAATCCCCCTCCGCGCTCCCCCACGAGTTCACCACCGAGCACGACTACGAAGCGCTAAGCCCCGCCTACAATGTCAAACCGGCGCGTGCGGCCCCCCGCCCCCCGCCGAGCCCCGCCCCCGCGCCCGCGCACCTCAGCCCCGCCCCGCACGCGCGCAAGGGCCCTGCGCCGCTGCCGCGCAACAACAACTACCAGACGCTAGGAGGGTACAACGGTTTAGAGGGGGTCCCGTTTCTGCTGAATCCGAAATTGAGGGGGCTGCCTGATGACGCTTCGGTGAGTGTGGTTTTAATTTCCTAGCTCAGTTTTGAGAAATCTTAGAGTTTGTGATGACCATCCCGCATTTGGCAAGCATTGGTTATTGAATAACTTATCAATTACACCGATGACTTTATTTCGGTAGAAAAAAGTTTATTTTAGTTAAATAATCGCCCGAATATCTGTTACATGAAGGTATTTCCTGAAAGGTTTGAAGCTAGCTTCCTGTTTTTATTCCTGTCTCTGTATTTAAATGAACACAAAGTTTTATGAATCACAGTAGCCACATATTAAAATTTGATTTTACCAAGATAACACTCATTCAAATAAGAAAAAAGGCTTATTTAATACATTAAAATTAATCAATATAATAATATCTGGCCTGTTAGTGCAATGGCAGCGATCCTGCCGTTAGCACCTGGAGGTCGTGGGTTCGATTCAACAAACATTCAATTCAATTCGGATTGCAGATTGTGTGGTCCCGAGTTCAAATCTGGCCACAACTGGTTTAATTTCCGACTAACTCTCGGGTGATGGAAAACATTGATAAAAAACCAAACCAACCCAGATAGCATAATACCATTTGTGAAAAGTGGGCTTCTGACTGTTCCGTTTACCATGACGGCCGGCATCAGTCACTTGCCACTGACTACCCCGTTTAGGGTAAAGTCGTGATGGTATGTATGTATCAGTCTCTGACACCCATAGTACAAGCTCTGCTTAGTTTCGGGTCAGATGATGCTGGTAAAGTTTGTACCGGAAATCTATATCTATCTATAATATTTCCCTTCCCCAGACACACCTGCCGGTGATAACCCGCCGCTCGCGCTTCGAGCTCGACCGCGAGTTCGCGTACAACTTCGCCGCCGAGCGACAGACGTGAGGCAGTGAGTATGAGTGCGGCTTCACGTGACCTTGAAGAATCGCCCTACAGTTGCTTAGCTCCTTCGCAAGCGAGTTAGAAACTTCCCTTTCAAATCATAGTCCAAACTGTGGTGTTATATTGGAATTATGCACAATACAATGCAACTCAAAATGAAGTTTACTTTTCAAACGGCGCCCGGCTTCGTAGATTTTTTATTCAAATTATTATCTGGGTATGAACACTTTTACAATAACAAGAATTTATGTCCCGTTTAGCACATTGGCTTGGAGCGCCAGTTCAGACGTAAAAAGGGGGTAAAAAAATGTTTGTTTCTGTATTTCCTCAAAATGTCACCAGTAAAAATGCACTTGTGAGATAAGAGAATATCTCAAAACAAAAATAGAAAAGTAAACTTATTATTCACACAGTATTTTATCAATGACATTCAATGTAAGTAATCCTACGATTCTTATTTTACGGTTGTGTAATTTATACAATTTTAGAATTAAGAAGTTAATGAAATGTAATGTAAATCTCAGTGAATTATGGTTTCTAAATCTTTTTTTATATCGACGCGACTGTGGTTATACAACCAAGATGGAGCTTTTATTTCACCTATTGCTATTAGGATGTAATAGCATTAATTATTTGTTATTTTTATGGCATGTTGTTACATCTGCCAGGATTGGTTAGGTTATTTAAAAAAACGTACTTGGAAGATACATTATTTTGTAGCTCACACAGGCTATACTTCATTCATTATAATAACATAAAAAATAAGAAGCAGGTGTGTTAAAATGAATGACAATTTGCATTTGACGTTGCCATGACGATGCCATACCTGAGTATAACTTGGCAAAATTAAAAACCCCTTCCGCCACAACATATGAAGGGATTATCTAACATTTTAGATTTGGTAGTTTTAATGACAGTAAAAATGTGTTCGGATAAAAACCCCTGCTTCTTTTAGGTTTTTACATCGACAATATAGTTGATGCAAGACAAAATCATTTATTTAAGCAAATGCCTCATAAATTCTGAAGTTACTTTGATAAATTCGGCATGAATCTTAAAAGTAATAATGTTTATTGTACTTTTACATTTTTTTTTTGACGACCGACTTGGTGTAATGGTTAAGAAGTTGGCTACTACACCAGAGGTCGCGGGTTCGATCCCCGCACAGTACAAACATTTGTGTGCATGAACATGTCTGTTTGTACTGGTCTGGGTGTCTCCTATGTATAATAAGTATGTATCTACAAAAGAAAATGTATTTAAGTATGTTTATCCGTTGTCTAGTATCCCATAACACAAGCTTTAATTAGCTTACTTTGGGGCTATAAATGGAATAATGTCCAGGGATATTTATTTAGTACAAAGTGTACTCTATAAAGAACCTTTTTAGTTCTGTCTAATGCTATAATGAATGGAGTATAGTTTTGCGATAGCTGGTGATGAATATAAAGTCTCTTTTTATCAATTAATCAATGTTGTCAGATGTAACAAAGGGTAAAACGAATTTGGTAACGTAGAATAGCATTATGTTATACATATCCCTGTAATAAGCGGGATTAAATGCGAAATGAAAGAATAAGATTGCGTGTGAAGAAGAGGCGTTCCGATGGCGGTAATGTCTACGCGCAATTTGTTGGCCCCGCTCGCTTAGTCTGCCTGACCGTCGAATCCTGATACATAAATCACAAAGCAGCTTCAAATTGATACCTACCTACTGTCTCGTTTCTGGGAGGCTAGCCAAGAGCAACACGCCACGACGATTCTAGCACCCCTGGATCGGACTGGAATCGTCCGAATTATTAAACGACATTACAAGTTAAGCAGCCCTTACATTACATTGACATGTGACATGTGTGCCTGCATCAATTTAAAGTGTGCAACTTTGATTATCGTCAATCTGAGCGGCAGGACTTGCAAGGCAATCACGATTGCGCGATTGATCCAGACACACCAACTGCCAGCGGCCCACCAGTTTCGCGCTGACTTAACTCTAGAGACTGATGTGTTCATGCGCGTGATTCGTAATCTTGTTGAATTTACATAAAAATATTTATAATATGTATAGATCTGCGTGAACTGAATTAAGTTGCTAATCAGTAGATATCGTGATTCTCGAAGAAGGCTAGGCATATTTCTGAATGTCATTTCATCTTTTTTTATGGCATAACCATAGCCTTTTCCTTTTATCCGAATAACTCGAAGATTCGATCTTACTTATTATGTAATGTCATGTCAGGTCTTCTAAATACAATTCTACTTACACAGAATCACCATTTGTATTCAGTTCAGGAAATTAAAAAAGTAACAGAAGATCGAATTTGATAAAGGTGTTTTGTGACGATGAGTAATGAAATAATTTTATTACACGCTTTAACCATCCTCATGTTTCTGTATAACGGATGAATGTGTTTTACGAACCAGTAATTATTTTTTCAGAATAAAAGTTAAGTTAGAAGACTCATTTTACTGTTCCCGAACGATTATTTTTTCCATGGCAGACCAATTTGATGACACCCATAGTGGCTCGAATTATTTTTTACTTTACATACTAAACTAACCTATGTATATTACCTTACGAATAATAATATTATTTCGCAATCAATTATTATTGCAAATAAGTTTATGTCGTCAATTAATGATTTAAATTTTAATATTATATTCATTTGACCCTATTAGGGCTACCTGGCCTGAAATAAATGATTTGAATTTGAATTAGGGCTGTGTTCCAAAACGGGTGGAATTTCACAATGAGGAGTGAAAATCACTGGAACCCGTTCCAAATTGACCCCGAGTGAAACCGAGGTTGACCTAGCTGTCACCTGACAGTTTCCTTGGTGTTTTGGAACGGGTTAGGGTGACGTGTATCACTCTGACAAGTGCGAATTCTACCAGTGCCTGGAGCCCGATGAAATTCACCTGACAGCTGTCAGACGAAGGTTTTGCTCGTCTTGTCTCTCTCTATTTGACGAGGGTGAAAATCACTCAGCGAAAAGCGATTTGGAACGTACCTACTCTAGATTGATTATTCTCAACTAAAATTTCAATTTCACTACTTGACATTTCATAGTTAGTTATTTTCGTCTCTGTACTGTCATAATTATGATAAAGAAAAGTTTGGATGAACATTGCATTTTCCTGTTTTTATTCCGGACTCTTGTTTGAGTCGGTTATATTCGCTGCTTGTCATTGTGCAGTCGATTCGCCATATTGCGTATTATTTTTAACGAATCGAACACGACTTTACACGTGTTTGACAAACTTGTGTGCCAATTAACAGTACAACCGTTTTTTGTTACCCGGCGAGAGCCAGCCAAATTTACTAGTCAAAGTAAACGAGTTGTTTAGACAAGTTGCATGCATTCTCAAATGAAATTAAGCTCAAGTGTATACTAAAACAGTTCAAGCTATTTTTATCTATTCGTCAAGAAACTTCCATACAATTCATTGCGTTGAAAATTGAACAACCATTAAGTTTAGATAACTTATAATTTATGTAACTAATTGAACAAATTCTTTTTTGATAGGAGTATAGGTTACTAGGACTACATTTTAACGTTCTTTGTTGTACTGCGAGATTTCAACTCAATAATGTCGAGTATATCCTAACAAGTGTTGGGTCTATTGTCAATTTTTTGTACATATCTAGTGTATTTCGTAGAATTTATGTGACTGTTGCTTCTGCTGCCTAGGTACGAGGGCCTGATTGTTGTGCTGGGTATAATCTGACTTGATATTTAAGTTGTAGTTTTAAAGTTCAATAAACCGCCAATAATAATTATTTGATCATCAATCAGCCTTCGTATCTATCTAATCGTTCTAGCTAATTTATTTTTTAGACTGTGTTTGTTGACAGTAAGAGGAAAACTTTCACGACAACAGGTAATGCAAGCTGTCTTTCGTAAATTCGTACCATTATAATATCTGTTTAGAATAAATGATTTTTGAGTTTAATTTATTTGATCTAGGAAATAATAATAATAGGAATGAAATTACCGAAGACAGTATTTGTATGTGCTGTGGTTTTCGTTTTCACCCGTGTTCTTGTTAAAAAAACACTAAGTAAAAATAACATAATAAATATATAAACCTATTTTTAGTTTTATGTAAATTATGGAGAATATATTGTCACAAATGCAAATATCATTCTTGTAATATTTAATAATTGAATTGTAAATATTTCTTGTAAATGCAATTAGAGAATTAGTTCGCTTTTTCCGTACTGGTAGATGTATTTTAGTAATACAATTGTTTTAGAGTTATTATGGAGTAAATAAATTATAAATTATTGACTGATCAATACGCAGTTTCATTATAAAGAGGGTATCAAGTAAAACGACGTCTGTTATAATAAAGAGAATATCTGTATTACAAATAATTGTTTCACAATAGTTACTTCAATTTACTTTCACTTACAAACACAACAAAACTCACTTAAAATAAATGTGCCCTAACTCCACTAGTAAATGGTCGCCATTACCAAATAACAAAGCTTAATTGTAATATGTAAGTAATATCATTTCTTTTTCATTCATACTTTTTTGACAAAACATGATTGAGGTCATGTGTAAAACTGATCGATTTTGGAATGAAATTGTATTTAAGTATTTGATTTGTTAATCTAATATTTGGTGATTATTTCTAAATGAACTTCATGATGTAAGTAGATCAATCTACATACGCGTAAGAATTAAATATAGATTGCATCTCTGGAAGATTCTCTCAAATGTTCTTTGTGTAAACAGAGACAGTCAAAGAAAATTTTATAGTTAGGATGAGCATTCGCTCGCTTAGTGTAAACGCACCGTCACAGGAATGTGCCAGGTGAAATGAAGAAAAGGGTTTTTAAAACGACATTTACTAGAAGAGCATCAACATCTGCCGATATTGAGATGCATCCACAACGTAATAATATGACAATATAAAATAGGTTACGTGAGTTTGAGTTCTTGAATTGTTGTACAATATGTTTAACATTTCAAATGTAAATAATCATAGATTTAAGCATGTTTACTAAACATCTGGCGTTGCAAAGCCAATGCACAGGCCCTTACTATTTTGAATAATTTGATAACAAAATAATATTTATACAATACTCACATTGTTATTAAACAAAATTTATATCAATGTACAATATACTACAGAAACATTTACCCACCAACCCAATACACTATACGAAAAACTTGTGATTTTATTATTGTTTTCATCTAAGTCAAATAAAGGGTAGGCGTTTCGTTCATCTTCGACAATGTAACAAATAATAAATCAGCAAACATCTTGGAATTACTTAAATTTTTACACAATAAATCCTTCGAAGGACGTTATAATCTACATCACCCCACGTGAGGGGTTGTCGATATACATAAAAAGTGACTAGCACAGCCGTCAGACCGCGCGGGCGGTCAGGTTTAGTACAAATAATTTATTTACTAAAGTTAAACTAACTGTAAATTTCCCGTCACGCTAGACTAGTCCAGGCGGCAGTACAGTCAGCCACGGGAGACTCAGGGTGTCTTCGCAATGTCGAAGTGTCGGGACACTTCAGTAGTTGAGATGTAGTGCGAGTCATGTTAGTGTATCGTGCAGAAAGGCTCGTGACGTTACTGCGGCTTCATCTGCTTCTGCTGCTCCAGCAGGCGCTCCAGCGGCGAGGGGCCCGCCGGACCAGACCACAGCGACTGGAAATCATTATCATTTTATAATTAGGGGATTCGGACAAGTATATCGAGGTTACCGTAGAATTAGGGTTAGCTTTACTAATTTTTTAGCCATTGGGTATGGGAAAAAAATCAAACATGTCCTAAATCGAAAACCATTTCGAGGTATTTGTATTTTATACGTTATTTAAAAAAATTACATTTTTAAAGGATGTAGGATATTTTTAATTTAAGGTTCATTATGGACTCTTGACGTTAATCAAATTGACATCTCACAATTGAAACCTATTGGGTCGTATACGTCCTTTCACGTGAATGGTTGATAACTTATACATCAACCAATCAAATGACGCGATCTGTATCATACGTGAGATTTTAGCTAGGTGATTCAACTGCATGGTATTAATGGTGTTTCCAGAAACTCCACCAGATGAAAAATATTTCTATTTTTAATAATACGTAAATTAATTTACGCCCGTTGCCCAAAGGGTAGGCAGGACTTGAAATAGCCATTCGCTGTAATCCCAACCCCTTTCGGGTAGAACTTGGCAAAATAAATTGTATCTGAAATCTGCTTCTCACATTCTCGTGGGATGCTATTTGATGATAATTTTTAAGTTGCCTAATGTTAAAGATAATAGTCTAAAAATTGATGGTTATACTATGAAGCTTGTAGATACCACAGTTTTTCTTGGAATCACACTAGATTCAAAACTGCAATGGAACTCTCATATAACAGCTCTCTCAGGCAGACTTAGTTCGGCTGCATTTGCAGTGAGAAAAATTAGGTTATTAACAGATGTTGATACTGCTCGTTCAGTTTATTTTAGTTATTTCCACAGTGTAATGTCTTTCGGCATTGTACTTTGGGGTCAAGCGGCGGATATACAAACCATCTTAATCCTCCAGAAGCTAGCGATCAGATCGATCTATAAGCTTCGTGCACGGGCTTCACTTAGGGAGATTTTTAAGGAAATTGGTATCCTCACTGTAGCGTCACAATACATTTACAATTGCATTGTTTTGGTGAGGAAAAATATTGGTCTCTATGCTAAACACAGTGACATACATTTTACATAAGGATAAAATTGCACTTCCACTCTTTAGGTTACAAAAAGTTTTAGGATCCTTGTGTACTTGGAATTGTATACATTATTAAAACAAAATTCCAAAAACCATTTGTGAGTTACCTTTACATAGATTCAAAAATCACATCAGAACAGCTTTATTAAAAAAAGGCTATCATACATAGAGAAGACTACCTTATAGATAAAAATGCCTGGGTATAAGCGCTCTGCTCGATGCGGGATTTAATAGCTCTATTGTAACAGATGTTTTATTGTATTAGTTAATAGGTACCTAGTATGTACTGACTAACAATTTTTCTTTTTGAATTGTTTAAATGAGTTTTTGTTATTATATTCTTTTATGGTTGGTTTTTTCTCTTTGTTTTATATTCTTTTAGGTTTATTTGTATCAAAATGACACACTGCTTGTACTTTACTAACGCCTGTTGTAAACCCAAAACAAGTTTAAAAGAGTAACTGCTGAGTTTCTCGCCGGGTCTTCTCAGCAAGAAACAACTCCGACGCGGTGGTAGAGTCGCATTATGTCTGTATACTGTTTATTTACATATCCATATTATTATGGTATTTATGTCTATTATTTAGTATATTTTGCTGTAAATTTGACGATTTGAAAGTACTGATACAGTCTATTTGAATAAAGTTATTTGAGTTTGAGTTTGAACGACGAGCTCTATTTCAGCCCGTAAGTGCACTAAATCTGTAATTTTCTCCTCATTATTTATTCACCACGAATCGGAGAAAAAACACATGTGGGAACACTAAGCGAATTTGTGACGTCATGACTTCGCAATGTTTAAAAATTAATAAAAAATTAACTACCAGCTAGATCTAAAAAATATTCAAAATAAGTTTCTTAAAATAGGAAAAGGTATTGAATAAAAATATTATTGTGGTTTCCTTTTTAAATTCTTTTCTTTATCATGTTATTCAATTGTTGTTTCAACATTTATAGAAGTAGTAAATAGCAGATTAGAAGTGATTGCCATGACAGATTGTCACATTCATTGAATCAAACTATACTCTAATCACCAATATCAGAGTGCTTTGAGGTTTTTCGTAACAATGAGCACGGGTAACACCACCAACGCGCATTTGAAAAGAGGGCAATAGTATTAAATAGTGCTTAAGTAAATACCCCCAAATGCAGCAAAGTTTTTGATTTCAATTGAAGGCGAGCGTACATCATCATAGCAGTTTTACAAGAACATTTTAGTTTTTTAACTACTAAACGTATTTACATTACACAAGCACAAAACGCAAAGTTCGGCTTTGGTGACTATCTCGTCATTGCTTGTTAAAATGTTATAATTATCGTGAGAATACCTAAATGTTTTATTAAGCCCTGACCGTTTTGCTAGGAGTTTACCTGGTTCTGGTGCTGCGAGGCGGCGGCGGCGGCGGCGGCGGCGGCGGCGGCGGGCGCCCAGGCGGAGTCGCGCGCGCTGAACAGCGAGTACGTGCTGCCCGCGCCGCCCGCGCCGGGGCCGCCGCTCCCGCTCGGCTGCGGAGGAAACTAAATTAATATCCCTCGTCTATATTGATATTGTAAAGAAAGATTTGTTTGTTTTTTTGTATTAAATAGGCTCGAAAATTACTGAACAGATTTGAAAAAAATATTTTACTAATATCAAGCTAAGTTAACAGGGAGTGACATAGGCTATATTTTTTTTAATTTACGCTATATTTTGAAGGGAAAGACAATCTACGCGGGCGAAGACGCTGACGGACAGCTAGTATGAAATAAAAGTACAGTCTAACTAATAAGTAGCCAGAAAACCTCTTGATAATTTTTGTTTCCCAAAACAAAAATGTAGTAATGTGTTAGCTACCAGACGTCCAGTGCTGAACAGGCCTCCCTCGTAGATACTGAAACTTTCAACACTGCAGAATTTTGAAATCTATGAGGAAGACCTGTTCAGCACTGGACGTCTGTAGCTGTGGAATGACAATGATACAAAGATGAACGGAATGGTCCTAACGGGCAACGGCTGCGCGAGAGGCCAAGAAGAATGTGCCGACACGAATTGGATGTGCATCGGAAGGATTTGTCGACAATTGCTTTGGACTGTATGGGTAGGACATTGGAAGGAGAAGCCTTTGGAATGAACGGAGAGGGATAAGGCTGATTTAAATTTTACTTACCGCATTTTGGTCCAAATTGCTCATAGCACAGTTGTCGCGGTTCAATGGCTCGTTGAACTGCATAGCCAAGCCCCTCTGCTGCAAGTCCATCGCGTTGGACCCGAAGCCAAGACCGACGTCCATCAAATCCTTGTTGGGCTGGTAGTTAGGCATCTGTGGTTTCTGCAGCGGCTGGTACCCTAGTTTATTATTGGTGAACTGAGGGTACATAGCAGAGTCGTACCCAACTGTAGGAGCATACGTGCCAAAGTTGTTAAGGGAAGAGCTGAAGTTTGGGGAACTAACGATGTTCTGTAAATTCTGTAGTTGTGGCTGCCCTATACTCGACTGGCCATACCCTGGCGCGTTCATGAGATTCTCCGGCTTGCTCTGACCGACATTCTGATTTTGCATCTGATTGAACGACGGCGCATTTTGGTACGGATTAGGCAAGTTGGAGGCGAGATGGGGGGAATAGAAGTTCGGCTGCATGTTCATCGGCTGCGAGTAGTTAGGGGTGAAATTCGGGGGCGGATTCTCTGGTTTCCACCACGGCATTGGCTGAGGGAAGCTCTCCTGCGAACTTCCCCAGTTCTGCTGAGGAGGCGAGTTGAACAACGAGTTTTGCTGCTGGAAATTGTCGTCGCGGAACTTGTTGTCGTTGAACTGGTTCTCTTGACCAGTTTGCCAGTAGCGGTACTGGTTGGCGAATCTAGGCGGTAAATCGTTGAGGAAGTTCTTCTTGTCACCTGACATCTGGTAGTTGTAATTGGCGAACTTCCCGTCTTGGAATAGATCTCCGCGAGAGTTCTGCTTCTGCAATGCAGCTGTTCGCACGTCGATCTCCTTAGGGTTGACAACGGGCAGCCTAATGCCTTGGCTGTTAACAGGCGGAGCCGGGTAGCTAGGATTGTATGTGATGCCAGCGTTCTGAATACCGTAATTCTTTTGGAAGTTCATTCGAGGGTTATCGTACCCTGGCGCGTTGGGATGGAACTTCGGCGATGGGGGTATATCCTGGCGTTTTGGTTGATAGTTTTGCTGAGAATTCTGGCTGCAGGTTTGAGACTTGGGCTCTTTCTTATCGTCTTTCTCGGTCTTTTTGGGCGGTTCCGGGTCAGTGTTGACCAGATGAGGATATCCGGCGGACTTGTCCTTCAATGAGAGGATTCCGCCTGTCTTGCGACCAAGCGGAAGACTGGCCAGTGTTTTGATAGCCTTAGGTTGGATCATTTTTGGCTTATCCTGATCTTTGGCTTCGGCTGAATCGGCCGTAGAGTCCGGCGTAGGCGGGGGCGTTACGAATTTAACCTAGCGAACATGGATACAATTTAAAAAGACTACTTGCAGAAGTTAAATGATAATAAAATGACAACAATGTTAAAAAATAATGCTTTTGTGAGCCCGGACAAGAATTGGAACCGCTCAACAGTACCTGCTTGTTGGTCTCTTCCTGCTTTCTCATGATGGCCGCCATGGCGATGTTGACGCGCGGTTTGCGGATTTCCTTTTTATCCTCACTCTTACTGCTGTCGTCACCTCCGTCAGTATCCTGAAAACAATGGAAATCATTGCTAATTGTTTTAGTATTCATCAGCCGTCAGCCGCACTGCCTCGGGGAGAGACAGGTTGCGAGAGGTAGTACCTACGATGAGCCACGCCATCTGCACCTCCCATGACCACGACTACTCTGCCAAGAGTAAACGACTAAGAAGAGCAGTCATTTATGTGTAGCATAATATATTTTTTTAAACTTTTATTTATATTCATTTCTTATTTGCTACTATTTTTTTTTTCTTAATATAGTAATTGTTTTGTTACAGTTACATTCTGTAGAGTTTTCAATAAAAGCATAATCTGAGCTCTACTACGCGCGGGAGGTACAAAGGAGCATTTTCATTCTCTGTATTACTAAATCATGTTTTGTTTAAGTTGTCTAAATAAAGAAAAAAGAAATTATCAGAATAAAAAACAAAATATGATAGACTTTTGTTTAAACTGTTTTACGTAGCAACATGGTCGCCGCACCAGCTCAAAGTTCGAACCAGCAAATATGGCAGTGCATAATTATTATTTCTTCAGTCGCATAATGTACCGTTCGCGAAACGCACTCCAAACGCAAAACGTGCCTTTTATTTCTTCTGCCTTTTCACAATGTACCATTCTCACAATGCACCTTTTTTCTACATTAACTCTTTTACAGTACCAAAAGTACTTAATGAAAATGCAAAAAAAAGTTTCCCTGGTTTGAAATAAACACATTCAGTGCTATAAAACCAGACACAATAGAAAATCTTTTGTTTACGTATCCAAAATGTGTTGATAGACAGTGTGTAAATGTGAGTATATTTACGGAGAGTGTCTCCGTGTCTTCCTGCGCCTGCGGCGGCTCGTCGAGCGCGCCCGCCGCCGCGCGCTCCTCGCGCGCGCGCTCCAGCGAGCCCTGCGGCTTCAGGATGCCCACGCGCTTCTCGCGGACTGGAACAACAACATGGACTTAGGAGATCATACGTAACAAAGTACGCACCACTTTGGCGAAGAACATCTTCTGACCAACAGGATTCCTTTGATTAAGCTCAAAATAGCCTTGGGTTTACTATGTTAATGTAAAAAAACATTTCTTTTTCAACCTTCATTCAGGCGTGGCTTCTTTAATAACAGGAACATAAATTTATATAAAATTCATTCAACATTTTAAACTTTCTTGTTGCATTGTAACTAATTCTAATAAAAACGTCACCGTGGTCACGAGCGGACTAGTGTGTGACATGCAACTGTCGCCGAAACGTCGAGAAAATAGGTAAAACAATTTACCGTTATGTTTCGTTGCAAAAACCCGTTTTTATTAGAATTAAAATTCATTCAGCTGATAAAATAGTTAAACCCCTTTTTTTTGGACATCATATTTTGAGCTTAGCCAAAACAAAAAAAAAGGAGATTGCCTAATTTTGTATGGAAGTTCCTCAGACTATCACTAATCTGTATAAAAATCTATCCAAGGGGTCCAAAGAAAAACAGCCTCTTTTTTTAATATTTTTGGAAAAAATCTGATTTTGTAGTACATAATCATTAGGTATCATCAAAACATTTTTGAGAAAAAAATCTCAAAAACGTTGTTTAATGATTTTTCATTGGTACAAAAACTATTTTTTTGTTCATATTTTTCACAGTTCATGTACCAACTACCACTCCCACCACTGGACCAACTCCCATTCCTAGGCAGCACTTGCTCCAAACATGGGCAATGTCCTTTGTAACATGCTCTCATGGTCTCTCCTTTCAGTTAAGTTATACGTCGGAATGGTTACTTATCTGTAAATAGGCCCAAGGGTTGCAATCTAGATCACAGATTGCAAATAACGTCATCACATTTATAATTCGTAGACCCCTTCAAAGCATTGTCACTCACCCTTCTCCCTGAAGTCAGCCTCCGATATCACAATAGGCGGCGGCGGCATGCTCTGCTCATCGTCGCTGTCGTCCTCAGCTTCGCCTTCAGCCGCGCCTGCGCCCAGCGCCGCCGCCGCCGACAGCTCGGCCAGAGCCGCCGACAGCTGCTCGCCGCCGACGGATGTCGCTGTGAAGTGCAGGAGGCCGTCTTCTTCACTGTATAGGAACAATGGTTCATTGTGGAGAAGCAACAGATAAATAAACCTGGAGTCGACCATTTCAGTCTATTCTGAGCGACCTTAGCGCTCAAAATGGATTTCCTTTCCAAAGAAACTCTAAAAATTAAATGAGAATAAGAGATTAACGCCCAAATTGACGACACGATTGGCGTAGTGCGCTGTAGCACGGTTTCTCGCCTCGATTTCCGTTGTGTCCTGGGTTCCACTCCCGGTCGGGTCAATTCGGGAAAAGATCTTTTCTGAATTGGCTCTGGTCTGGGTGTACTGGGAGACGCCCCTGGCTCAATTCCTTGTCTGGTACCTCGTAATACAGGGATATTAATCCCTACTTCGAGACCATGACAAGTGATGTGTTGACTGGCGCATATAAAAAAAACACAAATACATGTAAGGACTGCTCAGCTTTGATAGACAGCTGAGCAGTCCGTACATGTATAGCTGTCCCTTTCATTGACATGTGACAGGGCATCATCAATTTGAGGTGTCCTCAACTTTTGATTACCGTTTGTGGATACGGGGTTAGGATGGTTGTGATGATGATAATCGCGAATCGCAAAATGAACAGTTCCTCAGCATTACTTTTTGTAAAACAAGGTACAAAGGGGTATGGGAAACGTTGGCGTCATTTTTGAAATTTCGCGGCCACTCACCAAACCTTATTAATTAGAAAGTGCTATTTCTTATCGAGGGGAACAGTGCTATTTCTTATTGCGTTAGACGAAAGATCGAAGGCGAGGGGGAAGGTGACAGATGTTTTTTTTAAATTTATAAACTATAGTAGATAGTGTTCCAGCATTGGCAAACTACCTAATATTCTGAATAGTTTATTTTTTATCTAAATTAAATTGAAGTTGCAACATTAGTGTCTTAAGTACCTAAACTGGTCCACCCTATCCACTAAGGCACCATCCAAGAATACTGGTGCAACATTCTCCGGCCCTCTGCCTGCATGGAACACCATCATTTGCGTCTTTTGCACGTTGTACCTTAGCTCTCGCATATGGCAAGTAGCTTTCTAAGCCCACCAATTGAGGGGCTCAGCTGCACCATATCGTCTGCATAACTCAGGTTATTTAGACAAGTCCCACCGATGTGACAGCCAACTTTGGTGCCCCAGAGCTCCTCAATTAGATCATTCACAAACAGGCTAAAGAGGTCCGGAGAAGTCAAACCCCCCTGGCGCACACAACATTCTAACCTATATTCGTTAGAATCGGTGTCACCCCATCTCACAAAATTAGTTTGGTTCTCGTACCAGTATCTCAACAAACCTACTACACTGCCTTGTACTCCTGACTCAGTGAGCTTTTGCCAGAGCAAATCGTAGTTTTACCAGGTCAAAAGCCTTACTTAAGTTGAGAAAGCATGCGTATACCGAGGTTCCTCGATATAGCAGTCTGTTGAGAGCCCAGGACGAAAACCAAACTGTGCGTCGTCAATCTTAATATTTTGCCTTATAAAGATCACCCGTTTTATTTTTCAGAACTGAAATCACCATTGATTTGTCATATCTGTTGGCAGATAACTGGAGTTATTGCACAACGTAAACAGTTCTGCCAGGATTCGGTTGATGTCACGACCAGCATTAGCAATATGCTCAACACTAAGCCCGTCGAAACCTGGCGCTTTACCTCGCTTGATCTTATGAAAGGTGTTGGCGATATCGTTTGGCTTAAACAAGGACGCGCCATTGCACGCGGGGCGCGGCGGCAGCGGAGCCACTCGGAAATGATGCGAAAACAAGTTAGCAATCAGTTTAGGCTCGCTTAAATCCTCTATACTGGCTGGTATGCTATTTTTATTAATTAGCTGCTTTGTTGACTTCCAGAAGTCCGCAAAGTTCTTACCAGTTTGGTGACCAGCTAACACATTCATTTTAATTTGCTCCTCATTAGCCTGGCACCACTTTTATTTATTCTCAAAAACTCTGCGGCTTTCTATCATGTTATCGTAGATTGTACCAGCATTAGGTTTGCCGTGAAGAAGCCACCAGTTGAAGTGCATTCTGGCTTCCTGATGATATTCTTTGACATGATAGTTATAGCCCGAAATTTGTCTAGTATGTTTACGTGCACCGCGACACAAACTTAGCCAGTGGATTTAAACATATTTCACCACTGGCCGCCGAAACTAGTTTTTTTCAATGTGTATTCGGAAGCCAACAAACACGATATCCTTTTTAAAATCTAGTCACATTCAACTGTCACTTTTTCTCGGGAATATCAAAGCTGAGCAAGTATCAATAATGAGCAATACTCACGTGTGGCTGAGATGGTCGGGCCTCAGCTCCGCCAGCCGCTTGCCCAGCGCGAGCAGGCGGTGCGCGCGCACGCGGCGCTCCAGATCCGGCTCGTTGCACAGGCTCGTGGCCGACACCCCCCGCGGGGGGCTGCAGAGAGAGATAGTAAGCTTTATAGTTCCTAACTTAGTCCAAACTAAGGATTCTAGGCGGTTTTGCCAACTATTCCCTTAATTTCATTATATTAAAATGTACAGTCAAAAGCATAAAAATCTGTAAGTGTCCAAGGCATCAAAAATATCTAAGCAAAACATTGGCCACAAATATCTATACACGTCAACAAAGAATCTGAACTAACTCTCGTATCTCTCAGATATATAATATATGCTTTTGACTGTACATGTTTTTGTGTTCATTGAACCAGTGTTCATTTAAGTTCAATTTCCTTAGCTTTCAGTTTGTTGGTACTAAATTACAAGTCCTAAGCTTAGTGCATGACCATTGTTACTTTTAAATTTGTTATATTTTTTGGCAATATCCTCATGCTTAATTTTTTCTAATTATATATTGAGGGAAAAAATATGTGATGGCTGCGATATTGACGCTAAAGGAAAAACCAAGGGGCCAGTATCTCTACTTAGTATAATCTAATACTGTTACTGGTCATTTATGTTGAGCTGCTTGTATTTTTAGTGTGCTCATTTTAAAAGTTACTAAACTAAAGAGTTGTCCCAACTTATTCTAACCTGAGCCTTCAGCTCCGCTCCTTATTTTCATAAATTAACTTTTAAAATGAGCAAACTAAAAAAACGCTCCTTCCTGAGCATTCCCTATTGTAAAATCGCTAACAGTCAAACTAAGTCTCTACCCAATTGGAGAGGCTCAAGAGTCAAAAATGCCTGGGGACCGCCCCAGAGATGAGAGCAGTATTCCACACACGAGCGAACTTGTCTTAAACAAAAGACAGATCTACTCAGGCGTGAAAAAGCGTCTTACTCTCAGGATTCCGAGTTTTCGGGATGCTGTTTTAATATCGCTCTCAATGTAGCAAAAAAAATATTGAAGATATATTGACTTTTACATCTAATTGTCAACTTTCATTTTCGTTTTGTAAGTGAGTTTCGGGATTAACTCTGCTATCGAGTAATGACTTACTCGTCGGGCGGCAGGTCGGGCACGCGGCCGCCGTACGCGTGCCAGGCCGCGGGCCCGAAGCGCAGCGCGCGCAGCGCCGGCTCCAGAGGCAAGAACCCGTGCAGCTCCTCGTCTTCTGGTAGCGGCACTGTCTCGTCTATTGAACAAATACAGCAACTAACTTAACTTAACTATCAAACTTAACTAACTTAGTCTTAACTATCAAATTAAACTATACTTCATTCATTATAACATTAGAAATAAGAAGCAGGGGTGCTAAAATGAATGACAATTTGCATTTGACGTTGCCATGACGATGACATAGCTGAGTATGTTATGGCAAAATTGAAAACCCCTCCCGCCACAACGTGTGAAGGGATTATGAAACATTTTAGATTTGGTAGAGTTATAGTGCCAGTAAAAATGTGTTCGGATCAAAACCCCTGCTTCTTTTAGGTTTTTATATCAACAATGTTTGATACAAGACAAAGCCTCATGAATTCTGAAGTTACTTTACTTTAAATGAGAACAATTAGGTGTGATAGCTGCTATTAATTTAAGTAGATTTTAATAAATTCGGCATAAATCTTAAAAGTAGTAATATTTATTGTACTTTTACCACAAAGTGTACCTTAAAAAGAACCTTTGTTACTTCGGTATAATGCTATAATGAATGTAGTATAGTTTGTTACTACAATTTCATCATTAAGTCAAATAAAAATATCAAATAAAACTTTACTCGTTTGAACATAAAAAATACGATAAAAGAGTTAAGACCCCGATCCCACTATGTCAGACCTACTATTTGACCGTCAGCTGTTGCTGATCAAGCTTTACTAATGATATTTTATCGCAATACAACCCCATTTTTATCGTTGGCCGACTCTACAAAAAGGAATTTATTGTGAGCGCTGACCGTGGGTGGATAAGGTTCAAGTCCGTTCAGATTCTGCCCAAAAGTGCGAACGCCGCAATACAAACTCATTTGCCAATAATGGTTCGGATAGTGTTTCTTGTATGACACTGCCTATTTATTACTCGTATCTTTTAGTTGCAACAAAAGCAGTTATAATTAATTAGACTCTCCCCCGAACCACTGAGGAGATCAGTTGTGTGCAAGCAAGAACTCCAAGACCACTTGCCTAATCCTTCACAAGACAGCATGTTAAACTAGTTTATATCCGTCTTAAGTATATACCAGATCTTTAGTTATTGCTACTTTCTTTTTCCAAATTATAGCTTTTGTCTTGAATTAATATTAATGACTTATATAATTGTTGTTGTTGTTGTTGTATATAATATTGATATTGATCTTTGGCTGTTAGTTGTTAGTATTTTTCTATCTAGCCCAAAACCACTCACACACCATCATAGTAGTCCCCCAAGTTGTAAAAACCTTAGTATTCGTAGTAGTGCTTGCAGGTATAAGTAGGCAGATAAAACCTGTAGGTACCGAGCGCCTAACTCACTGACTTAACACACTGCACTTACTCACTATTGTCTACTGTTATTTGTTACCTGTAAAATTATAAACTACAGTTATATCAAGTATGATGAGATAATAATAATAAAATACCAATTCTTATTGAATTTCCAATTATAATTCTATTACTCAATTATAGGGGAAGAAATACCAATTATTAACAATAACTAGTAAAAACCAATAATATTAAAACATAAAATAATATTTTACTATTTAAGAAATAGAGACAATTTGCACAAGAAATTAAAAAAAGGTCCAAACAATGACTTACTATCTACGACCTACAAACGGTACAGGAATTTCTGTAAAGCCTCACTTAAGAAAACACGGAGAGACTATGATGTGAAACTCCTTGAATCAGCTACTGGTCACAAAAGAAAGCTCTGGGATGCCATCAAAACCGTCACTAACATAAAAAAACCACCGGACTACTCAACTTGCCTCCTTACACCCTCTAATCCTCAGGAGAGCACAAATATTGTAAACAGGTTCTTTGCCAATGTTGGGAAGAGTCTCGCAGAGAAAATCATACCGCCAAACATTCCTTCTTGTTTTTCTACTACTGACTCGCATACTAGCAGCTCCCCTTGCAACTCTTTGGTAATGGCACCCGGAGTTTTACCAAACGCCCCTAAGGTCGCGTTGGTCAAACCAATCCACAAAGGAGGAGAGAAAACCTCTGTTAACAACTTTAGGCCAAAAGCAATCCTTCCGATCCTCTCAAAAAATCTTGAACGCTTAATGAACACCCAACTAATAAAATTCTTGAAAAAAAAAATTACTTTCACCATCACAGTATGGGTTTCGTCGACCAGAGAGGTCCACCAACGACGCAGTGCATGACTTGACAAACCTGATAATCAATAGCCTTGACAAATAAAACAAATCCTGAGCAGTATTCCTTAATCCAAGGCCTTCGACACGGTTTCTATCCCCCACCTTATATCAAAACTGGAGGATATTGAGGTGAGAGATGTCCCACAAAGATTGTACAAGGACTATCTCAGAAACCAAAGACAAAGAGTCAAAATAGGCAACTGGGTCAGAGACGAGGAAGATGTCACATATGGCATTACGCAGGGTAGTATCAATGGACACACCCTCTTCCTCGTCTACATTAACAGCCTCTGTAACCTCAAAATTCTTAACTGTTCCATACTGACTTTTGCTGACGATACGGCACTATTTTTCACCGGAGACGGATGGGACGAAGTTTTTGACACTGCGCAGCAAGGCATGCGAATAGTAACTAATTGGCTACGAAATAACATTTTAACTTTGAACGTTGCCAAAACCAAATACATGGCTTTCGCCCACCGATCTCACCTGCTTCCGCCGTCAACCTACCTGCCTTAAAACCTAAAAACTACCTTAAACTGTAATTGCACCTCGCTTGAAAGAACAGAGGTAATAAAATACCTAGGTATCACATTGGATCGGACCCTTGTTACCGGCTATGAACACTGATTTTTGTTTTTAAAACACTAAAGCAAGCTACCAACGACAAAACCATAAAAATGGTATACTACGACACCCTTTGTCAATCTATTATACGAGGGTCATTTAATAAATACTTAGCCTACAAAAAGTAAACGAAAATTTTGGAATAGTGGCAATTTATTTTTCAACATAGTCTCCTTTTAGTTCGATACACTTAGCCCAGCGATGCTCCAACTTTTTTAACCCGTCCGAAAAATAGTTTTTGTCAAACTCTGCAAAATAGGCCTCCGTGGCGGCGATGACCTCCTCATTTGATCCATATCTATTCCCGGCGAGTGATTTTTTCAGATTAGGAAACAGAAAGAAGTCACAAGGGGCCAAATCTGGAGAATACGGTGGATGGGGCAGCAATTCGTAGCGTAATTCGACCAATTTGGCCATGGCAACGGCAGACGTGTGAACCGGTGCGTTGTCGTGGTGAAACAGCACTTTTTTCTTCGCCAGATGGGGTCGTTTTTTCTTTAATTCGGCGTCGAATCGGCCCAATAAATCGGCATAGTAAAGCCCTGTAATTGTTTTACCCTTCTCGAGGTAATCGATGTAGATCACACCTTGTGAATCCCAGAAAACGGTGGCCATAACTTTTCCGGCCGATTTTACAGTTTTCGCCTTCTTTGGAGCACGTTCCCCGGTCTGGATCCATTGTTTTGATTGCTCCTTGGTCTCTGGTGTGTACCAGTGGATCCAGGTTTCATCGACGGTCACAAAACGACGCAAAAACTCCGCTGGATTCCGCTTAAACAGCGCCAAACACGTCTCCGATGTGGTCTCACGGTTGCGCTTGTTTTTCGGTGTGAGTAAACGCGGCACCCATCGCGCCGACAGCTTTCTCATGCCGAGTTCCTCGTGAAGAATATGATGCACTGTTCCTTCTGAAATGGCTACAGTCTCAGCTAGCTCCCGAACCTTCAATCGGCGATCTGCCAATACGAGATCATGGATTTTTTAAATGTTTTCCACCGTAGCAGCTGTTTTCGGTGCACCTGGACGTGGTTCATCAAAAACCGACGTAAGGCCACGTGCAAACTCGTTGAACCAATTCTTGACGGTGGCCATCGATGGAGAAGAGTCACCGTACACAGCATCCAAGCGCTCTTTGATTTCGATGCGCGTTTTCCCTTCCAAAAATAGGAATCGAATCACCGAACGATATTACTCTTTTTCCATTTTTGTAAAACCTATCGATACGTTCGCTTCCATAAGTTGTCAAATTAAAACAAATGAAGGGATTGGAATGAAAATTTGAAAAAAGAATTTAAAAAGAATGTGCTACACTGTGGTAAAACTCTTTTGAAACTACAGCGCCCTCTGGCGATGAGGCTAGGTACTTATTGAATGCACCTCGTAGATAATTGCATCACCTCGTGGGGTGGAGCCGTGAAAACTCAATTAATTCGATTAGAAAGGGCACAAAGAGCCATTCTAAAGATGAGTGCTAGCCTCCCCTTTCGCTTTACAACCACAAAGTTGTATATATATAGTTGTGCGTTGCAAGTCCTCTCCATTAGACAAAGTTTCATTTTGCAAAGAGTGCTCAAGAAACATACCAAACTCGTGTATGACCCTAACCGAAACAAGGGAAAGCGAAGGAAAGAGACAGTTTGCCAGAGCCAGCCATTCCACTCACCGCACTCCCACCATTTCTTTTGTTTTCTCTCCCCTTACCTTTACAACAAAATCAATAACAACTTGTCAATATATCCACTTATAAAGTTCTCCTGCAAAAAAACTACTTCTGAGTGGCTTAAAACACTTGACTACTACCAAACAGAAACACTCCTGCATCAATTAATATAAAAAAGAAGATTAGGAATAATTTAATTTAATCTAATACACGATGTCCATCTCTTTTTATTTATTTAAAATACAATTCATTTAACTATACAATTTATTTTCATTCAAATATTTACCTACAATAATTAATGAAAAATATAAAAAAAAATCTGAACCAGTCAATATACGTTTTGGTATTTATATGAAAATATAAAAAAATACAAATTAAAGAACCATAAAAAACCATACTTAATAAATTAAAACACTGAAAATAATCATTTAATCGAAAATATAATGTTGGAATACTCTTAAGGTAAAGATTAACCTCGCATGATAAACTCAATCACTCTCATTACTAACCTAAATGTATTTATTCACAAATAATGTAATGAATTTTCAATAATTAACACACATAGTTTTCTCATCAACCATCATCACTATCGCGTATTACCCAGACCAACTCTGGGGGGTGGACCACTGGTGATCTGTAACACGGGTTCTACTCAAACCTATATCAGGCACCAGTCTTTCACACACAAGGCATATGGCAATTCGTTTATAAGAGAAATTGTATTTCAATATTGTACCTTGTGTGTGAGAGAAAATAAATGATTTTATTAGTATTTTATTATTATTATTAAAAAAATGGTGACTGGTGTCATTTATGACCCCAAAATGCCGATCAAGCTGAAGGGGTAGGTCTATAAAATCATCATTAGCCTTGTCCTTTTATATGGTAGTGAAACATGGCCGTTACTAGAGCGACACAAGCAGGAGCTGCGCGTCGCGGAAATGAAGATGCTGCGGCGGATGTGTGGAGTCTCACGCGAAGATCGCGTGCGGAACACCCGCATCCGCGGCAGCCTTCGTGTTCGTGACATCGCAGACTAGATGCAGTAGTGCCGCCTTCTTTGGTATGGTCATGTCTCCCGGAGATCGGTAAACTATGTGGGCAACAAATCTCTGGCCATTCCGCCCCCGCCAGGTACCGGTAGAAGAGCTCGACCCAAGAAGCGGTGGCTCAACGTCGTTAAGGGTGACATGCGTGCCAACAAACTCACTACTGAGGATGCACAAGACCGCGCGAAGTGGGCCAGGAAAATAAGAAAGGCGGACCCTGGGACCTCACACACCAGTGTGGGTTCACAACCGGGATCTATCCCGCACGGATGATGATCATCCTTATTTAAAAAAATCCATAAAGAACACCTATTCTAATGTCGGTTTGGCTAAATTGACTTTTAAATACTTTTTCGCTTTCATGAACCCTTAAATTACAGTTTAAAATAGATTATAGGCCTCTCCATAAATCACCAATCATTAATTGTTAAGTGTTGAGTGGCACTTACAAGTCTCCTTGTCCCTGAGCGGCCTCGGCGGCACGTCGGCCAGCCGGTTGAGCGCATGCGCGAGCGCAGGCCACAGCGCGGCGCGCGCGCTGAACGCGCTCGAGCGCAGGAACGCCGGGTGGCACTCGCACCATTGCAGCCACACTTTCACTGTAACAACGTAGAGGATATTGGATCTGCTGTATACTTTCTTTTTTATATTGCCCGTCAAGATGACCTCACTCCACCTGATGGAAAGCGGTCGTGAGGTCCAGATATGAGGTTGACAAGCCCAGTCATTCAAACGAATCACTGGGCTGGCCATCCTCAGCTTGAAGGCACCGAACCTTTTAGTTCAGGCCAACAAATGTTGAATTGTGTGTGAGTGACGCCGTAGTCCAGAACGCGTGGTGCAGGAGTGGAAAGGTAAGGGTGGAATAAGCTGGAATAACTCGTCAGAGCATTCCCCATTGTAGAAGCGATAGATAACACTTAGCCTGGCAATGTCTCTACGCAATTGGAGAGGCTCAAAGGTCAAAGTTTGCAGTTGCCTCTGGGTTTCCAATAATACGGATAGCACGCCGCTGCAACCTGTCAAGAGCTTCGAGTAGGTACTTGGCGGAACCGTCCCAGAGATGAGGGCAGTATTCCCCACACGAGAGAACTTGTGTCTTATACAAGAGACAGAGCTGCTCAGGCGTGAAGAATCGTCTCACTCTGTTCAGGACTCCGAGTTTACGGGATGCAGTTCTAATGACACTCTCAATGTAGTTTAGGTTTAGCTCTCTGGTTTAGGTTGCTACGAACATCCATGCCAAGGATGTTTAGGCTATCCTTTATCGGTAGCGGGGTGCTCTGCAGAGTAGGATGGGAAAGGAACGGCGACGCCTTTGCTGTGAATGCACACACCTGCGTTTTCTTGGCATTGAACTCGACAAGATTGTATGCACCCCATTTTGAAATGCGGTCCAACACTCCGTCAAGCTCAAACTCAAACTCAAATAACTTTATTCAAATAGACTGTATCAGTACTTTCAAATCGTCAAATTTACAGCAAAATATACTAAATAATAGACATAAATACCATAATAATATGGATATGTAAATAAACAGTATACAGACATAATGCGACTCTACCACCGCGTCGGAGTTGTTTCTTGCTGAGAAGACCCGGCGAGAAACTCAGCAGTTACTCTTTTAAACTTGTTTTGGGTTTACAACAGGCGTTAGTAAAGTACAAGCAGTGTGTCATTTTGATACAAGTAAACCTAAAAGAATATAAAACAAAGAGAAAAAACCAACCATAAAAGAATATAATAACAAGAATTCATTTAAACAATTCAAAAACAAAAATTGTTAGTCAGTACATACAAACTAGGTACCTATTAACTCTTACAATAAAACATCTGTTACAATAGAGCTATTTAATCCCGCATCGAGCAGAGCGCTTATACCCAGGCATTTTTATCTATAAGGTAGTCTTTTGTAGTATAATAGCCCTTTTTTAATAAAGCTGTTTTGATGTGATTTTTGAATCTATGTAAAGGTAACTCACAAATGGTTTTTGGAATTTTGTTGTAATAATGTATACCTTGCCCCATAAAGGATCCTAAAACTTTTTGTAACCTAAAGAGTGGAAGTGCAATTTTATCCTTATTCCTAGTATTTCTGCAATGTATGTCACTGTGTTTAGCATAGAGACCAATATTTTTTCTGACCAAAACAATGCAATTGTAAATGTATTGTGACGCTACAGTGAGGATACCAATTTCCTTAAAAATCTCCCTAAGTGAAGCCCGTGCACGGAGCTTATAGATGGATCTGATAGCTCGCTTCTGGAGGATAAAGATGGTTTGTATATCCGCCGCTTGACCCCAAAGTACAATGCCGTAAGACATTACACTATGGAAATAACTAAAATAAACTGAACGAGCAGTATCAACATCTGTTAATAACCTAATTTTTCTCACTGCAAATGCAGCCGAACTAAGTCTGCCTGAGAGAGCTGTTATATGAGGGTTCCATTGCAGTTTTGAATCTAGTGTGATTCCAAGAAAAACTGTTGTATCTACAAGCTTCATAGTATTACCATCAATTTTTAGACTAATGGGGTTATCTTTAACATTAGGCAACTTAAAATTAATACATTTAGTCTTTTTTGCATTAAGCTGTAGATTATTTACTGTGAACCATTGTAAAACCTTTGAAAGTGCGTCATTAACATCATCAAAAAGGTTTTTATTTCAACTCAACAACAAGACTTCGCCTCTTCTCCTCGATGTCAGTCTGCTTTGCCCCAGGGCGCTCGAAATAACGCGCGTGGACCGTGCTATCATCCGCATAGCAATTAATATTACCAAGAGATAACATGTCATTGATATGCAGAAGAAACAACGTCGGCGACAAGACGGAGCCCTGCGGCACTAAGGCATTAATCTGGAGAAAGCGTGATTCTTGACCATAGCAAAGGACACGAATTCTACGTCCCTCCAGAAATCCGGCGACCCAGTCGCATAGGCGAGGTGGCAGACCATATGCCGGAAGCTTGGAAAGAAGCGAACAATGCCATACACGGTCGAAAGCTTTGGCAATGTCAAGGCTGACGGCCAAAGATACCCCATGCTTGTCCATAGCCTCCCCCCAGATGTGTGTTACGTACGCTAGAAGATCACCCGTAGACCGTTTTGGTCGGAAGCCGTACTGACGGTCGTGAATGAGAGAGTGATCCTCTAGGTAGCGGATGAGCTGCGTGTTTATGATCCGCTCAAGCACTTTAGCTAAAACTGAGGAAGAAAAATAAGATAAATAAGATACTGAACCAACATAGCGAATAACAACCATGAAAAGAGTTATCAAACGGAACAACTCCCAATTTCTTACGCAGTACAATTTCTTAAGCATTAACCGAGCTAAAACCGTGTGATAGTTATTAATGCAAAATTAGATTTTATATGAAAATAGCATAAATGTGCGTGCCCGATGATATTTGTATGAATATTGTTCAAAATTTATACAGAGTTGTAATAAAGATTTAGTTATTTGAATATCAATATTCCAAGTGTTTTTTTAAGTATATCGGTGCATAGAAAAAGTTTATTTAAAATTTGTTCATTGGTCACATTCGAACTCTTTTATGTGAGCGAACAATAAATGTAAAAATCCTAGAGTACTATAAATGCAGCGCCGCCGCCGCTGCCTCGCCCGTAGACAGCGCGCTGCTCTCCAGCTTGAAGTGCTCGTTAGACTGCCTAGTGCACATCAGCTATGACATATATAGTACTCACAAGCTGGCAGCGCTCGCGGGGGCGGCGCGGGCAGCGTGTAAGCGGGCAGCAGCAGCAGCGCCAGCAGCGCTGAGGCACACAGCGCGCTGCTCTCCAGCTTGAAGTGCTCGTTAGACTGCCTAGTGCACATCAGCTATGACATATATAGTACTCACAAGCTGGCAGCGCTCGCGGGGGCGGCGCGGGCAGCGTGTAAGCGGGCAGCAGCAGCGCCAGCAGCGCTGAGGCACACAGCGCGCCCGCCAGCGCCGCCGCCTCCACCTCGCTCGTAGACAGCGCGCTGCTCTCCAGCTCAAAGTCTTCGTTGGAGGACTGCACAAGCCATATTAGCACGCATGACATCTGTAAGCAAGGAAAGTTATCATAAATGTAAGTATAAGTAAGTATCCAATTTTCTGTAATTCATCTTAGTTTAAGGTGTTTAAGATATTTACTTATAGCTCTTATTCCGTTTAATAATAAATTATATTATAAGCTACCTATTTAACTAAAAACTACAACTGAATAATGCTAATCTAATCTTTTTTTTTCCTACCAGAATAAAATACAAACAGAAGACGCACTTTCGACGCAATTGCAATACAATATCAACCTGCGGAGCACGCCAATACGGTCCAAAACCACTCTGCATCTGTACTCGTACCTAACTCGTGTAAAGGCCGGGACAATTAAAAGTAAATCCTATATCTAAGGCGCTACGAGCTCGCGCCGCTGCCTTCACAAAATCCTGCTTGGCAACCTTGACGGCTGCGTGTCGCTCATATGGTTGAATGCAAATACTGCAATATAAAGCGCTTGCGCCACCTAGGTATACTGTAAACACATACGCTTTTTCGTGGTTTGTTTGTTTATGATCAATAAAATACAATATTATCAAGTAAGTAATGCTTAACCACCAACAATTTAAGTAGGTGTTTATGCGTACTTACGTATTAATACTCTGTTGTATTAACTTATTACTTATTTCACTATATCTGGCTATGTGCTTATGTTAAGTAAGTACGGACGGCAACTGATCAACCTACCCTAATCTGTCTAATTTCCCCGACCGATTTTCGACCTTATGTCCCGTCCCGTGCTTGGAAAGTTCGTGAGAGGTTAAATCCTTATCTTTTCACCATCATGTGAACTTTCCACTTGCGAAAATAAAATAAACGTGAAACAAACTGCCGCGTCGGTCGCGTCCTGCGTACTGCGTGCGTGGCACTCGACTTTGAATGGTGTCCGCGCGCGGACCCAGCGTGTTGGTTGAATAAGTCGACCGAATTACGTAGTGACACAGGCCTGCAAGAATCTGTCCTGACCGCATAGTGAGAGAATATACTTCTATTACTACTATCACAATCTGTACGATTCTATAGGATGAGCACCTTATCTCCTTTGCTTTCTTTTCTTTTGACTAGATAATATGTGTAGTCCCCTGTCTCATACAATAGATAGGATCGAGTTTTGGTTTTCATATAAAGTAAGCTTACCTTAATCAGCGTCATGGACTCGAAGCTATCCGTCGCGATGAGCGCTGTTAGTGACGAGTTGAGCGAATTGACAATCGTCGCCGCCGTATCTAACCTACAAATAATAATATTTAATCAAAATAGCATACGTGCCAACTTGAAGCTCGTTTACAAGTTGGCATGTTCGAGAGTCAAAGCGGCCCAGGATATTTTCATGTGCCGCTGTGTAAATGACACTCTTGGTAACCTGCTATGCGAGGACCGCGCGGTGAAGGAGAGATGGCGCTCTTACTTCCACGAGCTGCTCAATAAGCAGCACAAAGAGGTGCAGCCACCTGAACTTCCTCCAAATCAGGGACTAGTGCCCCCGGTAACGCCTGATGAAGTCCAGTCGGCTCTTCGCCACATGAAGAACCGGAAAGCTGTCGGACCCGATGGAGTCCCTATCGAAGCGTGGAAATCGATGGGTTCTCGTGGTGTGGGCATACTTACCCACCTTTTTAACCGCATTCTCCTCACCGGGAAGATACCTGACCAATGGAGACTGAGCATTATCACGCCAGTCTTCAAAGGCAAGGGCTCGGTGCAGGAGTGCAGCAATTTTCGCGGCATAAAGGTGATGTCCCACACCATGAAGCTCCTCGAGCGCATTGTAGACTCTCGGATCCGACAGGAGTGTACAATCTCGGGGTGTCAGTATGGGTTTCGACCAGGTTGCGGGACCATGGACCCCATATTTGCCTTGAGAACGCTCATGGAGGGATACAGACTGAAGGATACACCTCTGCATCTACTTTTCTTAGACATGCAGAAGGCCTTCGACTGTGTCCCTCGTGAGATGATCGGCTGGGCGCTGCGGTCCAGGGCCGTTCCCGAAGTCTTTATTGACATTATCCGGGACATGTACCACGATTCCAGTTCCATAGTTAGGACTGCGGTTGGTGACACGCTTCCTTTCCTTATTACCGTTGGAGTACACCAAGGCTCCGTGCTTAGCCCGTTTCTGTTCAGCGTAATATTAGACGTTCTGTCAAACAGCATCCTAGACCACCATGAGCAACCACCCTGGTTGCTTATGTATGCTGATGATATAGCGCTAGGAGATTCGGACAGGGGACGGCTGGTACGACGGGTGAATAAGTGGAAAAATTCACTTGAAAACGGCGGTCTGAAACTTAATGTGGCGAAGACGGAGTACATGGCCTGCAACACCACAGATACCCAGTCCGTCCGCATAGGCGTTGACGTGGTCGAGCGCACGGACCGTGTTAAATACCTGGGATCTGTTTTAAGCGCGTCCGGGGACATCGACCGCGACGTCAGAGCCCGAATTTCCGCGGCTTGGGCTAAATGGCGTGAGGTGGCTGGTGTCATTTGTGACCCCAAAATGCCGATCAAGCTGAAAGGGCAGGTCTATAAAACCATCATTAGGCCTGTCCTTTTATATGGCAGTGAAACATGGCCGTTACTAGAGCGACACAAGCAGGAGCTGCGCGTCACGGAAATGAAGATGCTGCGGTGGATGTGTGGAGTCTCACGCAAAGATCGTGTGCGTAACACCCACATCCGCGGCAGCCTTCGTGTTCATGACATCGCAGACAAGCTGCAGGAGTGCCGCCTTCGTTGGTATGGTCATGTCTCACGGAGATCGGCAAACTACGTGGGCAACAAATGTCTGGCTATGCCGCCCCCGCCAGGTACCGGTAGAAGAGGTCGACCCAAGAAGCGGTGGCTCGACGTCGTTAAGGGTGACATGCGTGCCAACAGACTCACCACTGAGGATGCACAAGACCGCGCGAAGTGGGCCAAGAAAATAAGAAAGGCGGACCCTGGGACCCCACACGGCAGGTGGGTTCACAACCGGGATAGACCGCACGGATGATGATGAATCAAAATAGCATATATAAAATCTTTCTATTTAGTGAGACAAGTGATGTAAAATGAAAAAAAAAAACAATTTGTTTTATTCCACTTTTTTGTAAAAAAACATGAAAAAAACTTCCAACAACAAAGTACAACTCAATTACTTATTTTCATTTATTTTTCATCTTCACTTTCAGTTCCTACACTAGTCTTGTCAGCGTCGGAATTTTCACTTGTACTTTAAATCTTGGTACTATTCAACCAAAAAAGTACCGTATAATATGTTCAAGAATAAACCTAAAACTATATTAAGTAAGTACTCTTAAGTATTAATCTTTAACGGTAACTGCATTAACGTTTTGGATTCCATACTCTTAAAAAAATACATGATCCAGAAAAAAACATTTTTTTTCAAGTTTAATTTCAACGTTTTTTTCACACCAGAAAAAAACGTTTTTTTTTGCAACACTAAGTAAGACCAGTCAGAAATTTCTGCTTTTACCTATTATACTCCATCTTCCTATTATCATAAATGCGAAAGTTTGTGAGTATGAATGTATGTGTGTTTGTTCCTCTTTCATGCAAAATCCAATAAACGGATTTAGATGAAACTTTAAGGTCCCTCGCCTAGAGCATTTTCCTGTAATCCAACGTTACAGAGTCAAGCATTGCATCAGTGAGGGAACCGCGCATTACAGTGCGCAACTTGTTGTTACAATGTGTCATATTTTGATACAACTTCCCTGAAGATTTGTGAGGTAGTATTGTAATGTAATGCGCAAAATCGAATCTGAAATGTACATTACAGGCGAATGTTCGTCATGTCAGGGAGGCAGCACTGGAATGTAATACTCTGTATAGTCCATTTCTGTACATCAATAGTTATGTCAGGCTGCCAATAGATGGCGTCGTGCTAATTAGCAATTTTATTATCCTAGAAGGCGGTGTTACGATTTTTCTGTGTTATTATATAAATATCTAGGAACTTGTAATAAATGTCGCTCTTTGAAACTACTTTGACGTATTATTTATTCAACCATTGACTATCTGAACTAGCGCTTTGCTGTGGGTTTGTTCATACTCAAAAGCGAACCTGAAACGTTGCATTACAGGAAAATGCTTTAGGCGAGGAACTACCTTTACAGTAATACATCTAATAAATAAGAATAACACAGATGCTACAATTTATGAAGGTCTTATGTAATTTGGCCTTAATATAATCCAAATAGGAATACCTACATTGTACACACTATTTTCTGTTACTCATACTGGGCGCTGCTGATGCGGAGTTCTGTAGTTAAAATTTAGTTGATTACATTATTTATCTGAATGATACTCACTGCTCCACGCTGTGTATCATGTGTATGGCGCGAACGAGCTCGGTGACGTACGCGTGCGCGTCCAGGCGGCCCGGCGCGGGCGCCGCTGCTGCGCGCGCGCCGGCACCCCCCGCCCCCCCCGCCAGCCCCGGCAGCACGGGTAAGGTGCCCTCGCGGCTTAGGCCTCCGCTGTACACAAATGATAATAAAGTCAGTACTGGTATTAACCGTACTAAAAAACAACGTAGTGAAGGCAATTCGAAGGGGTTTTTCACTGACGGAAATTACAAGACAAACTCTATTTTGAAAGCCATTATTGCTATTTGACATCGAATACTGAATCGTCATTCGCTGATTAGCTGTCACAAAACTCCAGCAACTAGCAATCGAGTCGCGTTGCGATTGAGAAATAGCGGGCGTTAACGATTTCCTCGCGTGTCGCCCGGTTGACTGCCTTATCTATAGTTTTTCCAATTTAGGATGATAATTTTGACAGCTTTCAATAGGGATGGGGTAGTTTATAATCGTTAGTGAATCTATTCGATTATCGATTTATTATTTTATAGAACTTGGAATCGTTACTTTATACAGATAAACAAAGAAAATGTTATTCAAATATATTAAATATTTATATTTATATGCAATAAAGAGATAATCAATAAATAAAAAACATTAGTCAATTAAATAAGGTAGGTATTAGGATTTGAAGTTATTTATAACATATCATAATGGTGCACACCCGAAATCACCTTCATAATCATTATCGTCATTATCACTAGAAGAACTTATCATATAAACATAGAATAATATTTAAGTTCAAAATCTTTATTATATTCAATCAATGTTTTTTTAAGAATAAGCGTATGATAGGTAATTGGAAATAACTTTAATACCTATCAAAATAAAACTGTATTGAAATAAAATAGCCGCCCTTAATCTTAAATTTAAATGTGAGATTAATTTCATTCCTCAACCGATTTTATATTGTTTATTATTCGTTTGCAAGGCACTTCACTAAGTGGGCGGTACGCGTCAATAAAGTACGATATTATCTGTAGTATACTTCGCCGAAAAAAAATGCAATACTTCATTGGTATGAACTGTCAAAATTATCACCCTAAATTGGACAAACTATATGGGGTCGATCGTTAAACCTTACCATCGAGACCAGTAAATCATGCTACCAATTTGGGCATAGCTTATTGACATTGAATGTAGGATGGAAAGCATGAGTACTACTACCTACTAAGTTTGTAGTTAAATATGAGTATACAATTGTGATTTTTGTGATCTTCTTTATATAAATTGCTATTTGCAGTAAAGTTGTTTTATGGAGTTCGACAGTGATACCGGATTCCTGACTTGACTGGCCCATTGGGGCAATGATGACGTCCCATTACTAGTAAAAGGCTTCTTCATTGTTGATAGTCCACAATTAAGGGTCTTAGATGTCTGTATTTAATGTGACTATGGAACTGCGAGCGCACGTGCCAGCACAGCGCGGCGAGGCGTCTGCCGCGGCGCACCCAAGCCTACACTACACTACACGCTACGTCACCTGGCGGCGGCGTGCAGCGTGCGCGCGAGGTTGGCGGGCGCGGGGGGGAAGGGCGCGCGCACGAGCAGCGAGCGCACGTGCCAGCCCAGCGCGGCGAGGCGTCTGCCGCGGCGCACCCAAGCCTACACTACACGCTACGTCACCTGGCGGCGGCGTGCAGCGTGCGCGCGAGGTTGGCGGGCGCGGGGGGGAAGGGCGCGCGCACGAGCAGCGAGCGCACGTGCCAGCCCAGCGCGGCGAGGCGTCTGCCGCGGCGCACCCAAGCCTACACTACACGCTACGTCACCTGGCGGCGGCGTGCAGCGTGCGCGCGAGGTTAGCGGGCGCGGGGGGGAAGGGCGCGCGCACGAGCAGCGAGCGCACGTGCCAGCCCAGCGCGGCGAGGCGTCTGCCGCGGCGCACCCAAGCCTACACTACACTACACGCTACGTCACCTGGCGGCGGCGTGCAGCGTGCGCGCGAGGTTAGCGGGCGCGGGGGGGAAGGGCGCGCGCACGAGCAGCGAGCGCACGTGCCAGTACAGCGCGGCGAGGCGTCTGCCGCGGCGCCAGGCCACTAGCGCCAGCTGGTTGTACGGCTGGCCGGAGTGCGCTGATACCACCAGTGCGTGTCTGTAACAAACATTAAAATAAGTGATTTGAGTAATCCTCTTCTTGAAAGTAACATGCCTGCATAATTTGGTTCAACTTGTAATTTAAAGTAATTTTTTTATACCGCTGAATGCCACAACGGTAGACCAGTGTCACAGTACCTGTAGAAGGTGTGCGCCACCCTAAGCTGCTGGCGGTAGCGGGCCAGGTCGCCCAGATGCACGAGGCAGTGCTGGTAGATGTAGCGCGCGGCGGCCGGCGGCTACCTAGTCCTAACTGACGTGAGCTGACACTCTACAACACGAGGGATGTCACAGTACCTGTAGAAGGTGTGCGCCACCCTAAGCTGCTGGCGTTAGCGGGCCAGGTCGCCCAGATGCACGAGGCAGTGCTGGTAGATGTAGCGCGCGGCGGCCGGCGGCTACCTAGTCCTAACTTACGTTAGCTGACACTCTACAACACGAGGGATGTCACAGTACCTGTAGAAGGTGTGCGCCACCCTAAGCTGCTGGCGGTAGCGGGCCAGGTCGCCCAGATGCACGAGGCAGTGCTGGCAGATGTAGCGCGCGGCGGCCGGCGGGGGCAGCGCGCCACCACACGCCTCGCCCGCGCCCCAGCCCTCCACCCAGCCGAGAAGGGAGGCGCGACGTCTACGAACACAAAGTTTTACATATTCTTTACTATTTCTTAGGAAAAATATAAACAATAAAATCAAAAATAAATTTTTAGGGGATAGAACCTTTGTGGCATAACCTTTTTTTTTGTTTCCGCGCACGGTGAAAGTGGTGTATATGGAAAGAGAACACATAAACAAACAAAATTGTCTAATGTTAAGGTACAGAGGCGTTCACATCAACCTTTACCCATTGAAAATGGGTCTCATGTCAGCCGCATAAGGTGCCCCTATGTTGAGGTAGATGTGAACGCCTCTGTTCCCTAAATTGTCACGTTCCTGATTAACTTGATTGACATACAAAAAATCTGATATTACAATATATTCAAATACTTTTTTTACCTAAATGGCAGGTCCAATTTGAATGTGGTGCAGATCTGATGGAGCAGACACAGGTAGAACCCAGCAGCGGCCTGCAGCACCCACGACAGCATGGCCTGCCCTTCACTTCTGAGAGGGTTCTACACACAACAAGCACAATAAATTACACTGAAAAATAAGTTTAGCCCCAGAGAGGATTCTGGAGCAAGTATCAAGCATTAGGTATACTTCATTAGACACGGTTTGAGAGTTTCACAATTCATATGCGCTCTCACACACGAACGGCATTTCCCGTCGACCTATGCCGTCGATACGTTTCGGCAGCCGTCAACACGCCGACGGCAGAGGTCGACAGAAACGTCAACAGCAGACTTTGTACAGGAGCTAGTTGTAAAGTTGATTTTGTTAAAGAAACACTATTCTTCTTCTTCGTGTCGATGATCTTATCGCTAATACTAAATAACAGCAGCCCAGTGCTCCGCCAAGAAACACTATTATTGCTTTTACTCTGTCGCCGTCAACGAAAGATAAAGACCGATTGTTCTGGGTTTAAAAAGTAGTAATGAATGGAGAACGGGACTCTATCCACTATTACCATAAAATGAGCAAAAGTTTTAATTGCTTTCAAATGTTAGGTTAGCTTATAAGTTTAAGTTTTTGACTGCCGCCAAGCCAGACACAATAGAAAATCTATTGTTTGCCGGTCACCGGTGACCCCCATGGCAGCTAACGTGTTAAGTTAAAAGTTATTTAATATAATAAGTTATAACTTATAAGCAATACAGAATCAATTTCTTCGGCTGAGCTTATTTTTTGTGCTTTAACGGTAAGTCAACGGTAGCCGACGTTCCTGTGTGTAAGAACTCATAACTCGTGGGCAATGGTTATGATTAAATCATTTTTTGGAACATATTTGTTTGTTTTGTTTTAGAATAGTTTTTTTGAAGTTGTTTTTTTTTGTTGAAATGTTTGTTCTTGATTTTCAGTGAATAGTTTATTTTATACATCAAAAATTATCGTTTAATTGCTCCTAAGAATTGAAGAGTTCCGTTACTTTGTCATGGATCTCATAATCAGAACCTAACCAAACTCTCATCAAACTACCCTTGAAGTATATCCTTTCCAATAAAAAAGAAGCATCGAAATCGGTTGGCGTGATATTGAGTTATTCGTCCATTGGTCGCGCATATAGTTTATCTAGGTTTAAGACTTGTATGGTTATGCTATGGATGCCACTGTCATCACTGTATGGGACCACACGGGAAGCACCAGCTTTCAAATCAAAAAAGAACAGTCAAAATCGGTTTCACCCAGTCGAAAGTTATGAGGTAACGAACATAAAAAAACATACAGTCGAATTGAGAACCTGCTACTTTTTTTGAAGTCGGTTAAAAAGTCTGCATGTGTCTGTGTACCAAGTCTGTACCAAAACATTCGAAAAATTACTTCAGAATGTGTGTTGGTTATCAGACTACTATCTGCATTAGTATTATGAATGCTAGTTACACAAACAAAATGGTGCTGTTCACTCTTCAAGCATGAAAATTTCACAGTTGCCTGAATAAATATACTTCCAGCATTTCTTTTGTATAAATATCATTTCTTTTGTATTACATGAAGTAATATCCTGTAAAGTATCAGCTATCAGACAGAATACTGTTTACATTTACCTTCCTGTCTTTGGAGATGGCCTGCAGAGCCTCAATCTGCTGCTTGAAGCCCACATTCCAGAGATCTTGCTCCACTTTCTTTTCTAAGGCATAATCCAAGTCTAGCACCAGAACCTTTTGATAAACCTATAACAAAAGAGTGAAGATAAGATAAGATAAATATACTTTATTGAACAACTAAAAAGAAAATAATTACAACAATGCTTAAAAACAAATGAAAACTTAGTCTAGTACAATTTAGGTGGCCTTATCCCTAAGAAGCGATATCTTTCAGGCCACCCTCGTCTTAGGAATTTACTAACAAAATAAGAGAAGTGGGTAAGATAATGAAATAACTTGAACCATATTGTTTAGGTATTCGCATACACATGGTTGTGAATTTATACTGGAAAATAACAATTCAATGGAAACATACACACATCAACATAATCTAGGGATATTTCGATTAAACCTAAATAACTAAAATTCTATTAACTTTTTGCTAAGACACCTACACATAAAAATAAACCTTGTTTAATAGCCTATCTAATCAGATAAATAAACTATTAGATAAAGTTAAATTTAAAAAAAAAACTTAGAAGAAGAGGAAAAACTCACGACAAAATTTCAATCTTAACTTAATTTTTGAATCATCAAAACCTAAACAAAACAACTATTTTTTTTATAAAAATTGTTGAAAACTTAAAATTAATAATCCGTGGATCCACATAAGATTCTCCTGACACATCTGCTACGGTTCTGCATACTCAAAACAAGGGTGTCAATATCCTGTTGTGGAATACTGTCCCAAGTCCTGCTAAGATGCAAGAAAAGCTGGTTTTCATGCACAATATCTTCAGGGAAATTCCTAAGAGCTCTTCTCTGAAGCATATCCAAGGCATGCTCAATAGGATTTAAGTCAGGGGATTGTGCAGGCCAGTCTAAAGCTTGGATATCATGCTGTTGTAACCAACTTGTAACGATACGCGCCGTATGTGGACGGGCATTGTCGTGCATTAGCTGGAAATTTTGTCCCATTTGCTGTCTGAGGGGCAAGATTACAGGCTCTAGCACCTCATCTAGGTATTTTAGAGCAGTCATAATGCCTTGTATTCAAACGAGGTCCGTTCTAACGCCGAGACGAATTTCTGCCCAAACCATAATCGTGCCACCTTGATATGCATGAACTTGTTGTGGGTACTGCAGTCGATTCCAACGTCCAGGTTCTCTCCAAACGCGTACTCTTCGCGAATCAGGATGAAATCCAAACCTGGATTCATCAGTGAGAAGCACAAGTGACCATTGAGAATGGTTCCAGTTTTCGTGTGCAATAGCCCATTGTAATCTTCTTCCTCGATTGCCTCTACTTAGCGCTGGTACCCGAAGTGGCCTACGAGCACGTAGGTTGACTTTATCCCGTCGTCGTCTTAAAGTTTGACCGCTTACCAGCAAACCATACTCTCTCTAGCATAGCCTTTGAACCAATTGCATCGCCGTTACATTTGGTTCACTTCGTGCAGCATTTACTATGAATCGGTCCTGTACATGTGTTGTAATGCGTTGAGGTCCTCGGTGCCGTTCCACCACTTCCCCCGTGACACGATAACGTGACCAAAGCTTGGATATAACGCTCTGACTGGTCCTCATGGCTTCAGAAACCGCAATTTGGGTAGCGCCAGCTTGAATCATGCCCACTGCTCTTAACATTTCGTTCCTGGTCAAGTGTCTACGTGGCATGATTAAATGAACACCGGAGATGCGTTTGATAAAGATTTATAGAAATTTATGGAGTTTTAATCAAGTGAGGAGTTCGTGAAGATTTACTTCTTTGGAAGAAATTCAATGAATGCGAATTTCATCTTAAAACAAAGCCTTTTATATACAAATTTGAATTTAAAAAAGGAACTTAATAATGTTTTTGTAATCTGTCATTAATAGTTTTTTTGTAAGGCCAGTACTTTTTAAGTTATTTAAAAAAGTTTTATATATCCCTAGACTGGGCCTAGACCATGTTGTAGTGTGTATTATAAATAACAATATTAAACAGCGTGCTGCTTTCAGAAGCATCAGTGTTGAAAGAGAAAGTGTAAGATTACCTCGTTTAAAATATTGTTTGCCTTGGGCATATACCAGATTAAACTGGCTTACAGTTATTATAGCAAGCACATTCGTGGTGGGCTATATAACATTGACGTTTGTGAACAGTCCAACTTACGAGAATATGGCATATTGGAAGAAAATATGCTATTTTTACGAGCTAGACACGCCACACACGCGCAAGATAATATTATACCTATGTAACACATTCAACAAATGAGGATCATAAGATAAGATAAGATAAGATAAATAATCTTTATTGCACAAACAAATACTTACAGCACGTAAAAACAAAAAAGTAAATATTAAAGTACAATTGAGGCGGTCTTATCGCTACAGAGCGATCTCTTCCAGACAACCTTCGGCAGAGAGATTTAAAACAGAGGACGAGTTAGGCTGCGCAAAAGCTATGGAAAAAAAATAGTAATTACATTTGAATATTATGCTAATATAAAAATAAATAAATAAATACATCTATGTATACACACATATATTGTTTTAGATTACCTACCACCAGTCATCCATCATCAGGGGAGGCACAGCATTTTACATTATTATTGTTCTTGTGCATCGGGAAAGAGGACACTTGGATGCTGCGCTCACGTAATGAGCGTCGTATGGTATCTTGGGTGGGTACACCACCAAGATGTCATACGTATGCCAGCGCACTTTTAAGATACTATAATAAGACGAATATTGAAAAAACGTTTCATCTGTATCCCTCCATACACACATAAACCCATTCATTCAACCCTACCTTCCCCTCATACGTACCTACGAGACACACTGTCATACACGCAAACTGAGTTATATGACTATGTGAAAATCTATTGTGAGCTGTGAATATTGTTTATATGTGTAAGTCATAAAAGCAATAACAAAAATATGTTTTATAAAACAGTGTTTTAATCATTAAATTATGTATGTATTTACAAAAGAAAATGTATTTAAGTATGTTTATCCGTTGTCTAGTATCCCATAACACAAGCTTTAATTAGCTTACTTTGGGGCTAGATGGCGCTGTGTTGAATAATGTCCAGGGATATTTATTTATTATTTATTTATTTATTACTTATTGTTATTATATTAACCTGCATCACTTCAACGATGCTGTATTTTGTAGACTCTTGCAGACAAGAAATAAAAGAAAAAGAAATCTGCCATTCAATATTTTATTATTTATAGTAACTATTATACATACATGTATTCAAAATATTTAAAAATTCATAGCTCTTGAACTATCCATGACAGTGAAGTTAGGTTTTAAATAATTTAACTATATATCACAACCATTAAATAGAAGTCTCTTCTTGAAGTGGCCGCCACTTTTTTTCTTGTTCCCAGCTCCATACAATTTCGCCCAGTCTCCTTTCCCATGGAACATAACATAACATACCATTACGACTTTATCCCAAACGGGGTAGTCAGAGGCAAGTCTGTGTCGTCATGGTGAACGAATCACTCAGGAGCCCACTTTTCACCAATGGTACTAGAACCCCACGTGGAAGGTAGTGAGCCTTCTGCTGTTATCCGGGTTGATTTGGTTTTTTATCGATGTTTTCCATCACCGGAGAGTAAGTCGGATATTTAACAATGAACACAAAGATTTTGGTTCAGGCCAGATTTGAACTCGGGACTACATAGGCCACGAGAGAGCGTCCCATGGAAACAGCGCGTAAATCTATAGATTCGTGGCCTGACAGGTTAA
This sequence comes from Udea olivalis, assembly GCA_947369235.1. Lineage (NCBI taxonomy): Eukaryota > Metazoa > Arthropoda > Insecta > Lepidoptera > Crambidae > Udea > Udea olivalis. The sequence goes on from OX376342.1 coordinate 2,739,484, forward strand.
AGGTCTTTACTATTTTAAAAGCCAAAGGTGGCCATTTCGAATAGTTTTTTTTTTAAATTTTTTGCTGAGACTAACAATACATAGAAGTTTTAGTAATACTACATTATTTCATGAAAAAAAATTTAATTTCCATTTGTAGCAGAAGTACAGAACTAATGGCTGGACTAGGTATAATAATAATATTGTCAAAGGTAGATAATTTACAATAATAACTTATCTAAGTGCAGGTTGAAATAACGCTTTTGGAATGCTCGTAATTGCGTTTGATTGACAAGTTTGACAACTAACAATGTCACTGGCTTCAAAAATCTCCGGAACGTGGTACCTATGACTTGCGATAACTCTCCCCGACAGGCACCTTAGTTGACTTCTGGTGGTTTGATAAATGCTCGTAGTGGGCTCAAAACAAAATCTTGCTACCTAACACCTCGTATGTCGATGCAACCAGATGCGGTAAATTGCATTGTTGTTTCTATTCGTGTCCACTTTGTCATGTCAACAGACGACGAGTTAAGGGGGGCCTAAACCACCAGTTTTAGTGGAAAATCTACTAAGTTGTCAACACTGGACGAACTATTTGACTTCATTTCGCTCGCACCAATAGAGTTTCTCTGACCTGGGGCTGGGGCCCTAGCCAAAAGCAACACGCTACTTTCGTTTCGTCATGTGATAATGTTAAAAATAAATGGGAATGACACTAGCACTCGTCTAATCTGAATGACATTTGATGTCAGATCCTTTAATAAAATTTGACATGTCGAAACAAAAGTAGCGTATTGCCACAAGTATTGCTCTTGTCGCGGGGATTTCAGGGGGATGGATGGCCCCCTGAAATAATTCCAAATTCAAATTAGGAAAATGTTTGATTTTCATTTGTTTTTCTTACTGTCAAGATGAGTAAATCTAATGAAGAAATTCGATACATTTTTAAATTTTACTACAAAAAAGGTAAAAATGCAACGCAAGCCGCGAAAAAAGTTTGCGATTGTAGTGTTTGTATGTGTATGACATCTGTTGTCATAAGACGTGACGTTGTCTCGGGCACACGGGTAGTGCGCAAGAAGGCTAGAGACTAAGGAGAGATAACTCCCGAAGTGGGGGTAAGCTTTCGAGGGCCGAAAGTCGTATACTCTGTGCCGGGCAAAACGCTGTATTGCGCATGTGCAGCGGCAGCTATTTGTCATTTCATGGTCACATGGTTTTGTTTTGAACGGTGTCACGTGCGACAGTTGTTGTTTTTCGAGGTTGTGTTGACCAATTTTGACACTTCGCGAGGATCATTTTGACACTTCGCGAGGATCGCGGCAAAGAAGCGTAATGCGCATGCGTCACTGTGGGATACGGATTTAGTCCAACCCTTTCCAGGGAGTTATCTCTCCTTAGTTTCTAGCCTTCTTGGTAGTGCGGTACACATTGACAGAGCTACGAGCTATTATGACCGACGTGTACCTGCATGCTGGTGTGATAACGAGCCAACGAGTATTTTTTCCAACACACAAAGCAGGTACTATAACTGGCAACGAGTAAAAAGGTTAGTCAAAATACTTACAGAAAGAAAAATAAGAAAACTAAGTGAAAAACACTGATAAATTGCATTTCCAGAGGTTAGTTTTGAATGTTCGTTTTTACAGGAGGTATGATAGAATGAACTATTCCAGACACACAATGTTATATTATGGTTAAATTAATGATGGTATTGATGGTAAAATGCTTTGTTTTTCAACATGAATTATAACATTTTATATAGGTTATTTATTACTCAAGAACCGGTCCGAATCGCGTCTAAATCGCTCGGTTCGAATCTTGATTAAATGAATACATTTTCAAAACTACGTCAAATGAAAATAAAGAAGAATAACTGACGAAACATTCAATAAAAATTAAAAAGTACTCGCTAATTATTATTTTAAATTTAATTCCAATTTTCAGTAACAGTACTGTAAAGATCTATAATGTTAATAGAGCATTCCAATACTACAATTTGCTTGAAAAAGTTGAAATATAATCTTTATTCACTTACACTCTTGAGTTCAAATTCCAGGTTTACCAATATTTTTATTTAGTTACTAGTGATATGTGGCTAAAGGCAGTACGGGCCTACACGAAATTGGGAACCGTGCGTAATTGTGGTTACAGGCAGTACGGGCCTACATGAAATTGTGAACCGTGCGAGATTGTTGTTACAGGCAGTACGGGCCTACATGAAATTGTAATCCGTGCGAGATTGTTGTTACAGGCAGTACGGGCCTACATGAAATTGTGAACCGTGCGAAATCGTTGTTACAAGCAGGAAGGCCCTACATGGAATTGTGAACCGTGCGTAATTGTAGTAAAAGGCAGTACGGGCCTACATGAAATTGTGAACCGTGCTTAATTGTGGTTAAAGGCAGTACGGGCCTGCATGAAATTGTGAACCGTGCGAGATTGTTGTTACAGGCAGTACGGGCCTACATGAAATTGTGAACCGTGCGAGATCGTTGTTACAGGCAGGACGGGCTTACATGAAATTGTGAACCGTGCGTAATTGTGGTAAAAGGCAGTACGGGCCTACATGAAATTGTGAACCGTGCGTAATTGTGGTTACAGGCATTACGGGCCTACATGAAATTGTCAACCATGCGTCATTGTGGTTAAAGGCAGTACGGGCCTATATGAAATTGTAAACCGTGCGAGATAGTTGTTACAGGCAGTACGGGCCTACATGAAATTGTAAACCGTGCGAGATTGTTGTTACAGGCAGTATGGGCCTTCATGAAATTGTAAACCGTGCGATTGTTGTTACAGGCAGGCAGTAGGGGCCTACATGAAATTGTGAACCATTCGTAATTGTAGTTGAAGGCAGTATGGGCCTACATGAAAATGTGAACCGTGCGAGAATGTTGTTACAGGCAGTACGGGTCTATATGAAATTGTAAACCGTGCGAAATTGTTGTTACAGGCAGTACGGGCCTATATGAAATTGTGAACCGTTCGTAATTGTAGTTGAAGGCAGTACGGGCCTACATGAAATTTTGAACCGTGCGAGAATGTTGTTACAGGCAGTACGGGCCTACATGGAATTGTAAACCGTGCGAGATTGTTGTTACAGGCAGTACGGGCCTACATCAAATTGTGAACCGTGCGTAATTGTGGTTGAAGGCAGTACGGGTTTACATGAAATTGGGAACCGTATGAGATTGTTGTTATTGCTATTTCTACTATTGCTCTTACTGCATAAAGCCAAATTGGTATTCTGCAATATTTACTACTTTAGGAAGGCGCTGGAAGACCTTTTCTATGATTTTCCGAGTATTTATAGTATGTGAGGTGAGTTTGAAACCTTTGTAGCTCTCACATAAGCCTATATCCCCTTTGTTTTCAGAAAATTAGCAATTTTTTCCTCTTATATTTCGCCATCCATCAAGTATTGTTAAAAAGTCAGTTTTTTTTTATATTTCCCGTCAAGATGACCTCACTCCACCTGATGGAAAGCGGTCGTGAGGTCCAGATATGAGGTTGACAAGCCCAGTCATTCAACGAATCACTGGGCTGGCCATCCTCACCTTGAAGGCCTGCAGAAATGCCTTTTCACGCCCCGCTTGAGGAACCCGGGACTATACGAAGAAGGAAACACATGTGCTGGAAGAGCGTTCCACGTCTGGATGGTACGACAAAGAAACGAGTCACCGAACCTTTTAGTTCGGGCCAACAAATGTTGAATTGTGTGTGGGTAACGCCGTAGTCCAGCACGCGTGGTAGGGGAGTGGAAAGGTGAGGGTGGAATGAGCTGGAATAACTCGTCAGAGCATTCCCCATTGTAGAAGCGATTGAGAACACCTGTCTTAGCCTGGCAATATCTCTACGCAATTGGAGAGGCTCAAGGGTCAAAGTTGCCTCTGGGTAAAACATGCGAATTAGAACATTAGTGTTTAACACTACTTATTAACGCTTGTTTCATTTCAATTTAGATCTTTAATTTAAACAAAACTAATGTATACTACGTAATATCGAAATATTCAGTGTTATATTTACTGATTGACGCTAATTTCATTTCAATTTTGATCTTTTATTTAAAAATACTACTGTATACTACGTAATATCGAAACAATACCGGTATTGGGAAAATAGTGCGATAGTCCATGCTCTACCATGAATGTTACAGCAAAAAGTTCGGAAATAGACATAGAAATGAGGTAAGGAATTTACAATAGAGACGTGGATGAAGTAGTAAAATTGCAGCTCATGACTCACGAGGGCCATCTAGGAATAGTGGCAATGAAAAGTCGTTTGGTTCATAGGTCTGGTGGTCAAGGATCTACAATGATGCAGAATAAAAGGTGGAACGCCGTTGAGGCTGTAATCTTGTGGGATTGCCACGTCATCCAGTGCCCACGAAACGGAGCGAACTCCCTGTAGCTCCCTGGATAGATATTGTAGTGGACCTGCTGGGGCCTCGGTTGAATAATGATTATTTACTTGTTAGTAGTCATTGATTTCTACAGTAATTATAGAGAAATCAAATTCACAAATTTAATAACTGCGTAAATAGATCTAAAAAAAAGAGGGTTCGGGAACATCTTATGATGGCCAACTCGACTCCACATTCTGTAACTAATTAGTAAAGCTTGCCTTGGGACGGTATATAGGCTAATTACTTTACTTTACTTTATGTGTGCGTGATGCATTGGAGGGACGCGTCATTTCAGATTAAACAAGCTCTAAAAAACTTTAACTTTAAATTCAGAAAAAACTAAATACTTAATTTTACACTCACCGTATTTAAAGCCTTTAAATTCACCTCCATTTATGTATACCCATAGCTATTCTTGCCTCCATGACAATCTTGCTAATTGTAAATGTAAGCCTATTGATAAAGTAGACTGTGTAACATACCTAGGTGTTAAAGTAGATGCTAACTTCTCATGGTGTTGTCATATTCATCACATCTGTGATAAATTAAAATTACTTCTGGGTAAATTCTACCACTTAAGTTTTGAAGTACCAACTACAACATTGAAAACTCTTTATTTTGCATTAGTGGATTCAATTTTGAGCTACGCCCTTGACAGTTATGGTCTTACGTTTAAAAGTTATATTGAAAAACTCGAAGCTATTCAGATTAGATTTTTAAAACTACTTGTCAATAAAAAAACCAGAGCTACTTGTAAAGGTGACTATTCTGAATTATTTAAAATTTGCAAAGTTCTACCTGTTCGATTTAAACATAAATATCTACTGGCTGTAAATAATCATGGCAGTCTTGAGCTTAACTTGTCACTAGTGAATCATAACCACAGTACTCGCTTGAAGTCCGAGGGTAAATTCGTAGTACCGAGAGTTAACAATTACTTTGGAGATAGAACGTTAAAAAAACGAGTGCCGTACATATTCAATTGTCTGCCTATGTTTATCCGTCAGGAGACGAATAAAAAGCCGTTTAAAAGGATGCTACAAAGTTACCTTTTATCGCAATGTTAGTCCATAAGTTTATGTACCTAACATTAGTTTTATGAAAATATTATGTTAGTGAGACTCCTGATCTCACAGACAAACTGTTTAAACAGTTATGTGGGACAGTGTGTATTTTTATGTAAGCTTGATTTCTTTAATAAATAAATAAATAATAATAAAGATTCCTTCACTATCTGAAAAAGAATATAGGATTGATGATTCCAGAGGTTATCGATGTAATTCAGAAAGAAAATTAAAAATAATAAATAGACAGGAACAGAAGCGGCTCGAAGTTACAAGAAAGTAATAAAAGATTTGTATCATAGGAGACTCAACCTGCACCACTGCCGGGAAGCCATGTCGGAGCTGTGCCGATATGTGGTGGAGGAGAGCATAGATATCGCTCTACTGCAAGAGCCATACGTCATAAACAGACGGGTGGCCGGGCTTGGCTCCCTGGGTGGAGACCTCATCTACCACAATGATGGTGAGTCCAACCCGAGAGCATGCATCTTCACGAGCAGTAGAGTAAGCACACTAGGACTAATCAAGGCAGACTGTTACAGAGATCTGGCAAGCGTCGAATTAACAATAACGAGCCTAAACAAGAACAAAGCAAGGGTGCTCCTCGTCTCCGCATATCTTCCCAGCGAGAGTGAGTTTGAGCCGCCAACAAGAGAAATGGAAGATACCATCAAGAAGTACCAAGGTAAGAACATTCCTGTTATTCTAGGGTGCGACGCCAACGCACACCACGTGGTATGGGGCAGCACGGACTGCAACAGGAAGGGGGAAGCACTCCTAGAGTACATTAGCGCATCCGGTCTGGAGTTATTAAATGTAGGTAACACACCAACGTTTGTTAACAGAGCGAGAAGTGAGGTGCTGGACATCACCATCGCATCAGAAACGATCAGCCGACAAATTAGAAACTGGAAGGTAGACGAAAATGAATCCATGTCAGATCACAGACGTATAACCTTCAGTATAGACTGCAGCATCGACAGGATCCGAGTGAGAAACGCAAAAAAGACAGACTGGTCTACTTTCGAAAACTATATCAAACAGTGGACACCTGGAAGTAACAACTTACACAAGCACGAAATGGAGATAGAAAAAGAGGCGACAAAACTAGATGAGGCCCTCAGGGAAGCCTATCATAAAGCATGTCCGCTCAGAGAAATCAAACTAGGCAAGGGACAACCGTGGTGGACTAAGTCACTAGAGAAGTCCAGAAAGAGGACCCGACGCGCCCTCAGGGTGGCCCTCAAAAAGGGTGACGAAGAGAGCTGGCGTAAGTACAAAGACGAGCGAAACAAGTTCAAGGGCGAGAGCAGAAAAGAATGCAGGAACAGCTGGAGCGCGTTCTGCGAAGGGATCGAAAAACACCCAGATGCCGCAAGGCTGGTCAAAACGCTATCCAAGGACAACACCTGCAAACTAGGAAGTATCAAGAAGGGGGAAGAACTGATAACTGACCCAAAAATGATACTTGAGACCATGATGGAAACTCATTTCCCAGACTGCGAGCACGACATAGACGAAGACATGCCAACCTCAAACCCCACAGTGGTAAGGGCAGGCGAGGCCATCGCCATATCGGAAGAACAACTAGTATGGAGCATCTTCTCCTTCCAGCCATACAAGGCGGCAGGCCCGGATGAAATATTTCCAAAAATGCTGCAAGTAGCGTTAAAGTACATCAAGGAAGATCTCTTAAAACTGTTCAACAGCAGTATAAGAATGCAGTATATTCCCCAGAAGTGGAGGGAAATCAAGGTAGTCTTCCTACCGAAACCTGGCAAGGCCACATATCAGGAGGCGAAGGCCTTCAGATGTATCAGCCTATCCTCGTTTCTATTGAAGACAATGGAAAAGATCCTTGACAGAACTATAAGAGCCCAGATAGAGAACAGTGGATCCCCGCTACATGAGAACCAACATGCATACATGGAGGGTAAGTCCACAGAAACAGCCCTCCACAACCTAGTTACTAGAGTACAAAGGTCTCTGAGCAACAAGGAATACGCACTGGGCTGCTTCTTCGACGTAGAAGGGGCATTCGACAAGGCCAGCCCTAAGTCGATAGAAGCCGCCTTAGACCGCGAAGGCATTCATAAAGATATATCAGGATGGGTGAAGAACATGCTTCAACAACGCCTGATAAAGGCTGAGCTAGCAGGGGTTACACACACGGTCAGGGCGAGGAGAGGATTCCCGCAAGGGGGATGCCTATCCCCTCTACTATGGTGCATTCTAATAGATGAACTAGTACACGAGATAAACAAGACACACATATACACACAGGTGTACTCTGATGACGGGGTATTGCTAGTAACGGGAAAGGTCCTCAGCGTCATGTGCAACATCATGAACAGAGGACTGAAAGCGGCGCTATCATGGTGCAGAAGTAAGGGACTCAACCTCAATCCCGAAAAGACGAAACTAGTCCTATTCACCAATAAAAAATTGGTAGTAAAGAAATAGTGCAGATAGACAACTCCGAACTAGAAATGGTCAAGGAGATCAAATACCTAGGAGTTACGCTGGACAGCAAACTAACTTTCAAAGCACACATAAGTACCACCTGCTCTAAGGCCAAAATGGCCATGATGCAATGTAAGAGAGCCATAGGACGCACATGGGGAATCAAACCGGCGACTGTACTATGGATATACAAAGCAATCATCCTGCCACGAATCCTCCACGGATCACTGGTATGGTGGCATAAGGCGGTACTAAGGACCAACAAACTAGAGCTAGACAAGGTCCAAAGACTAGTGGCACTGATGATCACAGGTGCAATGAGAACAACACCCACAGCAGCGCTAGAGATCATGCTCGGGCTGGATCCGCTAGATCTAGCGATCAAAGGAAAAGCGACCGAACAATGGTTCAAACTCAGGAGCACGAACCTCTGGATCGGTAACCACACGGACAGAGGGCATCTACGCATCGGAAGTGAAATCGAGAGCAACATGTCAATGATCTTTACCAACAACGACCTAACAAGGAAAGAAAAGATCTTTGACAAGAAATACAAAGTACACATAGGACAAAGAGATGAATGGAACACAGACTCAAGCGGAACAGTTTGCTACACAGATGGCTCCAGAATTGAGTCACTGAAGCTATCTGGCGCGGGTGTGCACATAAGGTGCGAGGACGGTACAGTGATAAACAGATCAATCTGCCTAGGCAGGTTCGCCAGCGTATTCCAAACAGAAATATACGCTATCATGGAATGCGCAGATATATTAAACAATCAGGACAGTGTCAGCAAGGCCACTATCTACAGTGACAGCCAGGCAGCGCTGAAAGCGCTTAGCAAAGCAGAGACGACATCGGTAACTGTCAAAGAATGCAAAAAAGCTCTAGGGAAACTCGCAAACAAAATAGACGTAGTGATTGCATGGGTCCCTGGACACGAGGGAAATGTCGGCAACGAGTTAGCAGACGAACTAGCCAGGGGTGGTGCGGCCGAAGGCTTAGTGGGTCCGGAACCCAGGCTGCCAATAGCACACAACATCACCAAGGGAGTAATCAAAAGGTTAACCACAGCAGCAACAAACAGACGATGGAAGGCTGCAACAGGCATGCGACAGTCCAAAATGTTCATAAACGGATTGGACACGAAGAAGACAGGTCATCTACTGAAGCTGTCAAGGAACAGTGTACGTATGGTCACTGAAATCGCCACAGGACACTCTAGACTAAACAGGCACCTAACAGTAATAGGCATCAAAGACAACCCCACATGCATGGAGTGCATGGAAAGCGAGGAAACGAGTTTCCACCTACTCGCCGAATGCCCGATGTACTCACACATACGGTGGGAGCTCATGGGGTCAGACTCGCTAGATGAAGGCAACCTGAAAGAACTGACGGTGGACCAGATAGTAAGATTCTGCAAAGCAACGGGAAGATTCGACGGGACGCCGTGAAAATGGGACAACCTAAAGACCCCCTGCTAGGGGGCCCGGGGAAATGGGTGAAATGGCCCATAACTAGCGGACCGATCACCCGGCCCACAGCCAGCGTCCCCAGTCGAAATAATAATAATAATAATCATAGGAGACTGGAATTTTTTTTATTAATAAAATACTCGAGAGAAAAATATGGATAAAAACACTCATAGAAGACTATTGAAAATGAATAATGAAATTTGATTGAGGTAGCACTGGGATTACTGATTAAGTATGCACTCATGTTGATGAACAGATTTGATTTATTTGTGTAATGACTATGCCTGTACCGAAGCTGATGCAGCGTTAATATGATTATGTAAAATGTGATTATGCCTGTACTGAAGCTGATGAAGGCATTAAATGATCATGTGTAGTGTGACTTATGCTTGTTCTGAAGATTAATATGATTATGTGTAGTATGATTATATCTGTACTGATGCTGGTTTGAATACTAAATAAACAAAGAAAAGATATGACAAGGAAGGGATGTAGTGTTTGTATGTGTATGACATCTGCTGTCATAAGAAGTGACGTTGTCTCGGGCATACGGGTAGTGGGGTACACACTAACAGCTACGAGCTATGACCGACGTGTACCTGCATGCTGGTGTGATAACGAGCCAACGAGTATCTTTTCCAACACACAAAGCAGGTACTACAGCGATGTTTATGGACCTAGTGCAGTGTCTCTGAGAGTGGCACAAATTTGGTTTAAGCGTTTTCATCTCGAAATTTTGATGTCAAAGATGCACGATATTACGGATAAAATGGATGCCATTTTTCGAAAAAGTGGAGCAAGATCGGCATATCAGTAGTTAAGACGTAGTTGAAGAACTGGGAATAGACCACAAAACAGTTTTCGCGCATTTGAAAAAACTGGGTACACCAAAAAGCTCGATATTTGGGTACCACGAGCTCACTGAAAGAAACCTAATAAACCGTATACTCATTTGTGATTCTTTATATCGACGTAATGCAACCGAACCATTTTTGAAGAAGCTGATAACTGGTGATGAAAAGTGGATCACGTAGGTACGACAAGAACGTGCAAAAAAGGTCGGTCGGTCGCAATAGGATCATGTCCCTACCTACAAAATGGCAAAAAGTAATCGAACAAAATAAGACTTACATAGGACTTTAATTAAATGTAAAAAAACTATATTAAAAAATGTTTTAAATATTCTTAAAAAATGCGAAGAAACTTTTCCCCAACCTATTAATACGCCGATACCAACTTGCCGACTGGAAGCTGTGCTGTGAGGCCTGGCGGGCGCAGGCGGGCGCGGAGCGTGGGGGTGCGCGGCGTCAATGTTTTCGTAACAACGCAAACATTGACATTCCCACTCACATTGATAACTCGGTTGTTTCGGGCGGACCTGACACTCACTTACTGCAAGACAGCAATAGATTTTACGTGATGTAAATACCTACGCGATTACGGGTGAAGACTCAAAGAATTTAAAAACTTTTACACGTAGTATTGGCTGACGTTGACTTCCTCGAGCCGCCTCATTTGTGCTAGCACACGTGTTTCTTTCGAAAAAAGCACTGAATTGACAACTGCTGTTCAGCTCTTGAAATAGTTCAGCGGCCCGCTAACACTTGCATGGGAAGTGCCAGATTAGAAAACTGTCCTTATTCCAATTGGCAGCTAAAATTGTTCGCTTGGTGGGCACGATGATCACTATTCCTCAGTGTTGAAAACGTGGTAAACTTGTGGCACGGTAAAGTATTTGCGTATCACGTAAACATTCACCACTCAGGATATAACATCTCACCATCCCATACCACTCCACATGGGAATGAGTATGGCCCATTATTTATTAAACACACACAACACAAATGTGGCTTTTTGCACGAAAAGCGAGACATGCGCTCACGCATGGTCAGTCACAGCCGTTACTGAATGATTATATGTTATTGTCCTGTATGTTTAGCTGCTATTGTGTACTAAGAGAATTGTTGCATCCTTTTACTTAAACTTTACAGCTCAGCTTAAACAGTCTAGAGAAGTCTGGGTCAACCAAATTAGTAGTGTTATGGTTAATTTTAGTCAGCTAGGGCTTTATTAATTAATTAATATATATATACATATATAAGAGCAAGTTTAACCCACTATCAATAGCCAAAGGCTTGTAGGTTCTATGCTCTTAACTAGATCAATCTATTTCCTAGCAATTATTTACATTACATTATATTTACCTTCTGCAACTGCTGTTGTGTGACCCACAGGTTTCTTTCCTGTAGCATTGAAGTTCCATTTTTGAATTTCAATATTTTCTGTTTCAACTCATCTGCTTCCCTGAAATATTAAACTATTTATTTACTAGCTGTCTGAACATCAAGTACCTACCTATTGATGAAATAGATCGCATACATACTACCTACAATGAAAGAAAGAAAGAATTACTAATAATTAAATGCTAATAAAGCCTAGAAGAGCTTTTTTCGAATCCCTAATGGTTTACATATATAATAAAGATAATTATGTATGTAATGTAATAATTTTTCAATTAATTGTAATTTCTATTTATTGAAATAGATACTTAGATTAGATATGATTTAGAATTTAAGCTTTAGATCTCTTAGATGTAAATTAATTATTGTACGAAATGTTTTAATGTTGCAGTGCCCTAACAGGGTCATGTGTGTACTTTTTAGATTTAAGAACTTGTTAAACCACATGAAGCAATAAATATTTATGACTATGACTATGCATGCATAAATAAACTAGATAAACAGGGTCAGGGCCCTTTGTTTTGACATGATCTTCAATCGTATGTGACAAATGTTTTATCTTATGCAAAAAAAAACTTTATTGCTATATTTTGTGGCTATAGGGAGTAAACACGGAAAAATAAAAGCAGTTTTTTTTTTTAATTCAAGTCAAGCTAGACTAAAAAATATATTTCAACTAACCTTAGCATCTGTACAGCCGCATTTAAAACCATATTGATAGAGGCTTAGAGCCTCGGTATTTGTCATACCATTAGGAAATAATTCGAACTAAATAATCCTGGAATTAAGAACACGAAATGTAAAATAATACTAAAAACAATCGAGATCCATGCACATCTGTTCTATCTGTCAGTCACACAGCACAGATTACGGAAAAAGACAGATGCGAAACAGCGCCTTTTTTTTTCTACGTGGCATGCATTATTTAGCCTCTGATGGATTTGAATTGAATTTGAAAATTTGATTTTGAATTGGGTATGGGACCAAAAATCAAACATGTCCTAAATCGAAAACCATTTCGAGGTATTTGTATTTTATACCTTATTTAAATATTTCACATTTTTAAAATCAAAGGATCGAGAATATTTTTAATTAATTCCGTTGGCAAACTGGGGTCAAATGAATGACCCCAGTTTGCCAACGTCCGTAAAGAGTATATATAATGGTTCTTGGACTCTTGACGGTAATCAAATTGACATCTCACAATTGAAACCTAGGGTCGTATCAACGTCCTTTCACGTGATTGGTTTATAATGTATCCATCAACCAATCAAATGACGCGATCTGTGTCATACGTCAGACTTTTAGCTAGGTGATTCTACTGCATGGTAATAATGGGGCTTCCAGATAGCAGATTTAAAATTCCCCCAGGTAGAATATATTTTTCCACCAAGTTATTTATAATAATACGTACATTAATTTACGCCCATTGCCCAGACGGGTAGGTAGGACTTATTAAACATTCTACTTCTCACATTCTCGTAAGATTGTACATATGAACGGCGAGCTCGGTTTCAGTCGTAAGTGCTGTAAATCAGTAATTTTCTCCTCATAATTTATTTACCACGAATCCGGGAAAAACACATGTGGGAACACTAAGTGAATTTGTGACGTCATGAGTTCGCAATGTTTAAAAATTTATAAAAAAATAACTACCGGCTAGATCAACGAAATATTCAAATTAGTTACTAAAAGGTATTTTAAAAAAAAAAAATAACATTAATTTATTCTCATACCCAATTTCATCGGACAAATGGGTGAGCGGAAGGCTCTCAACCCATATATTTAAGTAACGTGCCTAAGGGCGACGAGAGATGGCAAACGGACGTACGTTTTGAGGAGAGAAGCGACACGGCACGTGCTGGTTACGCGAATCTAAATATGACTGGGGGCGCGGAGCGCGTCCACGCCGGCGTGAACGATAGATCGGCCTAGTGGAGTGTTGGTTTGCTAGCCATTGGGCTAGCGTGATAACATCGTCCGGTTCGGTAAATGCGTGCCTAGGGGGGCGCGTCTCACGAATGGTGTTGGGGTCGGGCGTGTAGTTACCTGCCTCCACTAACAAGGGATTGGAGTGGGTCTGAGTAGTCGAAAAAATTTGACGACAGTTGCTTTAGGTGCTGCGAGATGGTCGGCAGACCTAAGTCAATGTGGAGATTTTCATTGCGTTAAAACTATGGGGCGCGCCCGTATCTTTACGCATGAACCTATTCTGGCGAAACAGCGCCTTTAACGCCTAAACCATATGAAATGACGGCTCAGAATTTAATTGGGCCTGTGGGAACACACACGCACACACACACACACTCACGCACTCAAACATAGACTTGCATACTACACTTGATTGTCCTCTCGTTGGTCGAATATAATAGTAGGTAGGGGTAGGTAGTAAGAGTCCAAACGATACTACACAATGCAAGCAAGCAGCTATAACCCTTCTGCATAAGGAGTTACGGTTCAGTGTCAGTTGCCAGCTAATAATTATTAGAAAAGAAAATAAACTTTACCTTAAAACTGACAAATTCAAGAATACTGCTGCTGGCTGGCATCGTCCAGCATTGTTCGAACTTTCCTTATTGACAAAATATATACCACACGAACTTTATCAGTTTATTTACAAACATACATTTTACAATCGGTAGGTAGGATTGGTTAGAGGTTATATTTCTGACCGGTCAATTTCTCGTCAAAAACTTGCAGATAATCCATTTCACTGACATTTTTGAGCACCAAATACAACATAGACGCGTGATTTTGACTTATTACGCGTCTACTTACCGTTTAAACCGTCAGGGCGATCCATGTGCGCCCGCCCACAAAACGTGTAAACATGACTTTACTTGTTTATACCGATCCATGTGGGCCGGCCCACATGGCGCACGGGATTTTGAAACGTATATTTTTGTGGGATAGAGGTGAATATTGCCTGGTAAACTTTTCCAGAGACAAATAAATTCACTTACGTATATAATCTGTCCATTCCTTTTTTTTTTTGTGAAATGGTAGCATTATGTTTTGGTTTTTCAAAGCCCGCCATATTCTGATAGGTGTGAAACTGACAGCGATTTGTGTTTTGATAAGTGTTTTCCTGACGGAAAGTGCTGTTATTTTCATGTAAAGTAGCGTTATATCCTTTGTTTAGCTAATTGTTAGTAACATAAACTATTAGGATTCTAAAATTTCATCATGTGTATATACGTTTTATAGTGATAAAATCGGCCACTAGATATAGCTTTTTCAAGCGTTTTGCGAATCAATTTACAGAACAATCGTTGCAATTAGCTGTGTTAACGTATTGGTAGCAATAATGCAATACAACAATAGTGTTTTTACATCAAACTAAATTCATTTTTGTAAAAATAGATTACGTAAATATCAAGTGACCGTTAGAAAAAATCATGACGCAATCTGTCATGCGATTGTGAGCGCTATCCCGTAGTGGCGATGGTCCATTATGGCTTGCGCGTTAGGTTAGGTTAATTTCTTTCGTAAAAACCTTTTGCCTTATTCGCAAGTAAAAAAAACTAATTGGAATCATTATTGGATTATCTAACAAGATTATCAACATCAATTCATAGAACAATGATGTCCTTATCCTACTAAAGTAACACCCACAAAAACACGTCGGCACTTGAAGTCGTTATCGCCCGCTCGGGTTACCGACTTTGTTTTGTGTAAACATTGTGCTCGTAAGTGCCTCATAAGTTATGGCTACTGCCTCTTTGGTTCTCAAACTTGATATTATGATTGCTTTTTATGACTAAACGTCTTTCTTTATTGTAACTGCTCGATAAAAGCCATGTCATAGCTACTGGAAGTTCAAATGCGTGGGAGAAATGCTAGGATACGTAATTTTGTAAACGTTTTTCACTTAAAATGAAGAAAAACTATTCATTAACCCAAAATCAGCTCCCAAATGGAAATAGTGAGAATAGTTTTTTTGTAATGATTTATTACGTCAAAAGTGAGGATGTTCCAACCGGAAATGCTTCCGGTTTGTCACATGCTCAATATATTGGATTTGGGCTGTCAAATCTGATTGAGGGGGGGGCCAAGCCAAACGGGTTAAAAATCACTTTCCTAAACATGCTGAAGGTCCAATAGCAAGTCACAGAAATCAAATAGAATGAGGAGCGAGGACTTCATTCCAAAGTAAAGTAAAGTAAAAACATCATTTATTTATTTAAGCTTGTACAAAGCACTTACATATATGACATGTAAAAAAAACGTAAATAAAATAGTACAATATTAGTACTTAACGTGAATATACATAATGTGAATCTACCACCGGTTTAGACGTTGCTTCTTATCGAGAAGACTCCGGCAAGAAACTCGATAGTTACTCTTTTGAACTTTGTTTGTTTTACAATAAATAACCGTAAAGTCGAGGCTCTACCCCACAAGGGGGCCCTTAGAGTGCTACTTTTAATATTAGGGTTGAAAGCCTTCTGCGCTCACCCTACAGACCGGTGAAGCTGCGAAGGCCGTCGAGGCCAAGCAGCGGCGTCCTTACAAAAAAAAAAACATTTATTCAGACAATGCAGACAATGGCCCGCGTTCTACGTGCTATTGAGGTGGCTCTCTTACGCATGGTGGTATGGAAGCAATCCTCCTGGGCTTCCGCAAACATACCCGACGCACTACAGAAGGGGTGCAGCCGCAACAGCACCCTGAAAGCGTTGTTATATTGAACGCGAAGGGAGTGTAGCGCTCGACGCGTATGTCTAACCCACAGGCTGCACGTGTAAAAAGAGGTGCAATAGGCACGAAACAGTGTTAACTTTACTGGATATGAACAAAGGTTTGCAACCTGCGAGCTATCATGTTCGCTCTCACCGACAGTGCCCTCCGTTCGCGCTCAATATCCACGTCGTCTTTTAAATCAGCGGTCACCACATGATACACTTAAATCTATGCACCTGCTTCAAAACCGCGCCAGCCAGTGCGACGGGTGGCACATTTGTTGGACATTTTATCCTGGATTTGAAAACCATAAGTTCGTTTTTCATTGCGTTATATTTAAGACCATGGTCACGAGCATAGGCTTCGCAGATAGTTATGAGTTCTCTTAATCCACCTATCGACGAGCTCAGCAGCACCATGTCATCTGCGTAGCTTATGTTATTAAAACTGATACCGTCCACATGACAACCAACACGGCGACTGCTCAACGCGACAATAAGCTCGTTCATGTATAAGGTTAAAGAGCGTTGGCAAGCTCAAATCACCCTGTCTCACCCCGCACCTCAACCTATAAGAGTCCAACAGGGCGCCTGCCCATCGCACATTATTGATCTGATTTCCATACCAAAACCTCAGAACACTGATCAGCTCAGGATGCAGTTTTGCCTGGCTTAGTTTTTTCCATAGGAAGTTGTAGCAAACCAGATCAAAAGCCTTTGACAGACAAAGGCTTCCTGCCAGGCCAGAAATATGCGGACCCCACTGTAACTTGGAATCTAATGTAATTCCTAGAAATACAGTGGAATCGTAATCTCTAATGGCTCGTTATTCATGTTTATAATGGTATCGAACTGTTTTACATTGGGCATAGAAAATTTGATACATTTAGTCTTCTTAGCATTAATCAGTAAATTGTTACTCATGAACCAATGCAGTACCTTAGAGAGAGTATTATTTACGTCGTCAAACGCTTTTTTACTTCTATCTAAAATCAGAGAAGTGTCATCAGCCAATAATACAATCCCACACAGGTCTTTGACAAAATAAGGCAGGTCATTTATATAGATCAAAAACAGCAGATGACCCAATATTGATCCCTGGGGCACGCCCATATGTATGGTGGCACCGGAAGAGTTCGTACCATTGATACTCCCTTTTTGTATTCTATCAGTGAGGTAAGATTCTAAAGGCTAAGTGAAATATTTGAAACTCCGTAATGTCTCAGCTTAATCAGTAGGATTTCATGATCTACGCAGTCAAATGCTTTTGACAAATCACAAAAAACTCCTATTGCATCTTGCTTGCCCTCCCACGCATCAAATATGAGTTTGATGGGCGACCTGCATCGGTTGTATTTCTATTTTTAGTGAATCCAAATTGATCACTATGTGATAATTTCTTCAAAGCAAAGTGAGAGAGTAATTGATTCAATATTTTCATTTCAAAAATTTTACTTATAGCTGGTAGAATAGAAGTACTCGTAGGTCTATAATTGGATGGGTCACTTTTCTCACCTGACTTTTAAAGTGGTATGACTTTACTAAATGTCATTAAATCAGGGAACGGACCCTTGTCTACACAGTTATTAAAAAGTAACGCTAAACTAGGGTAGATAGTATCTATGATTGATATAAGTATAACAAAGTAGCCCAGTCACTGACTTTAAATTGAAATTTGTCAAATGTTACTTTTTTTTTAAATGTTCATACATTATCAGTTTTAACAAATTTTAATATTCATACTGATCATTTATGTTCTGGTCTTGGTGTGTTAAGTCAGGAAGTTGATTGTTAATGTTGCTTTAGAACAGGGGTTCCCAACCCTTTTTTGTCTACTGCCCACTTTAAGAATACCGAGCATACCGCGTGGGCCGCGGCGCGAACGGTTGTGTGTACAAGCAGATCCGTAGAAAAAAAATAATTCAAGTGGTAAAACCTTAACACATTGTAATAAAAATTGTATCATCGTGAAGATAAAGACTGAAGACAAAGCTTAAAGAAGAAAAGTACATATCCGGAGCAATAATAAGGCAATAGAAACAAAACAACTTCTGCACAAGTCGTTAAAATTGGAATACAGTGTCAGTGTTTCAAGCGAGCGCGTCGGTCTCGGATAGCGGTGAGTCAGCTGAGTCATACTTAGACACCAAACTCGTATGAAGATCTCTAAGGCCACCCGATCAACGTCATACATAACAGCTAGAAACACAATATTTCAACACGCATTCATAACGACCGCTGGCTAAATAAGAACAGAGCGGGCTCTGACGGACAAATCAAGGGTTGCAAGATCGAATCTACGCAAAGTCCAAGAAGGCTAGAGACTAAGGAGAGATAACTCCCTGGAAAGGGTTGGACTAAATCCGTATCCCACAGTGACGCATGCGCATTACGCTTCTTTGCCGCGATCCTCGCGAAGTGTCAAAATTGGTCAACACAACCTCGAAAATGTCAAAAAACATCAACTGTCGCACGTGACACCGTTCAAAACAAAACCATGTGACCATGAAATGACAAATAGCTGCCGCTGCACATGCGCAATACAGCGTTTTGCCCGGCACAGAGTATACGACTTTCGGCCCTCGAAAGCTTACCCCCACTTCGGGAGATATCTCTCCTTAGTTTCTAGCCTTCTTGGCAAAGTCAAAAAAGATTTGAGACATTTTTTTTTTTTTTCTTCTTTTGCTTTTTCGTAATACATTGACAAATATGGCACGCATTTGTTATAAATGTAAAAAAGCAATAGTTAATAAACAATTTTTGACATGTAAGAAATGTAAAAATGATTACCACGTGGACTGCACTAAAGTGTCATTTCCCAGATTTCGCATTATGACAGCAGCGAACAAGAAGGCACACACATGCAATTGTTGCTCAAAAGTACGAGAATCTTCCACTCCTAAGACTCCTAACGTGGGAAATATGTCCGCAAATTCTGCTGGAAATGCCTCAGCCCAAGACATAGATAACATCACACAAAGAAATAAACATGAGATTTAAGTTCCTATGGAAAACTCCTTTGGAGAATTAGATACTGAAGAGACCGAATTCGAGTCACCCACATCATCACCGCTCATGCAAACAAACAGGAGCTACTCGGAATTGCAGTCAACGGGGACTTACTTATTAGACGAATTAAATGACGAAATAAGAACACTAAGGAAGAAATTAGAAATAGCTGAGAATGAAATAGAGAATTTGCTTACGGAAAATAATGAATTAAGCAAGCTGAATTCCAAACAAGAACACAGGATAAAACAGCTTTTACTCATTTGTCATCAATCACCAACAAGTAGTACCAAAAAAAACAAAATCAATTCTAAAAAAGAATTGAATTCATCTACTTCACAACTTGAAAGTTTAGAAAACAAGGTACTAATGGAGAATAAATCATACCATGAATCAACATCAACTATGGCGATGGACAGGGAAGACCACTCACAAAGCCACTCCAAAGCGAATCAAACATCCCCAGCAATGGAAACTAATAACAAAAGGGACGAAGACATAAAAACAAATAGAGCCAAACGCATATTCATTATTGGTGATGAATATTTGAGAGGTCTGGCAGCCGCGATTTCAACAACAAGATCAGGGAAATGGAACGACGTCTACCAACCATGCGCATATATCATGTCGAAAGCAACGAGTACGGAAATCTTAGAAAAATGTAACAGTATTTTGCCGGAAGTAAAGTGCAATGATGTGGTTATTTTGGGTTGCGGCAATAATGACAATGACCTTCATAAACTGCACTCAAACATCTGTATTACGATCAACAAATTGAGCACTAAAGCGTCTTTGTTATTAGCACCCATTATCCACAATCCTTACTTTAACGAAAAAAAATTAAACCAAAATTTAAAATTGTGGACTAAACATTTTGTTAATTGTAATTTAATTGACATGAACGTATTTTTCAATGATAGAAATAACTATGATCGCACTTATAATAACTTACTGAGCTTGAAAATTAATGTGTTCATAGATTACCAAGAATACAAGAACCAATTTTTGTCAATGGAGAGTATAAAAAAGCATGTAGAGAAATGTACGCAACAATACAAAAGTGTTAGGGATAATAATTCAAACCCTATCCCAAAGAAAGGCAAAATTACATTTTATTTCAGGCCTATTGGAAAATGTGTCTCATCTCCTTCAATTGCATCAAATAGAGGGGATAATGATATGACATCGGATAACCATAACACCCATAATCCCAAAACAAATCACTCCAATGATCGGTTTTTTCGAGAATAAACCGGGCAATGTTTTTACAATATTGCACCAAAATATACATGGTTTGTGTTCGAAGAAAGAGATCATAGAGATAACGCTAACAGAAATAGGTAAAGATATAAAGCCTGACGTATTGTGTTTTACAGAAACATTCGTCAAGAGTGGGGATGAAGGAAATATTAACGTAAACAATTTCGAATTAGCAGCGAATTATTCGAGACCAAACAAAAGGGGAGGCTCGTGTATAATGGTAAAGAAGGGAATAGACTTTAAAAAAATTACTTATTTTGATAAACTCACTGTAAATTTCCACTTCGAATGTTGTGCAGTAAACTTAGTTTCTAACAATATTATTATAGTCTGTATTTATAGAGTTCCATCGAAATTACAGAGACATGTAGTAGGTTTCCTGGATAAAATTGATTTATTGTTACATACATGTTTCAAAAAATATTCGGGAAAAAAAATTATTATTTCTGGTGACATGAACTTTAATATGACTGATAAAAATTGTAATGGTGTAGTTAAACTAAATGACATTTTTAACAAATATAATCTAAATTTGCACATTGACAAACCAACTCGGCGAAATTCATGCCTAGATCTCATAATTAGTAATATCGAAAATGCTACAGGATTGGTCCTACCTCTAGCACTGTCCGACCATGACACAGCACAAATTCTGAAATTTATAGTTCAGCAAAAAAAACATATCTCGAGATATGTTCTTATAAATAGAAGGGATTATTCGGAGGACAACATTGAAAAATTTAAACATCACCTAAAATCTATTCCATTCAAAGACATTTTAGAACACAAGGATGTTAATATTGCATTTAATACATTTCATGAAAGGTTCTGTCTATTATATGAACTGTGTTTTCCAGTCAATAAAGTTAAAAAATACATTAATACTAAACCTCGTTGGATAACAAAAGGGTTACAAAAAAGTTGCGCCACTAAGAGAGTATTACGATATCATTATTATACGACGAAAACTGATGTTGACCGGAAAAAATACTTACGATATAACACCATTCTTAAAAAATGCATAAACAATTCAAAAAGGTTAACTAATAAAACATATATAACAAATAGCAGAAACATAGGTAAAGCCACATGGACAATTATAAAAAATGAAACAAGCAATACGGAGACAAGAAAATATATCAACAAAATAGTTACTGATGATAAAGAAATACTAGAACCGACGGAGATAGCCTCGACATTTAATAAACACTTTATTAAAATAAATGGAACAAACGCACAAACAGGAAATACATGTAGAGAAAGCAACTTTCATAATTCAATATACCTGAACCCAGTCAATAGAGAATACATGTGTAAAATTATTATGTCATTAAATAACACTCCATCAGAGGGATATGACGGTATTTGCACAAAAGTAATAAAATCCAGCAAGGAAGAATTAAGCCCTCTACTAACATATCTAGTTAACTTGTCAATAGAACTTGGTATCTTCCCAGAAAAACTAAAAGTGGCTATTGTCAAACCCCTTTACAAAAAAGGCGATAATACAAAAGTAGATAACTATAGACCCGTAACATTGATATCTATATTTTCAAAAATATTTGAAAAAGTCATGCACGACCAGATATCATCATTTTTTGAGAAGTTTAACGTCATTAGCACCAGTCAATATGGTTTTCAAAAAAGGAAGTCTACAACTCAAGCTATTTTTTGTTTGGTCAATGATATTCTACAAAATGTTAACGAAAGTAAATATACATCCGTAATCTTTCTAGACATGTCAAAAGCATTTGACCGAAACTGCTAAGCAAATTGGAAATGAACGGAATAAGAGGACCGGCCAATAGTTGGTTAAAATCGTATCTGGAGGATAGGCAACAATATGTCGAAATTGAACAACTGGACCTAAGGCATAATTTACAAAGATACAGATCTAACCTAGCATATGGTGGAAATGGAGTTCCGCAAGGCGGCATTCTGGGTCCACTAATGTTCCTATTGTATATTAATGACATAATTGGGGTCACAAGGGACAAACTCACTCTATTTGCTGACGATGTTTCAATTCTTGTTTCTAGTAATAAATATTGTACAATAGAACAGCATCAAATAGACATATTGAATACACTGACATCTATGATAAATTGGTTAAATAAAAATAATCTTCAAATTAATCTTAATAAAACAAATATAATTAATTTTAATAATTTCAAAACACAGACTATCCACATAAATCTGAACGGTGAGAATATAAATTGCACTAGTAGTGTGAAGTTTCTAGGTCTCATGATAGATAGTAAATTCACATGGAAAGAGCAAATAGAAAAAGTTTTTGACAAAATAAATAGATTCGCTTTTGCCCTTTACAAACTAACGAAAATGACAAATAAAAAGACAGCCATTGTTGCCTATCATGCATATGTGGAATCAATAATTGGATACGGGCTGATATCATGGGGAAATGGCACCAATATAAAAAAAGTTTTTGTTGCTCAAAAGAGATGCATCCGTGCCATTTCAAATATTGCACCAGATGTTTCCTGCAGGCCGTTTTTTAAGTCCCTTAATGTCTTGCCACTCCCATGTATATATATATTAGAAATGGGAAAGTTTGTAAAACAAAACCAATACCTCTATCAGCAGGCAAAGGACAACACTAACAGAAGCTTGAGAAATCCTAATAGGCTTGTCCTAAATGCCCTACCAAGAACTTCGAAATTCAATAAGAATGGTTGTGCGATGGCTATCAAAGTTTTTAATCGAATACCTGATGAAATAAAACTGCTACCCTACAACAGATTTCGAATGGTTCTGAGGCAATGGCTTATGGAAAAATGCTTTTACTCCATTGACGATTTCTTTAAAAAACTAAACTAATAAAGAGCGCATTACAAATAATATAAATAATAAGGACAGTGATGTATTTTATAGAATAAGTGGAATAATAAGAATTAATATTGAAATAGTAGATACCGACCTCATAGTTTAATAAAAATTTTGCATGCTATGAAAATATAGCTAAGTAGGCATAAGAGCTAATATTATTATAATAACACCCACAAATTGTGATATGTAACCCTATTTATAGCAAATAAAGTATTTGATTTGATTTGATTTGATTTGAATAAATTATTTTTTAACGCCCCCCTTTTTAAACATACTTAACCCGCTAAGTACTTATAACTGATTATTGAAACGCAAATTTATAGTATTCGGACAGAGTATCTTTTATTGAAAATAAAACAAGCATAATCAATTCTTATATAAAAACTAATGTGAAGGTTGAATCTGATGCTGTTCAATAAGTTTGTTGATATCAGGTTCCAATTTACTCAAAAACAGCCGCAAGTCGCCACGTTCGGTAACACGCAAACGATTTTTTTTTTAGTAAGCAGCGTTGCCACAGCACTAAATCCACGTTCACACAAATATGACGATGGGAATGCTATCAAAAATCGTTGAACAATTGACCACAGTCCAGGGTACAATTGCGGGATCGGTTTTTGTAGCCAAAATTCTTGATATCCATTTTTGAACTTGATTTTTATTTTTTCGTTTGTTGTAAATTCTATAAGTTCTTCCAGCTGAGGTGACATTGCTGTGTTGACATTTGAAAACGGATCCAACACCCAGTCTAGTATTTCCAAGTTTAAAATGTCCTGGTATCGTTCGGTGAAGTCAATGTGGAGGTTTTCCAAATGTTGGCAGTAGGCAAACAAGTCGTCGTTACTGCAGTATACTGATAAATTCGGAAAATTGTGAAACTCACGTCTATTAAATATTCTTTTTGTGCAGAAACAGTTTGGCTGCGAAAGCAGCAACGACATTTTTTGTTTTAATTAAATTTAGTTCATCGCCTTGCAGTTAGAGGTTCATGTCGTTGAACATTTTATACAGGTCTGTCATGTAAGCTATATCATTCTTTGATGTTGTGAGCTTGTTGCGCAGTTCTGTATCTTTAGTTTCCAAGAACTCTATCATAGAGTCAAACAGGTTGTAAAATCGAATCAGACAATTGCCTCTTGACAGCCAACGAACTTCAGTATGAAGCAACAAACGGTTGAAATCTTCGTCATTAGTAACACAAAGCTGATGAAATAATCTATCATTCAAAGAGCTGCTACGGATTTTATTGACTGCTTTGATGACATATTGCAGTGATTGAAATAGTCGTTCACTTAAGTTTCTAGCAACCAAATGTTGTCTATGAATAACGCAATGTATAGCAAGGACATCTGGAATGTTATTCTTTAAGTATGCTATGAAGCCTTTATGGCGCCCTGTCATAGCCGGAGCGCCATCCGTAGCAACTGATATAATATTTTTCAAAGGAATCTCTTTCTCTTCACAAAACTTTTCCAATGTATTGAATATGGGTTCGCCTTTTGTATCTGTCTCCAAAATTCTGGCAAACAATAGTTCTTCACGTATTTTCTCATCTTTATTAAACCTCACGTAAGATAGCAACAACGCTTCATTAGTTGGTGAAGTGGACTCATCGAGCTGAATTGAGAATTGACTAGTCCTCAGATGATTGCACAATGATTCTTCAATGTTTTCAGCCATTTCATCAATTCGTCTTTGCACATAATTATTACTCAAAGGAATTTTTCGGATAATATCTGCGGCCGGTTTATGAAGCGCAGTAGTTATTACTTCCTTTATTGCTGGCAAAATTTACTCTTCTCCGATGTTGTGTGGTTTGCCTTTTTGAGCAATTAACAAAGAGATATTGTACGAAGCTCGAAGTCCGTCGTCATCTTGCTTAGCAGCCGCCGAAAATAGTTTTGATACACTTGGCTGAGTATTTTGCTTCTTCTCTAGGTCTTGAAAATATGCTACATTCTTTTCTGTCTTATCCGGATGCATTTTATTCAAATGATCTTGCAGTCTTGAAGGCTTCATTGCTTCGTTCGAAAATGTTTTTAGACATAGAAGACACAAAGGCGACGACGGGTTTGTGGGATTTTCAATAAATCCGAATTTAATATATTCCGCAGAGTATTGCCGTCTCTTCTTTTTTACTTCCGACATTGTTTTGTTTTAAGAAATACGTAAGTGTTGAAATCAAGTACTGCTTATCTATTATGCGCGAAACCGCAAATGAAAATAAAATAAATTTACGTCGCTTATATAGGATTGCATAAGCAGCACGCACCAACAGGAGTAAGACAAACGTGCATAAACTCGTTTATCTCATTCGACGCCCAATCGTACTCGACAAGCAAGAACAAGTATTATAGAACCAGCCGATTGGTATAGGAATGTACAATTCGGATTATTCAACAAAAACTTGTTAAAATATGATTGCCCGCGGTCCTTTATATCGAACCGAGTTTGAGCTATATCTTAATTAATATCAGTTGATGTTCACAAGATGTAGTCGAGAGTCGAAAGCTCAGTCGGTGTCTAAGAGTCTTCCTAGCTAGGTACATGAAATTATAAATCGACCCCAAAGCCCTACACAATGCCCCCTTTTTTTTCTGGGTCTCTTACCGCCCCCCTTTAGGCCTGCAGCGCCCACAAGGGGGCTTTATCGTCCACGTTGGGAAAGACTGCTTTAGAACTTCTCTATACGTTTCTTAGTATCTGGTCTAAAAATAATATCCACCGATTGAGGGACATGACGGTGCTCAAATTTAGTTAACAGACCACAGTGGTCTGATTTTAAACAATTAATTATTGATTTCTCCTTATAAACATTTTCACAAATAATACTATCCAAGCAGGTAGCTGATGACGCAGTGATTCCATGTACTTGGTTGGTCAAAAATATTAAATAAATTGAATGATTTAAAAAGATTCAAAAATCTAAGTGAGGTTTTAGAAGAGTCTAGAATATCCACATTAAAATCACCACTTACAACCACCTTCTTGTTTGATTCACATACTCTCTTTAACACTTCTTCCAAAGTTTCTTCAAACAGTGAATAATCCGCAGATGGTGGCTTGTACACACAAACAATAATAATCCGCTCTAACTCTGCACATGAAATTTCAATAGTTTGCTCAATTGAGAGTGCTACCACATCTTTGTGTTCTTTATACTTTAACTTATTGTGCAATAATATTAGTGACCCACCCCGAATAGCTGAAACTCTCATGAACATACACACATCAACATGGTCTAGGGATATTTCAATTAAACCTAAATAACTGAAATTCTATTAACTTCTTGTTAAGACACCTACACATTAACATAAACCTTGTTTAATAGCCTATCTAATCTGATAAATAAACTTTTGGATAAAGTTAAATTTACAAAAAAAACTCAGAAGAAGAGTAAAAGCTCAGACAAAATTTCAATCTTAACTTTATTTTTGAAACATCAAAACAACTACTTTTTTTTATAAAAATTGTTGAAAACTTAAAATTAATAATACGTGGATTCACCTAAAACTCTCCTGACACATCTGCAGCGGTTCTGCATACTCAAAACAAGGGTGTCAATATCCTGTTGTGGAATACTGTCCCAAGTCCTGCTAAGATGCAAGAAAAGCTGGTTTTCATGCACAATATCTTCAGTGAAATTCCTAAGAGCTCTTCTCTGAAGCATATCCCAGGCATGGTTAATAGGATTTAAGTCAGGGGATTGTGCGGGCCAGTCTAAAGCTTGGATATCATGCTGTTGTAAGTTGTAACCAACTTATAACGATACGCGCCGTATGTGGACGGGCATTGTCCTGCATTAGCTGGAAATTTTGTATCATTTGCTGTCAGTGGGGCAAGATTCCAGGGTCTAGCACCTCATCTCGGTATTTTAGAGCAGTCATGTTGCCTTGTATCCAAACGAGGTCCGTTCTACCGCCGAGACGAATTCCTGCCCAAACCATAATCGTGCCACCTTGATATGCATGAAGTTGTTGTGGGTGCTGCAGTCGATTCCAACGTCCACGTTCTCTCCAAACGCGCACTCTTCGCGAATCAGGATGAAAACCAAACCTGGATTCATAAGTGAAAAGCACAAGTGACCATTGAGAGTGGTATTAGTTTTCATGTGCAATAGCCCATTGTAATCTTCTTCCTCGATTGCCTCTCCTTAGCGCTGGAGACCCGAAGTGGCCTACGAGCACGTAGGTTGACTTCATGCAGTCGTCTTCTCAAAGTTTGACCGCTTACCAGCAAACCATACTCTCTCTGTAGCCTTTGAACCAATTGCATCGCCGTTACATTTGGTTGACTTCGTGCAGAATTTACTATGAATCGGTCCTGTAAATCTGTTGTAACGCGTTGAGGTCCTCGGTGCGGTTTCACCATTTCCTCCTTGACACGATAACGTGAGTCATTTGATTGGTTGATGGATAGATTATAAACCAATCACGTGAAAGGACGTTGATACGACCCAATAGGTTTCAATTGTGAGATGTCAATTTGATTACCGTCAAGAGTCCACTATGAACCATAATATACTCTTTACGGACGTTGGTAAACTGGGGACATTCATTTGACCCCAGTTTGGATATTTTTATTTGACTACGTTGTAGTCAATTAAAAATATCCTCGATCCTTTGCTTTTAAAAAATTGCAATCTTTGGTGACTGTGGTCAATCAATCCGTCCGTAATCTATGTGTTTTAGCCGTGCGAGCCTTATCAAGAATCTATGTGTCAACCAATTGTCAAACTTTGACGTTTATTGCTTGACTTGCTTGTTCTTGCTTCACTTGCTTGTCGATGTCGACAAAAATTTTGGGATATTGTGTTTGGCGATAATCTCATTTTATTTTTAAATAATTTTCTCTTGTGCAAACGATTTAACTCTTTATCATGGAAGTAGAAGGTTGTGACCTATTACCCGTAAGTACAAATAGCTATAGAGTACATATCCCATGAACGATAATAAGTTTGATGACTAATTTCCGCAGTAACAATATACATTTTTCTAGTAAAGAAATATATACCTAATTGCACAAATTTTGATGAGTTTATGTAACTACTTTTCACATATTATGCGTTCATTTTATCCGTTTCTTTTCACCAAGACCAAAACAATTTTGATTTCAGGATAATACAAGTGTTATCCACGGTCATAAAGTTTGCCAAACTCACGAAGCGAAATGGATGTGTCTGGATAATATTTACCAAAAGTTTCACCGGCCGAACTTTTACGATGTCGGCGGCACTTACATTCAGGACATTGCAGACTACTGGTTCATGTACAAAACTGAGCAGATCGGCAACATTTTTTTGCTTCACATCTTTGTCTGCAACCGCATGGAGTGCATGTTCGGTATCGCCATAAGTCGTAGTACTGACATGAAAATAGACAGAAAAAATGATGCAGTCTATCTGTCACAATCTCTAAAAGAGCATCGTTTCAGTAAGAAAACTAAGGAAATGTCTCAAAATTATCTCACAACATACAGTTTCAGCACCTATGATGTGGATCTACTTAAAGATAGGAAACTTTTTATAGCAGTTTCTTTTAACTGCTCCCCAATAAGAGTAGCCAACCAGAACGTTATTGATCAGGTTAAATTAAACCATGACTTTGGTGCTTTATTAGGAGATCCTATTGGAGCAGACTTTGTGATTGAGTCTGCAGATGGAGCCAAGTTCCAAGTTCACAGAATATTACTTGGGGCTCACAGTGAAGTGTTCAAAGCTATGCTCAAGGAGGAAACAGCTGAAAGTCAGAATGGCTGTGTTAAACTTATGGATGTAGGAAAGGAGGATGTTCAATTTATTTTGGAGTGCATTTATACTGGGACCATCAAGGATTTAGAAAATTGCAACTGTTCCAATATGCTGATGCTAGCTGATAAATACAATATCAAGTGCCTGAGGGAGATCTCACAGTACGCCCTTACTCAACAGCTCTCTATTGACAATGCTATAGAAATATTTATTGTTGCTGATATGTACAATTCTGAAGTACTCAAAACTGCAGCACTTAAGTTTATTAAGAAAAATGCCTCTGTTATACACTCCAGCACATTTAAAGAGATCCATAATGCTGACCTCATGAGGCAACTGTGCGAGTGTTTGATTCCTACTTAAAACAATTTATAATTATTTTAATTTTTATTTATTTGCTATCTACACCTTTAATTTATCTGTGATTATCTAGTGTGTAAGATGTAACTACCGATTTTTAGGCAATAAGTCCATTGCATGTACTAATCCAATAGATGGCAGAGGATGTCAGGGCCCAATAGAGATGTTTGAATTGTTACATCTACTTCGCTACTAACCTTAATGTTCTGGGGAGAAATGGTAAATCTATTTAATTTTATTGCTGTTATTTACTGTATGATAACGAATTAATGTTTAAGGCCTGCGCAGACGATGTACGCTCCGCGAATACAAAAGTGTGCCCTGCAATTACAAAATTCTTGTCAGAGAATATTTAAATATTCTGAGATTATGTTGTGCTGTAATTTACATGAAGTTTAAGCAAAGAGAAGACGTTTTAAAAGAGAATACTAGTCCATCCCTTTATTTTCAATCTATTTTTTGCGCGGACGCCCGCGCACTTTAATCCGCTACGCTCGGCAAACGGCGAACGAGTTTTGGTTTGGCGTACTTTTAGTCGTTAGTGTGCGTTGCTCGATACAGTTTTGTAAGGGTCTCTCTATTTTGACAAAGAAAAAAGTACGCCATGGATAATACCTCGTCTGGGCAGGGCTTTACTGGTTCTCCGATCTATAACAATCAACATTCTTTTTTCCATTTCATTTATTCACAATACAATTATAAGGAGCTTCTAGAGTTATCCATGTACCAGATATGTGACGTGAGTCATCATGAATTATATAAAAAAACAAAATAGGGTCATAAATAAAATTCCTTTCTTTCCCCCAATTTCTTGGTGGATTATCTATCATCAGAAAGGACAGCAAACATTCAACAAAAACACATAGATAGTAGGCATACAACAACAAAACAAGATAACAACAAGACAAACAAATACCATCAGACAGCGGTGTCCCGATGCCCAAAAAATAAAAGGACCTCCCGCAGCATTCAGCCTGGGCTTTAAGGACCCAGGCACTGATTTTCAGTGAGCCCGAACTGAGTTAACGCACGGACATCTTCAGTGGACATACGTATTTGCCTTACATATACATATAATAAATATTTGTGAATTGTATAGGTAAAAGTATGGTGAGTAATAAAATATATCTTGTTGTGTAAATAAGTGTAATACATAGGTAATAGATCATCACTGACTAGCTCGTGGATCCTGACATCTTTAAGCCAATAAAACTGTAAAATATATTGTTGGTTTTAACCTACAATATATTTCATAATTAATGTAAAATATATTATCTAATTAATGTCAAAATGTTTTGTATCAATTTAGGCCAAAAAAATACTAAATAAAAAGCATAATACAGAAAACGTAAAAATAAACTTTATTGAATTTAAAACATAACTCTTTAATCGTTTAGCTGTGACTAAATATGGATTAGTAATAAATATTATTTATTATTAGTTACAGTTACAAGAGGTGATAGGTCGTACGAGAACCGCGCCTCGGTCGCTGCCCTGGAGGCGCGCACTCGGTGGTTTAAAATCATTTTGGAATGTTACTGGTAGTCTTTGTTTCTGCGGCAAACAAACATTTTTCCCATTAAAATGTTAGTTCACTGAAGATGATTTTGACTGCTCTTTGATTGACGACTCATTCACGCTTTATTGGGCTACAAGAGAAAACTAAAAGCATTTTTGTAGCATTTCTACGATTATTTGACTAGTAGCGAGTACTATTCTGTAGCTAATGACTTCTATCGTTTGAAATGATTGAGCGTACGGTGCGTTTCCACTTTTGCAGTCGTACGAGACTACCCCCTTTCTCCCACTATCAAGCGCGATTATCTCACCGCAAGTGTAAACGCACCATGGGGTAAAGGGGTCCTCCAACATCTTCGGGCCCCAAGCCAACCTCGCCTGCAAGCTGGTGCACCCTGCTGATCAACGAAGGAGGCTCTGGCGACGGCTCCCGTTTATGGGTTGGGAGGTCAGATGGCAGTCTCTCCCGTAAAGCCAACTCAAGCCAACAAAAATGGACAGTCAGCGAAAAGTACCCGACTTGGATAGGGCGTCGCCGAAAACGACGCGCAGGGTGATCGCCCTACTCCTGTGTTAAATGGGTTAGGGCTACCGGGCCATGGGCGGGCCCAGTTAAAGACATAAGTCCAGAGGAAGGTCCGCTTCGCATCGTGGAACGTTGGAACGCTGACGGGACACGCTCGCGAGCTGGCCGATGTGTTCACCAGGCGGAAGGTGGTCGCGGCGTTCCCGCAGGAGACTCGCCGGAGAGGCAACAGGTCCCGGAACATCGGGCACGGCTACAAGCTGATCTACGCGGGCTCTCCTGGTGGGGCCAATGGAGTGGGGGTCGTGCTGTCCGAGGAATTCCAGAATAGTGTCTTGGAAGTAAATCGCGTTAGTGGCCGCCTTGTGGTCGTGAGGGTGCTTATCGAAGTGGTCACGACCAATTTGATAAGTGCCTACGCACCGCAGGTCGGTTGTAGCGATTCGGATAAGGCGCTGTTTTGGGAGCAAATCGACCAGCTCCTATGCATTATTCCATTGTCCCAAGGCGTCCTTCTGGGTGGCGATCTGAACGGTCACGTGTGCGAACAGTGTGAGGAATACGGGCGTGTTCACGGTGGTTTTGGCAGTCGTAACGCTGAAGGCGAAAAGATTCTCCGGATGTGTAAGGCTGCCGACTGGGCCGTCGTGAACACGTTCTTCAAAAAGAGTCCCGAGCATCTGGTCACCTACAAGAGCGGTAGAAGCGCAACCCAAATCGACTACTTTCTCACCAGGAGTGCCCAGATCGGCAAGGTAGCTAACTGTTAGGTCATACCCGGAGAGAGTCTTACTGCCCAACACCGTCTACTTGTGATGGACCTGCGAATGAAGCCTCGAGGCAAATGCCGGGTGCGCTGCCCGCCCCGAACCAGGTGGTGGCTGCTTAAAGAAGCCTGATTACATGACTTTGCTGCCGCTATCGGTGACCTGTGCATCGCAGCGGATGTGAGTCCGGGCAACAGCTCTGGGATAGGTGTCAGGCAGCTATCACCGGGTTGGGGCGGGTGGACGTAGGCTTGACAAGGAGACCTGGAGGTGGAACGAAGCAGTCCAGAAGGAGATCAGGGTAAAGAAAGCCCTCTTAAAAGCTTTGCAAGCGTCCAAATCTCCTGAAGATCGCGCCGCGTGCAGGGATGCCAAACGTGCCTCTAAACGAGCTGTAGCCAGAGCCAGACGTGACCACTTACGTCCTTTGTACGATAAGTTGGAGTCGTCTGAGGGGCAGAAGCTCGTTTACAAGTTGGCACGTTCCAGAGTCAAAGCGGCCCAGGATATTTCCATGTGCCGCTGTGTAAATGACACTCTCGGTAACCTGCTATGCGAGGACCGCGCTGTGAAGGAGAAATGGCGCTCTTATTTCCACGAGCTGCTCAACAAGAAGCACAAAGAGGTGCAGCCACCTGAACTCCCTCCAAATCAAGGACTAGTGCCCCCGGTTACGCCTGATGAAGTCCAGTCGGCTCTTCGCCGCCTGAAGAACCGGAAAGCTGTCGGACCCGATGGAGTCCCTATCGAAGCGTGGAAATCGATGGGCTCTCGTGGTGTGGGCATACTTACCCACCTTATCAACCGCATTCTCTTTACCGGGAAGATACTCGTACCTGACCAATGGAGACTGAGCATTATCACGCCGGTCTTCAAGGGGAAGGGCTCGGTGCAGGAGTGCAGCAATTATCGCGGCATAAAGGTGATGTTCCACACCATGAAGCTCTTCGAGCGCATTGTGGACTCTCGGATTCGACAGGAGTGTACAATTTTGGAGTGTCAGTATGGGTTTCGACCGGGTTGCGGGACCATGGACCCCGTATTTGCCTTGAGGACGCTCATGGGGCGAGACTGAAGAATACACCTCTGCATCTCCTTCTTCTTAAACATGCAGAAGGCCTTCGACTGTGTCACTCGTTGGTTGGGCGCTGCGGTCCAGGGCCGTCCCCGAAGTCATTACATTGACATTATCCAGGACATGTACCACGATTCCAGTTCCATAGTTAGGACTGCGGTTGGTGACACGCTTCCCTTCCCTATCACCGTTGGAGTACACCAAGTCTTCGTTAGCCCGTTTCTGTTCAGCGTAATATTAGACGTTCTGTCAAACAGCATCCGAGACCACCACGAGCAAACACCCTGGTTGCTCATGTATGCTGACGATATTGCGCTAGCAGATTCAGACAGGGGACGGCTGGTACAACGGGTGAAGAAGTGGAAAAATTCACTTGAAAACGGCCGGTCTGAAACTTAATAATGTGACTAAGACGGAGTACATAGCCTGCAACACCACAATTCCCCAGTCCGTCCGCATAGGCGTTGACGTGGTCGAGCGCACGGACCGTGTCAAATACCTGGGATCTGTGTTAAGCGCGTCCGCGGACATCGACCGCGACGTCAGAACCCGAATTTCCGCGGCTTGGGCCAATGGCGGAGGTGACTGGTGTCATTTGTGACCCCAAAATGCCGATCCGAAGCTGAAGGGGCAGGTCTATAAAACCATCATTAGGCGCCTGTCCTTTTATATGGCAGTGAAACATTGCCGTTACTAGAGCGACACAAGCAGGAGCTGCGCGTCACGGAAATGAAGATGCTGCGGTGGATGTGTGGAGTCTCACGGAAAGATCGCGTGCGTAACACCCACATCCGCGGCAGCCTTCGTGTTCGTGACATCGCAGACAAGCTGCAGGAGTGCCGCCTTCGTTGGTATGGTCATGTCTCACGGAGATCGGCATACTACGAGGGCAACAAATGTGTGGCCATGCCGCCCCCGCCAGGTACCGGTAGAAGAGGTACCGTCGACCCAAGAAGCGGTGGCTCGACGTCATTAAGCGTGACATGCGTGCCAACAAACTCACCACTGAGGATGCACAAGACCGCGCGAAATGGGTCAAGAAAATAAGAAAGGCGGACCCTGGGGCCTCCTCAGAGGACTCCTCACACACCAGTGTGGGTTCACAACCGGGATAGAACGCACGGATGATGAAATGGAAACGCACCATGATGTTACACTAAATACAATTTTAAGATAACTAACTTTTGCTTGTATGTTTGAAAGTGTTGCATATACCTAATCATTAATCGTATCGAATGCGTTCAGCTGTAGTAAACGTGGTTACCATGCAGGATAGGCACGAAAAAAGACCATTAATTGTCATATTATTCATTTATTATTGACACCGATACAGAAAGGAAATAAAATATAAATCTCACGAGGCAAACGCATTATGTGTAATGAACATCTACGCACTATAGACATAACGACTGTTTGTTGGATATAAAAATAAGAACTTACATAACCCCAAAACAAAAGTGAGTAAGAGGGAGATTCAGACTCGGCGAGAGTCTACAGGCACCATTATATTAAATACGGTACTATGCAATGAGCTCTGGGCCTGATTCTCGCGCAAATGAAGCAAACTGGATTCATAAGTGAAAAGCACAAGTGACCATTGAGAGTGGTATTAGTTTTCATGTGCAATAGCCCATTGTAATCTTCTTCCTCGATTGCCTCTCCTTAGCGCTGGAGACCCGAAGTGGCCTACGAGCACGTAGGTTGACTTCATGCAGTCGTCTTCTCAAAGTTTGACCGCTTACCAGCAAACCATACTCTCTCTGTAGCCTTTGAACCAATTGCATCGCCGTTACATTTGGTTGACTTCGTGCAGAATTTACTATGAATCGGTCCTGTAAATCTGTTGTAACGCGTTGAGGTCCTCGGTGCGGTTTCACCATTTCCTCCTTGACACGATAACGTGAGTCATTTGATTGGTTGATGGATAGATTATAAACCAATCACGTGAAAGGACGTTGATACGACCCAATAGGTTTCAATTGTGAGATGTCAATTTGATTACCGTCAAGAGTCCACTATGAACCATAATATACTCTTTACGGACGTTGGTAAACTGGGGACATTCATTTGACCCCAGTTTGGATATTTTTATTTGACTACGTTGTAGTCAATTAAAAATATCCTCGATCCTTTGCTTTTAAAAAATTGCAATCTTTGGTGACTGTGGTCAATCAATCCGTCCGTAATCTATGTGTTTTAGCCGTGCGAGCCTTATCAAGAATCTATGTGTCAACCAATTGTCAAACTTTGACGTTTATTGCTTGACTTGCTTGTTCTTGCTTCACTTGCTTGTCGATGTCGACAAAAATTTTGGGATATTGTGTTTGGCGATAATCTCATTTTATTTTTAAATAATTTTCTCTTGTGCAAACGATTTAACTCTTTATCATGGAAGTAGAAGGTTGTGACCTATTACCCGTAAGTACAAATAGCTATAGAGTACATATCCCATGAACGATAATAAGTTTGATGACTAATTTCCGCAGTAACAATATACATTTTTCTAGTAAAGAAATATATACCTAATTGCACAAATTTTGATGAGTTTATGTAACTACTTTTCACATATTATGCGTTCATTTTATCCGTTTCTTTTCACCAAGACCAAAACAATTTTGATTTCAGGATAATACAAGTGTTATCCACGGTCATAAAGTTTGCCAAACTCACGAAGCGAAATGGATGTGTCTGGATAATATTTACCAAAAGTTTCACCGGCCGAACTTTTACGATGTCGGCGGCACTTACATTCAGGACATTGCAGACTACTGGTTCATGTACAAAACTGAGCAGATCGGCAACATTTTTTTGCTTCACATCTTTGTCTGCAACCGCATGGAGTGCATGTTCGGTATCGCCATAAGTCGTAGTACTGACATGAAAATAGACAGAAAAAATGATGCAGTCTATCTGTCACAATCTCTAAAAGAGCATCGTTTCAGTAAGAAAACTAAGGAAATGTCTCAAAATTATCTCACAACATACAGTTTCAGCACCTATGATGTGGATCTACTTAAAGATAGGAAACTTTTTATAGCAGTTTCTTTTAACTGCTCCCCAATAAGAGTAGCCAACCAGAACGTTATTGATCAGGTTAAATTAAACCATGACTTTGGTGCTTTATTAGGAGATCCTATTGGAGCAGACTTTGTGATTGAGTCTGCAGATGGAGCCAAGTTCCAAGTTCACAGAATATTACTTGGGGCTCACAGTGAAGTGTTCAAAGCTATGCTCAAGGAGGAAACAGCTGAAAGTCAGAATGGCTGTGTTAAACTTATGGATGTAGGAAAGGAGGATGTTCAATTTATTTTGGAGTGCATTTATACTGGGACCATCAAGGATTTAGAAAATTGCAACTGTTCCAATATGCTGATGCTAGCTGATAAATACAATATCAAGTGCCTGAGGGAGATCTCACAGTACGCCCTTACTCAACAGCTCTCTATTGACAATGCTATAGAAATATTTATTGTTGCTGATATGTACAATTCTGAAGTACTCAAAACTGCAGCACTTAAGTTTATTAAGAAAAATGCCTCTGTTATACACTCCAGCACATTTAAAGAGATCCATAATGCTGACCTCATGAGGCAACTGTGCGAGTGTTTGATTCCTACTTAAAACAATTTATAATTATTTTAATTTTTATTTATTTGCTATCTACACCTTTAATTTATCTGTGATTATCTAGTGTGTAAGATGTAACTACCGATTTTTAGGCAATAAGTCCATTGCATGTACTAATCCAATAGATGGCAGAGGATGTCAGGGCCCAATAGAGATGTTTGAATTGTTACATCTACTTCGCTACTAACCTTAATGTTCTGGGGAGAAATGGTAAATCTATTTAATTTTATTGCTGTTATTTACTGTATGATAACGAATTAATGTTTAAGGCCTGCGCAGACGATGTACGCTCCGCGAATACAAAAGTGTGCCCTGCAATTACAAAATTCTTGTCAGAGAATATTTAAATATTCTGAGATTATGTTGTGCTGTAATTTACATGAAGTTTAAGCAAAGAGAAGACGTTTTAAAAGAGAATACTAGTCCATCCCTTTATTTTCAATCTATTTTTTGCGCGGACGCCCGCGCACTTTAATCCGCTACGCTCGGCAAACGGCGAACGAGTTTTGGTTTGGCGTACTTTTAGTCGTTAGTGTGCGTTGCTCGATACAGTTTTGTAAGGGTCTCTCTATTTTGACAAAGAAAAAAGTACGCCATGGATAATACCTCGTCTGGGCAGGGCTTTACTGGTTCTCCGATCTATAACAATCAACATTCTTTTTTCCATTTCATTTATTCACAATACAATTATAAGGAGCTTCTAGAGTTATCCATGTACCAGATATGTGACGTGAGTCATCATGAATTATATAAAAAAACAAAATAGGGTCATAAATAAAATTCCTTTCTTTCCCCCAATTTCTTGGTGGATTATCTATCATCAGAAAGGACAGCAAACATTCAACAAAAACACATAGATAGTAGGCATACAACAACAAAACAAGATAACAACAAGACAAACAAATACCATCAGACAGCGGTGTCCCGATGCCCAAAAAATAAAAGGACCTCCCGCAGCATTCAGCCTGGGCTTTAAGGACCCAGGCACTGATTTTCAGTGAGCCCGAACTGAGTTAACGCACGGACATCTTCAGTGGACATACGTATTTGCCTTACATATACATATAATAAATATTTGTGAATTGTATAGGTAAAAGTATGGTGAGTAATAAAATATATCTTGTTGTGTAAATAAGTGTAATACATAGGTAATAGATCATCACTGACTAGCTCGTGGATCCTGACATCTTTAAGCCAATAAAACTGTAAAATATATTGTTGGTTTTAACCTACAATATATTTCATAATTAATGTAAAATATATTATCTAATTAATGTCAAAATGTTTTGTATCAATTTAGGCCAAAAAAATACTAAATAAAAAGCATAATACAGAAAACGTAAAAATAAACTTTATTGAATTTAAAACATAACTCTTTAATCGTTTAGCTGTGACTAAATATGGATTAGTAATAAATATTATTTATTATTAGTTACAGTTACAAGAGGTGATAGGTCGTACGAGAACCGCGCCTCGGTCGCTGCCCTGGAGGCGCGCACTCGGTGGTTTAAAATCATTTTGGAATGTTACTGGTAGTCTTTGTTTCTGCGGCAAACAAACATTTTTCCCATTAAAATGTTAGTTCACTGAAGATGATTTTGACTGCTCTTTGATTGACGACTCATTCACGCTTTATTGGGCTACAAGAGAAAACTAAAAGCATTTTTGTAGCATTTCTACGATTATTTGACTAGTAGCGAGTACTATTCTGTAGCTAATGACTTCTATCGTTTGAAATGATTGAGCGTACGGTGCGTTTCCACTTTTGCAGTCGTACGAGACTACCCCCTTTCTCCCACTATCAAGCGCGATTATCTCACCGCAAGTGTAAACGCACCATGGGGTAAAGGGGTCCTCCAACATCTTCGGGCCCCAAGCCAACCTCGCCTGCAAGCTGGTGCACCCTGCTGATCAACGAAGGAGGCTCTGGCGACGGCTCCCGTTTATGGGTTGGGAGGTCAGATGGCAGTCTCTCCCGTAAAGCCAACTCAAGCCAACAAAAATGGACAGTCAGCGAAAAGTACCCGACTTGGATAGGGCGTCGCCGAAAACGACGCGCAGGGTGATCGCCCTACTCCTGTGTTAAATGGGTTAGGGCTACCGGGCCATGGGCGGGCCCAGTTAAAGACATAAGTCCAGAGGAAGGTCCGCTTCGCATCGTGGAACGTTGGAACGCTGACGGGACACGCTCGCGAGCTGGCCGATGTGTTCACCAGGCGGAAGGTGGTCGCGGCGTTCCCGCAGGAGACTCGCCGGAGAGGCAACAGGTCCCGGAACATCGGGCACGGCTACAAGCTGATCTACGCGGGCTCTCCTGGTGGGGCCAATGGAGTGGGGGTCGTGCTGTCCGAGGAATTCCAGAATAGTGTCTTGGAAGTAAATCGCGTTAGTGGCCGCCTTGTGGTCGTGAGGGTGCTTATCGAAGTGGTCACGACCAATTTGATAAGTGCCTACGCACCGCAGGTCGGTTGTAGCGATTCGGATAAGGCGCTGTTTTGGGAGCAAATCGACCAGCTCCTATGCATTA
The DNA here is from genome assembly GCA_947369235.1 of Udea olivalis. Classification (NCBI taxonomy): domain Eukaryota; kingdom Metazoa; phylum Arthropoda; class Insecta; order Lepidoptera; family Crambidae; genus Udea; species Udea olivalis. Next base: position 2,779,066 of record OX376342.1, read on the forward strand.
TTCCATTGTCCCAAGGCGTCCTTCTGGGTGGCGATCTGAACGGTCACGTGTGCGAACAGTGTGAGGAATACGGGCGTGTTCACGGTGGTTTTGGCAGTCGTAACGCTGAAGGCGAAAAGATTCTCCGGATGTGTAAGGCTGCCGACTGGGCCGTCGTGAACACGTTCTTCAAAAAGAGTCCCGAGCATCTGGTCACCTACAAGAGCGGTAGAAGCGCAACCCAAATCGACTACTTTCTCACCAGGAGTGCCCAGATCGGCAAGGTAGCTAACTGTTAGGTCATACCCGGAGAGAGTCTTACTGCCCAACACCGTCTACTTGTGATGGACCTGCGAATGAAGCCTCGAGGCAAATGCCGGGTGCGCTGCCCGCCCCGAACCAGGTGGTGGCTGCTTAAAGAAGCCTGATTACATGACTTTGCTGCCGCTATCGGTGACCTGTGCATCGCAGCGGATGTGAGTCCGGGCAACAGCTCTGGGATAGGTGTCAGGCAGCTATCACCGGGTTGGGGCGGGTGGACGTAGGCTTGACAAGGAGACCTGGAGGTGGAACGAAGCAGTCCAGAAGGAGATCAGGGTAAAGAAAGCCCTCTTAAAAGCTTTGCAAGCGTCCAAATCTCCTGAAGATCGCGCCGCGTGCAGGGATGCCAAACGTGCCTCTAAACGAGCTGTAGCCAGAGCCAGACGTGACCACTTACGTCCTTTGTACGATAAGTTGGAGTCGTCTGAGGGGCAGAAGCTCGTTTACAAGTTGGCACGTTCCAGAGTCAAAGCGGCCCAGGATATTTCCATGTGCCGCTGTGTAAATGACACTCTCGGTAACCTGCTATGCGAGGACCGCGCTGTGAAGGAGAAATGGCGCTCTTATTTCCACGAGCTGCTCAACAAGAAGCACAAAGAGGTGCAGCCACCTGAACTCCCTCCAAATCAAGGACTAGTGCCCCCGGTTACGCCTGATGAAGTCCAGTCGGCTCTTCGCCGCCTGAAGAACCGGAAAGCTGTCGGACCCGATGGAGTCCCTATCGAAGCGTGGAAATCGATGGGCTCTCGTGGTGTGGGCATACTTACCCACCTTATCAACCGCATTCTCTTTACCGGGAAGATACTCGTACCTGACCAATGGAGACTGAGCATTATCACGCCGGTCTTCAAGGGGAAGGGCTCGGTGCAGGAGTGCAGCAATTATCGCGGCATAAAGGTGATGTTCCACACCATGAAGCTCTTCGAGCGCATTGTGGACTCTCGGATTCGACAGGAGTGTACAATTTTGGAGTGTCAGTATGGGTTTCGACCGGGTTGCGGGACCATGGACCCCGTATTTGCCTTGAGGACGCTCATGGGGCGAGACTGAAGAATACACCTCTGCATCTCCTTCTTCTTAAAACATGCAGAAGGCCTTCGACTGTGTCACTCGTTGGTTGGGCGCTGCGGTCCAGGGCCGTCCCCGAAGTCATTACATTGACATTATCCAGGACATGTACCACGATTCCAGTTCCATAGTTAGGACTGCGGTTGGTGACACGCTTCCCTTCCCTATCACCGTTGGAGTACACCAAGTCTTCGTTAGCCCGTTTCTGTTCAGCGTAATATTAGACGTTCTGTCAAACAGCATCCGAGACCACCACGAGCAAACACCCTGGTTGCTCATGTATGCTGACGATATTGCGCTAGCAGATTCAGACAGGGGACGGCTGGTACAACGGGTGAAGAAGTGGAAAAATTCACTTGAAAACGGCCGGTCTGAAACTTAATAATGTGACTAAGACGGAGTACATAGCCTGCAACACCACAATTCCCCAGTCCGTCCGCATAGGCGTTGACGTGGTCGAGCGCACGGACCGTGTCAAATACCTGGGATCTGTGTTAAGCGCGTCCGCGGACATCGACCGCGACGTCAGAACCCGAATTTCCGCGGCTTGGGCCAATGGCGGAGGTGACTGGTGTCATTTGTGACCCCAAAATGCCGATCCGAAGCTGAAGGGGCAGGTCTATAAAACCATCATTAGGCGCCTGTCCTTTTATATGGCAGTGAAACATTGCCGTTACTAGAGCGACACAAGCAGGAGCTGCGCGTCACGGAAATGAAGATGCTGCGGTGGATGTGTGGAGTCTCACGGAAAGATCGCGTGCGTAACACCCACATCCGCGGCAGCCTTCGTGTTCGTGACATCGCAGACAAGCTGCAGGAGTGCCGCCTTCGTTGGTATGGTCATGTCTCACGGAGATCGGCATACTACGAGGGCAACAAATGTGTGGCCATGCCGCCCCCGCCAGGTACCGGTAGAAGAGGTACCGTCGACCCAAGAAGCGGTGGCTCGACGTCATTAAGCGTGACATGCGTGCCAACAAACTCACCACTGAGGATGCACAAGACCGCGCGAAATGGGTCAAGAAAATAAGAAAGGCGGACCCTGGGGCCTCCTCAGAGGACTCCTCACACACCAGTGTGGGTTCACAACCGGGATAGAACGCACGGATGATGAAATGGAAACGCACCATGATGTTACACTAAATACAATTTTAAGATAACTAACTTTTGCTTGTATGTTTGAAAGTGTTGCATATACCTAATCATTAATCGTATCGAATGCGTTCAGCTGTAGTAAACGTGGTTACCATGCAGGATAGGCACGAAAAAAGACCATTAATTGTCATATTATTCATTTATTATTGACACCGATACAGAAAGGAAATAAAATATAAATCTCACGAGGCAAACGCATTATGTGTAATGAACATCTACGCACTATAGACATAACGACTGTTTGTTGGATATAAAAATAAGAACTTACATAACCCCAAAACAAAAGTGAGTAAGAGGGAGATTCAGACTCGGCGAGAGTCTACAGGCACCATTATATTAAATACGGTACTATGCAATGAGCTCTGGGCCTGATTCTCGCGCAAATGAACACTGCCTGAAATTTGTTCAGTCAGTAAGTTAACATAAAATAAACAGTTTCTAGAAGCTTATAAGCGCGTCGCGCTTATACGCTCGTACGAGTTACGCTGTGGTAAAAGGCGAGCCTGTACGCGCCTAGATGCGCTTCCAAAATCACAGTAGTGAGGGTCTAAACACACTATGCGTAAGTTACGCGACCGAAGTTCCGCAGCTGATTTTACGTTCCGACGTATTCGGCTGATATGACACACCATAAGCGCCGAACTTTAAACCCTGCCAAAATGGATCATCAATCATTATATAAAAGGTAGATAACGTCAATCAATTTATCAATTGCACCATATTAATCATTCCAATTTAACAGAATATGAAATATTGGAACAAAGGCGCACACAGCATGTTTCGCTATTGCGGTACAGGGTTACTCACGTGGCAGAAATTCAGTTGCTCAACTTTATTGTGTGCTTTATAAAATAAGTTGCCGCTGAACTTACGGCCTAAAGAAGTTACGCTGCACACCAACATAGTTTTGGCATAACGTGTCATCACTTCATCAGTAATTCAAATAGCATTGCAGGCGTAATCATGCGGAACATCGGTCGCATCACTTCGGCATAGTGGGTTTAGAGTATAGACACTTATGCGTATAAAATGCTCCATCTACTAAAACCACTCTTTTAAGTAGACACTTGCGTTCGGTTTGAAATTGATTGAATTTGTGATTTCTCCATATCCGTATTTGTAAGTAGACGTTAAAAATGAGAAGGCCTCAAGGCGTGCTTTGCCTTCGATTCGAACTGACTGACTATACGAAGGCTGAAGAGAATTAGGGTTGGGCCGAGGACGTAGTGTTTGAATACTCTTTGCGAGGTCTAAATGAGCATGCTCATTACCAGCAATGCTTTGACACACATGCTAGCGTTCGTTGAGCGTCAGCGTCGTGCCGGCGACACCCCCACACCAAAGAGGATATAATAATTAGCGTAATACACCACACTAGTGTAACGTGGCTATGGGTGCGTTTCCACCAGAGATGTGCGAGGATGCGTTGCGAGGAATGTGTTTGTTATGAACCGAATGGAATCGCGAAGCTAGGTGAATGAAACAATTCTATTGGTTCTTAACAAACACACACATTCCTCGCAACGCGTCCTCCTCCTCGCACATCTCTGATAGAAACGCACCCGAGACGCGCGGGGCGTCGCGCGTTGCGTTGGGCGCTTAGGCGGCGCGGCCCGCATCAAATTGGGTATGGGAACAATTTTTTTTTAAAATACCTTTTACTATTTTAAGTACCTTATTTGAATATTTCGTTGATCTAGCCGGTAGTTAATTATTTATAAATTTTTAAACATTGCAAACTCGTGACGTTTCACCAATTCACTTAGTGTTCCCACATGTGTTTTTTACCCGATCGTAGTAAATAAATTATGAGGAGGAAATTACTGATTTACTGCACTTACGACTGAAACAGAGGTTTGCCTATAAAAATGTTAAATATTTAATATTTATATAAGGTAAAAATAATATAAAATATTTAAATAATATATAAATAATATAAAATATTTAATTAAGGTATAAAATACAAATACCTCGAAATGGTTTTCGATTTAGGACATGATTTATTTTTGTGCCCATACCCAATTCAAACATTAAAAGGCCTACGCAGACGAGGGATTTTTCTCCGTCGAAATAGATCCCATACAAACTGTATCGAGCAACGCACACGACAGACTAAAAAGTACGCCGAAACACCGCGGACGCCCGCGGAGCGTAGCGGATTAAATGCCATGCAAAAAATAGAACGAACGAACTTTATGCAGTCAACGCACACGGCGGATTTTACTCCGCGTTAAAAATCGATTCGAAATACCCAGTATTCTCTTTTAAAACGTCTATTCTTTTGCTAAAACTTCATGTAAATTACAGCACAACGATCTCAGAATATTTGCCTCCTTAACGTGCGCTTCACTAAATTTCTGGACTACAAAATGGTGTGCGACCATTATATGATCGCACACTGTGTGCATTGGGTCCGCGGTAAACATGCGGGGGATTTTGTATTCGCGGAGCGTACTTCACTAAAATGAAACGCTTCAACGCCCCGCGTCTCCGTAAATGAGGCATATATAATAACACCGTTATTGGCAAACAATCTGCTAAATAACGAACGCCTTAAAAGGAATTGGGGAATCAGGAGAGTAAACCTAATCATATCAGCAAAAAGCATTAATGTAATCACTCCATTCCAGGAAGATTAAATAGAGATCAATTTTAATAAATAAAAAAATATCATACTACCCGCGAACGACGGAAGGCCAAAAGTCAATATCAGATATGTTTTTAAGTAAATGTAGGTACACATCCGCAGCATTACCGTAATGCCCGTATTCACTTTGATTAGTAGTTGGTGCAGGTGCTTAGTGATTAGGAGAAAACACGTGTGGACAGCGATTGATAGTGCGAGTGTGTTTTCTCCTAATCACTAAGCACCTGCACTCGCACTAATCAAAGTTAATACGAGTGCCTCAAACCGTAGTGTTTAGAAACTCTTTAGAGTGCTACGATTTTGTGCCTTAGGCGTGCTTGCTTGCACGTAGGTATTTGATGTGGTACGGAGCAAATCAGTATTTTTTAATTGTAATTAAGTAGATGAAGTTTCAATATTAAGTAAGTATTTTTAAATATCTAGGTATGTTTATCTGTCTCTGACACCCATAGTACAAGCTCTGCTTAGTTTGAAGCTATTGAGTGTTGGTGTCCCAGATATTTATTAAGTTACTCCTTTAAACAAACAATAAAAAAAGACTGACTTGGCTGTAAGTCAAAACACTCCTTAAGTATTTGCTTGGTACCTAAATGATAGAATTATATTAATACATAAACTTTATTGGTACAGTACCTACAGTTAAAACGAAAATATTTAAGTACATGGTTATTTAAAGAGCTAATGGCAACAATACCTGTTTCTAGCTTTTTGAAATATTTTTCAGGGGCTTCTGAAATTACGAGTCTAAGACAAAAAAATATGTTATGATAATCTATGCTAATGCCTGCCTGTTTTATAAAAAAGGACCCATTAGAAACCAAAAGACATCTATAGTAAGGCGTGCGAGGAAAGATAGAAAATGTAAACAATCTGGCAGCTGACTCTTGAACAGAATTTAATTGGATAATAAGCCACAGATTTGGATGGATAAGCATTGCAGAATGAAATTATGTTCAAGAGTCAGGCCCCTGGCAGTTTCAACGTTACTTTGCGATAACATGCGATTATTATCTCTGTAACAAGTCTACTTCGGAATCTTCTGACGAATAATTTTCGTCTAAAACAGCCAACAACGCGAAGGTTAGATAGTAGAAAAGTTTAAAATGTGTAGTTATTTAATTTCTTTGAATTAAAATGTTTTGAAACCCTCAACGTTTATTTCCGTTCTTGAGCTTGTTTCGCAGGCCTTACCTGAGCCATAAAATAAATATAACAATGTATGCCTTAGCCTTTTTTCAGTAGGGTGGTGACCATTTTATTTTATTACTTTTTTTTTATTATATTAACACATAATATCAAGTTCTGACTATACCGGTACTTAAGCACCTTTTAAATGTGATGCAGGAGGGCTTGGCTCTTTACAAAATAGGAACAGCAAATAATAATCAATATCACAATAAAATCAGAACCAACTACGCACTCTGCCTGGACATAGCCAAACATAGCTTACACGATATGGCTGGTGAATTTCAGCCTTAATAAACACCTATTCACATATCGTTCATACCACAGACATTAAACTGAATAGATGACGAATAACAAAGAGAAAATGCAGGTTATTGACGCTTCGCCCAATTCGCCAAAGATTTTAATTTACACAAAATTAAAAGATTTTAATTTAGGTCGTAGAAAGATTATAGATCAATGTAAATAACTTTTATAGTCATCACAAATAAGCGTTGAGTAAATGAGGCAGCGTGGAAACTGCACTCTTCTTTGACACGTAATCTACGTACGTGACATCTATTTCACTTTATGCCTGTGGCTCATTCACATCCTCGTACCTACAAAAGTTATATTAGCTTAGTTAGAACGTACACTTTTAAAGGCATTTTATAAGCCGGAATATAACTACGACCTTAAATAGTTCTCAAAATTAAGCTTTACCTCCCTCCTCATTATACATATTTCACATAAACTGAATGCTTAAAGCATTAACATGAATCAATAACGATTCCAATGAACTGTAGATTAGATTTTCTAACATCCAAATATTACTGAAACATTCATTAATGTTGTAAATCGTATTTAGAGCCCCATTTTCAACATTGAAATTTTTATAAAATATCTTACTAATATTATAAATGCGAAAGTTTGTGAGGATGTTTGTTACTCTTTCACGCAAAAACCACTGAACGGATTTAGATGAAACTTCGCAGTAATACAGCTTATACATCAGAATAACACATAGGCTACAATTTACAAAGATTTTATGTATATATGTTACAAAAATGAAGTTCACGCGAGGAAAGCTAGTATTAAATAATTATGCTTTTATCAGCAGCGTTTATAATTTAGTTTTCATAAATAAGATTTGATGACGAAGTTTGAGTAAATCTGCAAGTATACACACTCGCAATTTTATTCAAATTTCATGAAAAAAAATTAATTAAAAATGTATACCTACTCAATTTCTTTTGAATATTGATAATAATGCGTAGGACGTTAATCATTTTTTTCGATATAAAACTATTTCATAAAATTATATGTATTACAGAACATCTTTAAAAATAAATAAGAAGGTACTTACATAACTTAATGTTTTTGTGTGTATAATATTTTTGTAAATTATATTTCAACTTATAATAGAATTTGTATAAAAAATATAAAGTGAAAACATTTTTAAGTTAATTTTACCTTACTCACTATTGTATTGACTCCTTATAATGCAGCAGTGTGACCGGAGAGCTCGGTAGCTCAAGAGCTTATAAGGCCGATAAACTAAATTGTCAGCACAATTAATTTATCGTACAACGAAAACGTGCCCTGTGTCAATCCCACCCTCCGTATATGTGCTCGATCAGCTGCTTCGTCAGCTCTACGTCGTTAAGATCCTTCCAACTCTCAGTTTGCATAACCTTTGGATTATTTTTAATGAAGCGGAACACTCGCTGCTGCAGTTTTTCTAAGTTGTATTTTCGGGCCAAAAGTGCAATATCAATAGCATTTTCAACGCTGATCTGCTCACCAAGAGCATACTGTGTAAGCAAAAATAGGCCTTGCAGCTTGAATCTATCGGCAATTCTTAATAAATTCAAACAGTCCTGCTTGGATATGTCTTTGATGGTACCGGTATACAAAAATTGCAATAATAACTCCATATCATTGTCTTGAATGTTAATAGACGCTTCTGTTTCTGTTTCTTTTATTAAACTCCTCAACATGGCACTGTGTGCGTAAAGAATGATTTTATGAACTGGAAACTTTTTCCCACTGGCTGAAACCAGAACGAAATCAGTCTTTTCTTTCTTTGTGAGAAGTCCACTTAAATCATGTTGGAGTTTGATAGACATAATAACATCGTTATTGATAGAGTGGCTGCAGTTTGTGAGAATAGAAATCGGGATGAAAAGAGTGTTACGCTCTAATGATTTTAAATTCTTTTCGGTGAAACAGAATGTTTTGATGTGATACGACTCATGAGCCTGTGCGCTTTTGAAAGTATACCAAGTCAAGGTACGCGGCAAAACACTCCATCCTGAAATCTCATTCGGTCTCTCTGTGTGAGTCAATTCATTTGAATTGCTAACTCCTACAGATACATTTCCTTCTCTTCTATGACAAACAAATAGATTTAGTAAGTAATTATACCCTGGGCATATCGAAGTTGAGTAATAAAACCACAGGTCGGCTCTATTATTTTCGCCGTAAGTTCCACCAATGTCATATTCACCGCCTTGTTTAAGTTTTTGCGGCAAATCATATACGCAAAGCTTCTTTGCTTCAACTGATTGACGCCTATGCAAGCATGACACAGTGCCACTCTGAAAAGAAGAAATTATCAAAACAGTTAATTTAAAAAAAAAAGCTACTATTGTAACGTGCTACGTGACTAAACCAAAATTTGCGTACATAGTACAGGTAAGTACAGATCTATCATGCCTGAGTTACTTTCTCAGATACTTGTGGTTATTATTTTTCATAGGTTTTTAGAGGCTCTTACGCAATCGACGCCTAACGAAGATTCAAATCCCAGTTGCGTCAACAAAAGTCAGCTAGAGTCAGGTTTTTTTAAATATGCAACTGCTTCTTATACTACTTAAACATTGCACATTGTGGAAGTCATAATATTATGAGAGCAAAATAAAAATAATTATAGAGCGTCCTGGATGGTGGTGGCCAAGGGGCTAGCTTTTCAGCCCAAAGCACATGTAGTCCCGGATCCAATTACTGCATATTATAAAATTTGTGACTAACTCTGCGTGATGGAAAACACAGTAGAAAACTCGGGCAACACAGACAACGCAGAAGGCAAGCCATTTACAAAATTGAGTTTTAATATGCTTGGTGTAGTATGGGCTGCTGCTGAGAGTTCAGTTCGCCAGGACATACAGCAGCAGTCAGCTTGTCTCTGAACCCCATTTAGGACATAACGTGGCCATATAAATATAAATCTGTGTCTGGTACCTACTACATTCAACCATGATTTAATTAAATCCAAAAAGGCCGTAATGTTAACCATGATTAGAACATCATGGTTAGCATTACAGCCTTTTTGAGTCCAATTTGTGAATAAGATTTCTAGGAAAGTTTCTCTTGGTAATTAGTTAATTACCTCTACAAATTCAGAGTCGTTGCTTCTATGCAGCGCAATTTGGCGCTCCTCACGTGGGTGATGGTATTCTAGAATGTTGACGCGTTCACCTTCATCATCTACCAGCATCATCTTGACAGATATTCTGTAAAAAAAATTACTTTAGGGTCCAAGTTTTCACCAATAATATTTTTTATTATTCAAAGGATAAAATTGAAGTTTGACTATACACTAAACTAGTAGAGAATGCTTTGGGCAGTTAGCTTATCGTTTGTATTTTTTTGCATTAAAGACTAAATAAATAAAGTCTCGCCAAAATAAACTGTAAAATTGAATATTCGTTCTGTTATTAAAAACAGAAATGTACCTGTTTGTTCGTATTGAAACTTGACAATACAGTAGTTTATTTATGCCTTAGAATGTTGTTTTATAAATTTTGATTTTTTGGAAATATTCTTAACTTGAAAACTACCAAAAACCGCGGAGGTAATTTCGGTCGGTATCCCTAGCAATTTTCTACCTCTGGGCTTCCGCTTTAAACCTTTTCTGGTATACCCTGTTTATTTAAAAATTACTATTAAGTTCTGTAAAATATTTCAGTGGAACAAAATACGAATTATGAATCATTCATTTGCTGATTGCATCACTGCTACCTACGCTGTTTTGAAGAAAACATTGTACAACACTTTGTAACAGCCGTCACAGAAGATTAAGATTGAAATATTTGCAACAAACCTAGACCTTAGAGCAAGCCAAAATTTTGTAGCTGGACAGTACAGTAGACAGTATGTTTTCTTTCTTCTCAGTTCTCACCCTGTGATTTTGTTTGTATTAAATAATTAATCTGACAAACAAATGAAACAAATTACACTCAGCCACAGATTTAATAAAAATACTTTTTTTGTCTTTGTGAATGAACCTCTGTCAAATCTGTTGAATGAACGAAAAATAAAGGACATGGCCGCGCCGTGCGCCATAGACAAATATTAAGGTAATAAAAACACTAATTAGACTGGTAGAAATACAAATTCAAATCCCTTACCTACTTTTGATAGTTATTGATTTGAATTTTAAACCCGGTGGCCAAGTAGCGGACCCTGCTTGGGCACCGGGACATGAGCTATAATCTTCAAGCTAAATAAAACAGCAGTTAGAGTTTATTACCTTTTGTCACAGCGCCGACTTAACAGTTTAGTTCATGTTGGTAACAATTTGTGAGTTCATTGAAAACTTACGGGATACTACGATCTGATAAGGGCACGTTATTTTCAGCGCGGCAAGCAGGTGTAAATATGTCGTACTTTTGCACGCAGAGGTACTGACGGGACGGGTGATGCAAGTGTCAAACTGCGCAGAGTATCGCGCCTGCGCGGCCCGGGCTGCTCCGGAACTAAGGGTGGCCCCTCCACCCCTTGCTTTAGGGATGTTTGTTGGTTCAGTCGAGAATATTTTTATGCAGTATTGCGTTAAAACAAAAAATAAATAAATTTATCTTATCACTTAAAGTAGTATCAATTTAAATATACGACTTAAACATACTACACACAACAACATGGTCTAGGTAGGGATAAATAAAACTGTTTTAAATAACTTAAAAAGTACTGGCCCCACAAAAAAACTATTTATGACAGATTATAAAAACATTATTAAGTTACTTTGTTAAATTCAAATTTGAATTTAAAAGGTTTTGTTTTAAGACGAAATTCGCATTCATTGAATTTCTTCCAAAGAAGTAAATCTTCACGAACTTCTAACTTGATAAAAACTCTATAAATTTCTATAAATCTTTGTCAAACGCATCTCCGGTGTTCACATAGACACTTGATCAGGAATGAAATGTTAAGAGCAGTGGGCATAATTCAAGCTGGCGCTACCCAAATTGCGGTTTCTGAAGCCATGAAGACCAGTCAGAGCGTTATATCCAGGCTTTGGTCACGTTATCGTGTCACGGCGGACGTGGTGGAACGGTACCGAGGACCTCAACGCATTACAACACATGTACAGGACCGATTCATAGTAAATGCTGCACGAAGTCAACCAAATGTAACGGCGATGCAATTAGTTCAAAGGCTACAGAGAGAGTATGGTTTGCTGGTGAGCGGTCAAACTTTGAGTAGACGACTGCATGAAGTCAACCTACGTGCTCGTAGGCCACTTCGGGTACCAGCGCTAAGGAGAGGCAATCGAGGAAGAAGATTACAATGGGCTATTTAGTGCACACGAAAACTGGAACCATTCTCAATGGTCACTTGTGCTTTTCACTGATGAATCCAGGTTTGGATTTCATCCTGATTCGCGAAGAGTACGCGTTTGGAGAGAACATGGACGTTGAAATCGACTGCAGCACCCACAACAAGTTCATGCATATCAAGGTGGCACGATTATGGTTTGGGCAGAAATTCGTATCGGCGCTAGAACGGACCTCGTTTGGATACAAGGCAATATGACTGCTCTAAAATACCGAGATGAGGTGCTAGAGCCTGTAATCTTGCCCCAGAGACAGCAAATGGGACAATATTTCCAGCTAATGCACGACAATGCCCGTCCACATACGGCGCGTATCGTTACAAGTTTGTTACAACAGCATGATATCTAAGCTTTAGACTGGCCTGCACAATCCCCTGACTTAAATCCTATTAAGCATGCCTGGGATATGCTTCAGAGAAGAGCTCTTAGGAATTTCCCTGAAGATATTGTGCATGAAAACCAGCTTTTCTTGCATCTTAGCAGGACTTGGGACAGTATTCTACAACAGGTTAATGACACCCTTGTTTTGAGTATGCAGAACTGCTGCAGATGTGTCAGGAGAGTCTTAGGTGGATCCACGGATTATTAATTTTAAGTAGTTTTTTATAGTTGTTTTGTTTAGGTTTTGATGTTTCAAAAATAAAGTAAAGATTGAAATTTTGTCTGAGTTTTTCGTCTTCTAAGTTTTTTTTTTATCTAAAAGTTTATTTATCAGATCGGATAGGCTATTATACAAGGTTTATTTTAATGTGTAGGTGTCTGCACAAAAAGTTAATAGAATTTTAGTTATTTAGGTTTAATTGAAATATACCTGACCATGTTGATGTGTGTATAACGGTAACTACATGATCAGCCTTAATTCAAAACAAAGACAGGCTGTGGCTACTTCAGTTAATGTTCGCCTATGGACGTAGTACTGTAACTACTGTTAAAGAGACGTTTCATTTCATCCGTCGATACAGCCAAAGAGTATTTATTTTATCCATGATACAGCTTATAGTAAACACTATCTGCAGCATCCACCGTATCAAATTATTTATTTGCGTTGTTAAGTAGGTATTATTAAAATTAATTAACGGCTCGGATTCTACATGTAGCTTATCAGACCAGCCGGTATCCCATTAGTTTGATTGAAAAGTCCTATATGCTACGTATTCTAAATAGAATACGTAGCATACATCATACTTAAATTAAACAAATTGTACCTACATCATACTTAAATTAAACATTTTGACTTTACTGGGCTACAGGGCCAGTTGCTCTTTATCTGGACTTAGTAATCGTAATAGCAAAAAAATAATTGCGAACGAGAACAAAATAAACACAGCCATCGTACCTTTATCTCACGCTCCGCCATCGCCCCAGCACTACGCTGCAGCATTTTCAAGGTCACATCTTTCAGTGGGCTGCAAGCGGCCGGCAGCGGCACACGATGCCCGCGCCATGACAGCGCACCGCCGCCCCGACACCGTCGAGCTCCTGCCGCTCAAGTCCGCGCTCGTCAACAACCGAGATGAAGACGTCTACTACCCCCCGGCATCTGGTCCAGTCAGCAACAACCCGTCCACCTCAAATCTTCACGAGTACACGCTACTCTCGAAGAGGACGCCGGCGTCGAAGAGGTAAGGATGTTTAAGGGATTTATGAATGAAGGCTGCTTTGATTGTTTTAAGGAAAACAAATGCGAAAAAATGGTTTGATAAAAACTTTCTTGCTATCGAGTCCTTTTTGGACATGTGAGATAAAAAAAAAAATATGCAGCACTTGCCTGGCAGTCACGTAAGAAATGTACGAGTGTTCGTTTAGAATCTTTAAATGTTTACCTAATTAATAAAAAAAAGTAGTTAAGCAATGTTGGGCAATTTTTGATAATATATTAATAATGCATTGACTGCCATAATATTGAATAATGGGAATTACTAACTTGTGTTTAATTACGATCAAAATAAACAAATTAGGAGATACCGCTCTTCAATAACATTAACAATTTTTTTTTTAACTAAAAAGTAATGAGAAATTACAATGAAATAAATCGAGATTTTTGTATTAGTTAAAGACATTATTTGCCTCCTCTTTCTGAAAGTTATTTTCCGCTTGCTCTTCATAATTTGAACATATATTACTTAGACAACTTAGCCTTATAAACTTAAACTTAAATAAAGCATAGGTACATTGGAAGTTACGTGATCACTGCTTCAACTTTTAAGTTATTTGTGTTAATGATTAGCTAGATTTATTTCTCCCTTTACAACAGTGCATGTTTTAAACATATTAAATGTTCTGTAGTGAGAGCTTAGAGTATTATCCCACCATGTGCGTATCATCAGCGCACTTCGTGCGTTGTTAGTGAGAACTACATGCTACAGAATGCTGTCTATCAGGATTGCAGGCTATTTGTGAATTGGAACATCCTGCGCAGCCATAGGAAGTTAACTGAAAATAGACCTCAGCTCCCACAGATTTGCAGAGCCCTATCATCAGAATCGTGTAACGACAATCAGCTTAAGACGCTACTCTGTTCTCAAATGACCATATTTCTGAATTTTTTTCACTTCAACGGCTCCAACTTCTTTAGTTAATAGCGAAGGGTCTTACTATGTGAGCCCTACTGCCACTTCTGGACTAACTGGGCTGCTCCGTATAAAGCCCTTGACAAAACTATATATTTTCTCCAGGCTCCTTTCTCGGCCGACGCAGCCTACACCGACCCCGCTGGTGACCCTATGCGGCGCGCCGCCTCCGTCCAGGAAGCGCGAGGAGCTGGTGGCGCTTGCGAACTTGCGAAAGAAAGTCTCGCCTTCAATGCTGCCCGACAAGTAAGCTGCTGAGACATCGTTAAAAAATACTTAGCCTTTGCACACTAGCCATTTGTCCTCGTGACTTATCTGTGACTTCTGTGAGGCGCGAGATCGCGCTTAGTGTGAAAAGGCTTTTACGCCCGAATCCAGAAACGACAATCGAAGTTGATCAGCCCTTACACGTTTAATTTCCCTATCATTACTGCTGACATGACGTGACAAGGTTGGGGCTCCACTTTAATTTGTACCTGAGCTAAGTGACACTTAAAAACTAACCGCAAATAGTTTTTAAGTGTCACTCAGCTTAGGTACGAACTGCTTACTACTACGAGCGTCTGTTAAAATGCAGAAGGTCGTGGGTTTAAAATCTCTAAATTTGCAGGTATGCTTAGGGCTGTAAGGCGGTGGTAGGTAGCAATATAATAATAAAAGAAGCCTGTTCGAGTTTATCATTCTCGAAACTTTGCTCGCTTCACTATTGAAATATTATTTTAATAATAAGTTAACTAGGAGTAGGTATGTACCTTGTGTTTGCAAGTTAGACTTATGGGTTCAATCTGCACCCTTTCGCAACACACCTTGAACCGTTGTCTGGCTTTAGCGCGCTAGGCACGCAAGGAAGCCCCGTAGAATGATTGAGGCCAAAATTAGCTACCCCCTCCCTCCATTCACAATTCCAAAGAAACATTATTTTGTTTAAAACTAGAATCACAGGTCGTAGCAATAGCAACACACAAATAAGTTTTGGAACGTTGAAACCTTTAAAAGTATGGGAATTAGCGCTGAAAAAATCTGTACAGATTCGGTGCAGAGGCGGTACCGAAACGAAAGCGCACCGAGCCGGTGATGAAAAGGCCTTAGCCATGTTACGTCGTAGCCTCTCAGCTACGTTATTACGCCTTAGCTTCGTAGTCACGTTACGCCATAGCGTCGTAGCCACGTTAAGCCGTAGCGTCGTAGCCATGTCACGCCGCTATTAAATTTAGCGTCGTTGCTACGTCATTTCGTAGCGAAATGATCAGATATCAATTATAATTCCTGTTCGATTAAACGTGTTTTGAACTCCACTTTCGTTTCGCAGAAAGTCTTCCAATAAAAACAACAACGAGCAGACAAACAAAGACAACAACGAAACCGAGATCCTTGACAACAGGCCAAAACTTCTCCAAAAGGTAAGTGCTTTGTATCCTTCATCCACCCGCCCCTAGGGCAAGATAAACATCTATTTATATTAAAGAAAGTCGTATTAGTTACACCACTTATAATTCAAGAACAGGTGGACCGATTTTTGTGTTTTTAGTGTTTTTGGATTTGTCTACATCGGGATTAGGATAATAAGTATTAAAAACATTGAAAAATTGACGAAAAAGTAAAGCAAAAACCTTTTTCCGTACTAAATGTTCACAGCTGTCAAGCATTTGCCCATAACTTTTGACAGAACGAAGTTTGTCGGGGCCGCCAGTTGTTAAATAAACTAAAGCCTGAACAGCAGACAAGAAGATCATAACAGCTGATCGACATACAGTTTTAGTCGTCTTTTGGTAACAAACCACCAGATTCAACTATATTTTGCGTGCTGTTCGGAAAAGGTCTGGAATCCAAGCCCTTTGGATTTGATTAGAAGATGCCGTACGATTTCTTTCTATCCTGTGAAAGTATTTTGTACAGGCTACGGCAATGTCAGTCAGACTGACGCGATGATGAAGCGCTGCTACCTACTCGTACTGCCTCATGCATGTTTGGCTTCCTCGCAAAAACTTGATCGTATATCTTTCATGCATTCCAAAATATTTACCCTTATCAGCGCAAGTTTAAGTGGTCTTTTTAGGTAAACAAAAAATCCTTTGTCATGTTGTTAGGAAAGCCAAATAACGCATGGTGAGCACCTTCGAAATCAAATTGTTGAATTTCTTTACGATTAGATTCAACGTGGCTTTCGTTTTCTGTCGGACGCCCTTTCCTATTATCCCCGTAAGAAATAGGCCGTTCTGGCCTTGACCCGCGAAGCGGAAATGTTGCGAACTTGCGACCTTCGTGGGAGGCACTGCGGCTGTACGCCTTTCTGTACGCAAAAACAGCTAGTCAAGAAAGAGAGAAAACAAATATTGGTCTCCAAACAATAATAATACGTGACGCGCCAAACATCTGAACGTAATTCGTAATGTTATGGCGCGCAAGGGGATAAATAAATCTTGCTAGACATTATAAAACGTGGCCGCAATGGCAGCCCCGCTACTTTTTGGATTCTTGAGAACATAAATATTCAATTGTTAATGTGATACGCAAATGTGAAACGATTGAAATGAATATAGCCTTAGTCTTGTCACCAACCTGATAATTTGCAGTCGTATCGTAGCTAATAATCGTGGCATTTGTAGAGTTTTTAAAAGTACATATCCTCGAAGCACTGGTGTGGTCCAATTGAATCCAATTTGAGGAGTCCAATGAGCTAAGCGTCGTTACGTAAATGATGGGGGTTTACGTGCCCAGAGGATAGTGCATTGCATATCACTCAAGATAGTATTCTCAACTCACAAGTTACATTATACTTCAGACGAAACAAAATTGAAAGTTCGGAAAGAAATACTGAATAACTTAACATTGATAGAAATGATGAATTTAGTCCAATGTTACAATAGGTACTTACAATCCTTCAAATTATTCGCAGGACTTTAAACATAAAACAATTTATTTTTTAAAAGCTTATTCATAAGCTAGGTGTAATTTAAAGTGCCGTGCCACCACCGCTTGACCTGTGGCCGTCTGTACCGCGCGGCCCGCGCGCTGTGCTATCAGTAGCAATGGCGTGAGAAACTTTCATTCACGCGGTCACGCCCAATTACATTTTACCTGTTATAAAAAAGTTAACGATTACACAAATCTACTAATTTATAACTAAATAATACGCCTAGCATAGTAATTTAGTGCGTGTAAAATATTTTTGTAGATTTGCCCACACCTGTTACATTCCAATTCAAATATATATTTTTTGATATTTCGTTATTCACCTGCAACGTCAAAATGGCCGCGGTCTTAACCCAATCATGAACCTCTCGTTGATAAATTGCTGTGTCATACCGTTCCCGGCCCCCGGCGTGATAGTGATGGATGTTACCGGCCTCCGGTGTGACCTTGTTGCCCCTTGTCTCGTAACTTGTTTGTTCGCTCTCCAAGATTGTTATTGCGCCAAATATTGACTTAACAAACTGATTTCACTTCACATTGTGTTACGTGGTAAAACCATATTACTTAACACATTAAAGCTACGATTCACGTTATTGAAACGTGATTAAAATTTTCTATAGAATATGTTTGAGGAAAAGAGAAAAAATAAGGCACAAATCGGCCTTAAACGACACGTTTCCTACGTTAAGCGCAGATTGGTGCTCTGTCGTTAGACAGGTAGGTACACTAGGTGTCATGCAAAGATACCATGCTGGACGGCTCGGAGAACTCTGCCTAACACCAGATAATGATTACCTCAGCCTGTCTCGTACTTATACAAAACAGGACTTTAACGCATTACGGTTTTAATACTAAGAGCCTATACAGGCTGGTCCAAACATACACGTCAAAAAAAATTTTTGGATACCCCTGAGTATGAATGAGCAATCTAAAAATAATTTTTTTGACGCGTATGTTTGGACCACCCTGTATAGCCAAGAGCGAACTACAATCGTTCGTACATGTCGAATTTTGAAATGAATGTGAATGATATTAAATTACATTTTGATTACACCTTTGATAATGTCATTCTCATACGATTTCAAATTTGACTTTAAGAAACGATACCTATAATAGTAGCGAGTCTCTTTTTACGGCTTTCTAGTGTAAAAGATATGTCACTTCCTTTCCCTTCGCTTTATAAAGCAATAAACAGAAAACCTTAGCTCAACTTTAACCATACACCAACAAGACTTCGAAGTTCATTCCTAAGTGGATACCAACTCAGGATAAACTAGATTCGTTTTCAAAAAAGTTGGCTAGCGCTTTGTAGTGGACTTTTTTATTACAAATACAAACATACTTAAATAAACTTAGTTCACCAGCCCAGTTTTACCGAGTCGCGGTTGCGACCTATTAATAGACCGTATCTGCTATTGAACTTTTCACCCGACGACTCTGATATCTGTCTTAGCTTAGCTCTAGAAATACGTAGTTACTAGAGAGACTTAAAGTAACTAGACGTAAGTGTGTTTTGACAATGCAACTTAGATAATGTTCTAAGAAATGCAATAATATAAATTCATTTTCAAACATACAAGTGAAAACGAAAGTAAAAATGCTTCAGGTTTTTACTTCTACCAATATTACCATTATTTTATGTATCCCAGCACAGTTAAAAATCAATAAATGGATAAAAATTACAAATCTTTGAACTCGTATAACTTGGCTTGTGGCAGCCCTACGACATTTGTGCCATATTAACAATTGCTCCGTATGGATAGTCCCAACTATACAAACATTTTTTTTTGTTGGCCGACACTTTCAGAAATGAAATCAGTTTTAATTTTGCAGAGCATGATATTTTTTTTAGTTAACGTGGAAATGGCGGTTTTATAATTAGCTGACATATTTTGCGCTCTAGTAATATTTATCATTAATTTAGTTTTCCACTCACTTTCAAAATTCAATAAATGTATGAAAGTTACAAATTTTTAAACGCGTTTAACTTGGTTTGTGACAACCCTACGACTTTTGTGCCACAATAACTATTGCTCCGTATGACTAGTTCTAACTACACGTACCTACCACTTTTTTTGTTGGCCGGCACTTTCAGAAAAGGCCTAAAAAAATGATCTCCTTTAAAATGATGTTAAATTGGTCGAGCGAGTTGGTCTTACAGTTTTATAGAACTCATGCACTATCTACACAACTAAAGCCAAAACGAAGCACACTGAAATTCTACTTAACTTGATAATACCTGAGGCTTTATGGTTGATTACCTAATTGGTATGTAACCTTTGCTAACGTTTATACGTACGTATATACTCGTATGAGTACGCCTACGGTTTTCTGAGAGTAAAAATTGAACGCTTTCTTTCTCAGGTCCTTTGATTTAAAAGTTCACGCAATAGTCGCTAAGCCACCAGTACGAAAAGCTTTTTGCAGCACTTTTTCACACAAAAGGTTAAAACCTTTCACGTTTTCGCCCTAAAGTATGGATGCTTAGCTCTTATTAAAGACGTACTTATAGAAACGATGGATTTTCCCCACAGGATTTTGTTCTCAGCGCTTCTAATAAGAAACTTAAGTACACAGCTGTATGGATGGAATGCAACCTACGTCTCACAGCATATTGCCATTTGTAGCTATGATCAACGTAACTATATTGCTATAAAGTTGAGGTTGTAAAGAAAACTTCATTTCGAAGTATGACTATTGAAAATAATGTGTTTTTTAAGGTTTCACGGAAACTCGTGGACCTATTTATATAAATTGGTAAAAAAAAGGTAATTAAAACAAATAATTTTGTAAAATTACAATAACGTATTGAGAGTTAAGAAGGTTGCAACTGCGTGCGGCTAACCAAGGAAGCTCGGCCACCACAGATAATATGGGCCACTTTGGGTCCTACCGAGGACTTCATGTTAAGAAGCCGTGCTTTATGAGATGTAAGAGCTATACCAATACTTGTTGTAAAAGCGATTGCTGAGATATTAACTTTTATTTCTGGAACGGGGTTAGGTACCTACCTACTCGTGCTAATGTAAAGTTAAGAGAGCCTTCAAGTTGTAAGTATAATGTATTCTGAACTGAATAAACGGCATTTAAAACGTTACATAGCTGAAAATACTCACAGACCTCAAGCAATTGTTACACGTTCCACAAATCCCTAAAGAGCGAAGAGGGATGAGGGTTCGTGGCTTGCACTTTGCGCTAATGAGGCGGCCACTTGCGGGAAGTTTCCCATCAAGGAGCTCGTGAGTCGTGAGCGTGACTCTGCAAATTCCAAACTTGCCGACCTCTATTTCGTAAATCCTACGTTGGTAAATACTCGTATTATTTTTGGAACTTTTAAATTAGACCGCCTGCCGCATAACATCCATTTATAATACAGAAACAATCCTAAAGGGAATGAATAAAGTATCTCATTGCAAAATATACCAATAAAGTTTTTAAAAAACCTAAGTAAATTCGGATAAGAAAGTTCATGTTCATGATTTTTTTCATTTCCATGGCTTCAAAACTTATGGATGAAATAGTTTTTTTACTCTTTCAGTTAAACTCTTAAACTAAGGTACTATGTTAATTCAGAAGAAACAGCTAGGAATAGCATCTATACAGTCATTGAAAAATCTCAACAACTCAAACAATCAAACAGCTACAGTAACCGAAAAACAAATCCAAGCGACTTTGTATCTTTTTGCTTTTATAAGTTAGGTACACCCGATGCAAATGAACGTTTTTACTATGCAAATTCGCCTGAGTGCCTTCTACCATTCGAGTGGATCGGTGCACGCAAGGCTGATTTACCACAAGACGGACCGGGAGGAATTATGAACCAACAAAGAGTGTTTTGCGCGCAGCAAAACCGGGCATTTTATTGCGGACTTTTTTCCTCGCTCGCTCGCCCCTCTTTGTTGGAAAGTCAACCTGAGCCTCGATTGTCTAACAATCGTGTAGCATACGGTCTTTCATTACCCCATGTATGGAACTATAAAATTAAATAATGACGGCATTTCCCCACACATAAGGCATAGATGAATTTATCTATATAAGCTTATTTCCAATTCTCTCAGCTCTACCATCTCCTGTTTCATACAGACGGAACTAAAATTCCTTGTAAGTATTAGGGAAGGTAGGCAAAAAAAAAGTCGTCGAAAAGTCGTGGACAGACATTCAATATTTAAAAGAAGTATTTATTATATAAACATTCAGTTTTTAAAAACAATGTCAAATTTGGAAGTTATAAAAATAAATCAATTGGTGGCGCTAGTTGGCGGCTACAATCGCCTTAAGTAATTTCTGAGTAAAAAAGTTTTAATATTGCTTAGGGGTAGGGGATTGCTTCAATTCGCCTCGCCAGTACCAGTTTAGTTTTGATTGCTAGCTTTGGATCGTGGTGGCTTTCATTTTGCACACCAAAGTAAAATTATTACATAAATTCTAAGTTTATTTCAATAAAGATATTTTGAATTTGAATAAGTCTTTTTTTGCATATTATGTAAATATTTTGCTTATCTTTGGCTAGCGGGTTAAAAGCTGAATAAGTTGTTTGGCTCGGTTCCAGTTCGCTCACGTACACCTACCTAGGTGGAATCAGTGCAGTGACCTAGTACATGCTGGTCGGAAGGTACATTGTGGGTTTTCCTATGCCCATATGTACGTACAGTTTTATATTTACTTGATGCAAACTTTCTAGATTCTGTGATAGCTTGGCGTAAACTGAAACTGTCCAAGCGTAAATACTGAATAATGTAATCTGATTTATTAATTTTAAGTAAAACGTATACCATTTGGGATTGGATTAGTTACAGTTCTCATTATCAAATTGATTATCAAACGAGTTACTGTTAAAGTGTTTTTAGTTTTATTGTTTCGGCTGTTCAGATCTTGTTCGTGTCGAAAGACAAATTTCAGTTTATTTTCATTTTATTTGTGTCGTTCGTAGCGGATATAAACAGTACATACTCATAATCTTTCACCTTCGGTATCTTCTAGAACCTCAAAAAGACCTAACTCGGTAGACAACACATTACTTTGGAAAATGGTTGAATGCCCTTTTTTTTTGTTTTGCCTGCAGTTTTTAGTTGAAAACAACACTCTGTAATATTTAATTATTCTTCTACTTCTTATTATATGCAGGTGCTAAGAACAAGGCCTGTAACCATGGTGGTGCAGTGGAGCGAAGTGCGCACTGCATGGCAGGACAGCGACTTCATCACCGAGTGCCTGTGCTGGCACAATGTGTACCGCCAACGGCACGGGGCTCCTCAGCTGTACATGGCTCCAGAGGTAAGAACCTTGCTCTGAGATAGCGACGACGAAATGTTACCATGGTGGTATGGTGGAGTGACTTACTAGTCTTACCACGCGGTTGTCCCGCTGGTTGGGCGGATTTCCACAAAGATTTAATGAAAAAAATCATGACAAACGCAGCGTATAACGCCCGGCCAGATGGTAGACGGACGACCCCCACCTAGCCACAATGCAAGAAGAGTAATATCGACTGCCAAAAATGGGGAACGAAGCATTGGTCATATCCGGTGTTGAGATGAGCTGGCACAGTTGCTCTTGCTTATAAGTAAATCGAAGTCTAATTATTCTAAGTGAACTACTTATAGACTGATAGTTTATTACAAGTTTACTTCCTATCTGCAGTTGTGTGACTACGCGCAAGCCTGGGCCAACCACCTGGCACACACAAATAAATTCTACTACAGAAACGACAGAGACGTGGGACAGAACCTCTACCAGCGGCCGGTCAGCAACCTGCAACCCGATATTACAGGTATGATACAAGTCACTTCCACATACTAAATAATTAAGTACCTTATAATATGGTTACTTGAACTATTCTACTATTTTTAGGCCAAGAAGTGTCTTCTTACTGGTATGCAGCCGTTCGCCAATACAATTACTTCAAGGAGTCCGATGTTCTTCATGCCAACGTCAACGCAGGTGAGCTTGAGCATAGTGATGCAACTATTTCTTAACTGTTGGCTTTTACTTCTTCTATGTAATTCTTCCCCTGAGATAATAGCAGTCTACCGTTGAGTATAGACCCTACGTAGGGTATTCAAAACAAGCTGACCGGCGGTTCGGGCTGCAGGGCAAGCATCTGAATACTGGATTAAATGACTTTTTAAGTGTTTTCACTTTCTCATTACTGCATAGTTAGCCGCAATTTTTTACTGAATACAGTACATCTTGATTGAATACGGATTTTGACCGAAGGAACTTAGCTTTTACGGAAAAAAATGTTTGAAGTAATTTTGGCTTACATTACTCTAGGTCACTTCACACAAATGGTGTGGGCAGCGACAAGATTCTTCGGTGTGGGCAAAGCTCGATCTCGAGCGGGCAAAGTGATCGTGGTGGCCAACTACTCGCCTCCGGGCAACCACTCTGCCCGGTTCGAAGACAACGTATTGCCTCCCCTACCAGAGAACTTCCCCGACCTGCAGCCGCCGCCGCCGGAGCACTGACGGCGGTTTTCCATACGTGGCCGAAGGCTCCAGATCGACGCCACGTACAACGCAAACCGATAGAGGAACAACAAGTCAAAAAACGTCAGATATTTTCATACTTTATGAGGTACGTCATTGTTATATTTACAATAGAACGGCCAATTCCCCCGTTTAAGAGTGCCTAAGTCGATCTAGCTAAGGAAATCGTAACGTCCGACGTGAAAGAAAGGCTTTATGATTTAGACTGCTGGGTTGACATAGATGTTAACAAATGATTAAAAGAACGGTAAAGGATGAAATTATTGAAGGACTATTTAGTTATGGGAAGGTGAAAGAAGTCAAATGGATAAATGGTTTAGAAAGTTAACCTTTATGAACCCCTGAAGCAGATAATTTGTTTACTGACTCACGGTAAAGTCTTGTAGTAACAGACACCATGCAGGTGAACTCACGAGCACTATTAACAACTACAATAAATAAAGGCCTGCGCAGACGACGTATTATCCGCAGCGTACTTTTCTCTCCGTCAAAATAGATCCCTTACAAACTGCATCGAGCAACGCACACGACCGCCTAAAAGTACGCCGAACCAAAAATCCGCCGAAGCACCGGACACTCGCGGAGCGCAGCGGATTAAAGTGCGCGGGCGTCCGCGAAAAAAATAGAACGAACGAACTATGCGCAGTCAACACACACACCGGATTTTACTCCGCGTTAAAAAGGAAAAAAAGGGATGGACCCAGTATTCTCTTTTAAAACTTTTGTTTAAACTTCATGAAAATTACAGCAACGTAATCTCAGAATATTTAAATACTCTCGGACAACAATGGATCGCACACCGTGTGCGTTGAGTCCGCGGCTAATCCGCGGGGGATTTGTATTCGCGGAGCGTACTTTTGTATTTACGGAGCGTACTTTTTTCTCCGCGTACGTCGTCTGCGCAGGCCTTAAGGTAGTTGTACGCCGCGTCTAATAGGTAGCGACTAGTTGCCCATTGTGCCTCGACAGCATTAAGACGTGGGCTTTCGGAACCTGGATACTGTTACGCCTTTTTGTATGTTAAATCAATGTAAGCAACTCTAAGATCAATTAGTTACTTTGAATCGTGAAAAATAAGCCCAAAATCGTGTCCACAGTATGACGAGTAACACTCATTTATTACCTTGAGCAGCTACTATTGCTGCCACGGCCTCTTTCTAAATCCGTCTTCTATACTTTATATAGGACGTCATAAAGACTCACAAAGAATCAAAAATAATCATTCACATACGATAACCCCCTATCATTAAATTGACATAAAATTGTCCATTTTAGCTTCGTGCTTAGTCAATTAGGTAGTAGAAACTCTCGGTTGTTTTTGCCTGAGCTTGAATTTGATAACAATATTTAGAGTTACGAACCAATACAGTTAACGCACAGACATGTTTTTTATAGAAAGTTTAATATAGATTTATGCCTGCCATAGCACTAGAAGTCCTAATGTAAGATGCTTTTGTTATGCCTATGTATAAAAATATATTGTAAGAATGCTTCAACTTCTTCAATTAATTATTATTCTCAATCGTAACGACATTGTCTAAGGGCTACCGAAATTCCATCTACAATAGGAAATAGCAGGAATCACTGTTGAAACAGATTTATTTGTCACTTTGATTTAAAAAATTAAGTAAAATGGAGGTATTAGTAATTTTAATTAGTTTTGACAAAGCTTCGGTCTTACGCTAAAGCAGACGAACCAAATTACTATAGTCCCACTTCGCCACAACTACTGAAGCACGTTCACTCGTAAACTCTGGCAACTACCTACAAAGCAAACTAAACTTGCGTGCAATAAAATCGACCCAGCCCGTACGCTCTGGTTCAGAACATTATTAATGAAAAACTACAAGTAATTAATAATAACTTTTAACCCTGCTCGTAAAATAACAGTCTAAGGTTACATTTAACCAGCTTTGACTGTAACAGATTTTGGTTTAGTGGTTTTACAGACTAAAAAACAAAAACAGCAAGAATTTCAATTTTAATGATTAATTTTGAAGGTAAAAATTAACAATTTGCAAACAAAAACTTTTTTTAGTAGCTTGTATTCCCACCACAGGCTCTTATTGCAGCTTCCATTCTGTTTTTCATAGACCTGATTAATGTTTTTATGAATTCTTGTGGTTTACCCTCCCACTCCTCTTGAATAGCCACCTTTAGTTCCTGGATGGTTTCTGGGGGCTGATTTCTAGCCCTGACCCTTCTTTTCAGCTCATCCCATAGATGTTCAATGGGATTAAGGTCGGGGCTCCTTGCTGGCCAGTCCATGACAGGAATTTCCACCTCGCGCAGGTACAGGAAAACGATCGCGGCCGTATGTGGTCGGGCATTGTCCTGCATTAGCGTAAAACCTTCACCTACAAATCCGGCGTATGGCATGACATATTGTTCTAGCACCTCCTGGACGTATCGTTGTGCATTCAGACTGCCTAAACGAGGCCCAGACACGAAGTGAAGATCAGTTTTCCTTCTAGCGAAATTCCGCCCCAAACTGTCCATGAACCACCACCAAAAGCTACACGTTCTTCAATACAAGCCTGGGCAAATCGTTCCGCCTCTCTTAGGTACACTTTCCGACGCCCATCGTTTCCATTAAGATTAATTTTACACTCATCTGAGAACAATACGGGTCTCCATTGTTCGAGTGTCCAATCAACGTGAGCACGAGCAAAACGAAGTCGCGCTTGGCGATGCGCCGGGGTTAATTTTGGACCATTAGCAGGTTTGTGAGGATGTAGTCCTCTTTCTGCAAGTCTCCTCCAAACAGTCCACTCACTAACCGCTACACCACGAACATTACGAAGTCGCTGCTGCACCTGAACACCAGTCAAATGACAATTTCGTAAACTTGTTGACACCATAAATCGGTCATCTCGCTCTGATGTAGCCCGATTTATTCCTGATCCTGATCGTCTGTTGAAGCTCCCAGTCTCTAAAAACCTTCGATACACTCGTCTAACCGCTGATCGACTAAGGTGAAGACGTCTGGCCACAACGCGCTGACTTATCCAGCCTGGATCAGTGCCACAACTTGAGCGCACTTAGAGGGAGTAGTGTCCATTTTCACAAAGAGTAGAAACAATTTAACTCGGTCCTAATGTACACTAACTCAATTGAAATAAAAAAAAAATTATAAACAATCGTTTGATTAACTTTTAACGCAAGGTAATTTCAGTGAGATTACGTTATTAAAAATGAGAAATGAAGGTTGTCTGAATAAACGAGTCACTACCATCAACAACATTTTATTGGTCAAGTGTAAGGTATGTGAAAACAACGTTTTTGAAACATACCTACAAATTGCATTAACAGTTTTTGTTTACCTAATCTCAATATTCACTCATTGTGTCCCGAATCGAGCCCTACGGAGTGGGTCGTTTTTTTTGCACGCAAGTGTATTTGCTTCACATTTCACTTCGCACACAGCAAAGAGCATGCTTTATGCAACACAGGTCAACATGTGGGGTTCATACAATTTACCATGAAGCTCGTGTAACTGCGCGCCGGTTGTTATTTACAGCATCTCGCTTCAGACTAGTAAAACTATTTCATCGTAATAGCTTGCCAATGTTCAACCAGTCAGTGCCAAAAACTACAGCCTACCTATCTCAGTGACCTCCATTCTCTGCAAGAGTGTGGTAGGACGTAAACTGAAAAACTGTCTTCAAGTTAATTACCGCAAGCTGTTTGTGTCCGTGATCAATAGTTTAGGCGAGATAGGTTTACTTGAAATTATAGCGTTTGCTACTTACAAGCGGAGCTAGGCTACCGAGAAGCACGGCGTAGCCCTGACTGTGCCTCTCAATATATTCACGGCCTTTGATAAGATTCTGGCACAGCAGCAAAGCAAGCCTTCTTTATTCAGTGTTGCTGGCGTTGCAACTGGACTGGATCATTGACTTCCCTAACGAGCATTCGATTCGAGTCACGCGAGAGGCGAGCACGTAAATCTTGATCTAGATACTCGTATACCTAGCTGGAGTTCTGCAGGGGTACGCTATAATACACAGTTCGGCAGCGAACTACATGTTGTTGTATAGTTGTGTTGTATAGTAATGATCTGACAGAGCCCAGGCTGTTTGGATAAGCAGATTGCTGACCACAGTAGCTGTAGGTAACCAATTGTCCAGCAAAAAGAACTTCAGGGCACAGTGTAAGTCTGGCCTAAGTAGAACATAGATATTTATGAACATACGCTCACAACTATATCCCGAACAGGGTAGTCTGAGGCGAGATGACTGTTGCCGTAAAAATAGCTTTATTGTATCTCATTGGGAAAATGCTTATCTGGTTTAGTTGTTGACCTAGCGAAACTCTGGCTTTTGTTTCCTCTCAACCTACAGTGGACTTTCCTGGATGTATCTCATTGCTGAGCCTGCTAAGCTGCACGGCCTTAGATTTTTATGTAAGCTCAACTTTTACCAAGTCCTCACTCTCTTTCGCTCTTAACTAGTCCTCCACAGCTCCACCAGCCTTGTGTCGAGTTCTTGTGGTTTAGCTAATTACCAGCACAAATGGATTAAGGTAGCCCTATAAAATATCAAAAAAATTTGTTTTTACAAGAAGTAGTTATGTTTAGAATTTACATAGAAAATACTATTTGACTCACTTTTCAAGTAAAAATACTTTTTCTAGTAGGTAGGTACTTATAATATGATAGAATTTCACTTAAGCTTTCCATATACATTTTTACAAAGCACCATGGGTCTAAGTAAGCTAGTTTGCTTTGTTTAATTAAATAAAACATCCGTCTTCCTGGAAGGTTGATGATATTGTAATTTTTAATGTACAATTGTTACGTTTTTCCTGTTATATAAATGCAATGGTATATGAATATGTTTTTTGTAATATTAATAAATTTTACCTGAGAAAATAATTAGTAAAATGCTATTTATTGAAATAGTAAAAGGGTACATACATGTGAGAGAATTGTTTTGTATCTAGATTAAGTAATAATGCATGTAGTGTAAATGATATATTCAAAATGAAATAACCAAACAGTTGATCATGTTGTTGTTGACAAACACACAATTGTAATTTAATAAAATTATTTATTATGACAATTGTTTACCATGAACTACGTTTTTAAAATGAAATAGCATAATCAAATGAAAATGTGCCAAAGTAAACCTTGCCTAACTATTATAGAATGTACAAACAGGAGTTTATAGATTTAGTCAAACACATTACAGCATCATCACATTGTTAAAATGTACCCAGATATAGTTAGCTAGATTGTTATTCTCAGTCGATTAAAGATGCAGTGATGTTTATTTATTTATTACTTAATCAAAGGCTGTGAATTGTTACTGTTATAATTAGAACAGATATGCTTGGCAATATTTTTAGTTTTAATAAACAAAATCAAAAAAAAGATGTATCCTTTCTTTATCCTTAGTAATAACTCTACTTTACTTAGTAATTACAAACAGTGGTATTGGAATTTCCAGTTTTTAGTTTAAACAAAATTAAAAAGACTATGTACTGTTATAAACCCGTTTTCAGGGTCTGAGCAGTAACAAAACAAATATGAAAATGTTTTTATCTTATTTATTGCTCTCAAATTGAAATTAATTAGGCACTTCATTCACTCAGTCCACCTGTGTTTACAGCTGGTACACACATAATACAGCCTCATTTCTTCTTCAGCTCGCCGTGTCTGCCCCTGGAAGAAGACCGCCTCTCTGTGGTTGCATTTTGGGCACATATGGTCCTTGGTGCGAGGCAGTGTAGGGTCGCTCACTACGTCCGGGTTTATGTGTGTTAATTCATCAACTTCGTGCATAATTTTGTTGACATACACGCAGTTTGAATCGGCTAGTTGCTTGTAGTCACAGTTTCTACAAGCGTATAATAGGACTTTGTTGTTTTTGTCTTCACGCGGGTAAAGCATGTTGTTACATTCTTGACAAAATTGTATTCCTACATAGCCCGGTCCACCGTCTTTTCTGGCTAGGTTCACAGTCATGTTTGTGTTGAACGTGAGGGCTAATAAATAAATGTTAAAATATCACAATAAAATACTAGATTAGCATAAAACAAACCCAATATCTGTGCTGTGAACTCTATTATCTCAAGCGCTCGCTGATCTCATTCATCATCAACAATGACAAACACACACAGAAATAATCACAGAGGAAGAAAGATGACAAATAAAATCAAAATTGACACTTGACACTGACAGCAGAGTAAGACAACATGGAGGCAACACACCAACTCTGCGGTCCGATTTGGGAATTAAAGTCCAAAGCGCCAAAATCACAATTTGCTCGGTTCAAATTGAAAAGCGCGATAATATCGTTAACGTTATCAGCCTTCAAGTGGTTCAAATCAAATAGGACAACAAAAAATATCCTCAAAACCTCAATATTTAGGGATTATTTATTTGAGTACACTTTTCAATTATTAACGCGAGAAAATCTTACGCAAGATATTGTCACTATCAGGACTGACTCCCGAACCAAATTTCGCCGGATTGGCATTACATTACTGTCACTAAAAAATATTTGAACCTTAACGCTTTAGAATAAGGTTCATAAATTTCTTGTTTCACATTTCTGCATTGCTTGTCCAATAAAATTCTTAGTGAATTTTTGATTTTTAGCATTTGACAATGCACTATTTTCTACACAAATATTTAAAAAAGTGTTATAAAGGCATTTGCCTGATAACATTAATGAAACAAACGCTGGCTCACAACGTAAAAATACACTAGATAAATTCGCCAGGTCTGCTAACGGCCTCTATAGCTCAGTTGGAAGAGCAGCCACTCGGACTGTATAAGGTTGCGGGTTCGAATTCCGCTTGAGTCCCAAGGATCAGGTCGATTTTTTATAGTTTTCTCAATGAAATTCTGTTCAAGAGTCACGCCCCAGGGCTTGGAAACCGGTTAATTTTTCAAACTGGTTTCATCCGAAATGCCTAATTTGAAATATTATGCATGACACGCAACAATAAGAGCTGTCAGGCATATCATCGTACAGTGAAAATAGTATAATTTCCTGCTTTATAAAGAAATACTCCGGGACATGTACCACGATTCCAGTTCCATAGTTAGGACTGCGGTTGGTGACACGCTTCCCTTCCCTATCACCGTTGGAGTACACCAAGGCTCCGTGCTTAGCCCGTTTCTGTTCAGCGTAATATTGGACGTTCTGTCAAACAGCATCCTAGACCATCATGACCAACCACCCTGGTTGCTTATGTATGCTGATATTATATCGCTAGCAGATTCGGACAGAGGACGGCTGGTACAACGGGTGAATAAATGGAAAAATTCACTTGAAAACGGCGGTCTGAAACTCAATGTGGCGAAGACGGAGTACACGGCCTGCAACACCACATATATACCCAGTCCGTCCACTTAGACCGTGTCAAATACCTGGGATCTGTGTTAAGCGCGTCCGCGGACATCGACCGCGACGTCAGAGCCCGAATTTCCGCGGCTTGGGCCAAATGGCGTGAGGTGACTGGTGTCATTTGTGACCCCAAAATGCCGATCAAGCTGAAGGGGCAGGTTTATAAAAGCATCATTAGGCCTGTCCTTTTATATGGCAGTAAAACATGGCCGTTAGTACAGCGACACAAGCAGGAGCTGCGCATCACGGAAATGAAGATGCTGCGGTGGATGTGTGGAGTCTCACGAAAAGATCGCGTGAGTAACACCCACATCCGCGGCGGCCTTCGTGTTCGTGACATCGCAGACAAGCTGCAGGAGTGCCGCCTTCGTTGGTATGGTCATGTCTCACGGAGATCGGCACACTACGTGGGCAACAAATGTCTGGCCATGCCGCCCCCGCCAGGTACCGGTAGAAGAGGTCGACCCAAGAAGCGGTGGCTCGACGACGTTAAGGGTGACATGCGTGCCAACAGACTCACCACTGAGGATGCACAGGATCGCGCGAAGTGGGCCAAGAAAGTAAGGCGGACCCTGGGACCCCACACACCAGTGTGGGTTCACAACCGGGATAGACCGCACGGATGATGATGATGAAAAATAACTACTCCAAACGGAAAAGAACTAGAGTGCGACTCGCCTCTCACAAACGACTGGAGCACTAAAAAAGACTTGAGATTCATGTTTACTTTGAGCTCATAATTGCTTGATTCACACATTACCCTTATTTCTTAAGTTCTCTAAGTCTAGGAGTAGTTGGAATCTTGTTGTGATGAGTCGAGTCGTGCAAAGACTATACATTACAACCACAAAAAGGACCGCTCTCTTCTATCAACTTGCCTGATAGCCTACGGTTGCTACTCGCTGCTATATTCGCCAGATAAGCGCGATTTGACAGATACCGCGTAAAATAAAATACATCAAGTGAAAAATTGCACCTAGTTCGACAAAAACAAAAATATACAAAAGAGGTCCAGTTAGATTAAGAGGAGTTGAGATGGGTGAATACGTATAAAAGTATTATATCATAAGAAGTCATTTACCGGGGTCCTGGTGCATGTACTAATGGCTTGATCATACAGTCTTACCTACCTACCTACCTGGTAGGCTGTAGATAACACCATGAGCCACCGCTTCGGCGGTCGCCTGTCGGCGGCGCGACGCGGGTGCAGCAGCCGCGCGTGCCAATAAAAGAATATACCAAAAATACTGGTGTTTTACCTATGCATAATAATTAATAAGATAAGTTACGGAAAAACTTTTGATTTTTTGATAGTACTACTAACTTGCAAACTTTATCTGAGTTTTACTTACCTGTCAACATCATTTGGTAACTTAAGAAACGTATAATCACAATTTCGTGTGGTGTTCATACAGCCAAATACACTGCAACAGAAATATCTGCGCAAAACCATTTTTGACCATTGAACTATAATGTAAGTATCTGACGACGTAAAAATAATATCTCAATTGACAGTGCGACTGACCGCGACACTGAAACTCACTGACACCGCCTGTAAACTCACGTCTGTGTGTGCGTGCGTCAAAAATGGCGTGTAGTTTTAAGGGGGCTATCTGTTAGCGCCGCGCATGTCTAATTTATGTTACAACTCTACTATCGGCTCAATTCGGACCAAACCCGAGTAGTGCCTGCGTCAAAATAGAACGAAGAAGTGAATGCCATTTTTTCTTTAGTCTATGATATCAGGATCGACAACCATGTAATAAAAATCCGAATTGTTCGGAATCGCGCATCAGACGTATTTAAAAAAAAAATACCTTTTAGTACTTTAATTTACTTTTTTTAAATGAAATGAAATGAAATTGTTTATTTGCGATAAAACACAGTAAACAAATAAGATCTTACATAAACATAAAATTATGGTCAAGCGTATTTTGTCCAGTTTTAGACATGCAAAATTATTAAATTAAAAAAAAAAAACACAAAATAAAATTATTCTATTTTTATAAAAGTTACATTGCTGAAGGATCAATTTCACGGAAATAATATTTTGTCAGATTTAAATCACAGAATAATATGTCAAAGAAACAGATAAAAAGCAACAATAATATTACATGTCTATCAAATCATTGGATGTCAAAATATGTATAATATATATTATATGTGTAATATATAAAATAGGTCATAAAAACTGTATTCAATCAACCAACCTCTCAATCTGTGCAAAAACTGTACTGTGGGTAATTGTCGTATCTCAGTAGGAATGTTATTGTATACACGTATTGGCATCACGGCACAGTTTTTCTCAAATAAACTTGTATTACAAGACGGAATCTGCCATTTATATGGATGTCTTGGACGTAATCGCTGATTTTGAATGGGTTTTTCAAAACAATTCTAAATTATGTCGTTCAAATTTTGCTATTTCATAAACGTACAGAGATGTGAAAGTTATCATATTTCTTGAAAACATCTCTGCCACTTTCAAGAGAACCAATGCCAGCTATGGCTCGATCACATTCTTTTGAACAATAAAAGCTTTTTTCACATCCGTTGAGTTTGCCCATAAGATTATTGCATATCCCACACAAATGATAGATATCCATGATAGGCAAGCAGTGCTGTTGTTTCACCGACATTAAGTTAGGACGTTATAGAGCGTAAACGCATCTACTTAACTTGTTGCAAATATTAGACACGTGACTTTTCCAGTTACAATGATTATCTACCACAATGCCTAAGAATTTAGTTTCATAGGTTTCGTTGTTTTATAATTTATTTTGTGAACTGTTTAAAATTCGTTTTGACAGAATATCCAGTTTTCAATGTCTTCGATAGCTTTGAATATTTTGTTGATCTAGCACCGGCTAGTCAATTTTTTATGAATTTTCGAACAATGACGTCACAAATTCGCTTAGTGTTACCACATGTGTTTTTTCCCCGATACATGGTAAATAAATAATGAGGAGAAAATTACTGATTTACTGCACTTACGGCTGAAAAAGAGCTTGCCGTTCATCATGTAATGTGAGAAGTAGACTTTAGATACAATTTATTTTGCCAAGATCTGAAACCAAGCCCTATCTGGCCCCTGATTTCCGAAACAAATTTCGCCGGATTGGCATTGTCATTACTTTACTGTCACCAATTTTTTTTTAAAACCTTAACGCTTAAGAAAAAGGTTCATAAACTTCTTGTTTGACAATTTTGACATTTTTGCAATGCTTGTCTAATGAAATTCTGTTCAGGAGTCAGGCCCCGGAAAGGGTTGGGATTATAGCGAATGGCTATTTTAAGTCCTACCTACCTGTCTGGGCAATGGGCGTAAATTAATGTACGTATTATTAAAAATAACTTTGTGAAAAAATATTTTTCACCTGGGGTCATTTATTTGACCCCAGATTGCCAACGTATTTAATTTAAAATAACCTAGATCCTTTGCCTTTAAAAATGTTAAAATATTGAATTAAAGTATAGAATACAAATACCTCGAAATAGTTTTCGATTTAAGACGTGTTTGATTTTTATTCTCATACACAATTGTGAGATGTCGTAAAGAGTACATTAATACATAATTTTCTCCTCATCATTTATTTACTACGAATCGCGGAATAAAACATGTGGGAACACTAAGCGAATTTGTGACGTCATGACTTTACAATGGTTAAAAATTATTAAAAAATTGACTACCAGCCAGATCAACAAAATATTCAAATCAGTTGCAATAGTGAAAGGTATTTAAAAAAAAATTGTTCTCATACCCAATTGAAGCCTATTGGATGTAATAAACGTCCTTTCACGTGATTGGTTGATATTCCATCCATCAACCTATGAAATAACGCGATCTATATCAAATGTGAGATTTTTGGCTAGGTGATTCTACTGCATGATTTTAAAGGTGTTTCCAGACAGCAGATTTTAAATTCCCTCAGATGAAAAATATTTTAAAGTTTATATTCCCGGTCGGGTCAATCCAGACAACGATCATTTCTGAATTGGTCTCGGGTCTGGGGTGCTGGGAGACGCCCCTGGCTTGATTCCTTGTCTGTTACCTTGTAACACAGGGATATTTATCCCTACTTCAGGACCATGACAAGTGGTGTGTTGTCTGGTGCATATTTATTTATTTATGCTACATGAGAAATGGCGAGCTCTGTTTCAGCCGTAAGTGCAGTAAATCAGTAATTTGCTCCTCCTTATTTATTTGCCAAGAATCGGGGAAAAAACACATGTGGGAACACTAAGCGAACTTATGATGTCATGAGTTCGCAATGTTTAAGCAATAATTAAAATTTAATTACTGGATCTAGTAGATCTAAAAAATATTCTAGTTAGTTTCCTAAAATAGGGAAAGGTATTGAATAAAAATATAAAAAATACCGAAAAATTTGTTCCCATACTCAATTGGGTATGATGTTTGAATATTTTTGTATCCAATGGCGCCCTATTGATCGTTTAGACCCCAAAGGCGGATTTTTGACGGTTCGTTAATGACCATGTCGACTTTTCGTAAGTGAGGATGGGCAATACACTATGGATATGTGTGTCAGCCAGGCGTCAGATATGTAGACAGGAATCCAAATGCACAAACCACCAAGTCACCAACATTTCGGGTTTGGATCTGACTCAAGCTTGTGGTGACTTACCGTGGCTTTTCGAGAATACAATTTTTCTATTTTCGATTTCGCCTTTTTGAAATACTCAGGCTCGTTAGATTTTTATCTTTGAAGGTGTAACTTGATGTCGTGGTCATGCTGATTCTTAATCTGACTACTGACGAAAGTTTGGTCGAGTAATAGTTAATACTTAAAATGAAAACTTTCAAATTTTTTATTAAATGTTCTACTGAAACAAATTCAGACAGACATTTTTTTGTATAAAATACCGTAACATTCATTTAGATAGCTACTAAATCACCTACTGAATTGAGCATGATGTATTATATTCCTTACGATATAAGTAAACATAAGTAAGTAGTAAAGTAACATTGAATATTTGAATTTACAAACAAATAATAATTATTTGTAATGTAAAATTATTTAACATGATAAAATATTATTTCATTCATTTATTATATGGCAACACAGAAATTAGATTTGTTCAGTTGGTCACCATGTTGCATTAAAGCCGGTGCACGGTGCTTGGCTCGTTGACAATTTCTTTTCCCATCCGTAGCCGATTGGTGTCGTGCTACTCAAATGGGTAAGGATCAGTTTAGTGCTCCAAATGTTGTGATTTTATTTATTATTTTAAGTTTCATTTGTGTAACTAAGTGCCGTAATGTCGCCAAAGTATTTAAAGTGAATTAGTTGAAGTTATTACTCCGTAAATTACGAATTTCTTGAAACGCCTAGTTGTCGGCCATGGCGGAGACATGTTTTTCTCGTGGTGTAAAACTAATCTTTTTCCATCTCACTGGTCGTAAAACTAATAAGAGGTGACACTGATAATTTCCCACC
The DNA here is from genome assembly GCA_947369235.1 of Udea olivalis. Taxonomy (NCBI): domain Eukaryota; kingdom Metazoa; phylum Arthropoda; class Insecta; order Lepidoptera; family Crambidae; genus Udea; species Udea olivalis. The sequence goes on from OX376342.1 coordinate 2,815,805, forward strand.
ATCAATGTCTAGGCGAAAAATTGGTATGTCGATTTTAGTGGAAACAGTGAACCTAAGTGATAACCGGCGCCATCAAATTTTCAGGTAAACCCCGTGGTATCCGCACGGCGCGGAAGCACGTGAACCATCGCCGTGAACAGCGATGGGCAGATAAAGACTACAAAAAAGCCCACATGGGTACGAGGTGGAAGGCTAATCCCTTCGGTGGTGCATCTCACGCTAAGGGCATCGTTCTTGAGAAAGTGTAAGTACTTAAGTTTTCTATATTTACTGTCTGGCTCCTTCAGAGTTCCGTGTTTGTGAAGTACAGTTATATGCTAATCAAGTGCAGAGCCAATACTACTGTGTGTGTAGTAGGTGTGCAAAAGTGTCGGGAGCGTCGGCCCGCCTCCTCGGTCCTGACTAGCGGAGTCCTAGCGTAGCGTCCACGCGCGGTATTACTCCTGTGAATGTGTTCCCAGTACAATCACAGGATAATACTGCGAGTGGCGCTGCGCGAGTCCACGTGAGCGGCAGGAAGAGTAAATAGTAGTAACTGTGAGGTCAGTCAACCCTGATTGAGGTTATACCAGTTTTTGCGTGGTGTTTACTGTTGAGACTACAGTTTCATGATTGCAAGTGTAAACAACAAGTGCTTACTTGTCTTTCTGAATTGTCCTATCTTGTTTTACTGTTGACTTCTACGGTTTGGCCATTTTTGACTTAAAATTGTTTTATTCACATATGCATGCAGTTGTAATTTGGGATACTGCTATTGCAATTCAATTCTGATGAATTTGATGATATACCACATTGTATTGCTGTCAATAAATGTTCAATAAAGTGCTTCTTCCACAGTGGTGTAGAAGCCAAACAGCCCAACTCCGCCATCCGCAAGTGCGTGCGAGTACAGCTTATCAAGAACGGCAAGAAGGTGACTGCGTTCGTGCCACGGGACGGTTGCCTCAACCACATTGAAGAGAACGATGAAGTGCTAGTAGCAGGGTTCGGGCGTAAAGGTCACGCCGTTGGTGACATTCCTGGAGTCCGTTTCAAGGTATGGTATAGTTTAGTGGCATTTGTAGTGATGTCAACTCTGATGTCAATTTGAAGTCTTAAGTTCTTTCTCAGTCAATCTTGCATTTAGTCTCATATTACTTTTGAGTATGTATGTAGCTTCAGAGGGCAAATTTTGTCTTCCTAACCATATCATACACTGTAAGTTGATCAATATTTTTGGACTGCCGCTCTTGTGTGTCATGGCTGGACTGTAGTTATAGTATTTGGATGTTTAATATACACTATTTGATAAACATGCTTGTTTTATTACAGGTGGTGAAGGTGGCTAATGTGTCACTCCTTGCGCTGTACAAAGAAAAGAAGGAGAGACCACGGTCATAGACAACCTGCACTCTGATATGGTAAGTTTCATGATTTCCAAAGCAACCATGGCAATTTTAGTACCCGGCCAAACAAAAGTTATAAATCAATAATATTTTTTCGTATAAATATGGATATTCTGGGAGCTTGTCTGTTTACATGATGTTAAATTTCAATTTATTTGCTACTTCTGAATGCCATGACTTCAAACTTACTCTGATACTTGATTGTAAATCTATGATGTCCTTTTTTTATTTTGGATTTTAATTGATTATTTTTGCTTGTTTCAGTGTCCCTGCTGCTGCAAAGTGGTGTTGTTTATATAAGTGTACTTTCAAAAATGGAAAATCATAGTGCGTAATAAACTTATGTGCGTCAAAGTTTTTGTTTATTTTTTTTATCTGCCCTTGCCTTTTGTTTCAAGAAGTCGATGATAGATAGGTAGACTCGGTTATCTTTAGTTTACCATGCCAAAATAGGCATCTGAAAATCTTCACATGGCAATATCTCTCTTTTTTTATAAAAAATTAATCAATGCTTTGAGTGATATCTTTCATTAAGTTCTGCCACTTTCAAATAACAGTGGTACCTGCGTATTAAAAACACCCTACTCCCCTACCACGCGATTACGCTAGCTAGGCGACTGTCGCTAGCGTCTGTTGTAAAGTTTTTGTATGGGTAGAATGTCTGTACGTGAACGTCAAGATCGCGGGACCCCCAGGTTTAAAATTCTTCACTCTAAACTTTCAAACAATTCTACTAAGTGGTCCGGCTAATTTGAAATCAAAATGGCGGGACCACTATTCAGTTCAATGAAAAAAGAGTGCGTTGCTTCAGCGGGAAAGTAGCTTCTATAGTGATTTGAGTGGAACGTAAAATTAGTGAGATATATGCTGTGGATGTGCGCGGCATAAAAAATTTGTGGGCGTTGTGGTTTTGGAAAAAAATGAAAAAAACGATTCCTGCTGCAGTAACGTTGTTCTAGCAGAAAAATTCTAAACGAATGATCGAAGAGAAAAATGTTGTACATTGGCAGATAGCTTACTTCTGGGGAAACATGTCCGCCAAAAATATAATATGTAGGGCTTCAGGTTTTCGAAATATTGCGTTTCCTGCTGGGGTAACGTTTTGCGGAATCGTGTTTCTCTCAAACCATGGCATGTGCGTCTCTTTAATAAACATTCACTTGTAGCTCTTGATTTGTGCTTGCGGCACATATAATAAGATTTTGAAAATTATTCTTACATTTTCAGTAATTAAGGTGTCTCTAAAATCTGAAAAAAAAATCACAGCGCCTAAAAGAGAAACTGTATCAACTCGCTGAAAACTGCATTCGATTCCGCTTTACACATCTAATGGTCAGAAAATGTTTCAAAAGTTTACATACATGCTTTATCGAATAAGAGATCGAAATAACAAAACCACCGGTACATAACTTTGACTTCAAAATATAAGAAATCAGTTCATCCTGAGATAAGTGAGTGTTAACCAAAAAACAGTGAGTTTCATAAAATAACACTGAAAATTTTCAGCCTCCAATGTTTCGTATTTATAGAGAAATAAACAAAAATCGAAACCTTTCAACAACGACTGATTATCCGACCAAATTCGAACGACTACGAAAAAGCGAAGGTTTCATACATATCGATGACCTTCTTAACTTACTCACAAGATAGTTTTGGCTAAGTACACTGAAGTAGAAAAACTCAACTTAAACAAATAAACTTGTACCTAATCTATGACGTTTTATTGAAGATGTTTAAAACTATATTTTTTAAAAATCCAACTTGGTGCTTAATGTAGGTAAGTATTGAAAGGAAATAAGTTCCTTGCGCAGGCAAGTAAATCCGTGGCTTTGATGCCTCCGGCGCTGCAGGACTCCGCGCGTGCCAATCGTCGCAGACGGCTTTCAATCATCTCCACAGCTTCCGCTTGCTGGCCGGCGGCCAGCTTCAGCTCGCAAGCCGCGTCGTCCCTACGCGCCTAGCTACGCGGCTATGAATTACACTTTTGGGTTAGGACAAACAAAACTATGTGAAGTAGGTTTTCCGGTGATTATTTTCTGTCACTGAAACCTGATTTAATTACAAACGATTATTATGCAATAAGAGAATAGGAGATTTGACTTTTTTTTGAGGTCTTATAGAAACATTGATAAAAAATATATTTCAATCGCAACAAAACATATTTTTGGACTTGCCCAAAACGCTAGCTACAAACTGCTGCCGTCAAATGACGTCATTTGCTGTCTATTTCCTTGCGTTCTGCAAAACATTCGTTCGGCAGCTATATTAAATTTTGCGTTTAGAAATGTGGTTTCTTAACAAATGTTTCTATAAATTTCCTAACCAAGTTTAAAGGGCTATAAAATGAACTGTACATGAGTAAACAAAAGGCCCTTAAAGACCCCTTTTTAATGTATTTTTCATTACATTCATTAAATAATTTTTGAGCATCTGACGATGTTGTCAAAATACCCTATTCGGACATAAATGACTACATGAGAAATAAAGGGAACCAAATACTGATATCTAATATCGATACTTTTTAAGGTGTCTTTACGGGTTTAGTGCTGATACTATAAGCTGGCCGGCGAAGCCATACCTACTTACTTTAAGAACATAAATTAAGAGGATAAAATGAGAATTTCAATTTAAAATTAAGCTCTGTCATATAGGCTCATAGGTATAAGCTTTCATTCATATTTTTAAATTTTACTCTAATCTAAGATGAGGTTCTAATTATTGCCAAAAACCGATTGAACGCGATTGTACGGGCAAGAGTTTAGTGTAATACGTCCAGTAAAGAAGGTCATCCATATGTATGAAGCCGTCGCTTTTTCGTAGTCATTCGAATTTGGTCGGATAATCAGTCGTTGTTGAAAGGTTTTGATTTTTGTTTATTTCTCTGTATATACGAAACATTGGAGGCTGAAAATTTTCAGTGTTATTTTATGAAACTCACTGTTTTTTGGTTCTCAGGATGAACTGATTTTTATATTTTGACGTCAAAGTTATGTACCGGTGGTTTTGTTATTTCGATCTCTTATTCGTTAAAGCATGTATGTAAACTTTTGAAACATTTTCTGACCATTAGATGTGTAAAGCGGAATCGAATGCAGTTTTCAGCGAGTTGATACAGTTTCTCTTTTAGGCGCTGTGATTTTTTTTTCAGATTTTAGAGACACCTTAATTACTGAAAATGTAAGAATAATTTTCAAAATCTTATTATATGTGCCGCAAGCACAAATCAAGAGCTACAAGTGAATGTTTATTAAAGAGACGCACATGCCATGGTTTAAGAGAAACAAGATTCCGCAAAACGTTACCCCAGCAGGAAGCGCAATATTTCGAAAACCTGAAGCCCCACATATTATATTTTTGGCGCACATGTTTCCCAGAAGTAAGCTATCTGCCAATGTACAACATTTTTCTCTTCGATCATTCGTTTAGAATTTTCCTGCTAGAACAACGTCACTGCAGCAGGAATCGTTTTTTTAATTTTTTTCCAAAACCACAACGCCCACTAATTTTTTATGCCGCGCACATCCACAGCATATATCTCACTAATTTTACGTTCCACTCAAATCACTCTAGAAGCTACTTTCCTGCTGAAGCAACGCACTCGAAAAATACGACTGGGTTTGAATCGTTATTATCTTTTTAACGGACTTCAAAAAAGGAGGAGGTTCACTGCTTTTTTTTAAATGTTACCTCAACTTTCGATGGACCGATTTTGATCATTCTTTTTTTATTTGAAAGATGGTGCTTCCCGTGTGGTCCCAATTTTAATTTGGTTTAGTAGGTACTGACAGTGGCATCCATGAGAAAACCTCCTCGCGTTGGTCTCCTATGCTGAGGGTCGTGATCTTCCTTATGTAGTATCTTGTCAGGAATTATTTAAATAAGCGAATAAGAAAAAGGGCATCGTGCAAGGTGGTTTCAAGGGTGGTGCGAATCTGGTCGCTCCATCGCATAGGGCTCCTTCCTCTTAGTCTTCTACTCTCGATTTTGCCAGTGATCACAAGTCTCTCCAGGTTGTTGACATCCTTTCTTGCAATATGGCCGAAGTAATAATAATAATAATTGCACAGACACAACCTAGTAGCCAGGATCATCCACCAGCAACTTGCTCTTCGATATGGCCTTGTCGAGTCGGAGGTACCGTACTATAAGTACGCACCGGTACCAGTTCTCGAAAATAGTCGTGCATTGCTCTATTGGGATCGCTCTATCATCACGGACAGGACTATTGTAGCCAATAAGCCTAATATCGTGCTGGTAGACCGATCCCAACGCCAGGCAGTGCTCGTCGATATTACCGTTCCACATGACGATAACCTCGTAAAAGCTGAGAAGGACAAACTCAGCGAGTACCTTGACTTGGCTTACGAGGTGACCGCCATGTGGAATGTTGATTCGACTATCAATGTCCCGATAGTCGTGTCGGCAAACGGCTTAATAGCGAAGAGCCTCGACCAACACCTCGAGAGGCTCTCGCTCAGCGGTTGGATCAAGGGTCAGATGCAGAAGGCGGTGCTCCTGGACACGGCTCGCATTGTCAGGAGGTTCCTCTCTCTGCAGCCCTAACCACCGGTAGTCTGGGCCTTGCCTGCCTTGCTGCCGGCGGCACCCTAGGTTAAGGTTTTTATAGTATTTTTATAAATCATTGTTTTATAACTTTGATTTAGGCTTGGGTTTTATAATTGTGATTATGTATTTTGTTTTTATAATTATAATTCTTAAGTTGTTTTATTGTTGTAAATCTTTGTTTTTATAAGAATACTGTACAAATTGTATACCTAAGTTTTATGCTAAATAAAGAGAATAATAATAATAATATTTTTTTTTTTAGAATGTATGGATGGACAAAAGTGTGCAGACAGCTGTAAATGAAAAGAAGAAAGCATAGGTAGACTGGTTAGCAATAAAAGCTAGTCAAAGAGTACACGAGGCAACGGATGGTGATGTGATAGAAGCTAAAACAAAATATAAAAGGTTGAAAGGTATAGTAAAGGAGGTAGTAAATAAAAAGAAAGAAGAACAAAAGGACGAATTTGACAGAAAGCTTACTGAAGACTTCCAGTCAAACATAAAGTTTTTCTGGAAGTCCGTACGAACTGCTAGGGGAGCATCTACAACATCAGATCTAGCAAAAATCAGAGGCAAGGATGGAAGTAGTTTGAAAGGTGAAGAATGTGTTTTAAGAAGATGGAAGGAGTATTTTGAAAGTTTGTTTGAAAGAGATGATGCATTGGCAGAAACAGCTGATGTCGTAATGGAAGTGAATGAAGAGGATAACCAGATTAGCATGGATGAGATTATGATAGCGATGAAAAGTATGAGAGCTGGTAAGGCTGCAGGGTACGATAGAGTGTCTGTCGAGATGCTGAAGGCAGGGCGAGGCATAGCGGCTAGTCAGTTGTACCGCCTTTTCAATATGTGTTGGAGGATCGGCCGAGTCCCGGGAGACTGGTGCAAAGCCGTGATCGTGCCGTTGTTCAAAGGGAAAGGGTCACAACAGGACTGCAAAAATTACCGCGGAATTAGCCTGCTCAGCGTTGTCGGCAAATTGTATGCAAAAGTGCTGATTAATAGGGTAGTGAATGAAACTGAGCACAAGATATGGGATGCACAAGCGGGATTCAGAAGGGGAATGGGATGTACGGATCAGGTTTTTTCCTTACGGTGCATAGCTGAGAAGTTTTTGGCCAAAAGTCAAAAAGTCTATTGCATATTCGTGGATCTGGAAAAAGCCTATGATCGAGTGAGGAGGAATGAATTGTGGTCGACATTATCTGCGTATGGAGTGAGCAATTGCCTGATACGAGCGCTGAAATCTCTCTACGAGGGTTCCAGTGCTTGTGTCAGAGTAGACGGGATGTACACTGACTGGTTTGATATCCATAAGGGTGTTAGACAGGGCTGTGTAGCGTCACCGTGGCTGTTCAACCTATTCATGGATAATTGTTTGACGGGTTTGAAAGATAGGAATTATGGTTTGAGAATGGATGGGTTACTCGTGAAATGTCTTCTCTACGCCGATGATCAGGTAATACTTGCATCGTCGGCCGACGAGTTACAGGATATGGTAACGGCAATGAATGCGTCACTGGAAGAGAGAGGTATGAAAGTGAATGTGAGTAAAACCAAGACAATGGTGTTTGAAAGAGATGATAGTGTGACAGAATGTAAGATTTTTATTGGGGGTGAAAAGGTAGAGCAAGTGAAAGAATTTGTGTATCTGGGTACTATGTTTACGAGAAATGGAAGATATGAGGGTGACATTGAAAGGAGAGTGAATGCAGGTAATAGAGTGAACGGGGCGCTGCATGCCTTTATGGGCAGTCACAGAGTGTCGAAGAAAGCCCGACTGGCAGTTCACGGGGGCGTGCTGGTACCGACATTAATGTATGGTAGTGAAAGTTGGGTATGGCAGAAGAAGGATGAAAGTAAAATAATTGCAGTGCAAATGAGAGCATTAAGAAGCATGGCTGGGGTAAAACTGAGTGATAGAATTAGAAACTGTGTAATAAGAGAACGATGTGGTGTGAAAGAAGACGTGGTTACTAAAATTGAGATGGGAATGCTGAGGTGGTTTGGTCATATGGAAAGAATGGATGAAAGGCGATTAACGAAACGGATTTATGAGGCAAGGGTAAATGGGACTGTTGGAAGGGGAAGACCCAGAAGAACGTTTCTTGACCAAGTTCAAGATGTTCTCAGAAAGGGTCGGGTCAAGAGTACCTTTAACCGACGAGCATGTATGAAAGGACTCATGAGAGTAGAAGAAGCGCAAGATGTTTGTCAGGATCGTAGCAAGTGGAAAGAAGTGGTCTCTGCCTACCCCGTTGGGAAAGAGGCGTGATGGTATGTATGTATGTATGTATATTTATTTCCAAAATACACAGTTTTAGTCATACAGCATTCAGCGACTTCTACACTAAGCAGGCTGCTTGGATCGTAGAAATCAGTTGACAATTGACTGATATACAGTTAAAAAAATTAGAGACCGGGGTCGTGCTATAAAACAACAATTTGAAAATAAAACTAATTGCTTTCAAGCTAAACAGTAACAACACCACAATTTGGTTGAGCAATTAGGGTTCAAAATATTAAGGTAATAATAATAATATTTTAAGAATCTTGTGTGTGAAAGGGTGCTTGTGAGTATGTGTATAGTCTGTGTGTGTGTGTGTGTGTTCTGTATGTGTGTTTTATGATTGTGTTAGTAGTAAGGAGGGATGAATGAGTTCAAAAAAGTACTCCAGGATACTGCATAGGCAGGTGGTGGTGAGCCTTGTTTTTATATTCAATTGTCGTAGGATCGACACCTTGGTACGGCGTGCTATCCATGGTATGCCCAGCATTCTCCTCCAGCACCACATTTCGAAAGCGTCAATGCGATTTCGGCGGCTTTCTTTAAAGTCCATGTCTCTGAGCCATACATGAAGATAAAGAACACTAGGACGCACGAGGTTGGTCTTTGTCTTCATGCTGATAGATCTGTTCATCCATATCTTTTCTAATTGAGACATGGCGCCTTTTGCCATACCAATCCTCCGACGAATTTCTCCTTCGCAGGAACCCCTGTTACAGATTACAGAGCCCAGGTATAAGAATTTATCTACTTCTAATTTTAGTGTCCCATTGAGCTCTAACTTGCTAGTGCGATCCACGACCATGACCTTGGTTTTGGACCTGTTAATGGCAAGACCCAACTCTGCACTGACGCATTCCATTCTAAGTAATAGTTCGTGCATTTCTGCCTCGTTGGCTGCCAACAGAGTTGTATCGTCAGCATAGCATAAGTTAGTGAGTCTACGCCCGCTAACATTAACCCCACCGTTCCAGTCATCGCAAGTCTTCCTTACGATGTACTCGCCATGCACGTTGAACAGGATTTGCGAGAGAATACAGCCCTGTCGAACCCCCTTTTCAAATCCAAACGAACCAGATGTTGCTTGGTCAATCTTCACGATGCCCTGACTGTTATAGTACAGTGTTTGAATTAGTGCTGTAAGGTGATTAGGCACCCCAGGGCTTGGAGCACCTCATCTGTTATTTGGTCGGGGCCCGGTGCTTTTTTGGTTTTGAGTTTGTGCAATGCGGCTGTTATTTCGGACCGTAAGATGTCGGGCTCCAGTTCCAGGGTCTCCCAGACTACTTGTGTGCTGACCGCCGAAAACGATTTTCGACCGACTTCAAAAAAAAAAGGAGGTTCTCAATTCGACTACGTTTTTTTTTATTTTTTATGTTTGTTACCTCATAACTTTCGACTGGGTGAACCGATTTTGATCATTCTTTTTTTTATTTGAAAGCTGGTGCTTCCCGAATGGTCACATTCTAATTTGGTCCAGTTCTGGCAGTGGCATCCATGGGAAATTCATATAAGTCTTAAATCTAGATAAACCATATGCGCGACAAATGGACGAATAACTCAATAACACGCCAACCGATTTCGATGCTACTTTTTTTATTGGAAAGGATATACTTCAAGGGTAGTTTGATGAGTGTTAGGTTCTGATTATGGGATCCATGACAAAGTAATGGAACTCTTCAATTCTTAGGTGCTTTGCAGACTGCGGGGGGCGGTCTTTCTGACCGCGAAGGAATAAAGACCGCGTCTGCCCGTCTATGCCCGCGACTGCCCTCACGGTGAACACAAAGCAAAAAAAGACCCCGCCGCCAGTCCCCCCGGGCACCTGCGGCGCGGTCTTTTTGCCCTCTGTGTGCGTTTGTAGTATAGGATTCACTTTGTGCTATCGTTCGCGCCGAAATTGACCGGCCCGCCCCGCCCCGCCGTCTGCAAAGCGCCTTAGGAGCAATTTGACGAATACTTCTTCGATGTATAAAATAAATAAGAACTATCCACTGAAAATCAAGAACTAAACAAAATTTTAACAAAAAAAAACCAACTTCAAAAAAACTATTCCAAAACAAAGCACTAAAAAGTAAAGAAATAATTGCGTATTCTTCTAAAACTTATACGATAATATAATGTAGGTACAATTATTGTTATTGTTGCAGTCGGTGTCAGTCAGCCCATGTTGGTTTGTAACTACCTACATACATATGTAAACGTGATATGTAAGAAATAGATATATTGTAGTGTTTCCTTGGCTGACACCGACTCCAACAATAACAATAATTGTACCTACATTATATTATCGTATAAGTTTTAGAAGAATTCGCAATTATTTCTTTACAAAAAGTAAAGTGCTTTGTTTTGGCAGAGTTTTTTTTTAAAGTTGTTTTTTTTTTGTTAATTGTAGAGCTACTCTCAGTATGATCGCCATCTACCTATCTACTATCTTGTCGAGTTCGAGCAGTGGTTTGCCGTCGATGTCTTCAATGACCCACGATTTTGGTTTGAACTGGCGACTTAACAGGCGGACTTTTTTGAACAGGTCTGCTGTCTGTAGTTTATTTGCATGACATTCCACCTCACTACATATATTTTTAAGGAATTGATTTTTGTCGCTGCGGCAGTATTTCTTTATAACTCTGGAGAGATTCGAGTATTCCTTCAGTACAGCGCTGTTCTGTAGGCCTTTAGCTTTTACCTCCTTTCTTTTTTTGGATTAGACTCCACGTCCGCTCTGAAATCCATGTCGCTCTCTTGGTGTTGCACTTATCCATTTCGGGATAGTTTGCTGCAGGGAATCGTTCATGATCGCTTTGAGCGGTGTCCATTGCGAATTGATGTCTGTGATGGCAGTTAGTGGGGTCTCGGACAACAGTCTCTTTTCGGTAAGGTCTTGGTCTGAACCGAAGTTTTTCTGCGGGTTTTCGGTCGGTTTTTCTGAACGTTTTTACATTCCTGCACGGAGGATCTCCAGCGAGTATTTATCATGATGTAATCAATTTGGTTTCTGTATCGTTCCCCAGGATGATGCTGGTATTGGGTATTCATGATGGCGAGTTTTCTACCTAGGCAGAACTCAACCAGTCGATGTCCGGGCTCATTCCTAGTGCCTAGGCCATACCTTCCCACGATGCCTGCTGTGTGTGAGCTGGGTTCTAATTTGCCAATCTTGGCATTCCATTTCCAGTCGCTGAGGATGATCGTTATTTGGCGGCCAGGTATTTCATCAAGCGTATTCTCTAGGGTCCCGTAGAATTAGTCAATGTCCTCGTCGGAAGCGGTCGAAGTAGGAGCATAGACCAGCCCCACGATTCAGAACGAAGTTATCGACCGATTCTGTAATTTTGTTTAAATTATAGTAAATGGCTTAACGTGAGCAACTAATATTTTTACATGTTGAAGCCAAAAGCGTATAGTTTTCATAAACTCAATTATATTAAAACAAACCATACTTAAAAAATGAATTAAAATTAAAAGAAAATAACCGAATCGGTCGATAACTTTGTTCTGAATCGGGGGGCTGTACGGTGTTGAGTAGGCATGGCTTTGTGTTTAGCTTCATCGTTATTATTCAGTCCGATATCGGATTATAGCCGAGAACATACTTGTTCATTTCAGCTGCAAGCAGGATCCCGACTCCATTTCTGCTAGAACTCTCATTTCCTGAGTAGTAAAGAGTGCTTCCCGAGGTAGTTCTGAAATGGCCTTGTCCGCGGTGATGAGTTTCGCTGATGCCCAATATAGAGATTTTCAGGTCTTCTCTTTACGTGTCCACAATGCTTAATTTGCCTGGGTGCAGTAATCCACTAGTGTTCCAGAATAGAATAGAATATGTTTATTTTGCTTCGAATGTGGTACATTATTGATGACATTTTTCTTTTTCAGTTACACAGCACATTTAGCTAATTCACTAGTATGCAAAATTATTTATTGTCTAGTGAAATATTACACACAACAACATGGTCTAGGGATATATAAAACTTTTTCAAATAACTTAAAAAGTACTGGCCAACTACAAAAAAACATTATTATATTAATGACATATTATAAAAAAATTATTAAGTTCCTTTTTTAAATTCAAATTTGTATATAAAAGGTTTTGTTTTAAGATGAAATTCGCATTCATTGAATTTCTTCCAAGGAAGTAAATCTTCACGAAATTCTAACTTGATTAAAACTCCCTAAATTTCTATAAATCTTTGTCAAACGCATCTCCGGTGTTCATTTAATCATGCCACGTAGACTCTTGACCAGGAACGAAATGTTAAGAGCAGTGGGCATGATTCAAGCTGGCGCTACCCAAATTGCGGTTTCTGCAGCCATGAGGACCAGTCAGAGCGTTATATCCAGGCTTTGGTCACGTTATCGTGTCACGGGGGAAGTGGTGGAACGACACCGAGGACCTCAACGCGTTACAACACATGTACAGGACCGATTCATAGTAAATGCTGCACGAATTCAACCAAATGTAACGGCGATGCAATTGGTTCAAAGGCTACAGAGAGAGTATGGTTTGCTGGTAAGCGGTCAAACTTTGAGAAGACGACTGCATGAAGTCAACCTACGTGCTCGTAGGCCACTTCGGGTACCAGCGCTAAGGAGAGGCAATCGAGAAAGAAGATTACAATGGGCTATTGCACACGAAAACTGGAACCATTCTCAATGGTCACTTGTGCTTTTCACTGATGAATCCAGTTTTGGATTTCATCATCCTGATTCGCGAAGAGTACGCGATGGAGAGAACCTGGACGTTGGAATCGACTGCGGCACCCACAACAAGTTCATGCATATCAAGGTGGCACGATTATGGTTTGGGCAGAAATTCGTCTCGGCGGTAGAACGGACCTCGTTTGGATACAAGGCAATATGACTGCTCTAAAATACCGAGATGAGGTGCTAGAGCCTGTAATCTTGTCCCACAGACAGCAAATGGGACAATATTTCCAGCTAATGCACGACAATGCCCGCCCACATACGGCGCGTATCGTTACATGTTGGTTACAACAGCATGATATCCAAGCTTTAGACTGGCCTGCACAATCCCCTGTCGTAAATCCTATTGAGCATGCCTAGGCTAAACTTCAGAGAAGAGCTCTTAGGAATTTCCCTGAAGATATTGTGCATGAAAACCAGCTTTTCTTGCATCTTAGCAGGACTTGGGACAGTATTCCACAACAGGATATTGACACCCTTGTTTTGAGTATGCAGAACCGCTGCACTGCAGATGTGTCAGGAGAGTCTTAAGTGGATCCACGGATTATTAATTTTAAGTTTTCAACAATTTTTATAAAAAAAATAGTTGTTTTGTTTAGGTTTTGATGTTTCAAAAATAAAGTTAAGATTGAAATTAGGTCTGAGTTTTTCCTCTTCCTCTAAATTTTTTTTAATTTAACTTTATCTAAAAGTTTATTTAGCAGATAAGCTATTAGTTATTATTATTTAGATAAGCTATTAAACAAGGTTTATTTTAATGTGTAGGTGTCTTAACAAAAAGTTAATAGAATTTTAGTTATTTAGGTTTAATTAAAATATCTCTAGACCATGTTCATGTGTGTATTGAGAACAATTTAGCACGTACTCGTACATGTCAACATTATTATATTAAAAACTTAAGCCAAGCAGCATTATTCTACAGTTAGCAAATAAGATTAGAATTAGTTACAGACATAATACATGTCAAGTTAGTCTACATTCTAAGATACAACTAGTCATTTTATCAGCTCTGATATGGAATAATATTTTTTGTCTTTCAGCCATTTGCTGAGTGCCTTTTTGTATTTTAAATATGGGAGCCCTTCATGTCGCTTGGTATGGCATTGTAAATTTTTATGCACATCGCGTAGCATTGTCTCTGATACATTGTTGTTGCGGCAAAGTATCATAAACCAATCTATCACGGCTTCTGCTCTTACTACGGGAATATATCTCATGTGCCTTTTTGAAGCGATAAAGATTTGCTCTAACAAAATTTCCTACCTCGTATATGTACATGCATGGGAGAGGCATGATACCCAATTTTGGAAAAAGTGGCTTACATGACTCGAAAGGGGCCTTCCCGCATATCGCTCGTATGCACTTTTTTTGGGCTATGAACGCGTTATTAAAATTCGTTGAGTTGGCCCACAAGTCCCACAACATCAGACCATATTTAAGAACCGAGTGCACTTATCCATAGTACGCAGCCAGAACAGTCGCAGGTGCTGACGTTTGTCGTAATCTTTTGGGCACGTAGACAAGCCGACATGGTTTTTTGCCGTTTTTCTGATGACGAATTCACTGTTATGGCGAAACAGAGACCCAGGTAAACCATTACACATTAATAAAAATAAACAAACAATAGGCAAAAGACAAAAACTAAAAATAATAATAACTAGATACAAATAAAACATGTGTGACAATGTTACCGAAATGGTTACCACTCAGCTGCTATGTCACGACGCTGGTTTTCTGTGGTAACCACGAGGTGTGAGGACGTCACCGGTCCATGCAAAATTAAAATTAAATATATCATGAACTACACACATCAAAAGTGTCTAGGGATCAAGCATTTTTATGCGGATTTCTTGAGATTGAGATGTGGCTTTGTAATAAATTTATGATTTTATAAATTTATATGGATCCTTTTTGGTGCATTTCATAATTTGAAACAGGAACTGTCAATCAAATTCGAGTAAAAGATGAAAATCAGCTGTCAATATTTTCCCTATAAAAACATACAACGCATTGAAGACATTATTAGTGCTACTGTTTCCCTACTACTGATTAAAACCAACGTTATTATGGAGCGGCGACGTCATTTAAGCAAGGAAGAAATGCTCAGAGCCGTGGGAATGATAGAAGCTGGTTCCCGGCAACGTACTGTGGCTTTAGCTCTGAATACAAGTCAGAGTGTTATCAGTCGACTTTGGACACGTTACCGAAGCACTGGTACCGTGGCTGAGCGCCATGGAGGACGGTATCGCTGCACCACACGGAGACAAGACCGATACATTCAAATCACAACTCGAAGAGCTCCAACAATAACCGCCATGATGTTAGCCGTGAGGCTTCATCACTCTTCAGGGAACTTAATTAGCGACCAAACAGTCAGAAACCGCTTGCATGAAGTGAACCTTCATTCCCGAAGACCGCTAAGAGTACCACCTATAGCAATGCACAATCGTAGGATTCGATATCAATGGGCTCTTGAACACAGAAATTGGGCAGAAGAACAATGGCGTTTCGTGTGCTTTTCTGATGAGTCTCGTTTTGGTATGAGACCGGATACAAGACGTATACGACACTGGAGAACCCCTGGACGCCAACAGCGATTAAAATCCTGCCAGGAAGTCCATCCTTATAGTGGTGGAACCATCATGGTATGGGCGGGTATTTGAATCGGCGGAAGAACTGAGTTGATTTGGATCAGAGGCAACCTCAACGCTCAAATTTATGCTGAGACGATTGTATCAGACGTCATCGTTCCTCTACAAGTGCAGATCGGTCCCTTATTTCAGTTAATGCATGATAATGCACGACCGCACACCGCAAGAGTTTTAAGACAGACTCTCGCCGCAGCTAACATCAATGTCCTGCCCTGGCCTGCTCAGTCGCCAGACTTGAACCCGATTGAGCATGCATGGGATATGCTACAGAGAAGAGCTCTGCCGAATATGGAGGGTATCCAGTCGCAAGAAGACCTTTTTTTGTTGTTGCAACGAACATGGGCGGCCATTCCACAGCGTGATTTGGATGAACTCATTTTGAGTATGCCAAACCGATGTTCTTGTGTTGTTAGTGTTCGCGGTGGAAACACGGATTATTAATTGTTTAAGTTACCCAATAAAATTTTAAAGAAAACTGTTATATCAGTCTTTTTTTCGAACTTTAATGTTAGTGGTTCAAATGTCAAAAATCCCTTTATTAGGAAAATGGCAAATTTCTTTATTAATGCAAAAAGGACTTGGTTTATCGTTACTGTAGACAAACGAAAACACTTTATTTGATGAATCCTTAAAGAAAATTTTAATTAATATCAATCAGGAGAAAAGTTATTGCAAAAATATATGTTGATCCCTAGACACTTTTGATGTGTGTATTTTCGGCCTTACATAATTTGAAGATGTGATGGTTCGTGTAGTAATGTGTATCTGGTTATTTAATAACAATAATAATAACAATTTATTGACCAAAAAGTAACAATTACAGCCATACATCATTATCAGTGGTTTCTGCACTAAGCTCGAGGCTCGTGTCGCAGTAAACCAAATTGTTTACTTAAAAAATCTGTTATCACTGAGACACCGGTTTACCGTCAATAACGCAGGTAAAAAAGACAAAAAAAAGTCTAATAAAATGAAATTTAAATTAACAAAAAACTAAATAAAAAAAAGATGCGATATGTAGGTGCCTCAATAAACAATAAAATAAAATAGATGATGAGCAGTGCAAACTACTTACTAAGAATTTCTTAAAAAATCACGGATTGCTATTTAGAACATGGCTTTACTTGGTGACATTTTGATAATGTCTGGCAACTTATTCCACAATCTAACAGCTGTGAGAACAAAAGAGAGACTGGAGACTCAGGAGTCTCTAGTCTTAGCACATGCAAAGAGGATATAATAACTAGCGTTTTAAGAGACGGGACTCCCATACCAAGAAAAAAAAGGCAACTGCTCATAAGACAAGCCACGTCGATCACTCTTTGCATGTGCGTGCTAACATAACATGCAAAGAGGATAATATAATAACCAGATTGCATGAGCGCTGTCTACGAGAACTGGTATCACCTTTCAGCTGAAATTTACACCTGAGATAGTCTGGAGAATATGGATCACGCAGAATACTGAATAGCGAGCGCAGCGTTCTCAACTCTCTGCGCTTGCGGATGGTCCACCATTTCAGTTGGCCCTGGTATGGAGAGATGTGGTCATATTTTCGTACTCCAAATATGAAGCGGAGACACCCGTTGAGGAGACGATCTAATTTGTTGAGAGAGGCTATGAGAGGTTATGTGGAATGTGGAAGAAATGTTTATTTTGTTTTGTGTAAATGAATGTTTGCAAGCTAGTGCGTGTTCGAGGTGGATGAAATGAAAGTATACAATATGTATGTATAGGTAGATATATATATATATTGTAATAGTTGTATATAGTATAATCAAAGTCAAATAGTTAAATATATTTATTGCAACCGTAGGTATTCATACAAAGATGGGTCTTAAGTTTAGGTTGTCTTGCATCAGTTAGCCAAATAGGTGGCGTGCAATAGTAAAGGATCTAAAACAGAGTTAATCATTTAACTTACATTATCGATCGATATAAAGGGATGGACCCAGTATTCTATTTTGAAACGTCTTCTCTTTTTCTTAAACTTCATGTAAATTACAGCACAACGTAATATCAGAATATTTAAATACTATCGGACAACAAATAATCGCACACCGTGTGCGTCGAGTTCGCGGGAAATCTGCAGCGGTCTTTTTTCTCCGCGGAGAGAAGTCCGTCCTCTGCGCAGGCCTTAAGGCTCAAGCGGGACTCGAACCCGCGACATCAATGGCAAGAGCCTTTTAGCACCCGAAAGAAGATATATTTTGGAAATATTTGACTTTTGATTATGATGTATATTACTTAAATTATAGCAAACAGAAAATTCGCCTGACGTTTGATAGAGATAGGGCGCTCGCGGCGAGGGCGCCGGGTTCCGTGGCGAGCGCCCCGCACGAGAACGGCGCGTTAATTTCGTCTTTGACGGCGCGTGAGTGACGTTTTGTGCGCATTCAGCTATCCGTAGTACCGCTGCGATAATATCGCCGTGTGGAGACACGTTCTGTAGTGTGTGAAAATAGGGCGTAGGTACGATGATAGTATTGCCTAGATGAACGGGAGTCCGCATGCTCGTCATTGGACAGGAAAATTCGAGTGGTGATTACCCGACAATAGAGGCGCGCACACGTGTGGAGGTGACGCCTTTCAGCCGCTTCACAAGCCACACCAGCTCTATTGTTGGTTCCATGTAGATGGGAAGGGGCCAGCGTCCATGGAATCAAACTTATACCGTCCGGTCTCTTGCCACCTTTTTTTGCAATACCAGTCGGCTCAAGTAGACTTGGCTCGTTGACGGTGGCAAGGGACCGGCGTATGATATCGTTAAGTGCGGCATGTCTCGAGAAACGGCCTGCATTTTTTTGGCATGACAGTCCGTGATGTCCTAGCTTGTCGACATCACTGCCACAGAGACATTTATGAAGAGCGCAGACCGGAACCCCAAGCCGTAGACAGGTTGCGATTCGGAGCGTGTCAGGCTCAAGAAATGTTCCTGTATTTGACGAAGGGACACGTGAAGCCAGTAGCCGGCCTCATGACCTGTACTACAGCTCAAAAGATTGTCATAAGACAATTTGCAGTAAATAAAAATAATAAAATTATATAAGTAATAATACAATTTATTGTTTCTTTCATCAACATTGGGTATAGAATTAAATGTAGAGAAATACAAGAGTCCGCACTCATATGTGATGGACCTGCGAGTGAAGCCTCGAGGCAAATGCCGGGAGCGCTGCCCGCCCCGAACTAGGTGGTGGCTGCCTGAAGGAGCCAGATCCCATGACTGCTGCCGCTGTCGGTGACCTGTGCATCGCAGCGGATAGTGAGTCCAGGCAACAGCTCTGGGATAGGTGTCAGGCAGCTATCACCGGGGTGGCGAGGGTGGCGTTAGGTGTGTCTCGGGGTTGACGTGGGCTTGACAAGAAGACCCGGTGGTGTAACGAAGCAGTCCAGAAGGAGATCAGGATAAAGAAACCCCTCTTCAAAGCGTGGCAAGCGTCCGAATCTCCTGAAGATCGTGCCGCGTACAGGGATGCCAAACGTGCCTCTAAACGAGCTGTAGCCAGAGCCAGACGTGACCGCTTACGTCCTTTGTACGATAAGTTGGAGTCGTCTGAGGGGCAGAAGCTCGTTTACAAGTTGGCACGTTCGAGAGTCAAAGCGGCCCAGGATATTTCCAAGTGCCGTTGTGTAAATGACACTCTCGGTAACCTGCTCTGGAGGACCGCGCGGTGAAGGAGAGATGGCGCTCTTATTTCCACGAGCTGCTCAACAAGCAGCACAAAGAGGTGCAGCCACCTGAACTCCCTCCAAATCAGGGACTAGTGCCCCCGGTAACGCCTGATGAAGTCCAGTCGGCTCTTTGCCGCATGAAGAACCGGAAAGCTGTCGGACCCGATGGAGTCCCTATCGAGGCGTGGAAATCGATGGGCTCTCGTGGTGTGGGCATACTTACCCACTTTTTCAACCGCATTGTCCTCACCGGGAAGATACCTGAACAATGGAGACTGAGCATTATCACGCCAGTCTTCAAGGGCAAGGGCTCGGTGCAGGAGTGCAGCAATTATCGCGGCATAAAGGTGATGTCCCACACCATGAAGCTCCTCGATCGCATTGTGGACTCTCGGATTCGACAGGAGTGTACAATCACGGAGTGTCAGTATGGGTTTCGACCGGGTTGCGGGACCATGGACCCCGTATTTGCCTTGAGGACGCTCATGGAGGGATACATACTGAAGAATACACCTCTGCATCTCCTTTTCTTAGACATGCAGAAGGTCTTCGACTGTGTCCCTCGTGAGATGATCGGCTGGGCGTTGCGGTTCAGGGCCGTTCCCGAAGTCTTTATTGACATTATCCGGGACATGTACCACGATTCCAGTTTCATAGTTAGGACTGCTGTTGGTGACACGCTTCCCTTCCCTATCACCGTTGGAGTACACCAAGGCTCCGTGCTTAGCCCGTTTCTGTTCAGCGTAATATTAGACGTTCTGTCAAACAGCATCCGAGACCACCACGAGCAACCACCCTGGTTGCTCATGTATGCTGATGATATTGCGCTGGCAAATTCGGACAGGGGACGGCTGGTACAACGGAAATTAAGATGCTGCGGTGGATGTGTGGAGTCTCACGCAAAGATCGCGTGCGTAACACCCACATCCGCGGCAGCCTTCGTTTTCGTGACATCGCAGACAAGCTGCAGGAGTGCCACCTTCGTTGGTATGGTTATTTCTCACGGAGATCGGCAAACTACGTGGGCAACAAATGTCTGGCCATGCCGCCCCCGCCAGGTACCGGTAGAAGAGGTCGACCCAAGAAGCGGTGGCTCGACGTCGTTAAGGGTGACATGCGTGCCAACAGACTCACCACTGAGGATGCACAAGACCGCGCGAAGTGGGCCAAGAAGATAAGAAAGGCAGACCCTGGGACACATTTCTCCAGTATCATTGCTTTTTGAAATAATCGTTAAATCGTCATTCTAAACGAAAGAGAATACCAAACATCAAAATGGAAACAATATTTGCATGCAGAATAATCTAAATTAAAAAAAAAGAAGCAGGGCACTACCTACCTTTTCCCGAACCGTTTCGTCTCATTTTCAAACCCTTATAACCCCCCAGTTAACACCTGAGAGCCCAAATTCACAGGTTAAGATGTAGTCGGGGAACATATGAAATGCACTAAATTTCATTGCAGTGTCGATGGGCTGCACTACCCTTCAGACTAGGTTTGGGGCTGCAAGAAGCACTCTTCTAGTCAGCAAGTACCTATGTCCTTCCTTACTTTTCCCAATCTATTAGTATGCTCTATGCTTTGTACTTAAAATCAAATTCATTGCAATGTTTTTGCTATTTTGTTTTGAATCGATCGATCTTCCCACCAGCAACATGATAGGCTGATCAAATGCTTGAAAATAATACATAATAAATAACATAAGAATAAACTAAACTATAAGACTGTTGAATTGTTTTTGTAGTGAGCTCCGAAAATAGTATTTCTCTAATAAATAAATAACTGTTTATTTTCACCATAAAAGGTAGGTACAACTTTACTTAGCAGAGGCAAAAAGGCTATTTCCCACCTACCTCGCGCTGGCAAAGCTGGTTTTTCAAATAATAAATGCATATTATTGGGTTTACACATTACTGAATACAATATTCTGCTATGAAGAAGAGTAGTTGCATAAATAGGGTATTGTAGAAGTGAAAAAAATACTTGTAACAAAATTCTCTAATTACCAAAATTTTTAAATATATAGAGTATTATACAGTGATACTATGATGCACTAATAACTAATATTGACAATCATTAACTTGCCAATAATAAATGAACATTTTTACAATGTTGAATGCATGAGTGACACAAAAAGTTTAAGGTTTTTTGTATTAATTTATGTTAATATTTTCAGGAAATTGCCCAAGAGATTTTATCTTTGGCAAGTTGGAATGCATCATTTGGTCATCATCATCGTTCCTACTTATCTGAGGTGTCTAATAAATAAACGGAAAATAATATCGGTACAGTAAGTATTTATTTTTTGGCAAAAGACTACTCAAAAAAATCAACAGTAATTAAAATTTAAAAATAGCCTTACTTCTACTACAAACTTAATATATCACAAAACCTTGAAAATTTTCATCATTCACGTTAATTTGTTGACGAGCATCCAGCAGTTGAAGGTCGTTTATTAGACACCGATAAAACGCTTGTAAGTTGTAAGCCCTGAAATAAGAACGGAATCAAACTATAAAAACTTACATTATATAACTCTGACACTACGTCCCACAGACGTCATTACGTCGATACTTACCTGTTAGAGGCGCACCTCAGGTCCGCTGGCCCCCGCTGCGCGCGCGTCACTGGGTCCTACTAGGAAGGAAGGTTCAAGACTTCAATTAAGCCTCAAGGTACAGGAAAGGAAAGGCTAGGGATGAGGCGTATTTACGCGACTAGGTTTTTACACCAGGTTTCTGCTTCCAAGTACGTAAACTAGGTTCCAACCCCGAAATACTCGCAACACCTTCAAGGTATTTTACCAGGACGCACTCGGACTTCTCAGTCGCTGGCCCTGTACAAATACTTCCCGCACTTGCAAGTGTCACAGGTTTTTTGAGCCCTTCAAAATCAACTTAGGAAATTTAGATTTACATGAATGAGAATAAGGAACATAATCGCGTAAGCAAAGCTATAAAACTTGAAATACTTTAAAGTATTTTTTTTGCTGAAATCATTGTAATCCTTATTTTGATGAGCATTGGTATTAATTTGCAACTAAATACTTTGAAAGTATTTTACTCCCGAGTACTCCCCGACCCGCCCGGCCGGGAACTTGCAATCCTTTAAAGTATTTTTTTTGCTGAAATCATTGTAATTCTTATCTTTATAATCATTGGTACTACCTAATTTGCAACTAAATACTTTTAAAGTATTTTACTCTCGACCCGCTCGGGCCCCCGCGTTCGCGTCTGCCCAGCGTAAGCAAGATAGGTGACATATCGTATCGCACTCGTTCTCTCCCGTGGTGCGATTATTTTACTAATCTCGGCCTTAGGGTGGACGGAATAAGGAATTAAAATTGTGCATTTATGACCCTTGAATTGAGATTTCCGGGAAATTGTAAATGCGCGCAAAGTGTATTTACAACAAATATGTGCTTACGTTCATAGCGAGGCTGAGCCTATTCTATTTCAGTACAAATAAAGTTTGTTATTGCACGTACAATACAAAACAGTATGAATATGAAAACTTGTAATAATATTTTCGTTTTTTAGCTTGGGACGTGCGTCGTCAGTTTATTAATTGACCTTGACATTAATAGATTCGATTTATTGATAAAAAAGTTTAGAGCTTTGATAAGTTATTTCGAAGTTATTAATTGATTATTAACCCATAATATTAATTACCTACTGTTAATATTCTGAGTAGATATTTAAGTTTATTTAAGTTTATATTTTAGACTAAGTTTAAGTGTAAATATTTTTTAAATATGCCTCCTAAGAAAAGTGTAGCATGGGACCATTTTACTGACAAGGGTAACTATATAGCCGAGTGCAAAATGTGTAAAACAAACATTTCGTTTAAATCTGGGGTGTCAAACTTGACGAAGCACGTTCAAAGAAAACACCTTGCCGTGAATTTAGTGCCTCGCGAACAAGGGAGGGTCCAAGAAACTCAACCACCGGCGCCACGGCCATCTACGTCTTCGGCACCGACCAGTAGTACGTCTTCAGCGAAGAATCCGTCCGGGGAAATAATCACTATGCAGCAACAAAGGCCAAACCCATCAATTTCAGCGTTTCTTCGTCGTGATTGCCAAAAAATAAAAAAAGATATAGACGAGCATATCATGAACTTATTTATTAAAGATATGCAGCCGTTTTCTATAGTAGAAGATGAGGGGTTTCGCCACAATTGGCGATCAATATCAAGCTTGCGTTTCCTAAATATGTGATACCCACCAGAAAATATTTTGCGAACAATTTACTGCCTGCAGAATATGAAGCCGCTAAAATGACTACCAAGGTACCAAATATGTCTGACAACAGATATGTGGTCTTCTAAAACGAATGACTC
Source organism: Udea olivalis (assembly GCA_947369235.1). Classification (NCBI taxonomy): domain Eukaryota; kingdom Metazoa; phylum Arthropoda; class Insecta; order Lepidoptera; family Crambidae; genus Udea; species Udea olivalis. The sequence goes on from OX376342.1 coordinate 2,839,411, forward strand.
TTATCTGGCCGTCACAGGTCATTACATTGATAGTGATTTCAAGATGCAAAGTGTGTTGCTAGATTGTAACGTATTTGAGAGAAGTCACACGGGGGCAAATTTGGCTGAAGCCTTGGACAATATCGTTCAAGAATGGGGTATAGCAGACCGAATCTCGCTCGTCGTATCGGACAACGGTGCCAATATAAAAATGCAATCCACGTCTTGCAGTGGAAACACTTCGTTTGCTACGCCCACACCCTAAATCTGGCCGTGCAGAAAGCTTTGGGAAGTGATGTCATCACCAATGTTTTAAATAAAGTAAAGGCCATCGTTTCCCACTTCAAAAGAAGTAATGTCGCTTGGAACAAGCTCAAGACATACCAGGAGCAAGCCAATAAGACAGTTAAGCGGCCCATTCAAGACGTAGCAACGAGGTAGAACTCATCTTTTTATATGCTGCAGCGGTTTATTGATATAAAAGATGAGATCAAGTGCGCGTTGACCAACTTAGACGCGCATGTTATTTCATTGACGTCCTATGAATGGGATATATGCGAATCAATAATATTAGTCTTAAAGCCCTGTGAAGAGGTCACAAGGGAAATGAGTGGCCAAAAGTATGTCACCGGGAGTTCAGTTCTGCCGATTACAGTCGGCCTGACAAGCGCTTTAATTGAACTAGGTGACCCTTCCTATCAGCGAAGCAATAACATCTCAGCATTCCCTGATGAAGTAGAAATGTGCCCACAGGATCTACTAGCTGAGATACAAATGCGCTTTTCAAATATGGACAACAGTAAAACCTTCACGACTGCAATGTTTCTCGATCCAAGGTACAAATTGTATTTTGAGAACCCCACAGTCGCCGATCAAACAAAAAGAAATGTTATTGGATTGGTAACTTCAATCATTAATGAGGAAGAAGGTGATGTGACCACCACAGAACAGGAAGAACAAGAAACCAGTTCCTACCGTCCAGTTCAAAGTCTAATATGGAGGCATTACATTAAATCGATGCAAAATATTCGTCCTGCCGGAACTGCTAATAGCAGGGCCATAATAGAGGTACAACGGTACTTAGAAGATAAAGTGTTGTCACCTGAAACGAATCCTCTGGATTGGTGGCGGTCTAACCAGGCCGTATATCCATACCTAGCCAAACTGGCCAGGTCAAAATTAAATTGTATTGCAGCAAGCGTACCCTGCGAACGCTTATTCTCGGCTGCGGGGATTTTATTATCAGAGAGAAGAAACCGACTTGGGTGTCGCAAAGTTCAGCAATTATTGTTTTTAAAACAAAATAAAAAATAAATTGCTTAATTGTAAATGATGTAAAAAACTGTAAATAGAAAAAAAAGAAAAATACAAAAAAAAACAGTGTATATAAAATCATCTGAGAAAAAATGTATATATAATGAATTGCATCCTTTTAACTACGCCAGCTCGTTTAACAAAAGTAATTTTACTAGCTGACAGTCCTAAGCCTGTGTTAAAGTAGGAAGGAAGGGGTTCATTTCAGTTTTTAGATTTATTAAAAACTAGCTTTTCACAGTTAGCGGATGAAATAAAGCAAGACGAGGATTAAAGCCAGGGCCGGTTCCCATCACACCCTGATCAGAGCCAATTTAGGAAAGTGCTTTTCCCGAGTTGATCCGACCGTGAATCGAACCCGGGACACCACGCACTTGAAGGCTAAAAACCGTGCTACAGCGTACGGAAGACGTCAGGTGGGTGAACCTTTACAGAACCATTGCAAAATAAGACTTATATGTCGGCAGCATAAGGTGCTCACATGTAAATCTTGACTTTTAAGCCTTATTGAAAATTAGTTAAGTACACAATATACTATTATCAAATTGTTTGTAAGTCAGAAATAAGAAATCAATGAATTAAATAGCCTTTTAGGAAGCGTAAGCTAATCCACAACAGAAATGAACGTTTTGAAACTACTCGAGACTCGAAGTACTCGATTCTATTCACGCGATTATGTTCCATATGACAATACACGTAAAGTCTATTTTGTCATAAAGTAGTAGAAATACTTGCAAGTATTTTGAAACCTGGTTTTTGGCACTGGTATTTAATGGAGTACGTACTAGGTGGCCCTAGTATTGGATAATGCAAGTACGACTCATGGGCCAGTCCGTGCGCGCACGACATTGATGAAAGTTGTGATGGTTTAGTTAGATGGATAATAGGATATACCTACCTAGTACCTACCTACTTCTCCACACACACGTAGGTACGCCAGTGTATAAGGGTAAATGAACGCATTCAAAGGTACGCCAGTGTATAAGGGTAAATGAACGCATTCAATCAAGACAGTGATTTAATGCGTTTTTCAAAAATTAATATATACAACATGCATGTTTATTATTGTTTATTTCAATGTTTAAATATACGGAGACGGAGTCGTGCTTATCAATAAAAGGCGAAACACAATACCAGCGCGATTTAAAGTACATACTGCGCCATCTGTTGGTATGGCTTTACACTAAATTAAGTACAAGAAAGCATTTTGCTGAAAGTCGTACGTGTATCAATAATAAAAAGTTCCAGCTCAGTATCTTCATCAAAGAGTAAAGTAATAAAATCTTAACTATGTCACGAGATATGAAATAAATGTGACGATTAATAAATGGGTAATAAAGATACGGGATATTTTACAGTGTGCGATGGCAGAACATTGACATCGATATGCATTCTTATTCTGATTTTACGCTGATTCACTGATTAAACGGAATTTTGCAAAGATGGTAGGTGAGTAGTATGAATAATCGTAATATAATAATAAACTAAATTTGTCCCAAACTGACCCATTCTATGTTAGTTATCTGAAGCTGGCAAGTGCTACTTATTCAAATAATTGAACTTGTAGATTACAACAGCCATGCCGATCATCTGTCCCGGTATCGCCCACTCCCAGAATGGCACCTGCTGCCAGTGTGTTTGCAAAGTGGGGAATTCCAATGGTGGATCTGTTTGCTTCAGAAACAGCACATGTAGCATTGTAGCAAGCAACTATGTCTCACGGAATCTGAGAGACACTCAATCGCTATTCCACGACGCGTTCAGTATCCCTTGGAATTATCCACTTGCGTGGGCATTTCCGCCACCGTACTCAATACCCTAAGTCAACACTTAGGCCAACGCCTACTTGAATTGTCGACCGGAGTGTTTCTGCTGGTAGAACCACGATGGAAGATGGTTTTCTGGCGCGCCGATCTCAAAGCCAGAGCGCTTGCAGCACCTTTAACGCAGAGCAACCTGCAGAAATATCTGATCGATACGTCCACCAGCCTGCCACCTCCGAAGGTCGAGAACATGACGCTAGAGGTTTGGAAATGTGTGGGTGGTCCGAGGCGGTAAAGTCATGGAACACTAAGCAACTTTCATTGCTCAAAGATTCATGGCGCAAATCCACAAGAAAAACCTATGAAGTAGCTTGGACGGTGTTTATGGGCTAGTAAAAATAATGTAGATATAAAATATCCTTTAGCACAATTTGTATTTGATTGATATTTAATCAATAAACTTTCTTAAAATACAATCCTCTTACATAAATCCGTTGTCTCGGTATTGTGTAGGTAACGCTGAAAGCTCAAGTCAGTTACGTTCACACGTACTGGTAAAACACATTTAAAAACAAATTGCCCTGCAAAACCCAAAAAATTCAGAGCCGTCAAGGTCCAACCATGTTTGGGATGTCAGTAAATTAACAGATTGTTTAACTAAATACGTTAAAGACATTAATAACACATTCCAGCCCCCCGATTCAGAACGAAGTTATCGACCGATTCGGTAAATTTGTTTCATTTATAGTAAATGATCCGATAGGTGGTAGAAATCAATATTTTGATATGTTAAAGCCAAAGGCCCTAAGTTTTCATAAACCAAATTACATAAAATCTACCCTACTCGAAAAAATAAAAGAAAATATCTGAATCGGTCGATGACTTCGTTCTGAATCGGGGGGCTGGTCAACAACAATTTTGTTACTACTTTGTTCAGGTAGGCGTGTACATGATTTAACCTTGCTTTCAGATCCAGATTTTTGCATAAGATCAAGTGAAAGCATTATATTTTGGCCACAATGCGGCTCAAAAACGGATAGCAGTAATTATAGACCATCTGGTTGGAGGCTGTTCCCAAATACTAAAGATCATAATTTAAATCCTATATTCTGGGTAGAGAAGACGATAACAGTAATTAATGAAAGACGAAGTACTGCGAAATCTTCTAGTATATTTATTACTGTCAGAGGGGCAGCTAAGTCTGCGTCACGCACATAGCGGGCTGGATAAGGACGTTTTTTATAGAAGCTGGTATTACAGCTGCCCCAGGAAGCGTGCGATCAGCCGTTGCTTCTAAAAGTTACCACCCTCTCAAGAAAATTTTAGCTCGGGAAATCGCCAATCGGCTAATACATTTCAACGTGAAGTGATTAGTAGCAATAATTCAGAAGAAGTAGGTAACGCAATTGTTTCAGCCAGTGAATTAAACATTATATATCTTACTTAATGTCTTACTTTATAAGATATACTTATACACACACTATTTTAAGTTTGTTTTTACAATTGAATAGGTATTGTGATTGTTTTGTATAAGCACTAAGTATGATAATAATAGTTAAATTAATCGAATTGTGTTTACACAGAAAGTGTATGATAATCACATTGGCGTCTCTCTAGTTTCCTAGTAGTTTCAAGTGACGATGAAATGAAATAAAAAATAATAATAATAATAATAATAAATGACGCCACCAGGCGATAACAAACAGGTCTCAATAAAAGCTTCCAGTGACGGTCAAGTAATTAGTAGCAGCGTTTTACTCTGAAATAAAACGCATATTAAAATACTTACTTATCTAGAAGCTTACACTTCATTTCTGCCTGGTGGATGTGGTGGATGCCAATGATTCAAAAATGGCATGACATTTCTTAAGAAGCTTCGCGATGCGGTCTTTAATGTATTTTTTTTTGTAATATTAACTTGTAATTAGTATTAAGCTGTGGTGATAAAAATACAAATTGAGACTCCATTATATCCTGTTCGGAACAGTAAAGTCGACAGTGTCAAAAATTCGATATGAAATTAGTCAAATTTTGTGTCACTTATTTATTTCTCCGTTTCCTAAACAGTGACGTTAAATTTGAAAATTAAAATCGAGAATAAATGTCCATATAATCAAAACTGCGTTTTATTTCTACCTAAATTAGGCCTTGAATGTATCAAGGCCTAATTTAGGTAGAAATTATGAAAACTTAAAACTTTTTTTCTTATCTTTTGTATTTAAGTACCTGGAGCATTAGGTCTCGGAATCGCTCAAGGACGATATCGATATGGAACGGGAGTCGAGCTAATATGCTTACCCGCAGGTTTGCACATTGTTCTAAACAAGCCAAAATCACACTTTTTAAAGCGTATTGTCACTCTCTGTACACGTGCGGCCTGTGGTCTATCTATCTTAGTAAGAAGTAAGATTACTATCTTATATTTACTAGAATAGTAAAATGTCTTTTTTATTCATAGATTTCCTAGTGACTCATTCATTTGTGCGAAATGGATTTCCATAGTAGCAGAAGAAAGACAGGAGAAAATTTGCAGACCTAAGAAAAAATCTAAAGTTTGCTCAATTTATTTTAAAAATCGAAATTTGTGGAGAATTACCAAAGAGGTCGATTGAGCAAAACAGAAAACAACTGACCCCAAATTTCAACCAATGTCTGAAAATGCGACTGCATCAGATTCGGAAAACGGAGCAACTATACGAAATTTGAACATCGTGCTTTCAGCAATTTCTGAAACAGTATCATTACCAAGTTGTCCAACGGTTTCGGTTTCAGATTTGATATCAGTATGTGAATCACCCAGAAAAAACATTTAGCACATTTTAGTCCGCAAGCTGCGCTCGTTAGTGGTGACGTATTCCCTACAGTTCTGCCGACAAAATGGGCGTCGTGTGCGTTGACTCGGCGAAAAATCCGCGACGGACTTTTTGCGCGCTATGCAGACATTTCGCTGCGGAGCACAAAAAGTGTATCGTCTGCGCTACCCCTAAGGCACCGTCCGTTACACATAAACATCTTTACTCATAAGTACTCATAACGTCATTAAGAGTTATGATTAAGATGTCTATGTGTAACATTTGTTCTTTAAATGGCAAGTTATAGTAGACTATCAAATGTTTTGATAACTTTGGGCACTTCATATGCTTAGCAGAGACGGTATTACCATCACTTATTATAGCCAATTAAGTTAATGTCCTAAACTGAGGGAAGCGAGCAATTTGGTCAGTAAACATCTGGCCTAGAGGATGCATTAATAACAGGTAACCGCTGACTGGCTGGAAACGAAAGATCATATTAGGAAATCGCTCACTACGCTCAGTTAAGGAAACTAACTTGACTGGCTATAAGAGACGGTAATACGGCCCCTGGGCCAACAAGAGCACTGCGACGAAATTTTCTCATGCATTTTCTCACACCAAGATAACCCATAATAATTTTTTGGCGTTGCACATTAGCACAGGTGTTTGAGTTCTTAAACGAAGCGCTAGGCTATGAAACCAGTTAAATTTAGATTTATTATTTATTGCTAAATATAATTTTCATTGCTTCGATTACAATTACAATAGATATATATTTTTCGTTAAACTAGGTTGTAGCAACTAACAGCGGTTAAAAATATATGCGATAATATATAGGTACATACGTACATTTATTGATTTATGCCAGTCTAAGCTACGCAACTCGTAAGATAAGTTCATAGTGAAAAATATACATTTCGAATAGATTTACATTTGAAAATATTATTATGAAATATAACATTGCATCAGCTACGTTAGAGGTTATATTTTGTATTTCTCACATTCCATGAAACAGGCAGGTATAGGGTATTGATTAAAATTACTGTCTTTTGAAATAGGTGCAAAATAAACTGGTGCTAAACAACAATTAAAACTTTATCTTAGCCTAAGATGAATAAATAGTAAATACTTAACTATTTAAGGTAGGTTAGTAACCGCTTGTACAGTCACATCTATAGATTGATAATTAAGTGGTTTTAACTGTGAGATATTTAGGGACGTACACAACGTGTCGCTATAATCATTTTGCAGTGTGAGAATTTAATGGCAGTTCGTGTAAAAGCAGTTGTAGTGATCATTTACACCTTAACGACTGATTCGGAGTTGATTCACGTAGTAGTGAGCAGTTAATAAGTTTATAGTTTTTATTACCGTTCCGAAATTCCCTGCATAATTACATTTTTCCTCATCTTTCGTATTAATTATAGCATGTCTGCCATGATAGGTGCCATATGTAACCTTATTAAATGCCCATAGAACGGTGCGGCCACAGTCCAAGGAACCTAATACGACGGAGAGAAAATGTAATTTGAATTATTTACATGATTCTATTACAATACAATATGATGCTAAGAATCAGGTTACGAATAGCGATGTGTTGGCCTACAATACCGGATCGACCTTTTTCCGAGAGCCTCATACTTGAGCAACGAGCTTTGAACGAAGCAGTTTTACGTACCCCAAAACGTAACATGAACCAAATAGGCCCCTGGACTGTTAATATTATAACGGTCTCTGCACCTCTTTAGTATTGAGCTACATCAGGCAGCACCAAATTGCACTTTCCTATGCTTCTATCCTTTTCTATCACTCAGAATCGTCATTTACTAGAGCGAGAAAGAAAGCGGAAATCCGATGATATAGGAAAGTGTAATTCGGTGCGATAGGAATAGTAAGGTGGTTCGACCCTCATTCAAATAAGTACCGTCACAAGTAAACATTTTATTTGTTATTTTGCAAGTTATAATATTATGTAGCTTATCCTACATAATAGTAGATTGTTACACAAGGTGAGAAAGTTACCTTTTCAATGCACGAGATGGTTCGGCGCGCGAGCGTAGCGAGAGCGCTAATAGTTCGAGGACACTGAAAAGGTCTTTCTTCCGAGGTAAACACTCTGCGTTTCATTACGAATATAAGGAAAGTACAACTGTTTGAGCTTCTTCTCTAATGAAATCATCCATATCTAAGTCTGATGAACTCATTTTGCAGAAAATAAACTTCTCACTCGATTTACCAAACAACTGAATGAAGTTCGAATAGTTGCAATCTCGCCTTTTTTCTTGTCTGTGGAATTCAACATTTTTTTTAAATATTTGTAAAAAAGCATACTTAGACAATGATGATGGAATTCCCCCTTATTTTATTTTAAGTTTATTTTTTCATTTCTATCGTAAATGCTTAGCTCAAATTTATTCAATTAAATACTAATTAAGTGAAACATACGTTAATGAGTATATTCCTGCTTCGATTGTTTAAATATTCATTTGAAATCAAGATAAATAAATTTCAAATACAGCTGTGGCTGAATAGAATACATCGACTTGCCGCAAAAGGAATGTCAAAATAGAAGGTGACATTTGACAGTTATTTACTTTTAGCCCTAGGGCTGAAAGTGAAGCTTTCAACCCTATGCGCAGGCAACTCCAAGCGTACTTTCAGTGTATGAGTAATGAAATATTATATTACTAGCTTTCCGCCCGCGTGAACTTCATTTCTGTAACATGTATACATAAAATCTTAATTAATTGTAGCCTAGGCTATGTGTTATTCTGATGTATTTAGATGAAACTTCAGTAGTACAGCTTATTACTGTAAAGTTTCACCTCAATCCGTTCAGTAGTGTTTGCGTGAGAAAGTAACAAACATACACACATACATACAGTCGCCATCAGATATATTTTTATATACTATTTAAAAAGCCCATAAGTTATTTACACCACAAACTACCAATAATATCTGTTAGTGTGTTAAGAAATTATGGACATTTTAAATTGTTGAGAAGTATTTGGTCACCCTGTCTGCTACAATATATTAGGTGGTGACTGTACATACTCACAAACTTTCGCATTTATAATATTAGTATGATACTACTTTGAAAGATAGAAAAATATATTTTTTAACCTTTAGAAGATTGCTACATAGTGGGATAGAGTGACATACTTGCATTCCGGTAAAGGACTTCAACTATTGAATGGCTTTTTGGAGATTCAAGAATTTGTGTAAAAATTCACACATTTCAGCAAGTCTCAATTATTTATAGTATTTTCTCGTTTTAACATTTTTCTCTTACCCTAATAGACAACTCTCGAGTTCAGGCTAGCAGATACAATCCACTATCTCGAATATCACACCGTTTTATACTTTTATTTTCAAAAATACAGCTCTTCGAGTATTATCCAACTTTAAAAAATCACAGTTAAACCTGATGATTCGGTATTTTTACAAAGTAGCAGTTAAACTCCGAGGAATTAAGTGAGCTCGTCACTTAATTTCTCGGAGTAAAACTGCCGAATAAGATGTTAAGAAATCATGCCCGTAAAGGTGCTTACTTAATCATATTATTTTAGCCTACATTTTAAGGCTTCACTTAACGCCAAAACAGTTACGAATCATATACCTTTATTTATACTCAAGAACCACTAAGAGCCGGATATATAAGTTAAAAACATCTCCCACTTTACCCCCTTATTCATGAAAAATACCAGTATTTTACCTAGTGCACTGTCTGTCCCATAACTTGCAAAAGTTGGTAACGGCAAGAATGAAAGATAAAACAGTTTATTCATTATATTTGTGTGCTTATGAATAAGGGAGTTACTCTGGAAGCAAGTTAGTTGGAACGGCTAATTGTTATCTACATTAACATTCTACACTATTATGCACACACTTATTAATAAGTCGAACACCAACAGCCTGATTCGCAATGGCAGTTTGCGCGGACATTTCATAACACCTTGTTTGAATTAGCAATGCATAATTTTACACAAGAAAAAGTGTTACGTAAGTATATCAAAACGATACATACAATCAAAAAACTGATTACTATGAAAAGAAGAAAACGTTCTAATGCGACAGTCTCATTTTAGGGACTATCTGCATATTCACACACTCCTAATTCTGAAAGATATCAAGTCCAAGTATAAAGACTCTAGTACTAAGCACACATACCTCTATAAATTATTATTTTACTTATTTTAGAATGTCTCAATGAACATTATTAACAAACTCAAGCTGGTTTCAGCATAGATAAAAAATGATTTATAGAATATCACAGTTAAAAATGCAACAGAAATCATGATGAGAAAACTTTTTATTCAAACGTAAATAATTATTTTTAGTCTTTGTTTGGCTGTAGAACGTTCAGCTTCGATAAGAGTATATAGACGATATTTAGAAGCAAAAATACTTTACAATAGCAAAGGCAAGATAAGACACTATTTTTAATACTTAATAAATAATGAACAAGTGTTATCTGAACACCGCTTAAGTTTGTTAACGCGTTTAGGTACACTTCACAGCGGATCGTTAATTCGTTGCACTTAGAATACTTCTGATGATTCGCACGCTGAGACATTAAGGAGAGTTGCTATTACTATTTAGATAAAGCTATGATGAATTGATTGCAATTTTGAGTTTAACATTGATATGACAAAAAATACACTATATTCATTCCATAATTTGCTTATCGGGGAAACAACCGCTCATCAAATGCATATTACAAAACATCTATTCTTTTTACAAAATAGCACCGTTTTGATTCCAATCGGACCGCAGCCATTAAAACAAAATTAGCATCTCAGAGTATTCATAAATACAAATCCAAAAGCTAGATTATTTTGCAAAAAGGATAAATGAATTGTACAATCTTTTGCATTAGTTACCCGCGCTTTAGTGAAAAAGCGGAGAGTGTGAACGATTGACTTTTTGATTAGTTCTCGCTCACTTGGCCAACTGTTTTTTTCAATACTTAGGGTTAGAATACACTACGCACTATAGGGGAGTTAGTGTTCATTAATCAGGTTGAGGCTACACTACGTATAAGGATAGTTTAGGTACAGTTTAGAGGGTGTGGCGGCGCGGGCGCAGCAGCGCTCCCGGACGATGGAACACCAATATAGACTCGTGGACACGCCTTGTAACCTGCGAAATAAAAAAATAAACATTATTGATATTTCTGTACATTAAATTAGATTATTATATGTCTATCTGCAATAAGTTCACAATTCGACTTTTTTAGCATAAAAGAATAAGCAAATGTTTTATATAAAGTGTTTTGATTGCCAATACATAATGTTAAAAGTGGCGCTACCTAGGTTTAGTATTGGTGTTTACAATAAAAATCCGTTGCTGCCTGATGCATTAAGTGAGAGACAACCAAAGCCGAAACTACTGGGCGTAAAAAGTGGAAATCTTGGGGAGTGTAGCACTACGAGAAGATATTTAGAAAATCCAACGGGAACAGGTAAAAACGGGCGTACGAAGTCGCGGGCAAAAGCAAGTCTCTGTTTTCTGATTATATTATGTATAAGCTGTATTACTGTAAAGTTTTATCTAAATCCGTTCAGCAGTTTTTGCGTGAAAGAGTAACAAACATTTACACATACATACATCCTCACAAACTTTCGCATTTATAATATTAGTAAGAAGTAAGATATGCGCCAGACAACACACCAATTGTCATGGTCCCAAAGTAAGGATAAATATTTTCGTGTAGGGGTGTTTTCCAGCACACCCAGACCCGGGGAACTAAGAAAAGTTATTTTCCTGAATTGACTAGACCGGAAATTGAACTGAAGTCCATGCTCTTGCTGTACGCGACGCACGAGGGGGGTTGACCTGGTGACTATAGACTGACCAGGCGCGCTTGGTGCCGCTAGGAGTCGGGCGGCGGGTGACGCGGGTAGTCCATGCTCTTGCTGTACGCGACGCACGAGGGGGGTTGACCTGGTGACTATAGACTGACCAGGCGCGCTTGGTGCCGCTAGGAGTCGGGCGGCGAGTGACGCGGGTAGTCCATGCTCTTGCTGTACGCGACGCACGAGGGGGGTTGACCTGGTGACTATAGACTGACCAGGCGCGCTTGGTGCCGCTAGGAGTCGGGCGGCGGGTGACGCGGGTAGTCCATGCTCTTGCTGTACGCGACGCACGAGGGGGGTTGACCTGGTGACTATAGACTGACCAGGCGCGCTTGGTGCCGCTAGGAGTCGGGCGGCGGGTGACGCGGGTAGTCCATGCTCTTGCTGTACGCGACGCACGAGGGGGGTTGACCTGGTGACTATAGACTGACCAGGCGCGCTTGGTGCCGCTAGGAGTCGGGCGGCGGGTGACGCGGGTAGTCCATGCTCTTGCTGTACGCGACGCACGAGGGGGGTTGACCTGGTGACTATAGACTGACCAGGCGCGCTTGGTGCCGCTAGGAGTCGGGCGGCGGGTGACGCGGGTAGTCCATGCTCTTGCTGTACGCGACGCACGAGGGGGGTTGACCTGGTGACTATAGACTGACCAGGCGCGCTTGGTGCCGCTAGGAGTCGGGCGGCGGGTGACGCGGGTAGTCCATGCTCTTGCTGTACGCGACGCACGAGGGGGGTTGACCTGGTGACTATAGACTGACCAGGCGCGCTTGGTGCCGCTAGGAGTCGGGCGGCGGGTGACGCGGGTAGTCCATGCTCTTGCTGTACGCGACGCACGAGGGGGGTTGACCTGGTGACTATAGACTGACCAGGCGCGCTTGGTGCCGCTAGGAGTCGGGCGGCGGGTGACGCGGGTAGTCCATGCTCTTGCTGTACGCGACGCACGAGGGGGGTTGACCTGGTGACTATAGACTGACCAGGCGCGCTTGGTGCCGCTAGGAGTCGGGCGGCGGGTGACGCGGGTAGTCCATGCTCTTGCTGTACGCGACGCACGAGGGGGGTTGACCTGGTGACTATAGACTGACCAGGCGCGCTTGGTGCCGCTAGGAGTCGGGCGGCGGGTGACGCGGGTAGTCCATGCTCTTGCTGTACGCGACGCACGAGGGGGGTTGACCTGGTGACTATAGACTGACCAGGCGCGCTTGGTGCCGCTAGGAGTCGGGCGGCGAGTGACGCGGGTAGTCCATGGTCTTGATGTACGCGACGCAGGCGCAGAACTGCGTCCACCAGTAGAGCGCTTCTCCCTGCAGCGCGGTGCCGCCCAGCGCGTTCACCAGCTCGATGGTGGACAGCAGCGAGGGGGGGTTGACCTGGTAAATTATTTGATTATTACTATTTTCACATTATAGCAGAAGATAAATTAAAAAATGAAGGGGCAACAATCAATTGGCATGGTTAGAGAAATTTGTGAACGCGCGACGAAATTTATTCTGGATTGAAGTGGATTAACAGGACAAAAAGATCGGAGGAAGCTGTGTTTTCAAATCAGTAATCAAATATATATAATAAATCATAAAATCATAATAGGTAACTCAAAAACGATGTATTTTTATTGAACTGGATATTTTATCGAAAAGATGCATCGAATGCAGACTGTTCTCCTTTATCAAACATTTGACTTTTGTCATAATTCTGGGCATGATTTAAGACATAATTATCACTTATTAGATTCTCACGGCCACTTCTGATTTCTGATTTCAAAATTAAATACTTAAAAGATTTATAGTACGAAAACATTTTTTTAACATCATTATGTTGCTTCGTCAGTGCCCTCTGTTGTTTAGCCATCGCAACAATATTTTAACTCACTTCGTATTGACAAAATAAACCTTGTATATGCAAGAAAAGGTTGTGAACTTTCTGCCAGATAAATGTGCAATAAAGGGCAATGACCGACTTCTAGCAATAAACTCCATTAATAGTAGAGATATGAAAAAAAGGTATGTAACTTTTTTTATTTTATTTAAAATGGGTTTGCGTTTGGCCTCAGTCTCGCCTGGTGGTAAGCGATGACGAGGCCGACAGTGGTACACGCTTACCCAGAAAATGCCTATTCACTCTGGCCTTGAAGACACCAAGGTTGTAAGTATCCGGAAACACAGACGCAGGGAGAGCGTACCACTCCCTAGCGGTGCGTACCAGAAAAGACGCAGCAAACCGTTGGGTACGGACTGTCGGAAAGTCAACCACATGGGGGTGGAAGCCCTCCCGGCGTCTAGTGGTCCGGTGGTAGAAAGAAGACGGTGGTATCAGATTGTGTAGTTCCTGCGCACACTCTCCAAAATACACCTTATAGAAAACCGATAGACGGGCGACTTTACGCCGATGCTCCAAGCTCTGAAGTTTGGTTCCAACGAGCGCATCGTCGCCTATGAGTCTCCTGTCGCCTTTATTATGTCTCCTACTGTCGGTAGGTAAGCACTAATCCGGCGTCTCGTGGTACAGGGGCGTCATTGACCTCCATTCTTCTAGATTTTGACATAATAGGTCGGGTAAAAAGTTTCTTCGCATTTTTTAATAAAATTCATTTTTTTTAATATAGGTTATTTACATTTAACTAATGTATGAAGGTGCCATTTTCTTCGATTTATTTTTGCCATCTTGTAGGTAAGATCCCATTGCTATAGTAATTTTGAGGCTTCTGATCAAAATACCGCGACAAGTCGTTTGGGCAGTCCTCTCGTGATGTTAACCTGACACTGCCTAAAGAATTCTGAAGAGACCAAAACTGGTGGAAATCTGAAGGTGCAAGGTCAGGACTATATGATTCAATGAACGCAGACTTATGAAAGTGTTGTGTGGTGACGCGCCTCTCCATATTTGGCTAGGGATAGTTAGTATAAGTAGTATGTAATCAGTCACAAGAGTTTCTAACAAATCAGACATTGATGGCATAACATCTTGTAATCAATACTCCTGGGATCCGGGTCCCCACATTGCAAAAAAACCTCTGTAATGCTGTATATACTTTATGAAATAAATCCTTTTTTTTTTGCATTTTTTATTTAAATAAATGAATAAAATAAACAAGTTTTTATTGCCAAATTTAAAACAAAGTAAACGGAACTTAATAAATGACTACAAGTTACAAAATATAAAAATGAATAGAGAAAAAAAAAGTCATTAAAATGCTGGTTCGGCAATAGGTACCAGTCTCAGCGTATGCTTGGCACGGAGGCCCAGCGCTGGTTTTCAGACTGGCCCTTATGGCAGGTCGGCAATGGAGGAAAAATATGTTAAGTAGAACGAATAGGATGTAAATATAATATTGTGTTATAATATGTAGTATTTTGTTGAAGAAAATAAAAATAAGTTTTTGTGTGAGTATATGTATGTAAATTATATATGAAATTGAAACTCCTGTAATTTGAAATCAGGTATAATTGAGAGTATTTTTGCATTGACAAAAAAACGTTTTTGGGCATACCTTGATGATGACATAGACGAGCACGGGCGTGAGGTCGTCGGCGGAGGGCGCCTCGCCCTCGCTCAGCCCCAGCACCGCCATCAGCGACGTCACGCACCGCATTATGCACGACACCTGCCACAGAGATCTGGATGTTAGCACAATGTATGGGTTAGAGGGAAACATTCTAAAGTGCAGCTACCAAGCAGAAATAATTGAGTTTATTGACCTCTTCACTTACTGCCAGTGGTAACAAACATGTTGAATTTTGTACCAGTTTTTAATATATGAAATATTTGTTAGAGAAAAATAAAGTAAAATATTCGGTGCAAATTACATTTTTAGGCTTTAAGAGTCTACTTAAATCCTTGTAGATTTGCCACGTCCTCCTCCTTCTCGGATTCAGTAAAAAGCAACATGTTTCTTTTCTTCCGCGAAAAAAAACCTCCTTAAATGGGCGCGAGGTAGATGGCCTTGAGTCTGTTTTAAAACAGTGTAGTTATTAACAAGTAACAATATAACAAATAACATAGAACATAACAATTTAACAAAAACAACTTATCACTATATCCGTAAAATATAGGTAGCTTCATTAGAATGACAGATGTCAAATAACGGATTGCAATAAAATCTAAAAAAGTTAATAAATAATATTATGTCAGATAATGGTCATAAACTTTTTTTAAACGTTTGATAATTTACATTGTGAAGGCACCTAAAGGGAATACTTTTTTCATGAATAATAAGAAATAAATAAATTATAATTTTATTCCATCGATGAGCCACTATCGATAAGTCCCATCTCTAAAATGAATAGTTATGTTTGTTAAACCAAAAGGTTTACAATAACTGCATCCGCGCGGACTTAGCTCTTGAATCTCTTCAATCTGTATTTGAATCTGTAGATTGTATTTTAATCCAGCTACGACAGTTTAAGTGGAAAGTTTAATTTAAATCCATTCTCATGTGATGAAGAAGAACATACAAACCGACAAATAGAGGTTTTTAAATGTTGGTTCGTATATGATCGGTTAAATTATACATAGCCATGTGATTTCTACAAAAAATATTAAATGTACCGTTTTAAATCGGTTACTGTATAATTTTTTGCATAGATGCCTAAGAAGTTGTATGATATGTGCACATTTAAAGCTCCAGTTAGAATAACTTGAATCGAGAAATTACAATGATTCGTCGCGTTTGAATATTGCAACAAATGTAGTTGCTCATTTGCCATCGGTACAGAGTTTTCTCATCACTTTTTTTTTGATTTACGAGCAATTATAAATCCATGGGTCATTCTAATCATCCTATTTTTTACGAACTATAGCGCGTCCCAAAATGGAATGTTTGTTATTTTGAAAAATAACGATCGAAATTCCATTTTCAAAAATGTCAAGTAAAGCGTGAGGAAAAGAACAGTAAGGTCTGTTCTTTTCCTTACGGCATTTACCGCGAGAGTAATCTCGCGGTAAAATGCTTGCAATCCCTCAGACGCCGGGCATTGAACCGTGCGAGCGGTGCGACAGAGACAGGTGATAAAACGTCAATGTACGCAATTCTTTCTGCTTGGCGACCGCACTGTACATTACTTACCACGCATTACGCAAGCGACACGACCCTTACAACACGACTTTCCAATGCCAATTTGACCCCTCCAATGGTCCCACAAAGAAGTCAAGAATCTATTTTATTATGGTCTTTCTGAGTGGCCACCATTGTTTTTTTTTATTTGGACGGGCGCCAAAAGTGCGTGCTTGCCTTCGTTGCAGTGCCATTTCTCTCATCAGCAAGTGAAATAAGGTTACTCCGGCTGACTAAACAACAACCGATGACCTCTGGCTACTTCAAGGGTGGCGGTTAACGTCGCGACCGAGACAGGAGACACTAATTCTTACTAAGGCTTTGTATGGGCATTCGTTCGAGCGCGCGACCGAGTCCGGAGACGCTGGACATCTTATACAAAGACTACCGGATACCGAGAAACTTGTCTCGGTCTCCGCTCAAAATGGCACCTTCACCCACCAGATGGAACACAAAACCGCTTTGACATCGTTCAGCTGTGGTGCCTGTGGTTTCATCAGGCCTGTCTTTTTAAATGGCAGTGAAACATGGCCGTTACTAGAGCGACACAAGCAGGAGCTGCGCGTCACGGAAATGAAGATGCTGCGGTGAAAGTGTAGAGTGTCACGCAAAGATCGCGTGCGGAACACCCACATCCGCGGCAGCCTCCGTGACATCGCAGACAAGCTGCAGGAGTGTCGCCTTCGTTGGTATGGTCATGTCTCACGGAGATCGGCAAAGTACGTAGGCAACGAATGTCTGGCCATGCCGCCTCCGCCGGGTACCGGTAGAAGAGGGCGACCCAAAAAGCGGTGGCTCGACGTCGTCAAGGATCACATGCGTGCCAACAGACTCACCACTGAGGATGCACAACTTGCACAAGACCGCGCGAAGTGGGCCAAGAAAATAAGAAAGGCGGGCCATGGGACCCCACACACCAGTGTTGGTTCACAACCAGGATAGACGGCACGGGTGACGATGATGATGAGCAGTGGTGTCTACGTACCTTATCGCTGGGAGTGCGGTAAACGGACAGATGCCGCAGCAGCGCCTGCGCGCGCGGGAAGGGCGCCGCCCACACGTGGCGCGCGCGCACGCCGGCGCGCGACGCGCTCGTGCACGCCGACAGCCGCCGGATGTGCTCGCTGAGGACCCTGCATTGAAAACAAGCAACACGTTTGTAGATAAAAAAGTACACAATAGATATAATAGTACATTATTGCAAAGGCAGCGAAATAGGCAATCGCAGGTCGAGTATGAGTTTGAAGGCCGAGACGCAGGCGAGGACTTCAATGATACGAGACAGGCAATTGCCATTTCGGCCGAGGCATATATAGTGCTTTTCTTAAAAAACTGCAAGGAAATAAAAAGGGCCTTTTACATAATAAATTTAATTAATATTATTAACAAAATAACAACTCCGCTTTACCGCCAATTTGTTTTTTTTTATTTTACAATTTGTGCCGAAAGGTAAACGCATCTGTGGCTATACAGCCACGAGAACGCAATGTGTACGATAGATGAAAGAGTTCTAAATTCAAACAGCACACCGTTTCATACAACATTGCCGGCGCGCTCTTCGTTCGAAATTCAAAGAACGCGCCGGGAAGTGATTTTGGGTTTTCAGTCTACGTAAATATGATACTTCGCGTGTTCTTTATTAAAAAGTAATGACAATATTTCCGAGCATGTTTAAGAAAATATAATTATTTGACAGCCACTGTACCTAAATTTACTCGCCATTTTTACTACCATTGACCATTATTATCGCTATAATAAAAAAAATAAAGAAGTACTTATGCGATATGTTTTGCGATAGTTTACGATAAGATGTATTAAAAACAACTGTTTGTTATTTTTGACAATGCAATGCTGTAATGTAAGAAAAGCTTATCATATTATTGGAGAAGAATATTCAATATCAAATTATGAATTGAACATTTTCTTCAAGACATAACGCTCACGCTGATTTCTTGAAAGTGGAAAATTCATTTGAATGCATAATTACGCCGTCGTTTGTGCTTTTAGTGACGGACCGTCATACCATCTGTCAAATGCAAGCTTTCATCAACACGTTTCCGCGCGGTGAAATTACTTTTAAGTTAAGTCAAATAGGAGTGCATGAAATTGTCTGCGACCCACACAACCAAACCAGCAACAGCTATACATACTGGTCTCTCGCGATATCCCCGTCGCCGTTGGGGAACAGCACGTGCAGGTAGAGGCGCGCGAAGGCGGCGCGCTCCACCGTCAGCTCCGCCATCTCCAGCATGGAGGGAGACGCGCCTGAACGAAACATACACAATTTACTTACACAGGATTATTGAAAAAACAATTATCAAACATCATACAACATTTGTTCTACGACTTTTGATAATTTGACACCTTTTACTTTCATACAAAAATAAATATCGATTCAATTTTACGTCTGAATGTTCTTATCTCTGTGCGCAAGGAATCGCAAAATAAGGTGAACATACCCTTCCGAATCGAGGGGTGTGAATCCGAATCACTTGCTATGTACTTCATATTACTATCACTTTAACGGATACAAACACCAAGCAAGAGGAAATTGATATCCAGATCCAAAACACCCTCCGTTGTAGTGCGGCTCTTCATAAGGTGTTAGTGTCCAGGCTACTGAGCAGGAGAACCAATATTCGGATCTACAAAACTGTCATAAGACCGATCTTCATGTACAGATGCGAATTCTGGACACTAACGCTGAAAGAAGAGGAGAAACTCTTGGTGGCGGAGAGAAAAACCATGCGCAAAATTCTGGGTGGAGAGTGCGGAAAAACCGGGAGATTGAGGAGCTGGTCACTGAACCCAATATCATCGGGGAGACGAAAGCCCAGAGACTTCGGTGGCTTGGTCACCTGCAGAAGATGTAGGAGGATCGCAACGTCAAGCAGGCATTTATCGGAGTGCCGAGTGGCGGACGAGCTGACGGACGGCCTAGATACCGCTGGATTGACGTTGTAGAAGCCGACCTGCGTGAACTTCGAGTGGATGACTGGCAAAGGAAGTAAGTAAGTAAGCCATATCACTATCAGCAGAATTGCGCGCGAAATTGGCGCGCGTCGCTTTTTTGTATGTGAATGGAACATAGACTTACAAATGTCACGACAGTACAATAATAGCTTGGAAAGTCATTTTTAATTAATGTATTGAGTTATGATAAAACTCGTAGAACAAATGTTGATGCGTATGATGGTAGCTACCTAGTCTTGCGAGGTTGTTTATGTTTTTTCAATAACCCTGTATACTCTTATTTATAGACTCGCTTCCCGCCCGCGCCATCGCCCGCGTGAACTAATTTTTCTCACAGGTTGGAGAAGTTTATTCTTATTATTCATATCAAAGTTTTCATACGGATCCCTAACGTTTTTAAAAAAATGATAAGCCTATAGCAATCAGGGATAATGTACCTTTTCAAGAGTGAGAGATTTTGAAATCGGTTCGTTAGTTTCGGAGATAACCTGCTCCAAACATACAAACTCAAAAGCATACCTCTTTATAATATTAGTGTAGATTGGTAACCAAAATACTTCGTTATTCTCTGTAAGGTGCTCATAGATGTGAGCATTCACTTGTATCAGAACATCGAGCATTCGTCGTTTTTCTTAATCTAACTGATCATTCTGCTTGTATGCGTCTTTCGAAAAACGTTACATTACAATGTACGAATGCTCTAGTCTAATACCCAACTGAATGTTATATTTTTTGAAATATTGTAAATTAATTATATATTTTTGGTAAATAACAAAAAATCATAATATGCTACATATTGAAAAAAAAACACGATTGCTGTGACCTTCCACAGCTTTAAATCACTCTGATAGATTACCATGTAAAAACGGGTAAATAAGCAAAAAAAAAATTTTTTTTTCTAAATTTAAAGATATCTTTTCTTGTAACGCATCAGAGTCAATTCATTCCCTAGCGGGCCCGGGCAGATCCTTAAATCTTTACTTTGCAAACGCCTAGTATGGACCAGCTTATAAGTATTTGCAGAGATTGGTAATTTAATAGTTAAATTTCCAATAAGGATAAACATAATGAAAGCTTGTTTGTTCTCACCTTCCCAAGAGGGGTCAGCCTTCACTTCGGCCGTGATGGCTTTAATACTAGCAGTCAGTCTTGTAGCTTTCTCATCCATTAGCTCTCCACCTTTAACATAAAATAAACACCATAAATTGTAACTAACATTAAGATTGCATACATCTTTCAAATAAATTAAAGTTATAAAACAATTAATCGCGATTCTATTTTCTCTTTCCTCCTTTATATCTAAAGCCTATGATTCTTATCGGGGCGAGAAACTAAGTTGGAGAATTTAGAAATATCAATACTTTGTTTTACATATAACTCTGAAATTTGAGAAACTTAGTGATCACTATCCTTCAGGTGATTTTCCAGCTCGTTTGCTTCCTATTAGGTAAAAAAAACATTTCTTTTGCGCCGAGCTTTTTAAAACTTGAATATTGATTGAAGCTAAGTGTCAGTGGGACTTGTGTAACTGTAGTGTGTAGTTTAGCTTAGCTAGGCCCCCTTTCCATTTTGGCATGGTTTTTTTTAGGTTTTAGAACATGAAAACAGGGTAAACTAAGAATAAAAGGGCCCCATATGCTTAGGGCCCCAAATAGGTGAAGGTCGGGCCTGGTCCTACCGTGCAGCTGGTTGCCGGCGGGCACGGCGTGCGCGCGCGCCAGCCGCCGCAGCGCCGCGCCGCGCTCCAGCTGCTCCAGCGCGCGCGCCGCCGCGGCCGCGCGCCCGCACCACTGCCATTCCGCGCGGACTGACGTTATTTGGCTGCCAATAAACACAAAAGTAAGATACTGCACCGGCCGAGACATGCATAGTGCTTTTCTCAAAATAAATGCAAGGAAGTAGAAAAAATATAAAAATAATAGTTACTAACTTTGATGAAAGCAAAAGGGACGATAGGGTACCGTTCAAATTAAATCGGACCGCAAAATTATCGTCACACAAAATGTAAGAATTAATTGTTTGTAGTCTTTTGGTAAATATTGTGACTATTATGCATGAATAAAATATTTTTTAAGCCAAAGATGATTTTTCAATTTTTTTTACAGCTATTGCTGAGGTCAAACCTCCGCTACATTGTGAGAGACATGTAGATTCAAAGAACCTGTGTTACAGGTCACCAGTGCCCCCCCGCAGTCGAGTCCTCCAGTCCGATTTATAACTTTATTTTGAGTATTATGGAGGCTTATCTAAAAAAAATATTTTACGGAAAATGTATGTTTTACGTTTCTTCTGTGAATTACACTGTAAGTGCAGGATGGAGTTGATGACGACATTTATGTAAAATATAGTAAAAAGTAAAAAATATTTTTATTCATATAGACTTATAAAAAGTACTTATGACAAGTCATATACAAAAAAAAAATGTAGAAAAATATATTGAATGACGTGCATAAAATAATACTATGATAGTTAATATCATAATTAAACATAATGTGACTCTACCACCGGTTCGGAGGTTGTTTCCGATCGAGAAGACTCCAGCAAGAAACTCGATGGTTACTCTTTTCAATATTGTTTTTATACACAGAAATTGAATTAACAGAGTAAAGTCATAACAAAAAAGTGTGCAGAGGAGCAGATTATACCTAAGATGACCACAAATTCTTATCATTTCAGAAATCTTCAACACTATAACAACCTATGTCATCGCGCCATCTGTCAAAAACGCGCTTTCATCGATTTAGGCCCTGTTCAGATATACGCGCGATCGACGCGCGTTTCGTAATACATCGATCGCTGAGAAGTAAGCTAGTTTGTTGATTATGTATTATAACCATCGATGTATAACGAAACGCGCGTCGATCGCGCGTATATCTGAACAGGGCCTTAGCCACGGATACTCACGTGCGGGTAGTGCGCGCGGCGTGCTGCAAGGCCGCGCGGCACGACGCGAGGTACGCCGCGTAGGGCCGCCGCGCCGCGAGGTCCGCGCGTAGGGCCGCGGCCAGGCGCGGCGCGGCGGGCGCGGTTAGGGCCCGCGAAACCGCTGTCGCGACGGCCGCGCCCGCTTCGCTGCTCGCGCCCGCGGCGGCGGCGCGGACCCATTCTACTAGTGAAGTGCTGGTGCAACGCTGTTGATAACAAAAACAATTAGTGATTCTATTTATTTTCAAATAAAATTAACTGAATTAAAAAAACGCTAGGTCACTTTAATAATATTGGAATCCATCACTTTATTACAACGCATTTCATTTCCCATAAAACGGTTCGCAGATGTTTTGTTTCAATAAGCAACAACTCATCAAATTGCAATACATTGCAAATTCATTTCCTCGAATAGTCTTTACCATAAAACTCATTTCATCGAATTTTATTTTCACATTTTGTTCATTTCATCGGTGTTTTGTTATTTCGATGCTTTGGTTCCCATAATTTGATTTCCACGAATGCCCTACCCCTAGAGTGTAATTAAAAGCCGCGTAGGGGCGAGGCGGCCCGCGGGCTGAGGAGCAGGTGGCTGCAAGCGAGCCGCCGTTGCTGAGGCTAAGCAAGCCGAAGCTGCGGTAGTGAGCGAAAGCCATCTGCGACGATTAGCACGCGTGTAACCGCCGGAGCCCCGCAGCGCCGCAGCCGTGACAGAAGTCAAATATGCTGCATTGCTATTTGCACGCAATTATATTAATAATTAGAGACATTGACATTGTAACTACCCATTACTTCAGAAATCAATCAATGAAACAGTACTTGAGTGAGAAAATGGATTCCGACGAAAAAACACTACTGATAGCATTGCTCCTGAAACGAAAATTATTCAAACGAAAAAGAAAACATAACCATCAGCAAAAGGGCATTTTAAAAGTTGTTGTTCATAATATCATTATTTGAGTTATATTTGCGTCGTGTTCTAAAATTTACCTACATAATTTTAAATGTTACGTAAAATGGTAAAATTACACATTCGCACATAGAAGGCTAGAAAGGTAAGTAAAATTTGTAAATGTACGCTAAGGGCAAAGCTAAAGGGCTAAAGCGGTTGACATTGTTGTTCATTGTACTGCTGACTAAAACGTTGAACGTCTATCAGGTGATGAGGTGACTGATTGAAGTGATTGATTGGCCGAAATCATCCACCTCCCGCTTCCCGCGCACCATCAGGGGGGGTGATGTGGGCAACATCCCTAAATTTATAATTTATAAAATAAGAACTATTGAGTGAATAAATAAAAGATGAACTACGAGTAGCTACCGCATCGCAAGCAAACTTATCATCCTCATCATTGCAAAAAAAACATTCAAAATATTCTGGTCTTTGTTAAGATAATAAAGGGTTAAAATTCTAATCAAAATAAGGGGTTGTAAAATAAAACATTTGATGTTGGGATTAAAGACTTCAATTTGCCATGTGACAGTTTTTCGAAAAGTGATTTGATGTTCGTAAAAGATGTTAATAATGCCCATCACAACTGACAAAATAACAACTTCAAGATTATCAAATTATGAAAATAATAAAAAATCGCATCGCTCTACGTAGATGGCGCTGGTGCGCTTGTTTCTTTTACTAAAATAACTAGTATGAATAGCGGGCTTTCCTTCTTTATAATATAACTGATTAAATCTCGAAAATAAAAACAAGTATTGATGTTAAACGACTTGAAAAGAACAGATAAAGTAAACATAAAGTGCTGCACTCTGGCGGGATAACACGGCAGTAATACTTCCTATTCAAAGCACAATTGTTATTCAATTCAAATTCAACATTTTCTTTTCAACATTTCTGCTTTATAAATTAAGCAAAGGCCCTATATTTCGACATCATTTACTTTTTATTTTTAAAAAGTCGGTCAAATCATTCATTCAGTTCGTCCCATTTGTTCTACTACTAGTTTTAAAGAAAGCAATACTCGTATGGTGGTTAGGTGCAAAATGGCGTACGGTTTTTTTTTGTTGTTAAATACCTAATGACTGTACTTTAGTCTGAAATTAAAAAAAAATGAAAGTACTTTAGTTGTCAGACCTGCCGGTGTATAAATAATGTGCAGTGAACGTGATATTCTTCAGAGAAGCGTCAGTTTCCTTTCGAAATGGTTTGTTTACAAAGTTTTGATGTTTGATTGGAAAAGACTTACTACGTTGTGACTAGGCACAACATAAGCTAGATAATGTTACTTAGGAAATATATTTATTGGGCACTTAACAATGTATTTTAAATTCTACATTTAAGTCTTAATGTTCAATTTAGGGATTTTCGAAAAACTAATTTCGGGATAGCTTCCATGTCTGGTATGGACCTTGTATAGAACGAATGTACCAATGTACAAAATAAAACTGAAAACTTTCTAAAAATAAGGTAAATATTGAATTTGTTGATAACTGTGTTATCGAATCATTCTTGTTCTAGTACTAGTATCGTAAGAAGCATATCTTATATCTATGATTTATATAGTGTAAACACTCACATTAGGAACATGCTCGACGCAGTACAGGTCGGGGTTGGACAGCACGGCGCGCAGCCGCCGCTTCATGCTGGTGAACACCTCCGGGTCGCTCAGGTCTACCACGCCCTCGGTTCTACACAAATTGTAACCCGATTATTATAACTGTGGACCTCGAATTGTCAACATCGTTAGGTTTGGAGCATTGAATTTCACCCGCCCGCAAGCTTCCTCACCACTCCGCTGACGGGTATGAGCGGAGTAGTGAGGAAATTAACAACAACATAAAAATAACATATGTATCGACTAACCTACCTAGTTATAGTTCGCGTCAAACTTCTAGTCCACTCGGAAGTTGTTTCGCGCAAGCGCAATACCTATTTTTCATAGTAAAAAATAGGTATGCGGGACTCGGGATAACTTCAGAGTGGACTAGAAGTTTGACGCGAACTATAACTAGTGTTAAAAATATAAAAACCAATTATTCGATCAAATAATCCATGGCTATAAAATAGGTATTTGACATTTTTTTTGGTTGAGGTGTTATCGCAAGACCTCTCGAAAATAGAAACATTTTTTAAAATAATATTTCGAAAGCATCAAAACTCCCCAAGATATGGCAAATTTTAAAAATCTTACTTTTGGACTTGCCAAAACGCTCCCTACAAACTGCCGCCTGCAAATGTCGTCATTTACGACCTTTTTGCGTTCTGCAAAACATTTGCTGGGCAGCTATATTAAATTTGCGTTTATGAATATGGTTTCTTAACAAATGTTGCTATTAATTGAGAAGATTAAGAATGTATAATTTTTTCTATTTTTTTACACTTTCAAAAACGGATTTGCCGACCAAAGTGCAAGGGGCCATAAAATGAAATGTACATAAGTAAACAAACTATATGGTCCTTTTTCAATACATTTTTAAATTATATTGAATTATTTTTATATTCCAATGATGTTGTCAAATATCCTACTGATGACGTTGAAGAAATGGGCGTCGCCAAAATGACTTTTGAATTGAGTTAGATACTCGTCAAAGGTATAGATTCGCATTAATTTGTTACTTACTCACTCGCCACCTGTACAAGAGTGCACAATTTAAGAACAACTCATGTAACAAGAAAGGAAGTTAAGAAGACTGTTTAAGTTGTTTTAGCAACTGAATAAAGAGTTGAATCGTTAGGTGAAATTATACCTCATTTAATTACCGATAAACAGTTTTCTGCCCTTAAGCCTATATCTTACTTGTCTATCTCCGGGTCCACGTCAGACGGGCGCTGCGTATTGCTCGAAGGTCGCTTATTGGCGGCGACATCGGTGCTGGAACGCCGGTATTTCGCAAGAATATCCTCAGAACTCTCTTCTCGGGCGCCATCGTCGCTCCGGACTTCTTCTTCGGCCACTTTGATATCTGCCGAGAAATATCACTACTAGAGTTTGTCTTTCATCACCCCGTTGTTTTGACCGTTTATCCTAAACGGGGTGATCAGAGGCAAGTTGACTGTTGCCGTTGACGCAAAATAAAATATGGTACATTTAAGAAATATACACAACACGATAGAATAGCATGTTAGCTCGTTTGGTAGTGCCCGGTGAGTTTCGGGTTCACCATTCATATTTCAGTTCGTCGTGATATGTGATGTGCCCTATCGATGAATTATGTTTTTCTATGATTTATGTTTTGATTCAATATTGAACATACCAGATTGAAATAGAGCTTTCATAAGTGGTTCATATTAAGATACCACGTTTCTAATAAACACACACACACACACTTGTTAAGAAATGTAAGTCAACTTGGTTTTGCCTTTATACTTAATTTAAGATACATTTTATTAGTAAGTTTCGGTAAGTTAGAGAAATGGCTTTTTACTGTTATTTAATTTGTATTTGTTATGGAAGAGTGGCTCATTCGAACACAGGTGCTCTAGCACTTAAAAGAAAGAGCCCACCTCTATATTTGTTATCAAATGTCTTAGAATTAGATATTCTTTATTGCACAAATAAAACAGTTACAAAAATAAAGTATAAATAACTTATTAGTACAATTTAGGCGGCCTTATCGCTAGAAGCGATCTCTTCCAGGCAACCTCCGGGTAGAGAAACAAAAAAAATAAACAGTTGAGGTGGTGCAAGATGAGCAGTTAATCAATAAAAAATAAATAATTAGGTAATTAGGCTTAGGTTATAATTAATGTTTTGTTCATTTTCATTTCTTCATTTTAATCGTAAGTTATCACTGGGGGCGTAAAGCATACATCAGTAAAAACGGGTTTAAAAGTATTTACCGTTCTGTTGGTAGTGTGAGCGGCCTTTCTGCCGGAACATCTTGATCTTATGTAGTAGGTTACCACCAGAGCGCTTCACATTGTTCTTCAGCTCATCCAAGTTACCAACCAGGCTTTCTTCGCCCGTTAAACGACGCCTAAAAATGATGAAAAGCATTATACAAATTATTGCTTTAAGCGCTGGGCAAATTTGCATCACAGGCGATATATTTTGAACATGAATTTGCTGCATTTCGATACTCAAAGCATGAACAAACCTTTGCGACTTTTCAGCAGTAGCATCAAAGCTGATACTCTTAGGTATAGCACCAGTCGAGGGCACTTTGACAGGCGGCGGACTGATCCTCCTCTCCGTCACAATTTCCGAGTTCACATCCTGACTGGAGCTCTTATCAGACACAGAAGTCTCCGCACTGTTCACTGAAAGTGTGCTTAAAGACATATTACTCGTCCCGTCTCTTTTCTTCTCGATTCTCGACGAGCTAATACTGACGATGCTGGTTCTAATTTCGGACTTCACGATCCGCGCTGTGAGGTTGTTCACTAAGTTGGCTGAGGTGGAAATGGTGGCTGAGCTCATTCGGTTCATCAGATCGGTTATGGCTGAGCGCGCTTCCGGTTGTTCTGCGTCGATTCCTGAAAGTATAATTGCTATTTGATGTAAAAGTAAAGTAAAGTAAAGTAAAAGTAAAAAATATCTTTATTCATATAGACTTATAAAAAGTACTTATGACATGTCATGTAACAAAAAAAAAATTGTAGCAAAAATATACTGAATAAAAATAAACTTACATAAAATAATACTATGATAGTTCATATCATAATTAAATATAATGTGACTCTACCACCGGTTCGGAGGTTGTTTCCGATCGAGAAGACTCCGGCAAGAAACTCGATGGTTACTCTTTTCAATCTTGTTTTTATACACAAAAATGGAATTGACAGAGTAAAGTCATAACAAAAAAGTGTGCAGAGGAGCAGATTATACCTAAGATGACCACAAATTCTTATCATTTAAGAAATCGTCAACACTATAATAACCCCGCTTCATTAACTTAGCTTTAATTTGTGACTTAAACTTGTGAAGAGGCAGTTCAACAAGAGTTTGCGGAATCTTATTAAAATATTTTACACATTGACCAACAAATGATTTCCCTACCTTATGTAGTCTTAGACTGGGAGTTACGAGCTTATTTTTATTTCTGGTATTGAGTTTATGAACATCACTGTTTTTCTTGAAGAGATGCAAATTTTTACGGACATATACTATATTATCGTAAATAAATTGAGAGTACACAGTTAAAATATCTATCTCTTTGAATACTTCACGAAGCGAGTCGCGTGGTCTAAGGTTGTAAATGGAGCGGGTGGCTCTTTTTTGAAGAACAAAGATGGTGTTGAGATCCGCTGCCGAGCCCCACAACTGAAGACCATACGACATAACACTGTGAAAATAACTGAAGTACACTAATCTTGCTGTTGCGATATCAGTCAGGAGTCTTATTTTTCTAACAGCATAAGCTGCCGAACTAAGTCTTCCTGCCAGGGCAGTAATATGCGGACCCCACTGTAACTTGGAATCGAGAGTAATTCCCAGAAATACAGTGGAATTCGCAATCTCTAATGGCTCGTTATTCATGTTTATAATGGTATCGACCTGTCTTACATTGGGCATAGAAAATTTGATACATTTGGTCTTCTTAGCATTAAGCAGTAAATTGTTACTCGTGAACCAATGCAGTACCTTAGAAAGAGTATTATTTACGTCGTCAAGTGCTTTGTTACTTCTATCTACGTTAAAAATTAGAGAAGTGTCATCAGCAAATAATACAATCCCACATAGGTCTTTGACAAAATAAGGCAGGTCATTTATATAGATTAAAAACAGCAGAGGACCCAATATTGATCCCTGGGGCACGCCCATACGTATGGTGGCACCGGAAGAGTTCGTACCATTGATACTCACTTTTTGTATTCTATCAGTGAGGTAAGATTCTATAAGGCTAAGTGAAATATTTGAAACACCGTAATGCCTCAGCTTAATCAGTAAGATTTCATGATCTACGCAGTCAAATGCTTTTGATAAATCACAAAAAACTCCTATTGCATCTTGCTTTCCTTCCCACGCATCAAATATGTGTTTGATGAGCGCAACACCTGCATCGGTTGTATTCCTATTTTTAGTGAATCCAAATTGATTACTATGTAATAAGTTATTCAAAGCAAAGTGAGAATGTAATTGATTCAATATTATTTTTTCAAAAATTTTACTTATAGCTGGTAGAATAGAAATAGGTCTATAATTGGATGGGTCACTTTTTTCACCTGACTTATAAAGGGGTATGACTTTACTAAATTTCATTAAATTAGGGAACTGACCCTTATCTACACAGTTATTAAAAAGTAACGCTAAACTAGGGGAGATGGCATCTATGACTGATTTAAGTATATCAACAGAAATACCCCATAAATCCTCCGTTTTTTTTATGTTAAGTTCTTTAAACGATTTGAGGATGGTATGAGGAGATATATGATCAAAGCAAAAACTAGTGGCGCACTCATTAACACTTGGTGTCAGGAGATAACTAGCTAGCAGTGAACTAGAATTTAGTTTACTGGTAGTAATAAAAAGTATCTCAGAGAAAAATGATTCAAATGTATTAGCTATATCAACGTCAGACTTAATAATATTATCTTTAATTTTAAGTGAGAAAGAGTTATTGCGTGGTATGGACCTACAAGTTTCTTTGTTTATAATGTTCCAAGTCGCTTTGATTTTGTTTTTTGCTTGTTTTATTTTGTCTCGCAAAAACATGGACTTGGCAACATTGCAAGATTTTTTAAATATCTTGCAATGTTGCCAAGTCCATGTCCATGAGTAAGATTTAATATAGTCTACTAGTTTGGACTATGAAAGTTCGCTTTTAAATCATATAATTCGTATAATTTAATCCTACTTTTATGAATACCTGGAGTAGCCCAGTCACTGAATTTAAATTTAAATTTATCAACTGTCACTTTTTTTTTTGAAAAAATGGTGTTATGTTCATACATTAACAGATTGAACAAATCCTCATACTGATCATTTATGTTCTGGTCTTGGTGTGATAAGTAAGGAAGTTGTGTGTTTATATTGTGTTTAAATTTTTCTATACGTTTCTGAGTAACTGGTCTAAAAATAATATCCACCGATTGAGGGACATGACGGTGCTCAAATTTGGTTAACAGACCACAATGGTCTGATTTTAAACAATTAATTATTGATTTCTCCTTATAAAAATTTTCACAAAAAATATTATCCAAGCAGGTAGCTGATGACGCAGTGATTCTAGTTGGTTGATCAAAAATATTAAATAAATTGAATGATTTAAAAAGATTCAAAAATCTAAGTGAGGTTTGAGAAGAGTCTAGAATATCTACATTAAAATCACCACAAACAACCACCTTCTTGTTTGATTTACATACTCTCTTTAACACTTCTTCCAAAGTTTCTTCAAACAGTGAATAATCCGCAGATGGTGGTTTATACACACAAACAATAATAATCCGCTCTAACTCTGCACATGAAATTTCAATAGTTTGCTCAATTGAGAGTGCTACCACATCTTTGCGTTCTTTATACTTTAACTTATTGTGCAATAATATTAGTGACCCACCCCGAATAGCAGAAACTCTCATGAACATACTAGCGATGCTATAATTATCAAAACTTAACAGACAGTTGTGTTCCTTAAGCCAGTGTTCTGTTAAACATAAAACATCTATATTCATACTGTCAAGGAACAAACCTACCTCTAAATCTTTGCCAGATGAAGAGGCAAAGATCGATCCTTGTGATACATTTTGCGAGCTACGTGATAGTACCTTTGGACACTGTCTGAACTATACCGGGTGATTATGAAATAACTTACAAAAACGATATGACATACTCAGTGGGTGATATAGAAACTATGCAAGGTGTTGGTGTAAGAAACTTTAAAATAAAATTATCTTTTTCGAAATTTCCTTTATTTCTGGAGCGTGTAGGTCGAATACGGTTGGGAATATGGAAAAAGTGTGAAGATCAAAGTTGTAGAGAGTTATAAGCCTTCATTTCATTCTTGCACACGACGCACCATTACTGAAATAATGGCGAAAAATCAAAAATTCGAACCTTTGAACCTCCGTCCTGCCCCCGCCTCACCTCCTAGACGTCGGGACTTTTAGTATGTTTTATCCCTAAGCACCCTGAATAAGTTTCTGAAGAAATCGTTTAGGTTCCCGCCCACGCTCTCTATACCCTATTCTGAGTCATTCCTTGACTGCAGTACTACTGAGTCTGTCATATGGTTTTTGTAAGTTATTTTATAATCACCCGGTATAACCAAGAGAAAGAATTAAAAAAAAATGAGTGAATAAACCGTTAGAGTGATATAATTTATTTATTTATTAATTCCTAGTCACAAAGTTTTGAGATCAGTGTGAAGATATTTATTTATTCTGGATGAGTTTAACAAAAAGCAAAATATATCTACGAGTATGAAGAAGTATTAAGTAGTACACTAGCTTAATCACTACTATTTTATATCATAGCATATTACATGTATTGCTATGGTGCCAAAATAAGATTTTCCACATAATTTCCAGTGACAAGCTAACACGAAACCACAGATAAATTACAAACAACCAGATCGACTGTTGGTCAAACGCATTGTTCACATACCTGAATCGTATCTTCTATCATACTGCGACACAGACAGCGCGTTGAAAGAGCTCTCGCTGGAATCTCTCGAGCGGTCCATTAGATCCTGTTCTTCATAGCGCTTGGACGTAGAAGGCAGTTCTCGGTCGCAGTCCCGGGTTCGTTCTCGGTCGCAGTCCCGGGTTCGTTCCCGGTCGTATTTTGAGGTGGAGGGGTAGGGGCGTTCTGGCGAGTGTTGCGAGGGGAAGCTGTCGTCCACCCACTGGGAGGTTGCGTCTGATTGGCTGGCGCTTGCGCCGTCTAGGGTTGATTCTGTTTGCGCGCTGTTTCTAGGTTAGGGGAAATTTTCATTAAAAATTATTCAAAAACTTGACTCATATGATTTACGGACAATTGAGAGACGCGCATAAAGGCGCATGCTTTAGATGTACTGGTTTTAATGTATTTTAAAACGGTTTTCCAAAAATACAGGCTCAGCCTAGTTTAGACAACCTCTGCCAATGTAGCAATAAGTTTATCTCTATGTTACAATTGCATTTTTTAAATTATCAAAACCATCATTCATAATGTCAACAAGGTCAATAATAAGAGATCATTTTAGAGTTAGTGTACAATAAAGTGTTTTTTTACTGTCATTCTTTAAAATGAGCCTCTACCTTTTTAGTAAAACTCGAATGATGATCGGTAAATATTGTCTCATTAGTAAACTTACCCATTCGGAGGCACAAAATCGAAAACGTCGTTGGGTAGCGGCGCAGGAGTCGATGTGCTTGGACTTTCTGGAGCTGACGTTGCGTAGCACGTCATAACCTGTTTAGTATATTTTTTGTTTAGAATAAATCAAGCATAAAATGAAATGCACGAAACACCTTTAGGGGCGCGTACGAGATGAGTTAAAGCATGAAATTTTCGAAGAGTAGTTATACTGATTAGGAAGAAACATACCATCATAACATAACATACAATCACGACTTTATCCCAAACGGGGTAGCCAGGGGCAAGTGACTGTTGCCGTCATGGTGACGGGAACACTCAGAAGCCCGCTTTTCACCAATGGTATTAGAATTAATTATTATATAATAATAATTAATGGTATTAGCCTTCCGCCACTATCCGGGTTGATTTGGTTTTTTATCGATGTTTCCCATCTCCGGAGAGTTAGTCAGTAATTAAACAACATTTCGGTTAAAAAGAAATTACTCTCCTTTTGTTTTTAGTCTAGTATCCGACTGTGACGTTAAGAGGACTATTTTGTCCGTGGCTTCTAATGCCGTAGGTAACGATAGCATTAGTCGTAATATGATCGTTCCTCTCCTTGACATCCTTAATCCAGCTATCACACACATCCTCAACTACTTATTGACATCGAGCTCGTTTCCTCTTGCTTGGAAGGATGCTCGAGTAATTCCTCTCCCAAAGAAGTCCTAACCCAATTCTTTTTCCGACTATCGCCCAATTTCTATCCTTCCCTTCCTGTTGAAAGTCCTTGAGCGTATTGTACACCATCAGCTCGGCTATTTCCTGTCTAAAAACAATCTTTTGAATCCTTTACAATTTGTTTGGTCCTGGTCATAGTACGACTACTGCTCTAGTCAAGATTACCGACGACATTCGTTTTGGAATGGATGACAGGCGTCTGACGGTTTTGGCGTTGATAGATTTCAGCAATGCCTTTAATACCGTTGACTTTGACATCCTTCTTGGCGTGCTTCGTTCCCTTAACTTATCTCCAGCGGTGCTAGATTGGTTTCAAAGTTACTTGTCTGGACGCCGGCAACGTGTTCATGCTGATGATTCGTGTTCTGCTTGGCGTGACATTCTTGCCGATGTTCCTCAAGGTGGCGTCTTGTCTCCTCTTCTCTTCACCATCTTTATTAATGCTATAACACATAATCTCTCTTCTTCTTACCACCTTTATGCAGATGATTTGCAAATTTACTCTCAGGGTTGCCTTGACGACATTCAGGAAGTCATCCAGATCTTGAATACTGACCTCTTGCATGTTCAGGAATGAAGTGAAGCCTTTGGCCTAAAGGTAAACCCTGATAAAACGCAGGTTATTGTGGTAGGTAGCTCGCAACTGATCTCCAGGATTGACTGGCAGTCTATGCCACCCATTTTGTTTGACGGGGTTAACATCCCGTATAGTAAGGTTGTGTAAAATCTTGGTATTTACATGGACAGTTCGCTTAACTGGGATAAGCAGATCGGCGAGGTGAGTAGAAAAATGTTTGCGTCAGCTAGTTCACTCAGTAGGCTCAGAAATTTCTTACCAATACCCACCAAAATTGCGCTTGTGCAGGCTTTACTTTTGCCGATCCTTGATTACGCCGACACTTGTTATGTGAATATCAGTGAACACTTTCTCGATAAGCTTGAACGACTATAATTTTTTTGTATCCGTATTATTTTCGAGCTACGCAAGTTTGATCATGTTTCTGAATACCGCGCTCAACTAAATTGGCTCCCAATACGTCGTCGTCGTGACCTCCATGTTCTTTCATTGCTATACTTTATCCTGTTTGATCCGCGGTCACCTCCATATCTTAAACAACGTTTCAGTTTTCAGCAACGGGCAAAAGGTGAAGTTGCCGTAAACTGCTTTTATCATTTCCTTCCTATTATTCCTCTGACTTTTATTCTAAATTCTTTACTGTTAAATCTATTCGCTTATGGAATTCTTTGCCCGTGTCTATCTAAAAGCTTACCTTGTGTCACTTTGACCCAATCGCCTTCTTTCCAGTTTACTTTCCCCTATATGTTAATCCATACCTTATTTTATATGTATGATAAGTATATGTAGGTTTATTATTTTGCTTCGGTATTGTATGTATGTTTATTTTTATGTTATAGTAAATTAGTTACTGCATCTCTTATTTATCATCTTGCACCGCCACTTAATTTTCTACCTGAAGGTTGCCTGGAAGAGATCGCTACTAGCGATAAGGCCGCCTATATTGTACACCTAATTTATTTAAATGAAACTGTAACATTTTGTTTGTGCAATAAAGTTTATCTTATCTTATCTTACGATTTTGGTTCTGGCTAGATTTGAATTCGGGACCACACTATCCGCGATCCGAGTTGGAGTGCTTAACCACTAAGCCACGACGCTCTCAGAAACATTTTAGCCCGAGTAAAATATAATGTTCACTTCTCATGCTCTAAAAGTACGCCAATATAGCCCACTAAAGTGACCACTTTAGTCCTTGTGGACTAAAAAGTAATCAGTTTTTTAATTTCCTTCATGTCTTTCTTCTTCTTCTTTACAGCCTATAGCAATCCACTGCTGGACATAAGCCTCTCCCAGGGCGCGCCACAAAGCCCGATCTCCCGTTTTTGCCATTCAGTCCCTACCAGCCACTTTCTTTGGGTCGTCGGTCCAACGTGTCGGTGGACGTCCAACACTACGCTTGCCGAGTCGTGGTCTCCACTCGAGAACCCGTCTACTCCACCGACCATCGGTTCTGCGACAGATGTGACCAGCCCACTGCCACTTCAGTTTGCTACACTTCTGGACTACGTCAGTCACTCTGGTTCTTAGCCGGATTATCTCGTTCCGGACCTTGTCCCTTAAAGAGATTCCTAGCATGCACCTTTCCATAGCTCTCTGAGTAATCGGTGGGCTAGTTTCACTGTCAGGTTTCACGTCTCGGCTCCGTATGTCATGACCGGTAGGACGCACTGATCAAACACCTTGGTCTTCAGGCATTGTGGCAGATGACTCGAAGATGTGACGCATCTTTCCAAATGCTGCCCATCCAAGCTGAACTCTTCTGGTGATTTCCCCCTCAAAGTTGTCTCTACCCAGTTGTAATTTTTGACCCAGGTATATGTACTACTGGACAACTTCAAGGGCTACACCTTCGACGGAAGCGGGTTCAGGAACGATGTGTTCTTTGAACATGACCTTGGTCTTGTCCAAATTCATCCCAGGAACACGTCTCGAGGCAGCATTTGACTGGACAGCATTTTCTGCAGGTCTTGCAGCGATTAAAGAAGGTAAGACACCACCCAGTATCCCACAGTGTCTAAGCTCTATGCCCGAAATAAAATATCACCATCGTGCCGTACGTAGAGCTCTACTTTCACTGGACGTCCATAAGTCGTCTGGGCCGGACACTATCCCCGCTATAGTGCTAAAAATGTGCGCCCTGGAGTTAGCTCCTGTTCTCACGCGTTTGTTCCGGCTGTCATACTCATCTGGAGTGGTCCCGGTCTGTTGGAAGACAGCGCTTGTGCACCCGATCCCTAAAAAGGGTGACCGCTCTGACCCAAATAACTATAGGCCAATCGCCATTACCTCCCTACTTTCTAAGGTAATGGAAAGTATCATCAATGTTCAGCTTTTGCGGTACTTGGAGTGCCACCAACTGATCAGCGACCGACAGTATGGCTTCCGTCATGGTCGGTCTGCAGGTGATCTTTTGGTTCTACTCATCCATCGCTGGGCTGAAGCTATTGAGAGCAAGGGAGAGGCTTTAGCGGTCAGCTTGGATATAGCGAAGGCATTGGATCGGGTCTGGCACAAAGCGCTCCTTGCCAAACTTCCATCATATGGGGTTCCCAAGGGATTATGCACGTGGATCGCAAGCTTCCTTTCAGGGCGAAGCATCAAAGTCGTTATCAACGGCTCATGCTCCGACTCCATGCCTGTAAATGCTGGCGTTCCACAAGGCTGTGTGTTGTCTCCGACCCTGTTTATCCTGCACATAAATGATATGTTGCAAACCAGCAACATTCATTGTTATGCGGATGACAGCACTGGGGACGCACTGTACGTTGGCCAACGCAATCTCTCCAAGACCGCAGTTGACGAAAACCGAAGACAGCTTGTGTCTGTAGTTGAGGCATCCCTCGAACAAGTCTCACAATGGGGTCAAAATAACATCGTCAGTTTTAACCCCGGTAAGACACAACTCTGCGCATTTACCGCGAAAAAAGCTCCATTTGTCTCATGTCCTACGTTTGAGAGCACTTCCTTGAGTATCGGGCCTAGCATCGGAATCCTTGGCGTTGACATTTCGAGTGATGTACAGTTCCGCAGTCATCTGGAGGGTAAAGCCAAATTGGTTTCAAAAAAAACTGGTGTGCTAAACAGGGCAAAGCAGGATTTCTTGCCGTCTCAGCGCCTTCAACTTTACAAGGCGCAAGTAAGGCCTCACATGGAGTACTGCTGCCATCTTTGGGCGGGAGCACCCCAGTCTCTTCTCAGTGAAAGATTCCATAACAGCCCAGGTTTCAATGGAGTCGAAGGCCTTCTCGTAGTCCACGAAAGCCAGACACAGCGGTTGGTTCCTTAATGTGACAAGACAAACTCAACAGCCAGTAAAAATATACTATTATCGGTGGAGTGTGGACCGTCTTCATTGCGAAAATGTTGAGAGGTTTAGTTCCATGGTTTGTACGCCAAGAAGGTGGTAAATTGTTAATCAGTGGTTCAGTTCAGCAGAAAAAACTGACCACGAAAATTTCAGAACTTTTGTCAAGTGTAAAGTTCGGTTTTAAATGTTTTTGTACTAAATTGACTATTTTTCTCGCACTCAAAGTGAAAAGTACAGTTTGCACCTTGAGACTAAACGCCAACTTAGTATACCACCACCACCACCAGTGGTGGGAGGGAGTCAATGAAACCGAGGGTCCTGGACTAATCTCTCCATATAAAATATAATATTATGTTAGATGTGTAAATAATTTCATGCTGTCCACTGTGGCCACACCATCATTTAAAAACAAACATTTAAACTTAATGTTTCTTGGCATAACACTGGCTGTACGGTCCAATATCTTGGCACGCAGGTTTGCACGTTGTACAAATGCAGCAAAAATAACGCTTTTCAAGGCTTACTGCCAGTCTTTCTACACGTGCAGCCTGTGGGCCGACTATACCCGTGGGGCACTTAATCACCTGCGTGTCCAATATAATAATGCATTTAGGGTGCTTTTGGTACTGCCACGATGGTGTAGTGCTTCTGGCATGTTTTCTGAAGCGTGCACAGATGGCTTCCCAGCCATTATGAGAAAAAGGTGTGCCTCATTGTTACACAGATGCCGAGGCAGTCCGAATAGCATTATCAGGGTATTCAGTGATAGATGGGACTCGACACTGCTAAAAGTGTGGATAAACAGACACACGAGAATGTAATTTCACACTATATTAATTTAATAAGTCAATTTTCAATTAATTTATATGTATCGTTTTATTAATTTGTATGTATCGTTTTAATTTTCTGGTTTTCATCTCTATTTTTATTAATATTTTAAATTGTGTATGGATCGCTTATTGTAATGAATTGTTTTAATATGGATTTTTTTATCTGAAATAAATGATTTATTATTATTATAACTAGATGGCATGTTTGCTATTTTTGGCATAAGTGTTTCTACAGCTGCAAAGACGAAATGACCAGTCTGCGTGAACGAAGTCGCGGGCAGAAGCTAGTACCTACATAATAAGGTCAGTTCTATGCTGTGAATTGCCACTAGCCAAGTATGAGTGAACTTACCGGATACCCATTGACGAGAATACTCTTCCTGTTCCCCACGAAGTGTTGCGGCGCGGGGTGCGCGGGCAAGTCCAGCTCCCCCCCGCGGGCCAGCGCCAGGGTCGCGCTCAGGTAGCCGCCGCCCCTGGGACATTTATTATATTGTAAGTCAAAGTCTAATTATTTATTTCTTGGTCCGCAGGTAATTAGGATCTTAATCTATGACATAAGTAGCATCTTCGTGTCCTGCCCTAAGACGTACAAAATATATTTAAATGATACATGCAATATTGAAAAGTTAAATAAACCAGAATTACATTTCCTTTCATCAATTAAAAAAACTCTACAAAACATATTATCTAAATGCAATTAAAATAAATGTCAAAAGTAAAGTTCGAATTAAAATAAAATGTACATGATTATAATCAATACGAATAATTCTTAACTAT
Source organism: Udea olivalis (assembly GCA_947369235.1). Lineage (NCBI taxonomy): Eukaryota > Metazoa > Arthropoda > Insecta > Lepidoptera > Crambidae > Udea > Udea olivalis. Next base: position 2,878,472 of record OX376342.1, read on the forward strand.
ATGGTTTTATTGGCATGACGGACTCGTCGTTAGAATTTATCGATTAAAAATTCATTCATGTCATAATAAACTTTGTCTAAGAGCAAGTTTTTCCTATGATAGTATCTGTTTCCTGAATATACTTTGGAAGCTTGTTAAAAATTCTTGGTTTTGTTATTATTACATACATCAGTGAAAAAGTTATTGAAGCTCTAGTCCAGAGTGCCCAGTGCGAGTTGCAGTGAGCGATACGATGTGAATGACTTCACCATCGCCTATTGCGAGCACGTAAATGTCAAATACTATGGCATCAAGTCAACGCCATCTAGCGGCCTTTATGTGGCCCGAATTCACCGCAGAGCAATAGTAATAATTTGTTTTTCATTTTATGTACACACAACAACATGGTCTAGGGATATATAAAACTTTTAACCTCTACATGAAACTGTACAGAGCGTATCCATTTTACCCTTTGATGTATCCAACTTTATTTATTCTAGGTATGGTTGGATACAACAAATTAGAGGTAAGGAGAGATCTAGGTTTCACTATCTACATATTTTAAGTTCTTTTAAGAAAAATCGAAAACGCAGTGTTACTAGGCCAAATAAGTATTTATGTTCCGGACAGGTATGTGTGGCGGCGGCGGAGGCCGCGGCTACTTGCGCCGGTGCGCGGTAGAACTAACTTGTTGAGTAAGGCGCCGCTGACGCGCGCTCTCGCCACACTCAACCGTATTGCCCAGGATTTAGACATTTTCTACTGTTCTCTGAGTGAATTTACAAGGATAGCCCTTTATATTTTATCATATCAGAATATAGTATGTTAAATTGGATTCGTATGCCATTATTTAAAAATATATATGTTGTTTTATTGCTGTGGATGCTGTTTTATTGTATTAGGTAATTTAACTTTATCTAAAAGTTTATTTATCAGATTAGATAGGCTATTAAACAAGGTTTATTTTAATGTGTAGGTGTCTTAACAAAAAGTTAATAGAATTTTAGTTATTTAGGTTTAATTGAAATATCCCTAGACCATGTTGATGTGTGTACTTTGTTAAGTTGTTACTTAAAATTAGTGTTTCAGTTAAACGCAGTTTTGGTACAGCTAAAATATAACATCTTATTATTATTTTAGACCTTCGCTCATCAGTGGGATATAATGATAAAAAAATGAGACATTGTTGCAAAAAATAGATAAGTAAGTTCTATTTAAGTCATAATGTTTATCCCAATTAAACATTATTACATTAAATTAAATATTAATGCTAAATTAAAGTTTACCTGTTGTTTGTAATGTTTGGCCGAGAAGTATGCCTCGGGCTGCCAACATCAGGACTTTTGATATTGCCATTCTGAAATATAAATAAATCTCAGGATCCAAATGAAATAAATACTCGTACAATAAGTATTCTATATTGCGAATGCAAAGCCGTATCAGATTTTTTAATATGCACGCAACTTAGTATCATCGAAAAATAATAATACTTAGTGTGATGTAGAAACTTTTTAAGAGCGTTAGCTGGGGGTGGATCGAAAACGTTCCATTTTTATAAGATTTTCGTGATTATTTCATTGAATAGAATCAAACTTAAATTTTTGCTCTATTATTGTGTGCATAATACAATTTGCACTCTGCCTTTCATTACGAATATAAGGAAAGTAAATAAAAATCAGATAAATAAGTTCAACCAAATAAACTTCTCACTCGATTTACGAAACAACTGAAGGAAGTTCGAATAGTTGCAATCCCGCCTTTTTTTGTCTGTGGAATTCAATATATTTTTTTTAATATTTGTAAAAAAGCATACTTAGACAATGATGATGGAATTCCCCCGCCTTATTTTATTTAAAGAAAATATTTTTTTTTCATTTCTATCGTAAATGCTTAGCTCAAATTTATTGAATTTAACACTAATTAAGTGAAACATACATTAATGAGTATTTTCTTGCTTCGATTGTTTAAATATTCATTTGAAATCAAGATAAAGAAATTTCAAATACAGCTGTGGCTGAATAGAATAACATCGACTTGCCGCAAAAGGAATGTCAAAATAGAAGGTGGCATTTGACAGTTATTTACTTTCAGCCCTAGGGCTGAAAAAACTTTACAGACCTAGGGCTGAAAAAAACTTTACAGCCCTAGGGCTGAAAAAAACTTTACAGCCCTAGGGCTGAAAGTGAAGCTTTCAACCCTATACTCAGGCAACTTCAAACGTACTTTCCGTGTATGAGTAATGAAATATTTTTCATTACTCATACTCTGAAAGTAGGTCTGAAGTTGCCTGAGGAGCGGGATGAAAGTAATACTTTTCATCCCTAGGGAGAATCACTTTCAACTGACAGCTGTCAAATTACTTAAAAAAAAAAACTAGTTCTTTTTCACATATCTATTGAACCATGTTCCAACTTTCTATACAGTCACGATGTAAAATTGAAATAACTTAAAGTTTAGTATTGATTAAAGAATATATATTTTTTTAAATAACTTTATTATAATTTAGTTTCAACAATTTCTTTAAAATAACTTAGATTTGGGCAAAATATTTACCATTTTTCCAATGACGAAAATAAAAAATAATGGCTGAATAGCTGGCCGGCCACAGAACGGCAATTCGATCTTCATTTATTTTTTCGATTTGAAGACTTTTGTTTATACGTATAGCAGAGATTTGTACCTATAAAATGAGTTCATCTGATTCTGATATGAATTTAACGCCTGATTTTATAAGAGAAGAGGCTAAAGCGGTAGTGGAAAATAAAATTTACTCATTTTTTCTTTAGCTAATTCATGTTTTTATTTTTACTTTCCTTGTATTTGTAATGAAAAGCACAGTGTTTACCTCGGGTTAAAGACTTATTTAGTCCCTCGAACTATTGGCGCCCTCACTTCGTTCCGGGCGCCAAACCCCGTCTCGGGACTAAATAAGTTACTTTCACCCCTAGGGTAACAATGTACTATTTCGTGCTTACCTGGTGGTTCCTGGGCAGCGCGGGCAGCGCGGGCAGCGCGTCGTCGTGGTTGGAGGGCCGCCGCGGCCACGACGTGTCGGAGCGCGCGGCCACCGACACGCAGTCGTCCGTGTCCACCTGCGACACGGCGCTGGTTAGTGCTTGCTATATAACTTGAACTTGTAACTCCATTCAGAGACCTCAAACTATTTGGTAGATACAATATAGTTCGAATTACCAAGGACCTAGCATCTGCGCGATATCCACGCGACGATCATTTTTTTGCAATTTTTTAGTATTTCTTGTATGAAGTCGCTGAACGAGTAATCAACTCAAAATAAAACCAGCCAATTGCGAGTAGGACTCGCGCACCGTTGGTTCCGTACAAACCTGTAGGTATGTTTATTAAAAATATTTGTATTATATGATGTAATTAAAAATTTACGGTTTTTGCAATTTTTCCTTTAGACGTTGCTTCGTACCAAATTTCAAGGTAAGGGGAGTACCCTGTAGGTTTTGATGCCCTTGCGAGTGGAAATTTGCAGCATAAACGGCTGTATCTTTTGATTGCGCTGGCTTATAAGTGATTCTTCACAGCTCCAAGGGTTTTTCAATTTAATATAAATTCCAGCTTGATATCTTCACGCGTTTATAAAAAGGGTCTCGACATTCAGACAGACGGATAAAAAAGTGATCCTATAAGGGTTCCGTTTTTCTTTTCGAGGTACGGAACCCTAAAAAAGCAAAAGGTATACGGAGTTTGTCAACAAGGTTATTATTTTTGTTCATTGAATTGTAACGATTAACTTCTTTTCTTTCTAGTTCGGGCATTTTGCTTTGATTTATGTTCTTCTGTTGTTAAATAGAGAAATAAAAAACAGTAAGAAACATCAATCAACAATGCACCAGTAACTTCTCTACACGGGTCTCAAAAAATTAAAATACCTCAGTGTTCCGGTCGCTGTCGGAGGCGAGCACGTCCATGCTCCACGCGGACTCGCTGGCCGTCTCCGACGCGTCGGGCGCGTTCGTGTTGCTTGTATTCGCACCTAAAAACAAAGTATTACGTCACATATTAATCTACAATTGATGTTGTCGGACTTCTCCTTGGGCACTTAAGAGCGTTAGCTGGGGGTGGATCGAAAACGTTGCAATTTGTAAGATTTCCGTGATTATTTCCTTAAATTGAATCAAACTTAAATTTTTGCTCTATTATTGTGTGCATAATACTATTTAAAAACACATTGAATTGTCTAAAATTAGGTAGTCGCCAATTATTTGATAAATTAAATAAAAAACCGTTTTAAAAAAAATATATATAAGACGCTCAAAAATTTACTGTACACAGTTAAAGTTATAATTAAGAAATTAAAAGGTGCATTCAATAATAGAGAGATAATTTATACTTAATTTGAATTCAGCTAAATAATCACGAAAACCTTCTATGTTGTCTTCTTCGTTATACCTACCTGTATACATTGACAGTTTCTTCAGCCTTTGAATGTCAACACTCACCTTGGTTGTTCTGTATCTGCGTGTGGTCACAGGAGTCTCCGATAGTTTCGGAATCAGAGGCCAATACATCCGTGCTCCATGTGTCCGACAGTATGCTGATGGTCTCGTCACCTTCCAAAAGCTTCTGTTTGGCAACAAATAGACAATTAAAAAACAACAAACAAATTTAATTTTTTTTTGTTGACTTGTGCCTGAATGCGATGAAAACTTCGGAGCGGACTTACCCTAATCTCGAATTTGCAGAACTTGTCATCGATATCATTCCTAGTTTGCTTTAGCATTTTTGCTTGGGCACTGCTTGTCTGGACGGGTGCGTTGGGGGGAATCCTGTGGGAATTATAATTCGTCGTAATATAAATCGATCCTTCAAACGATCTATTTATACATGGTTAAGGTTGGAGAATTGAAAGTTACCTCCTCGGAGGAGCATCGCCATCGGTAACTTGTGACGATGGTGTCTCACGGCCTGAAATGTTGGGACTGCCTCGTCCGCTCACGTTAGCTGATACCTGAAGGAGGAAACAAAAGTAATAAAAGCAGATCAAGATGAAAGTTGTACATCATTGGTCAACCAGAGTTAAAAAGCCACTTTCATTGGCTCTTTTCAACTTAACTTCTTGGACTGAACAGGTCTTCATGTGTAGCAAAAGTTTTTTTTTGCTCTTTCTTAGGAGTTTGTAAAGGTCTTAGGATTTTTTAGCAAATGTAGGCCTCCTACGAATCGTCAATTCTGGTCAATAGGCGAAGGCTACGTTGAGTTGGACGTCTTACGTCTGCTAAGGATGAGATAAGACTTACCATATCAGAGAGGTTGTCATTCTGATCCTCGGTTTCTAGCTCCAAGCTGGAAGTGACGCTGTGATTGGACGCTGCTTCCGACACAGCCTCTAAGTTATCCGATGTATTCCCCAGAGATACTTCATCGTGTGATACAGAGAACCTTAAACAATCAAAAATAAAAATTAGGGATGATAATAAAACTGATAAAGGAAATCTTAAGAAAATAAGTCTTAATATGCATAGAATATTATATTTTACCGAGGAATCCGTGCGAAACAGCTCCATGATTCAGAACAAAGTTATCGACCGATTCGGTTATTTTCTTTCATTTATATTTCATTTTTTTTAGTATGGGGCACGTCTGGTTTATTTGTACCGTATAGCGCGTTATTTGCTATAATTAAAACAAACTTACCGAATCGGTCGATAACTTCATTTTCACTTCTCATGCTCTAAAAGTACAAAGTAATTAGTTTTTTAATTTCCTTCATGTGACAAAGACAAACTCAAACAGCCAGTAATAATATATCTGTGGAGTGTGGACCGTCTTCATTGCAAAAGTGTTGAGAGTTTTAGTTCCATGGTTTGTCCGCAAAGAAGGTGGCGCCATGTGTTTTAAATTGTTATTCAGTGGTTCAGTTCAGAAGAAAAAACTGACCACGAAAATTTCAGAACTTTGTCAATTGTAAAGTTCGGTTTTAAATGTTTTTGTACTAAATTGACAATTTTTCTCGCACTCAAAGTGAAAACTACAGTTTGCACCTCGAGACTAAACGCCAACTTAATATACCCTCCGTTTCATTGACTCCCTCGTCGTTTAGTCCCTCGATATAAAATGTACTATTTGAATCGGGGGGCTGGTTCGTATTCTTTTTCTGTCGTGACTGGCCTTTTATGTGACATGCCACAAGTCTACTAAAGTGAGTTGGCTGGGCCGATTCAGTTGTCTACAAACAATATGCTGCCACAGACAAAACAATATTCCTCGTTTCATTTCTCATACTTTTCAGCGTAAATATTATGTGTTTGTGCAGTCAAAACATCTATGGGTTAAACTTCAACATCTTTGAAACGAGCAATTTTGGTTCTAGTGTGTACTTAAGAGGGTTTGCTTTTTGCGTTTGGGGTAGATCGTAAGCGTCGCATTTTTTAAAGGTTTTCGTGATTATTTAGCTGAATTCAAATTAAGTATAAATTATCTCTCTATTATTGAATGCACCTTTTGATTTCATAATTATAACTTTAACTGTGTACAGTAAATTTTAAGGTATCTTATCAATTAAAAAAAACTTTTTTTATTTAATTTAGCAAATAATTGACGACTACCTAATTATACACAATTCAATGTTTCTAAATAGTATTATGCACACAATAATAGAGCAAAAATTCAAGTTTTATTTAAACTCAATGAAATAATCACGAAAATCTTACAAACACGCCACGTTTTCGATCCACCCCCAGCTAACACTCTTAAATAAGGCTCAAACCTGGTCCTCTTCTGAACGGGAGCTGGTCCCGGAGCAGCTAGTGCGGAGGCGGTGTCGTCCGCGTCGCCCGCTTCCGACCCCCCGTAGTAGCACTCCAGCACTTTAGACTCTGGAACTAGACCTGTTGGACCCAGCGGGATTTAGGGACTATAGGGCCGATAGGAAAGATGTTTTTAATGGGACGTTGAACCCCGAAATAGCATGCTTGTAGAGGGGATTCCATGTAGACATTCTGTATGCGATACGTTCTGTTCCTTGGTAGAACAGGCTCTAGCGACCGAAACAAGGCGGGATAATCGACCATTACGTACAGAGGCGTTCGTTCTTATGTCAGCAGCATAGGTGCCCCTATGTAAAGGTTAGAGTGAACGCCTCCGTGCCTGAAGCTTGACCGTTATAAAGTCGGCTCTCCTGATGGTGCGCGGGACGCGGGAGGGCGATTCTTTCGGCTACCGACAGCGATAGACGTTCAAGGTCAAAGCTTGCGCTGTTGCAGCCTTGTGTCTGCTCCACATGAGATAAATACAAAAACGGAATTGCCTAGTCTAGGTAATAAAAAATTTAAAAGTCAATGCTTTAAAACTTGGCGAATTATTTTCAAAGAAAAATATTGGAACAAGCTTCTTCAGGTGTGCATTCATTTCGATTTCTACATTGTGTTAATAAAGTTTTCATAGTACTTTCAATGTGTTTTGATTTTTTTACATTGTTATTGCTATGTGAAGACATAAATGTAAATAAGACAATTTCAGAGGCTACTGGCGTGTCTATGACAACTATTAAAAAGTAAAGTAAAAGCGGCCGTATTTGGTCCCACGTCTAATAAATAATTGATATTTAATTAGTTTACTTTTATTTACAATACTAAAACAAATACTAACACATCTGAAGTTATAAATTTCCTAAATAACAACACGGAGGTTTTTTTAATCATGTGTTGAGATATCTCGCCGCGGCGTAATGCCGTGTGTACCCGTGCTACCCCCCTGCACCGTCCCGCGGACCATCAGAAGGGTCGATTTTACGGCGGTTAACCCTTAAGCGTATAGGAATCGAATATATGAAACTAAATAAATTGTATGTTGTAAGGAGGAGCTTTCCGATTATAAAAAGTGCATTTGGCAAAGCGCGGCGACTATCGGAAACTATGTTCGTTCCGCAGTCTTACAATTATGATACCTGGGCATAATTGCACTCGGGACTTCTAAGTCACGTTGACGTTTGTGCTCTATCAGGAGAAAAAGTAAAAAATATCTTTATTCATATACAGGGTGTAAAAATTCTCATACCGAAGCCGGCATCTACGCACTCAGACCATTAAATCAAGTCACAGAAAAAAGAAATTATTCATGGGAAAAGACATTTTTTTTTAGATGTCTATTTTAAACCTAAAAACGGACTATGCAATGAAACGCGTGCAACAGACCGCTCCTGCGCTTTTGTGCCGGCGCGTGGCTGTTACGTATAATCAAGGGGTACGCAAGAGGTACATTGCGAGTTGAACGTTTAAAAGCAATTTTTTGTTAGGATAAACTTGACATTTTGATAATGTTTCTTACGACAAAAATTAAGTAATAATGATTAAAGTTTGTTTTCATAAAAATCTTGAGTTTTTTTTTTACTTTGACCTTCAATAACTTGGTAACTATTGAGTTCCCAGGTATGGTCTAGAAAGAAAAAATGGCCCTGATGACTGGCGTCGTTACGGGTCTTTTCACACCCTTTAGACTTATAAAAAGTACTTATCACAAGTCAAAAAAAAACCTTCACTTACTAGCAAAAATACACTAAATAAAAATAAACGTAAATAAAATAACACTATGATAGTAAATATAATAAATAAACATAATCTGACTGTAACAGACAGGTTGTTTCCGATCGGGAAGATCCCGGCAAGAAACTCGATGGTTACTCTTTTCAATGTTGTTTGTTTAGAGGTGGGACATGTTTACATGGTATGATAAGGTAGATCTATCGCTGGTACTTACCGACATAATCATTCTCCTCGACATTAACCAGCTTGATGATCAGCACCTCCGGATGGTCCAGATCACTGTCAACACTGCCGTTGACGTCTGTGAGCGCGCCGGCTGAGCTGGATCTTGGGAGGCGAGGCTTGGACACTTTGGCGAGAATGCCGCGTCTGATGTGGCCGTTTTCAGTGATCGGCTCTTTGGGCTCGGTAGGTGAGGTTTGCCTACTTAAAAAAAGGTAAGGTAGGGTAAATAAAGTTAGGCTTTTTGTTTTTTTATTTTTCAGCATTTTTTAATGCTCTATTTTCTATCACATAATAGAAACTAACGGTTTGAACTCTTCAAGTTTTTATCTTTAGGATTTTATTATTTTAAATTGTATTCTAATGCACTCTAATTGGTTGTTCGTATTCCAAAACATTTAATAACAAGGCCAAGGGGAAGCTCGCTTGCTGCCGTAAAACAAGTAGGTAACAGCACAAGAATCAAATGAAGAGTCAAGACTCTCACAGAGACGTGGCGCAGTGCGCACGCGGGTGAGTTTTGACAGTACGTGACGTCGGTTATTATTTCGGTATTTAAAAGTCAATTTGGAACTGGCAGGCATTTAAGAGTATATTTAGAAGACAAGGCGTGGATTTCATTAGTTATGAAGATATGGGTAAAGAAGTACTTTAAAAAGATATTAAAAAATTTAGACAATATTCACATTTGTTTTCGGCACTCCAAGTTAAGAGGGTTTGCTTTTGCGTTTGGGGTAGATAGTAAACGTCGCATTTTAGCTGAATTCAAATCAAGTTTAAATTATCTCTCTAATAATGAATGCACCATTTATTTCACAATTATAACTTCAACTGTGTATAGGTAGTAAAAGCGGCTTTCTATTTAATTTAACAAATAATTGGCGACTACATAATTTTAGACAATTAAATTTGTTTTTAAATAGTATTATGCACACAATAATAGGGCAAAAATTTAAGTTTTATTTCAATTCAATGAAATAATCATGAAAATTTTACAAATATGCAACGTTGTCGATCCACCCGCAGCAAACGCTCTTAACCTAGCTTTACCAGATGAAAAGAGGACTTCACGTCCAGATTTGATAAGCGAGCTGGTCAACCTCATTCAGACCTTATAGCTTTCGCTTAAAGATCAAATTGAAGCAAGGCCGGCGTACCTGATCTCGCTGAGGTCGGGCAGCTTGCGCAGCAGCTCGTGCAGGCGCGCCGGCTCCCGCGCCTGCAGTTGCGCCGCCGCGCGCAGGCCGCACGCTTCCGACCACGGGAGCCCGCTTTCATTTGCCTCGCCACTACGAAACAATCAGAAATTGAAAGAATAATATCTATTTAAAAATAAAATAAATTATTCAATCGTACAAACATCACCATGAACATAAAAATAAAAAATAAAATATAAAGAAAATGATGTTAAAAACTATTTGTTAGAAAACCAGAAAAAAACAATTTCGGAGCTTGATGAAATACTGCAGGATTAGATTATGCATCTTCCACAATCTGGGTGGCTGCTCTAATCACTCAGCCACCGAAATCTCAAGGGGAGTTTGAAGGTACATACTTGCCATGAAACAGTGATGAAATAACGATGGCTTGCAACGTAAGCATGTACTTGAAACACTAGTTGGTTCCCTTGATATTTCGGTAGCTCAAAGTCAAAGTCAAAATATTTATTCACTAGTATACATGTCAAAAAGGTCTTAAAATATAGCATAAATTGTCCATTGTATTCAGTCTGCATAGACTAGATGGTTTTTACATAATTTTGAACAAAACTCTGTATATTCCTCAACACTATAAAAACATTTTTCTAATAAGTTCTCAGTGGTGGCTGCTCTAGCCACCCGGATTTTGGAAGACGCAGGTTTGAATCCTGCCTGATTTCATTAAGGTCCGAAAGTCGATTTTTCCTAGTTTTCTATCTTTCGATATGAAAAAATGCATTGTAAAATGCTAAAATAAAACAAAGTTATAAACTAACATCAAATTTGGTCAATCAAGGAATCAAGCTTACTGTACGATGCAACCGTGCATTCTGCTATCGATCAATGCGCGCGATCCACCTTAATTTAAAGTTAGTTCACGTTTTCACCTACATCAGGGCGGACGCGGCTCACATCAATATCATGTTTCACTAGTTTAAAGTGGTCTTAGCAATAAATTCATAACATATCAACTACTACTCTCTTTCACTTATCAATCAGCTAAAGGTGTACCCTACACTAACATGACGGTGTTTGTTGGGTGACAAACCAATATACCTATTTTATAGTAAATTCACCACATTCTTGTAAGCATCATCGGTATGGTGAATCATCGAATGTAGAAATAGCATGACATCAATGATGCATGCATGTTCAAAATCTTGTGGTTATATTATTCCGGAGTGGATAAAATAGAAAATTGTTGTAAATTAAAGATGAAAATATAGGTTAGCATTAAATTACATATTGCATTCCTTGAAATTTAATTCTAACCTATATTTTCATGTTTAATTCACAACAAGACAGAACAGAATAAGTAAATTTCTGTTTTATCACAATTTGTCAGCACAATTCTACTGTTTTAGGCTCAAAACATTGCGCATACTTGTTGATTGCCTCGACTTCTTGGTCCGGCCCATTCGGCTGCTCTTCAGCAGTTACACTTGTAGTGTTGTTGTTTAGCTTTGACGATATCCGCTTAAGGAACATTATCTGCGAAACAAAAGACATTGTCATGAAATATTTTATTTTACCGCTAGTTTAATTAAAGCACAATTAAGAGCTTAAAAAACATCCAATCGAATTAAGAACCTCCTCCTTTTTTTGAAGGCTTAACTTAAACCTAAACAGGAGAATACAAAAGCTAGTATTTACTTGTTTGCGACTTCTCATACCCGTTTTTTCTGTACCTGTACATAAATAATATCACGAAAAAGGCCACAATGGTGTACTGACCAGCGCGTGCGCGTCCTTTGCGGTATAGAGCGCACAAGTGGTGTGCTTGTGCGCCAGAGTGCTCGCGGCCGAGGGCGGCGCGGGCGCGGCCGGCGCGGGCGCAGACGCCTCGCCCAGTAGCCCGTCTAGTAAAGACCACACGCAGGAACGCTCGAATTTCAGGTACAGGTCACGGACTTTTGCTTCCACCTGGTGAGAGATGAAAGAAATGATCACGTTACCGTAATGATCCTTTATTTATTCATTTATTTATTTATTCTTCATTGCACAAAATTAATGATACAATTGGCGGACTTAATGCCAAAGGGCATTCTCTACCAGTCAACCACACGATCAAACAGATAAATTAAACACGGTGCACGAGATTAAACTACATAAATTACTTTTGAAAACAACAGGAGATGCTAATTATTAAAAAATAACAAAACAACAAAAAAAAACTTCAATATAAATTGATAAAAATAAACATACATAAATAAAAGTCATAATATAAATAGAACCAACCAAACCAAGAATTGCTTGCCACAAAAAATAACCTAATAATAGCCATATAAACCCCTCAGAATAACCTTGTATTAACTTTGAACCACATTCACCTAACAGTGACTCAAGGACCCATCCCTAATGCGTGACCACCGATACGTAATACTTTCGAACAGCCACTTTAAACCTGTATTTACTAATAGATTTTCATATTGGAACAGGAAGTTTGTTCCAAAGACGAATCGCAGATACAGCGAAAGAACTAGACATGAAACCGGAAGAATGAGAGGGCGTAAGAAGGTAAAGGGTATCTTCAGAACGCAACTGACGACAATGTGAAGAATGAAGAAATTGAAATTTACTTTTTAAATAAGATGGAGAATTAGGATCAAAAGGAATAGAAAAGAGAACATTTAAAATTCGAATGGACCTCCGCTGCCGGATAGGCATCCAGTTAAGTTTAGAGCGGAAAATGGAGACGTGGTCATATTTGCGCAGTCCGAAAATGAAACGTATACAGTTATTTAGAAGTCGATCCATTTTGTTCAAAAGCTCCTGTGAAACGTTACTGAGACAGACATCACCATAATCAATCAACGGCAAGATAAGGGCTTGCACTAGCAGCGTTTTTGTAAATGACGGCAGAAAGTTCTTCAGGCGATAGAGAACGCGAAGAGTCCCAGTTACTTTCCTGCTCACTTCACTAATATGCTTGGTCCAGCTGAGAGAGCAGTCCATATGAATGCCAAGATTTTTCACACAAGGGGAGTACGGAACAACAATACCGTCCATTACAATAGGTGAACCTGCACTCATATCAAGCTTCGCCAGTTGTCGTAAGCCACCGATGATTATGGCTTGGCATTTGATAGGATTAACCTTGACTCCGAATTTGGCAGAACACTCAACAACGCACTCCAGATCGCGGTTAACTTGTCCAGTAGCGCTGTTAATCTCAACAGTCTTTCCCTGCTTGTAGATCTGTAGATCATATGCATAAAAATGGTGGGGGCATCCAATTTCGCCAGCCAGAACGTTTATAAAAATTGAGAATAGCAAAGGTGACAATATGCCACCCCGAGGGACACCAGTATCCAAACCTGACCAATCTGAGAGAGATTGTCCCACTCGAACAGCTTGGTGGCGAAGCGCTGAAGGGGAAATTCGAAGGTAAGAGAGCACAGCAAGGAGAATGTCGTGATTAACGGTATTAAATGCGTTAGAGAAATCAATAAAACCAAGTACCGTTAGGCACGACTCCTCCATGCCGGCTCTGATCCTTTGAACCGTAAAGGTGGCGATTGGCGACGCGTAAGACACTACTTATCGCTATGGCTTTGTATGGGCGCCAGATAGAGCTCGCGCCCGAGGTCGGGAACGAGAGACATTCCATACAAAGTCCAGTTTCGGTCTCCGCGCCAAAGTCCCCATTAACCGAATGCTAAACTGAAAGGGGACAGTTTAATAGAGGCACGACCTAAGGCTCAAAAACGGCCTTATACTACATTCATTATTATATAGTTTGATGCAAGTCAAAATAATTTATAAAGCCTCAAATTCCAAAGTTACTTTACTTTAAATGAAAACAATTAAGTATGACAGCTGCTATACAATTTTAATAAATTCGGCATAAATCCTAAAAGTAATAATGTTTTTTGTACTTTTACCACAAAGAGTACCCTAGAAAGAACCTTTTTACTTCTGTCTAACTTATTCAATTATTTAAAAAAAGGTTGTTTGAAGGCTCACAGAACAGGTCCAACATGCCAAACAGTTAAATTAAAATACAATTAAAATACAATATAATTCAGTTAATGTCAATAAATTATTCAAAAATCAAATCAAATCAATTCAATGTCAAAAAATATAAATTAATAAATTATTTACACAAAATTATATAAAATGCATTGTAAAGATGTCCCAAACGGTCAGCAAATATGTCAATGTGATCGTGCTGAGCAATTATGTCCCCAATCAAGCGCAGCACGCGAGTGGTAGGCGCATGTGCGGCGCGCTCCGTGCGCGTGGCTGGCCAGAGCAAGAGCCGCGGCATACGAAGCGGCGCAACGATGCCCATTGCATCCCGCGAAATACGCCCGGAAACCATAACTACAACTCCTTCCAGGATTTCTGGACAGTCCATTTCATTATGCAACACAGCCAAATAATGTTTTACCGCCAGCAGTAATCGCCGTAGCTCGAGTGTTTCCAAGTCTACTAATCCCGAAACAAATTTGGAAGAGTACAAATAGGGGTAAAAATAACAGCATTTCCGTTGGACTTTTTCTAACAATTGGATGTACTCGCTTTCATAGGGATCCCAGATGATGGCACCATATTTCAGCTTGCTCCAAACGTAGGCATTATACATATAAGACTTTCGCCACCATTGCGTCTCCAAACTCACCAGCAGTTCTCAAAACAAAACCAAGAAGCCTATTCGCCGCCTTACATATTGTTGTCATGCGTTTGGGGAAATCCAATTTGGAGTCTAAAGTTAAGCCTTAGTCGCGTACTTCACCAACTCTATCCATTGGAGCGTCAAATAAAATCTAGGTTGCGTTTATTGGGCAACGCTTGCGCGAGAAAGTGATCACATTACATTTGCCATCATTAAATGGAAGACGATTTCCTCTACTCCACTGTGATACCGCATCAACATCCCTCTGCAAGGCACTCACATCCGCTGCATCACTGATACCCAGACTTAATTTCCAGTCATTAGCGAACAAGAGGCACCTGCTATAGTGAATGGGGTATAGGAAATAAAAAACAATAGAAAATTGGTAAGAAAAGTAATATTAACAAGGCTAACAATAATACTGACCTCCTGGTACCTCATCATTGCCAGCATCTGTATGATCTGCGCGATCTGAATGAGGTTGAACCGCGCGATGTACGAGACCGGCACCTCCACCACCCCGTGCGCTTCCGGGTTCACGATGGCGGGGCAGATGAAGTGGTGCAGCACGAGGTCCGTGCAAATCGCGTGGAGCTCGCGTTCGGAGGTTCTGTTAGGAGATGTGGACACGTTACCATAGATTACTTAATAGTCACTAACGGAACAGATAAATCACATCCATAAAAAAAATCTAAATCCTAAATGCGTGCAAGACATATATTGCCAGGGCCACCTCTTTCGATATAGATGGCAGTACCTAAAGTACGTCATCGCGTCAGTCGAACCGCAACATTCGTGTACAAATGCTCTACGCGGCTGTTGACAACCAACTGCCAAATGAGTCATGGAAATCCCGGCGGCTGGAAGGTAATTATCGCGCGCAAGTACATGCAGCGACAGAGGCCTGACGTTACGGAGATAACTTTCCGCTACTATTAGGTTGGGACATGGTCATAGGTTTCATCCCTGCAACCGCACAAAGGAAACCTCTTTTTATAACTGTTTTTAAACGTTCAAATGGCAACAATGAGGGTACATTTCTCTAGGCTCTCAGCATAAAATCACTAGAAGAAAAGCAAGTTTTTTAAATACAAAAAAGTTCTTGTCATTTGTTTTTGGACTGAATTCTTCTGATTATGACTACTAACAAAAAATTTCAATATCCAATCAAATGAGAGGTGAGCATTATATTACCAGCAATTTTTTTATAGTTAGTTCTCTTACATTCATTCAATAACATAAATATCAAATGCTGGCATCAGAGACCCAATTTTATTGTATTGGATATAATATCATGACAAGTATGACAATTGACCAATTATGTGATATTTAATCGAATGGTCGGAAATCAGGCCTCAGAGAACCAATTGTCACGCATCCCGTTTTTTATCAGACGGAATTAATATGATGATAACTGTCAAAAAAATAAAAAACAAAATGTATTATAAATTTCATTGGTCTCAAAGCAAGGTATTGCCTTGTGTAATGAAAACGAGAAACAACTGGGGTGCCACAAAAACCTGCTGCATGATGGTGCCTTATTCGGCGCTTAGACCACTGTGCTCAATGTCGTCATACTTGCTACCTTGCTTAATACTAACTTATTTTCTTCTTCTTTTCAGCCTATAGCAGTCCACTGCTGGACATAAGCCTCCCCCAGGGCACGCCATAAAGCCCGTTTTTGCCATCCAGTCACTACCAGCCAATTTCTTTAGGACGTCGGTCCAACGTGCCGGTGGACGTCCAACTACGCTTGCAGAGTCGTGGTCTCCACTCGAGAACCCGTCTACTCCACCGACCATCGGTTCTGCGATAGATGTGACAAGCCCACTGCCACTTCTGGACTACGTCAGTCACTTTGGTTCTTGGCCGGATTATCTTGTTCCGGACCTTGTCCCTTAGCGAGATTCCTAGCATGCACCTTTCCATAGCTCTCTGAGTGACGTGTAATCGGTGGTACTCTACTAACTAAAAACTCAAAATTTCTATAATTAAATAGACATGTAGCAAATTTTTAAAATGCTTCCTAGTAGCTCAAAACTCACCTAGCATGTTGTTTAAGCAGATGCACCATTTGCTGCACGATCCAAGCTATAGTTGAAGGAAAGTTAGGCCAGTGCTCGCGCAGGGACGTTATGAACTTGCTCGTCAGGTTGTAGAGGGACTGCACAGTCCACTTGCGGTAGCGGGACACTTTCGCCGAGTACTCCACGCTGTTGCCCTGCCCGAACTTCTTGAGGCGGTCCGCTGGAGAGAATCTATAGGGTGATTTGATAATTATTAAACACTAAGATAGTTATTCAGGTTATTATGTACTGCTGGTATAAATAGGTATTTTGAAAGTACACCGTAATGATGAGAAAACGATTTCTAAGAAAGAAAGCAGATACTCCATATTTGAAGGATTGGCAAGAATGCATAATTGCAAAAATTGAGATTGTTGAGGGGTTTAGCTACATCTGGCAGCGCGGAGTCGCACTTTTCTGTGCTCCTACCCATTCTCTTTCTCGTTCACTAGAGCGAGAAAGAGAGCGGGAGTGCCACCGCACGCGGCGAAATCCACGAGGCGATTTGGTGCTGCCAAATGTAGCTAAACCCTTAAAAACCAGAAACAGCCAAAGCATCGGAATCACCTTTACCAATACGAATAGAAGGTTTACCTCTCCATAGCCTTATCAGGGTCCAAGTCAAGGAAGAACTCGTCCTCATGCAGTACGGCCATCACGGGCCCCTGTAGCGCCGTGATAAGGAACTGGCGGGCCGGCGTGTGCGTGTCGCGGAACACCGCGTACAGGGACGAGAGCGCACATTTGCCGGTGCGGAACAATCTGGAACATGTTTGGACAGTTAAAGTAAGAAATATAAACGGCTGACTATGTCCGATCAAAGTCGAAACCTGTCAAATGCGGTTTTATTACCAGGCCTACATACAGTGAAAGGCGGCACGTCCTTCTTACCCAAAATACATTCAGGGGAAAAGGCAACCATCTTAACAGCTAATTGATTTTAGTTCCTAGTATCACTGTAATTTCTAAGAGTCAGCCGCCGGCTATACCTGGTGTGACGGCAAGTAGACGCGTTCGATCTGCTGCGCTGCAATATATCCCAGATACCAAAAGGTAACACGTGCTACTCTTTCAGTAGGACGCATAGTGCGACTAAGTGTAGGGATAAGCCTGAACAACTTAGGTGCATGTTCCCCTAATAGATTCTCAGATGCGAATCATACTCACTTCCTCGGGTCAGCCGCTGGCGCCACCTGGTGCTTGATCAACGAGCGAATGACGGCAAGCAGTCGCGTCCTGTCTGCCGCTCCGCGCGCGCTGCCGTAGAGCCCAGATACGAGGCAAGCCGGCAGTGAGGGCGGCATATGCTCTTCTCCTAGGAGCAGGCATAATGACACCAGTTGAGGAGATGATCGCAACCATCCTAGGAGCTCCCCTAATGCATTCGCCTCCTGCGAGAAACATAATGTTTAGTTTACAAGCTTATTTGCAAAAAGAAAGGGGTTTGCCTAATAATCAATTGGGAATGATTAAATATCTTTGAGACTTTGTGCAAAAGGGGGTTCGATTTAAGCCTCCATAATCTAAAAAAATCAATCAGTTTTACAACACTGTTTTCAGAAGTATTGTAGGTCTTCAAACACATTGAAGTTGAAGTTTTGTTTGAATAAAGTACTAACCCCGAAAAAACTCCGGCGTCACCAGACTGACGGATTTTGCCGGTGGGCCGGCCAGCGTTAGTCTGTCGAGAGCTTCAGAGACTATTAAATATTCCCATTAATTACACGTAATTCTAAATACGTAATTAATCAGAAGAAAAAAAAGTGACTGCTGTTGACCTAGTCATGTGAAAAAATAGCAGAGATCTTGGTGGAGGTATCCCTTCAAATGAGAAGAGCTGAATTGGCTCAGTTTAACATTCCTCTTAGCTAACTTTGTGAGCATTGTAACAACCCATTGTGTATGAAACCACATTTCTTTACATTTAACACCTCATATTACGAAAACAAAAGATCTTGTTCCATGAGTCCCATTGTTCTGGAGCATCAAGTGTCGCATTTGAGATGTTTGTGTGACACTTCTTATTTTATTGTAGAGCATTTAGTGTTTGAAGTTTGAGAAGACAGACCAGTACTCTATCAGGAGTTGCCACTTTAATCGCGTAAAAGAATGTATTGGAATAACAATCTCAAATCCCAATACATTTTTTTACGCAAACGATAAAAAGTAGCAAATCTTGATAGACATACAGTACTTTAAAAAATTCCAGTTAATCCATCCATAATAATAAGCAAGCTCCCTGATAATTTATTTAATAATAACAACAAAGTTTTTATAACAAGAACTAAGTTCAAATAAATAATAACCTTCCAAGTCAAATCAAATAAATCTTGATAGTACATTATATAAAACTAACAATTTATTTTAAAATGTTTTAACTAATGAAAAGAATTTAGGTAAAGTAAAAGAGAATGTAGGCAGCCAAGCATGACAGTGCAGTGAGTGTAGGAAAGTTAATTATTATGTCATTTGTAACATTGACCACATAATGGAGCAGTCATTGATCTCACTGTAGGTCACACAGTCTACAAGTTATGTAATAACTTACAGTTACTAGTTTAATAAGTTTGAAACCAATAAAATCATTCTTAAAAAAGCAAGGTATTTAACAAGCCAAAAAAAGCTTAATTTCTTTGCTAATGATTCCAGCAATTATTTCACAAATAAATTGCATTACTTGAGTTAACACCCAGACACAGAAAAAAACAATTAAACAATATATTTTCCAATATCTTCACCAAATTATGGGAATTTAACCCACCCTTAGAACCTCTAAAGGGTCGTATTTTGAACACCACCTGTGATTTTCCCAGACATTAGCCATCAATCGGTGACAGCTTTTTTTTAAAAAAAGGGCAGGTCTTTCTTACTTTCACATTAAACTTTTTTTTTCAAACTGATTATTGTGCAGCGTAGTTAACTAATAGTTATTTGAATTTGAAAGATATTATAATCCAAAAGTATATTAGATATCTTGAGGTTTTTGTTGGATGTGAAAAAAAGAAGATTAGCTAAGAAGAAATCATAGGAACATAGCTAATTCCTCATAAGCGCAGATTGGAAACATTCAAACTTTACTGCCCTTTAACCCTAAACCCAATGAAATAATTGAGAACTGACAGGACCTGGCCTAACCAGATAATAAAAGTACACTGTGTTTATTAATATTAACAAAGCATTTTTCAACCAGCCCACCTTCTTTTTATCCTGCTACATAAGAAAAATACACATTTCAATGACTAATCATTTACTGTGAAAAAGTGGGTGGATAACTAACTGAAGGTCTTTTATAAGTTAGGCCTAAAAACTTTGAAATGATGTGAACATCATTTGCCTCGTGCCCTTGATAAAGCATTTATTTGC
Organism: Udea olivalis; assembly: GCA_947369235.1. Taxonomy (NCBI): domain Eukaryota; kingdom Metazoa; phylum Arthropoda; class Insecta; order Lepidoptera; family Crambidae; genus Udea; species Udea olivalis. The sequence continues at coordinate 2,898,429 of OX376342.1, forward strand.
ATGTTATCCTAATATAATTTATGCCAGTAGTAATTAGGTATAACGATTATTGGGTATTGTTAGGAAAATACTGGCACACTGGTATCAATAATATTAATCTTTACAGAAATTGATGATGGCTCATTACATTTCTAAAATTTTCTGGAGTTTGAAACTTAAGTGAGGCCCTTACCTTATATTTCAAGACTTTGTAAACATCCACAAAAGTAGTTCTCTCGAGCATACTTGCTCTCTGGCAAGCAGCTATAGAATCGGCCTCGCATCGCGACGTTATTAAGTTCGTGAGGTTGTAGCGCTGCTGCGAGCAGATCCACGATACTTGCAGCAGCTCCAAAGCCTTCTTCTCAACTTCCTCATTGAGGTTTTGCAACAGCTGCCGTTCTGAGTTGATAAATATTTTCTCTCTCCTCAACTGATTCGCCAATTCAGCTATATTCAAACATCCTTCCGATGTAGACTGCATCATTATTGAAGACAACTACACATAATAATTCGTGAAATGTTTGTAAATGTATGTTTTCACGTCATAATAATTTTTCACTACAAGGAAATCTTATTTGTCGTATCAGATTTTCCACTAAGGAAATTCCTTCACACTTGGAATTTTGAAGATTTATGATAATTCACTACGAAATAGAAACAATTACGAAGATATCATTCCTAAATTTCAACCACACACGTTAATTTATAATAAAAATCAAGTGTAACATGAAATCGCGAGAAATGAATGAATATTCTGACACTGTCTAGCACACTTAAATCCAAAAGTGTGAGCTTTTGACAATAATTGGACCAATCCCAAGTAAGATTAATGTTGTTGTTGTGGTTGTGATTTCCATTGAGGCACTGAAATCATTGTAAACATAGTGAAATGCTTATCCGTAGCATTATTAAATAAAAAGACAGTTTGACATATCGAACCACAGACAGATGTTTCATCCGAAAATGAAAGAAAAAAATGGTTGACGAAAGAAATCCTTGGACTGCTGTTCTTTTCATTGTAATTTTTGTGTAAATAAAATTTAGATGTTTGTTTTGTGTTAAGTACTTAAATGTGATAAGTGTCTGACTATATTTGTAAAAATGTCTAATAGTACAATAGAGAAAAAGTTGAAGGGGTTAGAGGAACGTTTCGAAAACGAAATGCGTATTCACAGAGAGGGTGGCATCCACAACCAAGGTGGACTTGGGGCTTCCAGACCCGGGAGCGGCCGGAGACCAAGGCCTCGTAAGCATATCTGATATCTTGACCCAGTTTTTCTAATTTTAATATTGGCGTTACCTTCGATGTTTTTATTTTGACTACCACTATTATGATTCCTATTCTATCACTGAAATAAGACTCCAGTGGATTGTTCTCACTTTATTATGATCAATTTAACAGGATAAACCAGTCATTAAAGCAGAATTCAGTAGATAATTTCTGCAAAATAGGATATCAGAACCTGAAAGACTTATATCAGCCCCATTAGATATGTTCATGTGATTCCTGGCAGTTTTCTGTTGTTAACTTGGTAGGAAGGTTATGAAGGTCTAGTTAGCATTAAATGCTGATCAACTCTAACTCTAGCTTCCTTAGAAGAAAGGAAGGGTTGTAGATCCTATAAGAGATGTTTCTGTATAATTGTGTATGTACATTTTTAAATGGATCATATCATAGCCATAGTGCACAATTTCTAAGTGCTAATTCATGCCTCCCTATTCAAAGAAGTAATTTAAGCATAGCTGTTCTTGACTAAAGATGTGATGTCTAGTTCAAATCAGGTCATAATAAAACACCACATTATGGACCCTAATCAAGATATTTGTTTGTGCAAGGATAGTAAACCTTTATCCCAACTTTATTGGCAAAATATATTTCTTAACAAAATACTATAATGCTCATAATTACTTGTTAATCATTCTAGAAACCTATTTTTAGTTGGAATACATAAAAATGTAGCGTGTGATGGGCTAACAACTTAAGGAGTCTTAAAAATAAATAAATTTTGCTTTCATAAGCCTTCTGTAATCACTATGTTTATTGCTGGGCAAATTTGACAAACTGAGACTGCAAATTTGATAAAGCTCAGTCACCCTGAGATGACTTAGTTGGCAGTGACAACTACTGTGATGTCATCATGATGGTGAAGACAAATAGATACATTTTGTACTAGACATAAACAAATATATTTTTTATTTTCTTTACTTAAGTTGCAAAGTTCAGCACCAGATTTAATAAAAATGCAGATGTTGAATTAATAGAGTAAATGCATTTCTTGCATGATTTTCAGAACAATAATCCATTTTTGTTTTGCATCACTATTTTTTAACTAAAATTTTTGATTTTAGAAATATTATTATCTTCTTCTTTCTTCTGTCAAATTATTACTGATTTTGATAATTTTTATTAATTATTTGAAAAGTGCTTAACTGTAAAATCTATGCTTTTTGCTTTTGTTTAAGTTGGAAACACATGTTATGCTATTTATTCATGTTTTTTATCATTATCAGGATAATAATCAGAATAGTATTTATGAAGGTAATCATCATGATAATTGTGTTATATAAATAATTCAGACTACTGTAAAGCCAACAGAATCATCCTTGATTAATCATTACACTACAGTGTTAATTGAATAAACCAGCAAATTTCCTACAAATTTTAAGAGTTAAGCTCATCATAGCTGTGTAATATGACACTTAAAATACAATATAAATATTATTAAATATTCCCACTCTACTTAATTGATCAACTCCAGTGACTTACACAGGGATTGAAACATACCTATAAACATAAAGAGAAAATATCTGGGACACCTAACACTGAGTTGCTCAGTTTGTATTTTTGATATACCAAAATATTTCTAAATATTTACCTGAAATACATTAATAGGTAGTTAATAAAAAATATATTTAAAAGTTTGTTAATGAATCCAATGTATTTGGCTGAAATGGTTTAAATGATACGCGGGCAAAGCCGCGGGCGGAATGCTAGTAATATTATAAATGAGGATGTCTGTATGTTTGTTACTTTTTCATGCAAAAACTACCTAACGGATTTAGGAGTCCAGAGGCTATTTTGGCTGTTTTTTTTTTTTTTTTTAATGGGATATAAATTAAAGGTAAATATCCCTGGACATTATTCCACACAGCGCCATCTAGCCCCAAAGTAAGCTAATTAAAGCTTGTGTTATGGGATACTAGACAATGGATAAACATACTTAAATACATTTTCTTTTGTAAATACATACTTATTATACATAGGAGACACCCAGACCAGTACAAACAGACATGTTCATGCACACAAATGTTTGTACTGTGCGGGGATCGAACCCGCGACCTCTGGTGTAGTAGCCAACTTCTTAACCATTACACCAAGTCGGTCGTCTATTGCCTGCCTTACCTATCTAAAAGGATCCATTTCTGCCTAGGACAATTTATACTTATGTATGTAAATAGGGTATTTGGCAACATCATCAGATTCTAAAAACAATTTAATAAAATCAAAAATCATTATAAACCCCTATAAAAACTTACATGCATTGAACTTTTGTACAATTCATTTAATGACCCTTCAAACTTAGGTGGGATAGTCCATTTTTGAAAGTGTAAAGTAATTTTTTTAAAATTATACCATTCGATAATCTACACAATTTAACCTGTCCGGGTTTTTTCATTGTGTCATTGTTTGCCATTTTTTTCTTAGGGTTTTCTTAGGAACACCTGTGTGTTCGGCTGACACTCAAGGGGTTAAAGCAACTTTTGTTACGAGACTATTCATAAATCCAAAATTGAAGATAGCTGCCAAATTAATGTTTTGCAGAATGCTGAGAAATAGACAGCAAAGGACGTCATTTGAAGGCGGCAGTTTGTAGGGAATGTTTTGTGCAAGTCTAAAAATATTCCATTAATAAGATCCCCTGATAATACATTAAAATTTTAAACTAAGATTCAATGTAGAGATATGTTTAGATCAATGTAGAGATATGTTTAGGTGTGTTGTCTGGCGCATATTTATATTTATTAACTATCAAGTTTTATTTCAGCTGCCATGTTCACTGGAGGAAATGTTCCACTGCCGCCAAGATCTGCCCAAGCTTCAGAGACTGAAAATAGAATGAGAGAGGTTTTTAAGGTAAAAAATATATATATATCTCAATGCAATTGAATGTTTGTTGCTGACTAAGTAAGCTAAATTAATTAATCTAATTCATACTTACATCACATTTCAAAATAATAAAAGTAAAACTTTGGAGAGCATTATGGCTGGTGGCCTAGGCATCTTAAGCTCAGAGCTGTTGTGGTCTATGAGAACTGGTCCTGGCGCAACGGGTCGCAGGTTCGATTCCTGTACTATCATAAACAACTGTTATTTGTTCTGGGTTTGGTGTGTATGTGGGGTACCAGTGTTGTAGTAACTTAGGGGTGTAATGGCCCACAATAAGCAGACCAATCACCCGTCTCACTGCCAGTGTCCCCATTCAGAAGTAGTAGTAAGGGCTTCATAGAACAAGGGAATACCTTACCGGTCTCAACCAGGGCTATAAACAAATATTCTTTTTTCATTGTTTATTTCCTCCCGTCGGTCTCCTCAATGCTGAGCGTCGTGATCATCCCTATGAAGTATCTTGTCGCGAATTATTTGTCGCCATCTATCTGCCTCTGTCCGAAGCAAAGTGAAGGGCATCGTGCAAGGTGCTTTCAAGGGTGGTGTGAATCTGGTCGCTCCATTGCATAGGGCTCCTTCCTTTTAGTCTTCTACCCTCGATTTTGCCAGTGATCACAAGTCTCTCCAGGTTGTTGACATCCTTTCTTGCAATATGGCCGAAGTACTGTACTGTGTACTGTACTTCGGCCTGTAGTACTGTACACTACTGTACGCCGCCAGGTTTGTTTGGGGCGGCCACGTTTGCGTTTTCATTGGTGATTCCAATATAGAGCCTGCTTGGGGATGTGATCGGGATCTCTTAGGAGGGTGTGGCCAATCCAGTTCCACTTGCAGTGTTTGATCAGCTGGTCGATCGGGGTTTCGCGGCAACGTTTCAGCAGCTGTTCGTTTGAAATTTTCTTCGGCCAGTACACACCGAGAATTCGGCGAAGGCAGCGGTTGATAAAGACTTGAAGTCGTTGCGAGATGGCTTTGGTGACTTTCCACGTTTCGCACCCATACAGCAGTACGGATTTGACGTTGGACCCGAATATCTTGATCTTGATCATTCGGGTCAATTTCCGTGACTGCGACTCGGGTCGAAGTTGTGCGAAGACGGCTTGGGCCTTGGCAATGCGCGAAGTGATGTCGTCTTCGGTACCCCCAGTTTCTGACACGACACTCCCGAGGTAGGTGAAATCGTGGACGAGTTTCACATCCTCTGCATCAATCCGCAACTGTGTGCGAAACTTCACTCCAGGTCGCATTTCTTGGATCTTCCGGCAAATAATTTTAAGCCCCGTTTTGCCTGCTTCCTCACGCAGATCATCCAATTTGGACTGCAGGTCGCGTTGCGTATGGCTCAGTAGGCAGAGATGATCTCTGCCGGTATGATCCAAGTCCTCTAAGACATCGGTTATCCTCTATTCTATACCACGTCAGTTGTTGTCATAGGCGCGATGCATAATCCCGTCGAGGACAACCAGGAAGAGGAGAGCCGAGAGCAAGCAGCTGTCCATTTTATGCCTAGCATTTTTCTCCAGCACCACATTTCGAGAGCGTCAATGCGATTTCGGTCGGCTTTCTTTAAAGTCCATGTTTCTGAGCCATACATGAAGATGGAGAACACAAGGGTACGCACGCACGAGGTAAGTCTTTGTCTTCATGCTGATGGATCTGTTCATCCATATCTTCTCTAATTGAGACATCGCGCCTTTTGCCATACCAATCCTCAGACGAATTTCTCCTGCGCAGGAACCACTGTTACACATTTCAGAGCCCAGGTATATGAATTTATCTACTACTTCTAATTTATTCTTCATAATGTTTATTTAGACTTCCATAAAATTTATCAGAAAATTATTTTTTTGTTTGAGGACATTACGCAGGTCAATCGTACACTACATGTTTAGTGCACCCAAATCACAATTCTGTAGGCAAATTAAATTGGAGAGTTACAACATAAAACTGTTTTAGGTGAGTGGCAAGCTGAACGTAAATGGTCTGGAGTACCGGTCACACGTGGAGGACCTGCAGCACCTCGGTGAGCTGGGCAGCGGCACGTGTGGCCACGTCGTCAAGATGCTGCACAAACCCTCCAACACAGTCATTGCTGTCAAAGTTAGTAAACATTACATCTTCATTAATTGTAAGAAAACTGTTCGCGTCAAACTTCTGGTCCCCTCTGAACACGAGCCGAGCCCATCATTCCGAGTTTTTTCTTAGTAAAACAAGTACTGCGCTTGCGCGAAACATCTTCAGAGCCGACTGGAGTTGACGCGAGATATATACATATATTTATATCTAAATTCTGCCATGAATAAAGAGAACAATAATAAGAACATTTATTTCAGGCAATATATTAAGTAATGAAGTTAAAAATAATATTACCAGCAACATCACATACTGACTGTAACCAAATGACCGCAATAAACACTTTGACTTTAAACTTGAATTCAAGTAATATTTTCAAAAAGCACCAATAAAATAATTAAAAAAACAGTTGTATGCGAGTGCCTTGATTCGCAATAAGGTTTTTTTATTTATGTTTGCTATTTAATATCTGTCAGAATGAAATGTAAACAAGTACCATGTAAAAGTGACTAGCTGAATGTGTCTAAAAACAAATTTTGTTAAATTTTTTTTTAAAGTGAACTAGATTCTAGCTGTGTTATTATGAGTCTGATCCGTTACCAGCCAAACCCAAGCCAAGCCAATGATCGTTAATCGAATCCAAGTGTTACCGTGCGGAAGTCTAAGTTTGTTTTTGTCTAATCATTAAAGAACACTAAAGTCCGACGGGTTGTTGATATCAGAAAATGTGTTATAAATCTTTATGTAACTTTTGTTACTGATTTAGTTATCAACTGTGCGTTGCGTGATCGTTTTCGTTCTAGATAAAAACTAACTATACTTATGATTGTAGATTCCGTTTGATAGGAAACAGTTGTATACCCAAGAACATGAAATTAGACTTAAATATGAGGTTGTATCAAAATTAATTTACCTAAAGTCATTTCATGAGGGATTTTTTGCGTGAATACAATGTTTTTTGTAAGAAGGTACAGAGGCTGCCAGCTTTCGCTCGGTTCAATTCTCAAGCCAGACTAAGTCTGTCCATTTCTCAATTCATTTTAAATCAGTTCAGAGAAAGAGGAGTGATAAGTATGAATCTAGTGGATTTTGACAGCCGTTGCCATAACAGTGGTCTGTGGGCTAAATGGAGCAGCGTCAAAATAGGTACACTGCTCTCCTTTTTCACATAGGCATCATTTTTATTAATTTATCTCTGTACGCTCTCTGTCAACAGTTTCGCCCGCGTAGGCTATCCCTCTCGATGAATAAAATATAGCACAAAATTGTCTATGTTACCCGCTCATAATGTTTAAATTGGTGAAAGATTTTTTTTAGTAGTTTCGAAACAAAAAAACAATCAAATCTTTCCTCTTTATAATATTAGTATAGATGCATAGCAAGATACAGTACATTAGATGGGCACTAGTATAATCAGCACACTTGGTAATTAACTCTGGCTATATGATCTTTATTATACGAGACATAAATACGAATCAAAATCAAGCAACAATTTTCCTTTAAGTAAGATGAGTCATCAACTAATATATCTTATAAAATCTGTAATTACTGCTGACTTGCATTCGTGTTAATGACTTGTCGGCAAAATTCGATACGAGTAGGTGTTTAGAATTCTAACTGGTGCATAGTCCGTACCAATAAAATATATCTGGGCCAGTTTACACACTGATCACCTGAACCCAAACCAAGCAGAGCTCTGTGGGTGCGAAAAACACTTGCTACATACTTAAACTACTCGTCTCGGTCTCCTGCCTGGGTTTTCGCGCTAACCCGCACCTTTAAGGTCACCGCAAATTATCACGGCGCGGCAATGGCACCGCTCCAACCCGGAAAAAAACTTGCCATTCAAATTAGAGCAGTCCACTCTGAAGTTATTTCGCGCATGCACAGTACTTAATTTACTATGAAAAAATTAGGAATCGGGGCCTCGGGACAACTTCAGAGTGGACGTAGAAGTTTGACGCGAACTATGCTATACATTTTACAATAACAATATGAAAAAGCCGACGGTGGGCAGTCAGCGCGCTTGTGACTACCATACAACTCGACTCGCAGCCCGCGCGCTGTAAGCGAGCTGACCGCGAGCTTACGGCGCACCGACTGCGAACTTACCGCGCGCCGCGTGGATTTGCGAGCTTGCGCCTCGAGTGGACTGCGAGCTTGCACCTCGCAGCCGGCGCGTAGTAAGCGCGCTGGCGGCTAGCCGTTAGGCTACGGCGAGGCGATGCCGTGCTGTAGCTGTGCTGTTGCGGTGCAGGTAAAGTGTGCCATGACTTTTAGGTTGCGTTTGAGTGGTGCTCGACTCAAAAAACTTCACTAACTAGCAATATTAAGTGATGCAATTTTTCCTCTCGCTCTGTTCACCTTTCTCAACCAGGGTTAAGGTGAACATACCCTTATTCTAACTATATTCAACAGCAAATGCGTCGATCCGGCAACTCGGAAGAGACCAAACGCATTCTAATGGACCTCGACGTGGTGGTGCGCTCGCACGGCTGCCCGTACATCGTGCGCTGCCTCGGCTGCTTCGTGACAGACTCTGACGTCTGGATCTGCATGGAACTGATGGCTTCGTGCTTCGATAAACTACTCAAGAGGCTGGGTGCTCCTATTCCGGAGGGGATACTCGGGAAGGTGACAGTAGCGGTAAGTAGTGGACGTCTTAAAATTATTTGGACAATCGCAAATATCCCTCTGCAGCATCAGGGGATTATTTTCCTATTCTGCATCTGCCATAGTCCTATGCAGTTTGTATTCTGATATGTTATCACCCAAAGAAACTATTTCTTATTGTTAATGAAACCTTAAGGCTGTCATATGAAAATATCGAATGCTTGCGCTAAGTGGGTGATTCACTAAAATCACTTAATTGGTCAATAACAACGTCCTAAATGAGGAAGCAGTTTGAATCAGTATTCTATCGAGCAATAGAGATTCTGATGTGTGATACACTAGTATCACGTCAGCCACTAGCCTACGAGTACTAAGTGCGTATGTCCTAAAGCCCACGTTTGGTACGATCAGCAACAAAGGTCACTGAACATGTGATGTCAAATTATTGTTTTTTTTACTTTCATTTTTCTGGATAAGTCAGCGTACGAATACTATAGCACGTATACTGTTCCACAGACGGTGAAAGCGCTATCGTACCTGAAAGACGAGCACGGTGTGATTCACCGCGACGTGAAGCCGAGCAACATACTCCTGGACGAGTGCGGGAACGTGAAGCTCTGCGACTTCGGCATCAGTGGCCGCCTGGTCGACTCCAAGGCCAAGACGAGGAGTGCCGGCTGCGCGGCCTACATGGCGGTACGTAGCCACTCGTGATGTTCCTCAGACGGTCAAAGCGCTATCGTAGCAACATACTTCAATCGTGATTGCATGATTTTAACAATAGGGATGTTGACACATGTTACCAATTCATGTAAATTTATGTTTCATATATTAAAAACCTAGAATAACATTTTAAGAATATATTTATTCGTCATAAATTAAAGAAAATTAATCAAAATTCCGTTATTTAATACCCATTATCACGTCACTGCGAAAGCGCATAAAAGCGCGATGACGACCGGCATACAAGCTGACATAACTGTCATACACAAGTTAAAATCAGGTTATCTTTGTCAGAGCACGAGATTTTTGATAGGTCTGTGACGTAATTAAAGTCACGTGACAGTTTGGAGCGTTTTGGCGGGATTTCTAAAAAATAATTGAGTTTTGAAGTATTTTTTCATGAAATTATTATTTTCGTGTTTAAATAGAGTGTCTATCTACGAGTATGAACCAACATGAATTACAAAAATTTGTCAAAATCCCTATTTTAATATAGACCAAAACATGCTATTCAACTTAGATTCAAGTAGCAGAAAATAGGCCTTGTACTTTGTCGTTTTAATATTTAGGGTTCCTAGTAAAGAAGCATCTATAATTTCGCCATGCTGTCAAAGTTCTAGATGTTTTTTCCTACCCGTAAAGTGAGGAGGTTTTTATATTTATATTACGTGGTCTGTGGTGTCGGTTGAATCTTTAAAAATGTATGTGTATTGCTTGAGTGTTTAAACCATTTAACCATTACATGGATCTGTTTGAAAAATCCTAAGGTTCGAAGTGCTATGTCTTGATACAGTCAGCCATTAAATTTTATCTCTAATAAGCTTTTACAATACATAATAACTTTTATTCTTTTTACTTGCAGCCAGAACGAATAGACCCGCCCGACCCGGCTCGGCCGGACTACGACATACGCGCGGACGTGTGGTCGCTCGGAATTTCCCTAGTTGAACTCGCCACCGGAGTGTTCCCTTACAGAGACTGCCAAAATGATTTTGAGGTCCTCACCAGGGTGAGATACATTTTATTACATGTTTTGATTGGATTTAAAAAGAGCGTTCCCTGCTACAGAAGAAAAAATTCGCAGTCTAAGCCCGTTTTAGACTGAGCCCACATCTTTCACTTCCTGGGTAGACTTTACTATTGTTTGGTTATGGTCTAGCTTATTTCAGCGAATTTCTAAATAAATGTTCGCTAATGTTTGTTTGTCTATACTCATATTATAGAAAGGAAGAATTTGTTTGTTTGTTTGTATTAAATAGCTCTTAAACTACTGGACCGATTTTAAAAAGCTGCATTATTACAGAGTGACATAGGCTAGTTTTTTTTATTTAGGCTATATTTTGACGGGGAAGGCAGTGTACGCGGGCGAAGCCGCTCAAGGACAGCTAATAAACTCAAAAACTACTCGGACAATTATAAAAAAAACCTTCACCAATATAAGGTACTCGATCAGCAGTAACATAGACTGGGTAGTCCCTTTCTTCTTCGAAAATTGTTAGTCCGAAATTCGAAATCCCTAACGCGTTTGCAATAATCATCACTATCCATAATGTTAGAATATACGAAATTTTATTATGCCTAATTGTCATAATATCGGATGCTATAATTTTTCTTGCTATAAAGTCACATGTCCTAAACTTATTAAATTGTATAATGTATGTTAGTCCGAATGTCAGTAGGTTAGGGTTTTTTTTTTATGACCAACCGGAAAACCTGCGGGTGTCAGTAGGTTAGGGTTTTTTTTATGACCACCCGGAAATGCTGAGGGTTATTTTATATAACCACCCGGCAATACTTCAGGTGTCAGCATTTAGATTTTAGGGTTAGTTAAATTATGACACATTACATTAGGACTTATTAATGTTATAGAAAAGCCTTTTATTTATTTTAAACATTATAGATTGTAATATTTATAGTAAAAATTCGTACAAATGATGATTAGGTCACAAAACATTATGGCATGTCAGATTATGGATAAAAATTTTATAAGACAAAATAGAGAACCCATAGACTGTTATTGAAAACATTAACTAGTGACCAGTGTAGGCGAGGAAAGCCAGTCATTTTTAAAATTAAGTTCTTTTTTTCAGGTAATAGCAGATGATCCTCCACAGTTGCCGAAGGATAGTAATTTTTCACCAGAATTTGTATCATTTGTATCACAGTGGTAAGTCAAGTATTACTTATTATCTTTATTCCATCTATTTGTAGGTGAGAGCGTCGTGGCCTAGCGGTTCAGCACCCGAACTCAGATCGTGGATCGTGTGGTCCCGAGTTCAAATCTGGCCAGAATCAAAATCTTTGTGTTTGTTGCTAAATATCCGACTTACTCTCCGGTGATGGAAAACATCGGAAACAAACCAAATCAACCCGGATAACGTTACGTTGGGTTCTAATACCATTGGTGAAAAGTCTCTTCTGAGTGTTTCGTTCACCATGACGATACAGTCACTTGCCTCTGGCTACCCCGTTTGGGATAAAGTCGTGATGGTGTGTTATGTTATTTGTAGGTAATTTTTATTTTATTTTACTACAATATTTATTGTTTGATAAAATACAATTTATATTTTTCAGCCTAACAAAGAACTACCGCCACAGACCAAAGTACGCCAAACTCCTCGAACACCCGTTCGTAGTGAACTCTTCGCGCAGCAGCGTGTCCGTCGGCACGTGGTACGCCTCTTTGCCCTTCACGCTGCACAACACGCCCAGCAAGCCCGCGGCGCAGTTCTCCGCGCTGGCCGCGCTGGCCGCGCTGGCCGCGCCCGCCGCCAGCGCGGCCAGCGCGGCCAGCGCGGCGGAGGCGCCGGCCACGCCGCAGCCTGCCAGGAACTTTGTGACGAGCTCGCAGCACTGGACGCCGGATCAGGCCACGCCTACGCCGACTAGGTAAATCTGTAAAATACGCTAAACTATTTTATCATAGGTTTAATAATAGGTTAGGGAAAATGTTTCTTCGCATTTTTTAAGAACATTCCAAAAATTTATAATATATTAGGTTGGGGAAAAAGTCTTTTCGCATATAGTATGCATGAACTTGTAATAAAATCTCTTTGCTATACCATTTGTATCTGGCTGGTTTTGGTATCATTAAAAGTTTAAATTTTAAGAAGATACCTAATTCCAAATTCAAATTAGAAAAATGTGTGGTTTTCATTTGTTTATCTTACTGTCAAGATGAGTAAATCTAAGAAATTCGATACATTTTCAAATTTTACTACAAAAAAGGTAAAAATGCATTTTTACAGATATGGGAAAAGACTTTCCCCAACCTAATATATTGTGTGATCGCAGTTCGCATCTAGACGTTAGTAGATGGGTTCCTGTCAATTTTATCTTACTTTTGCAAGTCTGGAAGAGATTACTTTGAGCAATTAGGTCGCCAAATTGTATTTTTTTTAAATGAACCTACCACTAATAGTGTCCTTAGAAGATTCACCCACCTAATTAGTTACTTATGCAAGTGACTTATGGTTGTTGGGCTATAAAAGGATCTGAAGACTATTTTATGTCACAAGTATTACGCCCACCCGTGAGTTGGACGGGATGACTTGGTAAAAGTCGCCGGATAGGTCATCCTATAAATCTGAAATCTATATTCAGCAGTGGACTTCATATTTTTATGTTAAAATGAAAATCTATAAGAAATGTGTGAATGTTTTCTATCATTTTGTATCAGACCGTGGTGGGCGACGGCCGGCAACTCTTCAGACGCCGGCGGCAGCAGCTCGCAGCCGACCAGTTTAGAAACAGACTTCTCCAACCACTCACCATATCCTAGGCGGAGGTAAGGCTTTGTAGATGATTTCCCCATTTGTGAAAAAATAATACTGTAAATATACTATACCTACATTAATAGACTTGTGACAACATCCTAATTGCTTTATTTAATATCTGGAACAATAAACAGCTCTGAAAGTAACTCGGGTGATACTTCACTGTCATCATATAATTACATAGTTACTTTATACCGGGTGATAGTGTGTACCGTGATATATGGCGTACTAAGGGCCCTTACACGTTGCGACGTTTTGCAGCGATGCAAACGCGATTCAGTATCGATACAGTCGCAAGACATCCTTTACACACAAAAAGCAGCGATACAATCGTTATGTAGTCGCGCGACAGTCAAACGCGCGTTTGTATAGCTGCGAAAAGTCGCAATGTTGCCTAATTGGTTTTATGAAAACCAGCAGTCATAATTTTTTTAAAGATTCACCAATATGCGTTATTTTGTGAGAAATCCCTAAACGATTTTTTTATTAAAATCCTTATATAGTTTCTACATCTCCTTGTTGCTTGTTCAGATAACGCGAGTTAGAGTGCTTTCACATTTAGGCGACTTTAGTAGCGCGACAAACGCGCGATAGTCGCGCTGCTGAAAATTTCACACTAAATTCAGTAGGCGACAGATTTTTGTTGACAGACAGCGAAATGAGCGGGTTGCACACCGAAAGATTCATTATTGCGTGGATTGCACCGCACTAATGTCGCTGTTTTTATTATGTAAAGGTATCCGTTGATGCTGCGCTGCTGACGCCCTAATGTGCAAGCGGTCTTTTTTGGGTGCAACGCTTCTCATATTTTGTAATCCTCAAGCCAGTTTAGTCCTCAGCGATCGATGTATACCTAAGGGCAGGATTTAAGTATGGCATATCAATATATATATGCTAAATGTTCTTCATCTCTTCTACAATGGGGAATGGATGGGGGAGTTATTCCAGCTTATTCCACCATCACCTTTCCACTCCCGTACCACGCGTGCTGGACTACGGCGTCACCCACACACAATTCAACATTTGTTGGCCCGAACTAAAAGGTTCGGTGACTCGTTTCTTCGTCGTACCATCCAGACGTGGAACGCTCTTCCAGCACATGTGTTTCCTTCCTCGTATAGTCCCGGGTTCTTCAAGCGGGGCGGGAAAAGGCATTTCTGCAGGCCTTCAAGGTGAGGATGGCCAGCCCAGTCATTCGTTTGAATGACTGGGCTTGTCAACCTCATATCTGGACCTCACGGGCTCTTGACGGGCAATATAAAAAAAAACATTGTCCGTATTGTTATCTCCAACAGAACGATAGAGGCGTGCGTTTCGCCGCCGCCGCTGGCGCGCCGCGTGTCCGCCGACACCCGCTGGCGCGCTTCTCCACAGGTTCGTTACATTTCATTATGATGCTCACTCATATTGTACTTTGTTTGTAGTAACAATAAAAATGTATGATGATGAACAATAAAAAAATGGATTTTTTAATTAAACATTTCAAGGGATAAGAAAATATATCAGATACTGTGACATATTTTTATTATTCTTATTTCTAAATAGGCTCTGATGTGATTATGTATTTATTTTTAAATCAAAATACCATTCCGGCCAAAATAGACATAAAAATATAATATTTTTTTAATTGTCTTGCAGAGTTCCGGAAATACGAGTCCTATAGTGTTACAAAGGTTTTACCACCAGCAGAGAAGGTCCAGAGCGGACTTGCACGCTACACCTAGGCATAGAAGGTAAGTGGCTTTATTTAGGCTGTCAATTTGGGTTTCATTCATTGAGTTAATAGTTCTTAGGTTTTGGAATGTGGTCAGACAGACAGACAAAATAACTAAAAAGGCACAAAATAATTTCCGAAAGACACTCCAATAAATGTCTCATCAGCAGTTTGTGTTCTTTGTTACTACTAGTTTTAAAATACTTTGCAAAGTATTTGATGTTCTGATCTTAAACTACACTATTGCCATGATCACAGCAATCCGTTAAGAAGTGTATATATAGTGCACTAGCTTGTCGACAGTGGCTTCGCTCGCGTGGACACTTGCTGATAATGTAGTTCTTTATTGGTGAAGAAATAATTATAATCGTCCAATTATAATTAATTTTTGAGTTTCTTCATTAACATACAAACAAAAATATTTTTTTCTCTTTATAATATTGTATATATATCCATATCTGGCGAATGCGCCGCGAGTGCGCAGCTCGCGAGCCGACCGCGAACAGCGCGCGTACATTTTTCAACAGACTTCAAAAAAAAGAGTAGGTTCTCAATTCGACTGTATGTTTCATTTTTTTATGTTTGTTACCTCATAAGTCTCATAACTTTCGACTGGGTGAACCGATTTTGATCATTCTTTTTTTATTTGAAAGCTGGTGCTTCCCGAATGGTCCCATTTTAATTTGGTCTAGTTCTGTATTCATGAGAAAACCGTATAAGTCTTAAATCCAGATAGACAAAATGCGCGACAAATGGACGAATAACTCAATATTACGCCAACCGATTTTGATAATTCATTTTTATTGGAAAGGATAGCTTCAAGGGTAGGTTGATGAGAGTTTGGTTAGGTTCTGATTATGCGATCCATGACAAAGTAACGGAACTCTTCAATTCTTAGGAGCAGTTTGAATATACCTTTTCTATGTATAAAATAAATAAGAACTATTCACTGAAAATCAAGACATAAACAAAAATTTTAACAAAAAAAAAACAACTTCAAAAAAAACTATTCCAAAACAAAGCACTAAAAAGGAAAGAAATAATTGCGTATTCTTCTAAAACTTATACGATAATATAATGAAGGTACAAATATTGTTATTGTTGGAGTCGGTGTCAGCCTATGTAGGTTTGTAACTACCTACATACATACGTAAACTTGATATGTAAGAAATAGGTATGTTGCTTCCTTGGCTGACACCGACTCCAACAATAATAATAATTGTACCTACATTATATTATCGTATAAGTTTTAGAAGAATACGCAATTATTTCTTTCCTTTTTAGTGCTTTGTTTTGGAATAGTTATTTATGAAGTTGTTTTTTTTTTGTTAAAATTTTTTGTCCGTGCACCGTTCCTGCGTCGCTCGCGTGCCGTTAGCGCGCAACTGTAACTACTCATGTACGGAATTGTAAGCGCATTAACTGCGCGCAGTATACGAGTCTTTCATATGTTTGCGCTAAAGAGGCGCACCAATGGGGTATTTGACAACATCATCGGATTTCGAATCATTAAAAATGGGCCATAATTATGAAAACTTTTAGTTTGTTTGCTTATAAATTTTATGGCGAATCAAACTTGGGTGGGAAAATCCATTTTTGAAAGTTCCGTTCGATGCCAATACCATTCGATAATATACACAATTTAAAGCAACTTTTGTTAAGAAACCATAATTACTCATTAACGCAAAATTTAATATAGCTGCCGAACAAATGTTTTGCAGAACGCTAAGAAATATATCGCAAATGACGTCTTTTGCATGCGGCAGTATGTAGGGAGCGTTTTGGCAAGTCTAAAAATATGATTTCAAAGTTGATGTTTCTAGATTTTAGAGGCCTTTTGATTACACTTCAAGAAAAAAATAGTCAATACCCTATTGCAGTAACTGCACGCGAGCAGCACGCGCGCTGCTTGTAGTATCTCGCGAGCTGCGCATGTACGGCGTATTCGCCAGATCTTGACGCTCCCTTACAATTTATTTTATTTATTTAACCAATTACACTATCTTACAGGATAAAACAACCATCGCATAAGCGATAGAGTAGTGAAAAACAGTAGAACGCATTTTACAAATTACATAAAATTAACATTGTCGATTGTTGTAACATTAAGTTGTATTGTTCCAGTTTAAGTAGAGAGCACAGCGCGGGGCGCTCGCCCGAGCCGCCGCCGCGCACCGGCCGCGCGCACCACATGCTGGGACATGAAGGTATTTCCTACACTACCAATATTGGCCATTCCAGTGATAAGCCCGAGGGGGCGCCCCCTAAAAATGTATTGGGATTTTACATTGTCATGTCATGTGTCATCTCAATACAATTTGTTTACGCGAACGATAACGTATATTTAAAGTGGCAACTCTCGGTAGACGTACTGGTCACACAAACTTTTCAAGTATTTAAACTTTCTGTGCTATAATAACATTGACTATCCTTAAATAATGAATGTATGTCTTTAGCGAATGGCAGTATAGAGTTGGAACCACCGGCGCTTCATGAACGGTTACACCCCACCTCGCCTTTATTGCTCAGTAATGATAAGTAAGTAATTTTGTTAATTTATGTTTCTTGAAGTTCTCTTGTTTCCCAACGTTCTCACCTATTTAGTCACAGAGATTGGATCTCCCCTAGGCCATACGTTAAAATTTGTGTTTCTTTTGTGTCTAGGGCATATCATTGTACATATCTTTCCTAAAAATCGATTCATATCGATGTGTGTGGTGTACATACTGTGAAGATACTGTAGTTACAAATTTTATAATTTGCAACCACAGTTTCTACGCTTGAAGTTGAGCGTTTGACACCCAGTATATTGATTTAATACGACTGTTTTATGTTTTGATATCAGTATTAGCTTAGTTCAAGGTCAGAAGCCCATCTCCAATGATGTCCAAAATATTTTTATCCTGAAATAAATGTAACTAGAATGACACCTTCTTATCACCTCGTTTGTCGATGCAACCCGATGCGGTAAATTGTTTTGTTGTTTCTACTATGTCGTCAGACGACGGGTTAACATTTTGTTTGTGGTTACAAGCTGGATGAAAAAGCGTATAACGACATCATAGGATAACTAGCTACAACTTCCTCGTTCTGTAGGTTCAACGAGGTCCGCAGCCAAAGCCTGACGCGCGCGACGCTTCGCAACGGGTTCCGCGCGGACGCCCCGCCCCCCGCCGCCGCGCCGCCGCCCCCCGCCGCCCCCGCCGCCCCCGCGCACCACCACGACGACCAGGGTGAGCGAACACACACACAAACACTTACATACAAGTACAGGTCCGTTCACGAAAGATGACTACAAATGACGGCCGTCTGCGCATGTACACCCATGAAGATAATACTTAAGACAAAATATTTTGTACTTTCGATTTTTTTTTAAATGTCTAAATTATACATTAGGATTGACGCGCCTCTAAAGAGACCTAAAAATGCCTGCACAGTGGTCATCTTTTGTGAACTATACTGTACGTGTTGGAGAACACGACTTTGACACGAGCGGACAAACACACGGAAGACATACACAACGCCCTACCCTTTTTTACGTTTTCTTCCCGTTAGCGAGGTTTTACTTCTTGTACATAATCTAATCTGAATAAAATAGGTGAAACAAAAATGATCTGTTTTCTATACTACGATTTCCTTCAACTTCTTTAAAAGTGAGAAGCTCAACGATATCAGATTCGTTACAATATTCTCCTTCCCTACATACAGATACACTTTAACCTAAATTTACTATTCAAGGGTACACTAATACTTTAACTTAACAATTGTAGGTTATAGTTTTTGTATTTATACCAATGGTTTTTTGGTTTTACCGTAGCAAAAACATGCGAAGAAATTTGCCGAAAATACAGAAAGTACATCGATCTTAATATCCTAAATAATTTAGTAATATTCGAAATATTACAAGGAATAAATATAAGAGTTTTATATGAAATATTGATTGCTTATCTACAAACTTCACATTTTTATGTTATTTTATTTTAAACAATATTTTATTATATGTCTTATTGATTTGATTTGTTTGTGTGAAGTATATATTCCATGGCTCGGAGGGCAGCCAGCCTATACCGCGGCGCCACCTATACAGCCAGCAGCCGGTTACACTTGTTCATTGGAACCGGTTTGTCACAGTTTAGATTGCTTTCAAAAAACCGGTTCCTATATTAAATTTACACTTGAGACGCTGCGCTTGCCACTCTGGTCCATTCATTCTCGCTGTCACACTATAGTATTCTGTGTGAGATGATTACGGGTGTTTACCGATACATGTCTATGTTAAAGTACATGTCAGGAACATTTAGAAAAAAAGGTTAAAAAGGTACAATGGAGGTACATTTTTTTTCTTTAGATACTTTTTTTAACGTCTCAAACCAACAATCCAAGGTTCAATTCAATTCCAATAACTTTGGTTTAAAACTGAAAAAATAAAATACTATTTTTTCTAATTCTAATATTTCGGTGGCTTGCAGCTTTCATAATACACAAATCAAAACAAAAATAATAGACGTTGTAAGGTCTAATTAACCAATGATTACTTCCAAGGCCGAAATGATTACTTTGTAAGAATTTCACTGTTTATTTGAGTCCATAATATATTACAACACCTGCAATCATGTCACCAAATCATTCTGTATCATTTTCATGTATTGTATGTTTCATGTGACCCCCCACTGTGTACATAGTAAAACACACAAATATGGGAGCAAAGCTTTAGATGCGATCGTATGTGCTTCGCAGATATTCTGCTTGAGCAAAGACTAAATCGCAGATGAGTAATTAATTACAAGCAACAGCGATATTCGAATAAAGCAGTTGTTATTCGTAAGCTAAAACTAACTCTTATCTGTACTTGCTTTACTTTTGAAAACTGATTATTATCTTACAGACTGCTGTTCGTGAATTTTCTATGTATATTCCGTTGTATGTTGGCATAATATTTGAGAACTTTGTACCTTTTGTTGTTTGTCATTTTGGGTTAGGTATCTTCACATCAGGTAGCACATTATCCCAATATCCATTTCTGTTAATCAGTTTCAAAATAATTGAAACCTTTGTTTGGAATGGTTAAAATGCTAGCTGATGTGGTAATACTGCCAACCAAATACTGTAACTTATAACCAGAGACAAATTGCTTAGTACAAACGTTTATGTATGTCTATTATGCAACTCATCACTACGATGCCTCCAAAATAATATTGTTAATTATAGTTTTAGAAGCTCTGTCTCTGGTTACAGTGTCATTACCATTCGGTAAAATTTGTCCAATTTCCATACATGGTATTAAATATTTATGCCAACACTTATACCCAAGGCTCCATTCTCGGGCATCGCACATTACATCACATTAGATAACTATCGTTAAACATTTTCAATAACTGAATTCTAATTCGTTTAAATTAAGTCACTTCAGATTAAATAGTACAATAAAATCTTGAAGTATTTAAAATCGAACGAAACGAAATTGAATTCAGCAGATATTTGGCCAGTTTTCGTGATAGTTATCTATAGTGACGCCAAATTGGGTGCACGAGTATCGGGTTCCTTGTCACAATCACGTTAAATACAGCAGCTGGTACGTTACTCAACCTGCGACGCTCTAATGACCAATCGAAACGTGTGAGAAAGAGATAACAAGTCTAACTTCACGCGCTGCGATTTTGAATTAAAGCGCCGCGTTTGAGTTGCAGTCCAGTTGTTTCATTCAACGTGATCACTCCTCTGTGCTTTGCCGCTGTCCTCACGCGTCCCACATCGCCTGCCCATTTGTTGCTCTGTCACATGCCTCGCTACACTAAACACGACCCTAAAACTCTGTCAATAAGGGCTACACAGTTTACACAGCGGGTTGTATGGTTTTGGGATACAGTTTACTACACACAAGTGCTTTTTACCACTTTAATATCTGATGTTTTTAATCGTAAAATGTCATGATTCCTTTTCATAAATATGTCTTCTTCATTTTAATTTTAAGTACAAGGCGTTCACTTGCCAATTTCCATAGTTTAGCAATTTGACTAAATCAAATTATTCTTGTCAATATTTAAATATATTTTCTATTTAGCATATATTTTATTAATAATACCATACTTGTATCAGTTAAGCAATAATTTTGTTTGGCCAGTCTCAAAAACAAAACTAACATGCATATCTCTCCTTTTCTCCGGTAGTTAAAATAAGACAAACTATCTCATCAAAAAATAAATATCAAAAGCTAGTTTTAATTTTAATTGGTCTATAGGTGTTTTGTTAGCCGGTAGTGAAGTTCCTTAACTGTTTCAATTCATTTATCAAGGGAAAAGGAGATAGTATGAGTTAATTATTTCAGAGACGAAATTGCCATCCATTTTCATCATTATCCATAAATGAAAAAAAGAAAGAAAGAAAAAAGAAAGAAAAATAATTTATTGACCAAGAAATAAAAGTAACAATCAATGTAACCAAAAATAAAAATATTGCATTAAAATTAAAACGGGCCAATCAGGACCCTGCCTCGGCATATTGTGTCGCTGCAGTACGAGACTGCAGAAACGCAGGACGCTAAAAAACAACAGATATAACTTAACAGAAAAATTGGCAAGCGAATGAAAATCACACAACCCCCAGCTTGAAGTAGCAAGGTGTGGGTACAGTCATCGCCATCATCACACGACTCGCTTCGCCTTCACCTAACATCCGCCAGTGGCCGGGCATCTGACTGTACTCGGGATCTCTTTGGTTCACACCGTTCGAAAAATGGATTTGATGACTTTATGAATAGATGTATGGAAAAAACAGAAAATATCAAATGGCTAATTAGAGTAAATATAACGGATAATTGAATATAACGACATCAAAGATAAGTAAGTAAACGTAAACTGAGTAAAGTAAGGGTGCGTTTTCACCAGAGATGTGCGAGGATGCGTTGCGAGGAATGTGTGTGTTAAGAACCAATAGAATTGTTTCATTCACCTAGCTTCGCGATTCTATTGGTAGAAACACATTCCTCGCAACGCATTAACGCCTTAACATGAAATAGGCTAGAGCTAGGTTTTTTTAAATGACTGTTGATATCTGGGCTTGTTCCTTAAAGACACGTAAAATAATAACGACCGAACCTAAAACAAGGTGTTTGCTCATTTATTTTTTGCTAGCACGAATAGATGCACAGATATTGGAATATGCATACGTATTCTCAGAGACGTCAATGTTATCCACAATCGCGTTTTAAAAGTCAAAACCAAAGAGGTCCCCGTACGAGTGGGCAGAGTGTAGTGCGTCGCGTGTTCGCGGGCACCGAGTGAGCTCGTATGGTTGACCCCGGGGCAGGCTGGCTGCACTCGCTGGCGGGGCTGGTGAAGCGCCGCCTGAGCGGGTACGTCAAGTGGCATCACGTTGCAGCGCGCCCGCATCCGTTGCCGCATACGCATAAGCATCACAATCACCATCGGTGAGTACCGCTCAATCATAAGCCGCGGGCGCTGGAGTAAGATCGGAAACGTATTTTTGGTAAGATTTCGTGATTATTTTATTAAGGTCAAAAAGTCTCAGTTTTGTATGTTACTATATATAGAAACACATTGAATCGACCAATATTAAGTAGTCGCCAGTAAATTGCTCAATAAAATAATATAAAACCTTATTTTACTGTATAAACGTGAGGAAACGCTAAAAATTTCGTAAAAACTTAACGAAGAACATAATTGTTAAAAATATAAAATAACAAGGTGCTTTACCATAATTTAATTTGTATTCAGCGATAAATATAACGAAAATCTTCCAAATGCGATGTTCCAAATCTTACCCTAGCGCACGCCCGCGAATGCTTACCATGGTTATAATGGACCCTTGACGCGATGGGTGGTGTGGTCGATTCCATTTCCCACTCATGAGAAACATTTCAAGGTACGTTACACTTGTATCCTGCGATCTAATATCTGAACATTTCCCTGAAGAAGACGACAAAGTTTTTCATGTGCGTTACGACCCGTTGTTTGGGTGCTGTTCCAGATTGTTATTAAAAAAACATGAAATCTATAAAACATTTTAACTGGTTGAGTGCCTCAACACGCAACGGTGCGTTTTAACAAACGATTGCCAAATATATTTTTTATTGGCCAGTGGATAGATTAAAAAAAAGCTAAAAAAAACATTACTTCAGTGAGGAACAAGGTCATTACTCGTTATGTTAACTATTGATTGACGGTATGTTCAGAGTAACAAATAGCGTGTAATTCCCAGATGGGGAACCAGCGAGAGCTGGAGCGTGCCCGCGTCACCGCTGCCCCCGCGCGCGCCCCCGCCGCGACCCACCGACTAGCCCCGCCGCACCCGGGCGCGCGTGACGTCAGCGGGCGGCGCCGATCCGATACGGACGAGTGCGTGACGCCAGCAGATGTTACCAATCCGCCGCGAAAGCGCGCGCGACGCCATCGGACCTCAAAAGCGAGCGAAGCGCCTGGATGATACGCGACGTCTGCACCGCGACGTAGTGGTGATACGCAACATGAGATTTCTTCAATAATAGTTAAAAAATACAGCTTCTACACAAAAATAGTAAGTTTTAGTAAGCGATCTTGCACTTTGCAATTATATTCATTTATTTCAGCTGTATTTTTTGAATTTCCTCTTAACTTAGTTTTATAGGACATTGTTAACGACACGAAAGTTCAGCGTTCGTTCTCGGAAGTCACTGATTGTACTGTGCAATTTGTTTAAGAATAATAACATTTACACATGATTAATACTACTTGAAAATAGGAGAGTGTCTGTGTATCTTAGTCAGGTATCCTGTATACCTACCAGCTTTTTTCAGAAGAAAAATTGCAGGTTTCGCTGGACATTCATGTAAAAAAAGCTTTTATTATATGAGGAAAATATGATTAAGATCACATTGATTTATAATTCACGTTATAGAACTAACACTGAAGTTTGGTTCATCTTGCATAACAATTCAGCACCAAAAATGTACAAAGAAATATATTTTTTCATAACATTTGTTGGAATGTCTAAATAAGCTTGTAACGGACTTCGAAAGAGCGCAAACGACTGAACGAATAAACATACTTATAGTTTATACAAAACCAAAAATAGTTGAATGTAGCTAAAAATGTTAATGTTTTTTCTGACAATTTATTTAAAAAGTCTTGTTATTTTGCATGAAGCCGAGCTCGCGTTGAGTGTTTCTGTAAACAAAAAAGTGGACGCTTGAAGGAGTAATAAGTGATCAGACGCCCAGAATCAAGGCCTGCGTGTCTATGATGCGCGCCCCACGAGAAGAGTGGACAAAAAAAAACAATCAAATTTCGCCATTTCTCGATTTTGTCGACAAAACTCTCATCGTGAGACGCGCATCTTAGCCCCGCATCTTAGCCCCGCTGGTTTCAGCGCATTCGATGTCGTCACATTTCAAACTACATGTCATGTCAACACATCAAATGGGTAAAAAATATATTTTTAGTGCACGCTACTGGAACTGGAAATTTATGGTGCTACCAAAGTTTGAAATAAATGTATTAGAGTGAAGATATGATTTTAAGTCTTCGGAATAAAACAAAAAGCATCTGCTGCTATACCGCTTGTCAATAGCTATTGTGTAGTGGTAAAGAGAAAAGGGAATAATACCCCTCGTATATCATAATCGAGACTCGCAATGTCACCAATGAAGAGGCATAGTCGGTACCTTTTAAACCCTGAGGTTCATTGCTACTCAAATGGAAACCCCTTTCGGTTTCTTCTCTTCCTTTACAATGACGACTTAATCTTATCTCTCAATATTTTCTTCGCTTAATTTCGAATTTTTGTTTCAGTAGCGTGTTCTGGAGTTTTTCAGTTACGAGTACCAATATGTATTCAATATACCTTTTGCTTAAGCGCAGAAATATAACAGCACATCAGGGCACCAGAAACTGTATTGCTTACAATATATTTTGATCTGTTTTTAGCAGCCTGATAAGCTTTTGTTTAGTCAACTCAAGCGTAACTAAGTGTACTTTTGCGGCTGCGCCTAGTATGCAAGTTGATAGCAGTGGTGGCTCAGTTTATGCTGGCTAGCTGCGTTCGAATGTACGCATTGATGCTTGTGAATTATCGGTAGTTTGATTGTCACAGTAAAATCGACGATCAATTCCTATTTTATTAATTAATAATATAGCGCAAATAATGTTTGATTGTAAATATAATGTATCATATTGGTAAGTGTCATGCAATACTTAAATCTAACATTTTAGTTTGTTACACAAATATAGATTTTAATTTGAATACAACGGATTGTAATTAATAGATTATTATAAGAGAGTATAGTTTATTTTTAATGTAGAATGTAATTTGTACATTTTATTTTATGTTTCCCTTAGACCAAATGTGTAGTATTTTAATGAACATTTTGTTTTAGAGCTTAACTTTTAGTATGCGGGACGCCGCGCAACTCCGTAGTACGGTCGCAATACGTACGTTGTAAGTTTAACTGATCAAGGGGTTGAATTATTCGTGAACAAAGTATTGTGCCCCTGTGATGTTTAATGTTTGAATAAACAGTTTGTCAAAATCGGGCTTACATCTTATGATTACTTGATAATATTACAATAAGGCTGACCTACGCGTATATTTACACCTGTTAGCACACCCTCATTTAAAAAATAGCACAAAGTTATCGAGTAGCATTGTTACTTCATTATTTAATCTAGTATTGTTCGCTTGTTAGCAAACCACTTTGATGTTCTGAACAAAGCCTTTTATCGTTAGGGGGCGTCCATAAAATACGTGAGATGTTTAAGAGGGGGGGAGGGGGTCGAGTCAAATCTCATCAAATCTTACGTTGGAGAGGGGGGGGGGGGTATCACGCAATTTTTTTATGATTGAAAAAAAATAATACTATTTTGGTCCATTTAATCCATATTGTACATGCTTAAGATTTAATCTTAAGCGTATATCGTAATACGATTAAGATCATTCATTAATTCGTTCGAAAGAAAATAATTTCATTCATACTTCGACGTTGTACATCTACTGACTGTCAAACCACCATATTTGTTTTATACCAAATAGCTCAATTTAATCTGAATTTACGGCACAGTGTAGCCCGTTCTTTGTTTTCGCGCCAAGCGCAGCAATTCTTTTTTCTCTCACGTGAGATTGGGGGTTTGGGGGAGGGGGTTGAATAATATCTCACGACATCTCACCATACTGAAAATTTAAAAAAACAGCTCACGTAATTTATGGACGCCCCCTTATTTTAAAACTTGCATGCACGATTGCACCAGCCTCGAGTAACGCCTCAGTTGCCACTGACTCGTCAGTTTGACATTTCCCTGTAATGACACGACACTGTCAGTTTAATCCATACATAAATTCATCATAAATGTCTGTATCATCAAAACAATTTAGTTATTATACAGTCGAATTATACGAATTCAGACGATTTAGGCGTTACTCATGTTTGTGATAGTCGGGTAATTAGTCTACAATAGTGCTACCCGATGATGAGAATTTTCTTACCCTTAATAGTAATGTTTACACGACAATGCTGGCAATTCCTATATCTCTAATTGGTTGTTCGGTGAAAGTTAATAGATAGCAATGAAAAGTTTTGTGGTGCGAAACGCCCTGCTTTTGTCAAGCGCTAGACAGCGCGAACATAATTTGATTATTTATCTCCCAGTCAAATTACTGAGTTTAGAAAACCTTGTTATTTTATCCATTTTAGCCAACAGACAAGACTGACACACTTTTTTTCTGTAGAGACGATCATTTCGAATACTGATTTGTGCACTACTAAAACGTAAGGGTTTTACATGCCCTCTAAAAATGCCCATAGGTCTCATTTCATTTCCTAAAGAGAAAAAGAGGCGTTAGTCAAGTTTAGAGTCTACTACAACAGAGTTGCCTCCATTGACTGGCTTATCGAAACTTACAAGTTAATTGTAAATCACCCCAATCATACTGCTTCACTGACTGACTTTGTAAATAATAAGCTTCGAGTGATAAACATGCTTTTACAACTTTTAAATTTTTTTTTGTAACGGGAGAGTCATTTAACTTCAAAGCTGGGGCGTATCATGGGGACTTCTGTCTGCGCGTCGTCTATACTAATATAATAAAGGGGAAAGATTTGATTGTTTGTTTGTAATAAGCTCCGAAACTGCTGAACCGATTTTAAATTCTTTCACCAATATAATGCAACTTTATCAGCAAGTGACACAGGCTATATTTTGACGGGAAAAACAGTCTGACGGACAGCTAGTTAGCAATAAGGTACTAGCTAATACCATAGTGTTGTGCTTCAACTGTGTGAATCAGTACATACTGCTATGGATATGCCTGTAAGTCAAGAAGACAAATATATCATAATATTAAATTACCTACGTGTTGTTGTACATACTCAATTCATTTTATGTACTAAGGGTGCATTTTTAAAACCTTGTAAGTGTCGGTAAGCAGGCGACAGAAGGGTCACTAGTATTGTTTGTGGTTTGACGCACGCGTGCCCCACGTTGGGCGCCAGGGCTCGGCTGCCGGCTCTCAGAACGAATCTTAGGTTCTTGCAGAAGTAGTTTTAATTTTTTTGCTCAATTACGAAGAACCCATAGATATCGTATCCTTTGCAGATTGGGCACGTTTCAAATATTACCAGATACTACATTATTATCGAACATCAATGTACCCCTTTTTACGATTAAAGTGCAATTTCATAAAGTTACTGGCAGCCGGTATCCATTAGCATGCGCTTTCTAGTCTGCACGCAGCGCAAGCGCATAGAGTAAAACACGAGACTATTTAAACAAATATTTAATTACAACGATTAACTTGTTTTATTGCAATTATTATTATTTTAATGTGTACTGTAATAAATTTGATGATCGAAGTTTCTTTTGTTTTATTTTTGAAACTTAATTTAACTACTAATTAAAAAAACACGTGTAAAATAAAAATAACTTTATTATTTAAAAATAACATCATTTGTACATTATTTAAACTTGTGTTACAAGAAACTAGGCGTTACGTAGCGTTACAGTGCGCTCTTACAAAGACGCGCGATATCTCCCATTTTACAATATCTAGTTATCTAGAATACCTACCAGATCAAATATTTTTTTATGTGCAGTCAACTACACATCGATAGTAGACACTAATTTCGACCGCACGCGCGTATTATGAGCGCTTGAGTAAATAAACGGAACTGAAGCTATGCTTCAACAACCCTGTAGCAGGTACACTGAGGCTGCCTGTCCGCCGAAGCAGAGCGAGGCAGCTTAGCGCGTGTGTGCGTGACATGATCCCTAGCTTGACCACTGGCCGAGCCGGTATAAACCGGGTTCTCCGTTCGCGACGAGGCCGCCAGTACTCATGTAAGCACGTTTTGTATTATCACCAGTCGGTCACAACGCAGTTTTTGCAGATTTGTTTTTTCCCGTTCATTTACTCATGCGGTTTGTGAGTGTGTCGAATGTAAGTTCTTCATTCTTTAGCAATGCCACTAGCTGCGGTTGACTGTACAAGACTACTTGGTGTATAATAATAAACCACAATGTGATGGTTATAACATAGTTTGTAATCTGTTGGAGTGTAAATATTTTTTTTTAGGAAAATACCGTGCGCCAGTGTGATTTCAACGAACTGCACATTAAAATTGAATTCGTGGAATAAATAGGAAAAACACTAACTACGTACAAATCGCTAACGCAGCTTGGCTGCAGGTGCCTACTATTTAGTTCAAATTGGCATACGAAGTATATTGAGATATGAAGATCACCGCTTGTTCATCTAACATTGAAGAACATTTGGAAGTAGCCTGCTACAAACGAAGCGAAGGTAATCAATTGATATTCAAAATGGCTCATTAGAAAATAAGGGCTTTTGCAAATTATTAGCCTCTTTAATTTGGCTTTAATTTACAAGCATTAAATCGACGACTTTCGGTCTTAGACCTAAAATCTATTATAATACAAATTCTACTCGTAGTAACACCGAGATTCAGACGTCTTACAGAATTTAATTTATGATTACATCCATTTGACGTAAATCACCCTGTATTTTTTATTATTGCAGGGTTAATAGATATTTACGGTGTTACAAATGCGCGCCTGCAAGAAATAACGATATGATAGATTTTTCTGCATTTCATGAATAGATGTTTAAAAGAGCTTGTGAATTATTAAAAACTCAATAAAACTATTCAGTATATAGTCGAGCCTATCTTCTGATGGGTTTACGGGTCGCAAAAAAAATCGCTGAGCATTTAAAACACTGTCATGGTGTTTGTGTGCTAGGTAGGTAGGTACTTGATGTTGCTGGCCGCACGGCGCACATACCTACTTTAGAAATTTCAGTAGCTACACTTTATTAAAAATGTTCTATAATGTTCCAATTTTAGTCAAATTAAGAATCCTTAACATAGCAATAAATATAAAATAAATAAACTAATACCTCCTAAATCCTTCCTTCAAATCAGAAATGGACGTCAGGCGAGGACCGTTTTTTTTATTTACAAGCAGCAAGCATACTATCTGGACATCTGGTAAGGCAGTTAGCAAATTTGGAAAAAAACAATAGTCTTGTTAAAAGTTGCTTCACATATTTTTTTCACAATCGTCGCCTGATGTCGATCCTGCAATTTCGCTACATTAAGCTACAATTGTTGTTATAAATTAAATAACTTGCAAAGGGTAGATGAAAGCATACATCTTTTTTGCAAGGATTGATCATTTTCATCTAGACGATAGACATAAGTTCTTATTGTATTTTCTTTGGCATAACAAGCAGGCATCACCAATATTTTTAATAATAAGTATACAATTTTGTACAGTTCCAAGCATCAATATATTCCAAGCGTAAGCTCTTAAGACTTAAGAGCAGAAAAATATATTGGTGATCATGACTGTTCGTACAGCACGTAATGTGCACAAATAATTACATAAAAACAAATTACGTTACAATAGCTAACGATACAGTGTTAATCTTATTAAAACAATCACAATACCTTCGCTCTACATTAAAAGCTTACGTTAGACGGTATATGTGCTTAAAACAATAATAAATAAAGGACAACACAACATAGTGCAGATAACCCTGCACGTAAATATAGGCAGTCGGTCAGAGTGCTCAGTGCGAGTTTTACCCGTTCAAACTCATCGAGCACGTCAATGCAAAGATGTCTGGCATTAGGGGTGGCACCTCTGGTGGCAATTTTACGTTACGATTTTTTATATGCAAATCCGCATTGGCCTTCTCAGTGCGTATGATCAAATGAACTCGCGCTTGGCACTCCGAAATAGACCAATATCTAATTAGTTGGACAGTAACTTTAAAAACTTGGTATAACATATCGACTTCGATCAAAGCGATTTTGCTACCTAAAATATTCAAAGACATTTGTTATTTTTTATTTATTTTGAATTATATTTTCGATAACAAAAACTCAGTGGACGCTTATTGTCTAATAATAATAAATTAAAAATCTAATTCTATCATATAAATCAAACAACAAAAGACACGGCAATTCCCCTAAAGCATTAACAAATCATCACTAACTCAGTTTTATTTTTTAATTTGGATACCTACGCAAATTTTATGACTAGTAAAATTTAGTCTAAAAGTTTAAAAATCTATGTTTAATTAAAAAGACCTCTAATAAGCCTCCCTACGTATATTAATAACAGCCTAATTCTTATTTTTGTAATAAGGTAAACGTGATTTACTAAAATATTTTACTTAAACATGACGAGATAGTTAAAATAAGTAATAATTTATTTAGGTAGGTATTTATAAGAAAATAATAAAGGAAAAATAATAAACTTGCCTGCAGCTTTATTCTATCATATTAATTTAAAAGAAAATGACAATCATGTTGTCATGTTTAATTTGTTGAAAAATACCAATTGATATTATTTAATATGATAATTCAACGATAGTAAATATTTGTTAAAATGTTTGGTCATTCCTCATAGACTTTACTTGTTGGCCCACCGGTGGGGCCATATGGTGTATGTCCGTCCACGCTACAGCCAATCTTAGGGTACTAGCATATCCGGGCTCTGACTTCGTTATCTAATTCGGTAGGTAGCGAGAAGTGTCTAAATTTCTATGATAATTATATTATTTAGTTCCTTTTCCATCAATTTGAAAAGTTTTTTTTTACAAATTGTTGAGCCATATTTTGATAAAATATGTAACATGACATGACATGTGTACATTATTCAGCAAACGAATTTTACTTTAAATTAAATTCCGACAATAAGCTGGGAGCCAACAGCGGCTTAGCCGTACTGGAGAGAAGCAGTTTGTCTAGTTATTTTTGTGCATTCATGATATTGGAACACGTACAAAACCTAGGCAGATTTGGAATTTAATTGACTGACTAAGTAATATAAATTGGTAAATCTATTATTCGCAATAGAAAATAGAAATGCATGATCCCACAAGGTTTTTTTTTGTTGATATTTTTTATTATACTTGTCTACATTGGACAAATTGATAAATCAACAAAAAGGCTCCTACCTATTTTCCGTAGATTTATTAAGCTAAAACAAGTAAATTTATCATAACTAATGGCCCCTGGTATGAAAACATGACGCATGATTTTAGTTTTATAATATAATTTAACCGTTGGGGCGATTTTAGCCGCCAACTAGCGCCACCAATTGATTTATTTTTAGAACTTCCAGAATAAGTATACATTGTTTTTATAAACTGATCATTGAATTTCTTTCTAAATGCTTCTTTTAAATACTGAATGTCTGTCTACGACTTTTTATTCTGTTTTTTAGTTTTAGATCGCGTTTTTGCGCAAAGTGGCCACTTTTAGCAAAAACGCCTAAAGCGGTAAGCGCTTTTGATGTCAGATCTCCAAGATTGTCTTCTTTGCTCGGTTAGGTAAGTATATAATATTGATAGGAATTGAACTTACATACTTCGTGAGTTATCTACGTGTAAGGTATGTACCCTTACTGGAGATGGCGTTACTATTCTATTTAAACAATTAGTTATCTACAACACTGTTATTCAGTTTTAAGAGCAAGCTATATAGTAAATGAATAAATGGATATCTGAGACTAAACACGTCACATTATCCTGCCCTAGGCATGTAGTAAAAGTTTCCGACCCCTTAATTGCGAAACCCTTCTTATAATTAAGCATCCCTCAGAATGTTTGTTTTACATTAAAGTGAGTTCACTTACAAAAATAGGACTTGTGTGGGCTTCTCTACTTGGGTGAAGTTTCAGAATAGGCAAAATAGACCAGTTTAAAAAAGGCCTAGACGGACGTACTTAGGACAAGTCCAAGAGGTGCTCAGAAAAGGTCAGGTCAGGAGTACCCATAATCGACGAGCATGTATGAAAGGATTAATGAGAGTGGAAGAAGCGCAAGAGGTGTGTCAGGACCGTAGCAAGTGGAAAGATGTGGTCTCTGCCTACCCCGTTGGGAAAAAGGCGTGATGGTATGTATGTATTTTAAAAAAGGTCTAACAAAGGACAGATATTTTCTTCAGGACATGTAACTCCATTTTCAGTTAAGGTATTCCTTGCCTACGTGCTAAGAGTTATTTATAGGCGGCGTTAGCTTCTATAAGGCAATCTCGTGTCTCACCAGTCGGGCCACGTTTTTTCTTCTTCTTTTACAACCTTTAAAAACCTTAACTCTTCTCTCTGCCATTATTCTTAGGTACTGTAAGACACGTCTTCGTGCGCTGAAACGACGCAGAACTCTGCAACAATACACAATGAATTATCAGTAGCATCCTAGATTTGGGTAGCACAGATGAACTTCATTTTTGATAAACATACTAAAATGTTACTAAATACATAAATAGATACACAAGTACACAAGAAAAGAATTTTTAGAAGATAAAAATTAAAAATGAATTGAAGAGTGAATAGTAACACTAAAAACCAAACTATTGATACATTTTTATTGTATAAATATACAATAAAAATATTCTTTCTACCTTATTAATAATCTTTTTTTTTTATATTGTCCGTCAAGATGACCTCACTCCACCTGATGGAAAGCAGTCGTGAGGTCCAGATATGAGGTTGACCAGCCCAGTCATTCAAACGAATCACTGGGCTGGCCATCCTAACCTTGAAGGAAGAAATGCCTTTTAACGCCCCGATTGAAGAACCCGGGACTATACGAGGAAGGAAACACATGTGCTGGAAGAGCGTTCCACGTCTGGATGGTACGACAAAGAAACGAGTCACCGAACCCTCTAGTTCGGGCCAACAAATGTTGAATTGTGTGCGGGTGACGCCGTAGTCCAGCACGCGTGGTACCGGAGTGGAATAAGCTGGAATAACTCGTCAGAGCATTCCCCATTGTAGAAGCGATAGAGAACACTTAGCCTGGCAAATGTCTCTACGCAATTGGAGAGGCTCAAGGGTCAAAGTTGCCTCTGGTTTTCCAATAATACGGATAGCACGCCGCTGCAACCTGTCAAGAGCTTCGAGTAGGTACTTGGCGGAACCGTCCTAGAGATGAGATCAGTATTCCACACACGAGCGAACTTGTGTCTTATACAAGAGACAGAGCTGCTCAGGCGTGAAGAATCGTCTCACTCTGTTTAGGACTCCGAGTTTACGGGATGCAGTTTTAATGACGCTCTCAATGTAGTCCCGCTGGTTTAGGTTGCTACGAACATCCATGCTAAGGATTTTTAGGCTGTCCTTAATCGGTAGCGGGGTGCTCTGAAGAGTGGGATGGGAAAGGAACGGCGACGCCTTTGCAGTGAATGCACACACCTGCGTTTTCTTGGCATTGAACTCGACAAGATTGCATGCACCCCATTCTGAAATGCGGTCCAACACTCGGTCAAGCTCAACAACAAGACTTCACCTCTTCTCCTCGATGTCAGTCTGCTTTGCCCCAGGGCGCTTGAAATAACGCGCGTGAAATAAATATAGCAATAAATATTACCAAGAGATAACATGTCATTGATATGCAGAAGAAACAACGTCGGCGACAAGACGGAGCCCTGCGGCACTCCGGCATTAATCTGGAGAAAGCGTGATTTTCGACCATCGCAAAGGACACGAATTCTACATCCCTCCAGAAATCCGGTGACCCAGTCGCATAGGCGAGGTGGCAGACCATATGCCGGAAGCTTGGAAAGAAGCGAACGATACCATACACGGTCGAAAGCTTTGGCAATGTCAAGGCTGACGGCCAAAGATTCCCCATGCTTGTCCATAGCCTCCCCCCAGATGTGTGTTACGTACGCTAGAAGATCACCCGTAGACCGTTTTGGTCGGAAGCCGTACTGACTGTCGTGAATAAGAGAGTGATCCTCTAGGTAGCGGATGAGCTGCGTGTTTATGATCCGCTCAAACACTTTAGTTAAAACTGAGGTTACGGCTATTGGACGGTAATTGGCAGGGTCAGACCGGTCCCTTTTTTTGGGAACTGGTTGAACGTTCGCCTCCTTCCAAGACAGCGGCACAAGACCCGAATTGTAGGAGAGGCGATACAGGCTAGTGAGCACTGGAGACAACTCCGCTGCACATTTCTTCAGCACCACAGCTGGAATTCCATCAGGGCCACTGGCTTTCACGACGGCACGAACATCACACTGCCTCATACGAATATCAGGCATTGTGGAGCCGCAATGTGGAATTTCAGGCGGCGCAGCACCGCAGTCATCGATGCAAGAGTTTGCGGCAAAAAGGTTAGCCTGTAAATCGGCTTTCTCTTGCGGCTGATGAGCCAACGATCCATCAGGGAATCTCAGTGGGGGCAGCGAAGGCACGCAGAAGTTAGATTGCACGTGTTTCGCCAGTCGCCAGTAGGCGGCGGCACCCGTAGGGTGCGTGATGAGTTCTTGGCCAACACGTGCAATTTGCTGGGCGTCTGCTCTAATGTAAGCCCTCTTCGTGGCCTTGGTGGCTTTATTAAAGGCTGCTTTCAGGGAGGCAAGGTTTGAATGATCATTGAGTGCCTGGGCCCTAGACCAAGCACGGTACGCCGCCTGTTTTTGTTCAACAGCTGCGGCACACTCGCAATTGAACCAGGGACCAGTTTTGCTAGCACTGACGACATCAGTAAAAGGAATGTAGTATTCCATTCCGGTACTGATCTCGTCAGCGATAGCAGATGCACTCTCTGAAGCATCCCTTTCTCCAAAGCAGCACTGCCTGGGACGGAGGCAAAATTCTCTCGCAATCCGTCCCAATCTGCCGACGAATAGTGCCATAACCACCGCGTCACCCCCACAGGTTGTGGGGGAGCCGCCGCACAAGGCACTGTAGCGCTAACCAGACAGTGATCGGAGGAGCTCAATGGAGCACCAACCGACACTTTATACCCGGCTGGGTGACTCGTCAGCAGAAGGTTCAATAAGGAGGGTATGACCGACAATATCTGGTACCCGGGTGGGCTGGTGTACCAGTTGCGTCAGGTCTTGCGTGAGAGCAAACGCATGGGCAGTTCGGCCTGCATGGTCTGTTTTTGATGAGCCTAACCAGGACTCATGGTGGGCATTGAAGTCTCCCAAAAACACCATTTCGGCATTTAGGAACTGCGCCTGAGCGTTGTCTACGGTCTGACTTAGATGTTCGAAGAGTCGAGTTGTCTCGGCGTCGCCTTTGTGGGAGCGGTATATGCACTCATAGACCCACCCGGCTTGTGGAGCCCAGGTCAACGTGCACCCAGAGGGTGGGGAAGGATGGGTCTTCTAGGCAGCGGAGACGGCTACAGCAGACGTCCGCCCTGACGAATAGACATACACCGGCTTTAGGTTGGAAGGACTCTTCCAGCACATAGCCGGGGTAGTGCAGGTATGACGTATCGGCAGGGCGGCCTATCTGTGTTTCCGTCAAAAAGAGCATCGCAGGCCTCGCCCTCTCAAGGTGTTGATGGACGGCGTTGAGGTTTGCATGGAGTCCGCGGATGTTAGCAAACTCCACCTCAAACAGCGTGTTGGTGGGGGATGGGGATGCCGCTGTTGGCCGTTTTTTCATGCTTCTGACTGCCATAGAAGTTGGAGGATGGGAGGGGCGTGAAAGGACGACTGTGATCGAGGCAATGAAAGACAAAGCGTGGTGCCCTGCATTGGTATTAATCGCGTGGAATAGTGTAGGCCGGACCGCCGGGCCGTGGTCGCCGGGCCCCACCGGAACCGGGCACGACGAGCCACACCGAGATTTTGCGCGACCTGGTGGGGCAGCCTCCAGGGGTGGTTAATCCCTTTTGGGCCCCTGTACTATGCCGCGGGCGGCCAGCGGCAGTACCGTTTCTACGGGTCTCCCTGGCCGGCGGGCCGATACACACTACACACACAATACCGCCGCTAAGGCTCCCACTGGTCCAACAATTGCCACGATCAGTCCCCCTGGCACCGGTTAGTGCTGTGCTGATCCCGGAACACGACCTGACCGAGATAGATCAGAATCTCTTCGCGGGTTTTACACAACTGCATGTTGGTAACAACAACCGGCCGACATAAGTCTCCCACCTGGAGAGCAGATGGTCTGCTGCAAAAAACCCTTAGTCGCCTCTTACGACACCCATGGGAAGATATGGGCCTGTGGAAAGTATTCTTTT
Source organism: Udea olivalis (assembly GCA_947369235.1). Taxonomy (NCBI): domain Eukaryota; kingdom Metazoa; phylum Arthropoda; class Insecta; order Lepidoptera; family Crambidae; genus Udea; species Udea olivalis. Next base: position 2,934,985 of record OX376342.1, read on the forward strand.
AAAATGCCGCCACCAGCACGGCACAGAATCTATAAATATTTCTAAATTGTAATCTTTAGACGAGTATCTAATAATAATTAGATATAATTTAATATTCTTTTGTTGCATTATAATTTCATTTTCTATGAACAATGGTTTTATTCCTCTTCAATTTTTTGTGCTCGACAGGGTTCATGGTGCACTATTTAAATATATTTTAAGATCTTGTACTACACTTTGAAATGCAATAAAGAATTGAGTATTGATATAATGCCATGATTTTAACACTACTCTTCTGGCTTATGGTATGGCCCCTGTTATCTCTAAGGGTGGTTTTAATATCGCGCGGATTTCATTATGCACGCGTGATTGCCCCCCACCCCACCCCACCCCACACCAAATGCCTGATATACGCACGTGGGACGCACTGTGATGATATTAAAAACACCACAGGAAAGAATAAAGAAGGTTCTTACTTCTAGTGCGGCCGGCCGCCTTTGCCGCCGCGCTGGGGACTCCCGGGCACAGAGGACGACAGGCTCGCATACTCCAGCTGCTTGTCGGTTGGACTCCGCTTCAGGTACTCCGAAATATGCTGGACGATCAGGTCGATGGCAACTGCGAAATATTAAACCTTTTCAGTACAAGAATGATAGGACAAGATTAAGATGGGAGATAAATGATGACCACTCTTACCAATACGGCCGCCAAAATTGAATGAATGGGATATGTACCTAAATGTTTGTTTGGGAAATAAAGTAGGTATAATACTCTACCTTGTATCACGGTAATAATATGTATCAGTATTGTACCACGGCCCTATCTTTTAAATACCATGCCTACAGCCGCGCGGTACGTAAACACGCGATAGGGCTGCCCACCTACAGTATTTTTAATTACATCTGCCTACTTTGAGTTGCAATCTAGTTTTGTGAATGTATTTTGTGATTGTAAACATTATATTTTTTATTTAAACAAAATTTAAATGAAGTTCGGAATATTTCCTCTATTTTTTTCTATATATTCCACGAAATCATCGCTGGGTACAATTAAAAAAGTTTGCGAATTAATCTTACTGTACTCCCGGTTCGGAGTTTCCAGGTAATTTTAAAAATGTTATCTCTGGGTGCGTTATTAAGGAATGAATGCAACCAAAAACAGCACAGTATTTTCTACAATTGCTCTTTGCGTTTGTAGTTACTTGTACTTGTTTAAATCAAAAAAATCGCGCGCTTACTGTATAAAAAATAACCCACCATCCGTTCGTCACTGCGGCACATTCGCGACTGCTTGCATCGCGAGCGCACCTCGAGACCCGAGGCGCGTGGACAGCTCGCGTTTAGTACGTTTGTATGAAGTTACAATACTGATACTTATTATTACCGTGCTTGTATTATTTATAATATATTAGCGTAACTACTGCTGAATTGGTAAACACTGACTTCCTTCGAGGACCTACGAGGACAATGACCCACATACTTAATGCGTAAATCTTTAGGCTCAATACTGTAGGGCTAAAACGCGCACCGCGACAAAATCGTCTCACGCTTTTTCACGTGTCGTGCTATGAGAATTGTAGGAGACGCGTGACATTTTTGCGTGGTCCGCATGTGAGCTTTGCTCACTACCCGTAGCGTATTATGTGATTTCACAGCAATGAAAGATCGTGTTACGCTAGCGCTGTGAGATATACCTTATACAGTTACGTTAAGAGGATACAGTGCGTCTACCACAAGTTGCCACTTTAAATTTACGTTATCGTTCGCGTAAAAAAATGTATTAGGATTTGACATTGTCATGTCATGTCATTCATGAGGCTAATAATGGACTTCGTCAGTGTTTGTTATTAAAATAGCTGTATTTGGGATGAGTATTAGCATCAACTTGTAAACTAACTATCTACTAATAAGTACACATATTTTACCGATATTCCCCTCACCTGCGTGAGCAAATCAAAAGCAAACAGGGTATTAGGCTTGGCCAGCAGAAACATCAAGCATTGTAAGGTCTACTACACTACTACACTACACTTAATATTTTTTTTCCTAAATCCAGTCTTTTTTGACTAAGATAAGTCGATCTAGAACTGCGCTGCTTGAATTCAACAATAACAGGTGATTGATTTTATGCATTTTTCTGAAATTCAAAAAATACGGTATTATAACAATAATCGAATTTATGCTTAGAAATAAAAAAACAATGAATTGCCAACACTTTATTGACTAAAATATACAAACTGGGTTCAAGACCTTTACTTCAGTTAAGTAACGTTAAGAGCAAATAGGTACACAATAATAAAGCTTAGGTATTCGTTATACATTTGTGCTTACGGAATCAAAATGATTATAGTAAAAATGAGTACAGTCCAATATCTTTACATAACTAAACAAGCAATTCATTTGCGTACAAAAGTGCAGCGGCGTATTAGCCAAATATCGATAGTTCATTCGTCATAATCATAATAAGTGGTAATACTGGCATTAATATCGATAGCGAATCAAATATAGAGAATGAACAGTTCGGGCTATACATAACCTATTTTGGATGTCAACTACCTATCAATAGGTAGTTAAACTATCGTTACCTAATTTTAAACCACTTCGTGGGGTTCTTAGTATTTTTTCACTTCTCATGCTATAAAAGTACGCCAATATAGCTCTACGAAGCGGGACTAAAGTGACCACTTTATTTTCTAGGGAGTAAAAAGTGATTGGTTTTTTTATTTCTTCATGTGACATAGACAAACTCAAACAGCCAGTAAAAATATACTATTATCTGTGGAGTGCGGACCATTTTCATTGCGAAAATGTTGAAGGTGGCGCCATGTGTTTTAAATTGTTAATCTGTGACTGGTTCAGTTCAGAAGAAAAAACTGACCGCGAAAATTTCAGACTTTTTGTCGAGTGTAAATTTGTTCGGTTTTAAATGTTTTTGTACTAAATTGACTATTAAGATTCTCGCACTCAAAGTGAAAAGTACAGTTTGCACCTCGAGACTAAACGCCATATACCCTCCGTTTCATTGACTACCTCGCACATTCGGGAGTCAAACCACCTCTGGTATACTATGGCTTCGTTTAGTCCCTCGATATAAAAAATGCTATATTGTTTTCAATCTGTGCGTTTTCAGGACAACGTACTAATAATTCATTTAAAGTATAACTGGAAGGTGATTGAGCTGTACATTATTAACAAAAATAACTACTGACTGATACCTACTGCAAAATGGCTACTTCTATAAACGCGGAAGTCAATTGACGTTGTGGCAGTAAATAAGTATTTAAAATGCATTAGACAATTTTGTAAAACTATTTCATTAATTACATCTATTTTCTAGTAGGTATACTCGTATTTTAAACTCTGTCAAACGTCAAATAGCTACAAACTTAATAAGATAGAGCACACTTACTACATCATGTATTTAAAGATAAAATATCCATTTTAAATGCAAAATCCAATTACATATTATCACTATAATTTTATCAGCCGTACTCGTTACAAAATTCTGTTAACATAATAATTCATAATATTAACCCTGGTTACTAAATCAGTACAATACAATCAATTACTTTTTATCTTAAATCTATTATTTTTTGTTTTTTTTCTTAAAACTTTAGTTTTTTTTTGGTTTCTTTTAGTTTTTCATAGTTCAATATCACATTCAATCATTGGAATAAGGGAGAGACTTAGTAATTTTTTTAACTGGATACCAATAGTTCTTCTGTAATTTTACTTTATTTTTTAAAAGTATGTATAGGCTCTCTCTTAGATTTTCTCATTACTCTTAAAAGTAATATTTCGGTGTTATTTTATTTCAAATTAGTTTCCCTATGCATGCCAATGTGTGTTCTACGCGTTTCTATCTATTTCACACGACATCTAATGATGGCTGATCAAAGCTAAAGATGACATTTACAATAATAGTCTTTCATAATCAATGATATTCATATTTCATGCATGATATCAATAAGAATTAACATGACGTGTTTTGTCTTATAAATATATTTTTTAAACATGGTACTTATTATGTAAAGAAGAAACACATGAAAAGGTTTCTAGTTCATTGTTGAAGCTTAAAATAATCTATGCTATTTTGATATGCTTTTATAGTCCAGCAATACGACTGCTCGTGATATCTGTATATTTGTTAAATTATCAAAAATATTTAAGATGTATGTCTTTGCTTTTTTACTGTAGTTTCTATCATTGTGCGTTGTCGGTTGAAAAGGGTGTGTAGTTCCCGTCAAACTTCTAGTCCGCTCTGAACACGAGGCGAGTCCCGCATTCCGGATTTTTCCTATGAAAAATAGGTATTGCGCATGCGCGGAACAACTTCAGATTGAAATAGAAGTTTGACGCGAACTTTATCGCTGAGTAACCGAGGCTTTGAATAGGCACATTTTTTATTGCAAGGTGTGCAGTTTTGTACTATCATAAATTTAACAGGAAACTAACGACATAATCAATTTGAGAAAAATATAAATTACGCTTGGGCGACGCAAGAAGGCTCGGGTCATACATTTGTAAGGGCGTTTACGACGAGGCGTTAAATGGCGAGTATTTTGACACTCTTTTAATACGCCCCGGCCATGTGCATTTTAATACAGATCATACAAGATATTTAAGCAAATACATTTCAATCTGTAATTAGCAATGTGGTCTCACAAATAGTGTGAGTTGCCGCAGGCGAACCATTTAGGGCATCTATTCCATGGCCTTTGTGTAAGTTTGAATGGAGCACACATAAAATAAAACATTATACATCTTCAAATATAACTGATATTTTCTGTAAAGGTCGATCTCAATCATCTGTAGTTGTTCAATTGCCCAGAGAAGGACTATGATATTGACGTTATGCAAGAAAAGTTTTTCAGAAGTATCCAAGACCTTCGAAGACATATCGGGTCAAAAGAACATTAACATTTAAAATAAAACCATTTTCTACAAGACTATATTTCAGTCAATCAAGCTATTCAAGGACTTAAGTCACATCACAACATGAAACTTCAAATTCTAGTTATGTTTTTCCATAAATTTTCCTCTGAATACAAACAATTGTCTAGTCAGATATTTGCTCGTCCTCCCTCACCTGGCTTACTTATCTCAAAATGCCACCATAATCATATTTAGTCTCAGTTATGTGATTAAAAGTATTTATCATTCCCGATTTTTTAAAATAAAGTCTTGAAAGCATAAACAATAATTCTTAACATCTATTTGCTTCTTAAAATGTCAGCCTTATAATAAGTAGATTAGTCAAAAAGGAACTTAAACTAATACGATACGATACTTTATGCAATTTTGAAGCATTTACAGACGACATAATATGCAATGAGAGGATTTAAAAAGATGGTTATTTGCACAAAAAAGGTATAAAGTCACTTAGCTTAGTAAAAGAAGTTTTAAGTAAGTGCGATTAGGAATCTCTGTACGTAGCATGTCATCTGTCTATGCTTCTAATCCTATCTACAAATGGAACAAAAGATATATGCCGCATGTGAACTATTTACAAACACACGCCCTTGAGTGTCAGCGGAACACACGGGTGTTCCTAAGGAACCCCTAAGAAAAAAATGGCAAACAATGGCACACAATGCAAAAACCAGAACAATAGAAACACAAGACGGGTTCAACACTTTCCGTAAATCATGAATTCAGTTGTTAAGGAAATTTGGTGCTTTGTTCCTTACTATCAATAAAGAGTAGCTGATTTAAAAATATTTGTTCTGTACTTAATCATGACTTAAATTATTATTTGTAAGTAAGATTAATGGAGAATTATTATTACAAATACGGAACAAGTTATAGCTGTCAAACTGTTTTAACTTTGAGTACCTGAGGAACCAAACAATATGATTACGTCTTATTGACGAGCGCCTGCGCGAAAAAAATAACGAAAATACACTTTATAATGAAAGAAAAAAAAAACAACTTCAATTACTATTGTAAATAGATCACATACGCCAATAGCATTGGGACATACAACACAGATAAAGAGGTTTGTGACTCCGACAAAACATATCCAACCTTTTCTTCTTCGCGTTAGTCGACCAAATGAATGTATTTGTTCGGAGCTGACTATACCACCGTTATTATAGATTCGAGATGGGTCTGTGACTTTTGTATTTAATTTTTTCATACCTATTTCATAACCCCATAACAGAACGAACAGTCACAGAAAAGGGATGCAACCCAACGTTACACATACGAAACATACTAAATGCAGATTTTGAAATATCGTCATTACACGCAATACTTGCTGAGGGAGCAAGAATCAATCAATAAAAGTTTTGAATCGAGTGGTACCCGAAACAGTAAGTCGATTCTTCAAGATACTTAGAGCAGCGTCAAAATTGTATACTGTAATATTGATATGGATCACAACTCCAGGCTTATTGACAAGGAGCGGTCAAAACATAAAGCTGCCAGCATTATGATAGAGTCACAGTACTTGAAACTCTAAGGAAAATAATTCTAGAATTGAGGCGCTTCACATATATGGCAGACTGTGGCACAGTGTTTACACTTTACAACACGAAATCTTACATACTAGTAGAGTCCTTACTCTGGATCTATTAAAAATGCATTTGTATGAGGTAAAACTGAAAGCTACACATGGGCCAAACCAAAACAGACGGTCAACATGAAGTCCATTTATTTTTCTGGTAACAACTGCGCGAGAACAATTAAAGGACAGAAATTGTCACTGAACGTAAGATTAATTTAGCAGCGCCTCTAGTAATGAACTAATTCTGACAATTCTTCTTCAGACAACAATTGTTGGGTCATAGCAAAAAGAGATCAATTTATGCAGGCAGAGTCACACTCAAGCTGTGACTGTATTAAAGACTACTTGCGATATGACATCAAAATGTCCGAGTTTTGGGGTACTATTTTGCATTCTACCTTCACAAAAGTCACAGACGCTCCTCAATAGAGGTCAACCATCATCGGCTGAGTGTATCCTCCGAGCTTCCCGACATCCTCCTACCGTTCCCTTCATCCACTTCGTGGTGAGTTCCATTGCAGGTCCCGTTCACTTTCAACACAGGCGACGGCCGCTTCTTGTACATTATGTCCCAAATGTGGTGCACGATTAGGTCAATAGCCACTGCAACAACGGAAACAGACTTTAGGCCGACCGCTCAAGGTTCTATTCGCAGCTACAAAGAGCATAGCCGCTGCAAGTGGTAAGTGTTACTATTGAGCTGAGAGACCTCGTTGCAGTGGCTATGACCTTTTGGCAGATGCCTTTGACTTCGATTTATCATCGCGTAAAACACGAGTTTGTAAAAATGTTGTTTTAAAAGCATCTTTGACTGTTAAATGTAAAAGTGGAGAAAGTAAAAAAAACCTTAAACCGAAAATGAAGGTATAGATTTGAACGCGGCTTTTTGTGTCGTTTTTTTACATTTAAGCAAAATCTTTAACATATTTTGTCGTACCTACCTAACGATATAATTCTCTAATTTTCATCATACTGGAATGGGTTTTCATAATAAGCAATGGTGAAGTTTGCTATAAATAAATATGCGCCAGACAACACACCTCTTGTAATGGTCTCGAAGTAGGGATTAATATGCCTGTGTTACGAAGTACCACACAAGCAAATATGCCAGGGGCGTTTCCCAGCACACCCAGACCCGAGTCAAATCAGAAAAGATCGTTTCCTGAATTGACCCGAACGGGAATCGTTCCCGGGACACTACGGTTTTCAAGGCGAGAAACCGTGCTATAGTGCACTACGCCAACCGTGTCGTCAAAAAACCAGTCTAAAACGAAGGGGGATCCATCACATTATCGCAATTTATTAAAACGAATTTAATTTCCCATAAAACTGTTCAAAGATGTTTTTTTTCAAGAATACAACTCATCGAATTGCAATACATCGCAAATTTATTTCCACGAAAAGTCTTTACCATAAAACTCATGTCATCGAATTTTATTTCCAAATTTTGTTCATTTCATCGATGTTTAGTTATATCGATACTTTGGTTCCCATAATTTGATTTCCACTAATGTTATATATCACAAAAATGTTTTTTTACTGAAGGAAGAACGAGATAACCAACAATCAAAAAAACGACCCATTTGACCCCGACTCCACGTGATCTTGTCTGTCCTTTTTTGTATACCACGTCGGTGACAATCAAGCATGCGGACCACCATCAGCTCCATCATCTGCGGTGACCGCTTACCACCTGGTGGTAAGCGGTCACCGCAGCCTATGGACACGTGCAACACCAGGGATATCACTCGAGCGTTGTCGACTCCATACTATAACTCATCGGGAAAACCTCGGCAAGGAGCTCATTCCACAATTTAAGCGTTTAAGCGTTAAATATATCTGAAACCGAACTGTACGAGACCATTGCGGTTTCAGAGTGTGAGGATAAACGCTCTGTCGGTGGCGAGCGGTGCGGTGGTAAAAAGTAGCCGTGGGCATCATATTAAACAGTTCTTCAGAACAAAACCCGTTGTACAAGCGGTAGAACACGCATAGGGAGGCGAATTCTCTCCTCTCAAGACTCAACGGCTCGAAACCGCTCGTCAGTTTGGGATCGTCGACAAGCCTCTGGACTGAGTCGATAGGACTGAGTTGATATCCTACCCCTAGAGTGTAATTCAAAGCGTGGGCGCGTAGGGGCGAGGCGGCCCGCGGGCTGAGGAGCAGGTGGCTGCAAGCGAGCCGCCGTTGCTGAGGCTAAGCAAGCCGAAGCTGCGGTAGTGAGCGAAAGCCATCTGCGACGATTAGCACGCGTGTAACCGCCGGAGCCCCGCAGCGCCGGAGACGTGACAGAAGTCAAATATGCTGCATTGCTATTTGCACGCAATTATATTACTCATTAAAGACATTGACATTGTAACTACCCACCACTTTAGAAATTAATCAATGAAACAATTTTGAATATGCGTAATGCGTTATCAACATATTTCGATAAAAAGTGTAATTGATAATATAAAATTCATGTGAAATGTGAATTCGATGAATGGTTGCTCGGGTAACAAAAGCTAAATGGAAAAGTTTTTTTGATGAAACGTTTTTCGTTCATATACACACAACAACATGGTCTAGAGTCTAGGGATATACTCGTATAAAACTTTTTTAAATAACTTAAAAGGTACTAGCCTTACAAAAAAACTATTAATGACAGATTATATTATTAAGTTTCTTTTTTAAATTCAAATTTGTACATAAAAGGTTTTGTTTTAAGATGAAATTCGCATTCATTGAATTTCTTCCAAAGAAGTAAATCTTCACGAACTTCTAACTTGATTAAAACTCCATAAATTTCTATAAATCTTTGTCAAACGCATATCCGGTGTTCATTTAATCATGCCACGTAGACACTTGACCAGGAACGAAATGTTAAGAGCAGTGGGCATGATTCAAGCTGGCGCTACCCAAATTGCGGTTTCTGAAGCCATGAGGACCAGTCAGAGCGTTATATCCAGGCTTTGGTCACGTTATCGTGTCACGGCGGACGTGGTGGAACGGCACCGAGGACCTCAACGCATTACAACACATGTACAGGACCGATTCATAGTAAATGCTGCACGAAGTCAACCAAATGTAACGGCGATGCAATTGGTTCAAAGGCTACAGAGATAGTATGGTTTGCTGGTAAGCGGTCAAACTTTGAGAAGACGACTGCATGAAGTCAACCTACGTGCTCGTAGGCCACTTCGGGTACCAGCGCTAAGGTGAGGCAATCGAGGAAGAAGATTACAATGGGATATTGCACACGAAAACTGGAACCATAGTCATAGTCATATCATTTATTGCTCCATGTAGGTTTACAAGATCTTAAATGTAGAACACCAGTACTAAAACATGAACCCCCGTAGGGTTGGTCACTTGTGCTTTTCACTGATGAATCCAGGTTTGGATTTCATCCTGATTCGCATGTTTCTCCTGAAGAGTACGCCTTTGGAGAGAACCTGGACGTTGGAATCGACTGCAGCACCCACAACAAGTTCATGCATAACAAGGTGGCACGATTATGGTTTGGGCAGGAATTTGTCTCGGCGGTAGAACGGACTTCGTTTGGATACAAGGCAATATGACTGCTCTAAAATACCGAGATGAGGTGCTAGAGCCTGTAATCTTGCCCCACAGACAGCAAATGGGAAAAAAAATCCGGCTAATGTACGACAATGCCCGTCCACATACGGCGCGTATCGTTACAAGTTGGTTACAACAGCAGTATCCAAGCTTTAGACTGGCCTGCACAATCCCCTGACTTAAATCCTATTGAGCATGCTTCAGAGAAGAGCTCTTAGGAATTTCCCTGAAGATATTGTGCATGAAAACCAGCTTTTCTTGCATCTTAGCAGGACTTGGGACAGTATTCCACAACATGATATTGACACCCTTGTTTTGAGTATGCAGAACCGCTACAGATGTGTCAGGAGAGTCTTAAGTGGATCCACGGATTATTAATTTTGAGTTTTCAACAATTTTTTTAAAACAAATAGTTGTTTTGTTTAGGTATTGATGTTTCAAAAAAAAGTTAAGATTGAAATTTTGTCTGAGTTTTTCCTCTTCGTCTAAGTTTTTTTAAATTTAACTTTATCTAAAAGTTTATTCATCAGATTAGATAGGCTATTAAACAAGGTCTATTTTAATGTGTAGGTGTCTTGACAAAAAGTTAATAGAATTTTAGTTATTTAGGTTTAATTAAAATATCCCTAGACCATGTTGATGTGTGTATAAGAGCGTTAATTAGTTATTTTGCTATTTGAAAAAAAAGTATTGATATTCGTGAAATCGTTTTCGGTGAAATGAAATTCGATATTGAAAAATTCTGTATTCTAATAGAGACCCAAAACGAAGAGTTAAGAAACAAAGACTATTCTGGTTTGAAATAGGTTAAATACGTTTTTCAATGTAGGTAGGAGTATTTCGAAATGGTAAGTACATATAGAAAAAAACAAGAATGTGGCAGTCAAACTTACCCAAATTATCTGCACCGCGAGGAATGATCACATCAGCAAACTTCTTTGTCTGGAAAGAATAATATTAAAATGAAATAAAAAACTATTAAATATACAATATACAAAGCAGAGATTATGGCTTCGAATGACGACCTCCATTAATGAACATAGGCTAATATATTTCCTTTAGCGGCCGGGTCCCTTCATACACTGGACACGTCTTCATTTTAGTACTTTCCTACTCTAACGGCCATTGGTGCGCTACCCACTGCCAATTCACCTACTTACCCGGTAAGCTACAGCGTCGGTAAAGTTTCCATACGTTAGAATTACTTGCATAATATAAAAAAAATGCATAATTATCATAGCACACTTACAGGTAAGCAGAACTCCTCGAAGGCGGGCTTGACGAAGTTCATGTACTGGTTGAGAACCTGCTCCAAATCCCGGCCGCGCTCCATGATGTCGCGAGGCACTGCAAGTTACGATGAGTTAGTCGACCGCCTATATTGTCTTATACATCACCAATGCCAAATAGTATAGGTATATCTAGGGTGTTGGTTTACAAGTAAATACCCCACGATTTTTCTGAGCGAAGTTTTTGCTTTCGTTTACAAGACTAGCTTGTTGGCGCAATTGTAGCGCTCTTAACTATATGGTCAAAAGTCGTGAGGTTGATTTGTGTCTAAACAAAATGTCTGGGTGTTTTCAACTATTTATCTATGCATTTGAAATATTTAAATAAGTATGTTAATCAATCTCTAAAACCAAGATGTACGTACTCTGGAGTCAAGTGATCTTGGCGTAAGATGTCCCACCTATTTATATATTTTTCAGCTGAGAAAAAGAAGCCTAGAGATTCCAAATACAGAAATGTGTATTACCTCTCCTAGCGAGCCTTGTGTCAGAGTCTGTGTCAACGAAAAGCTTCATGTGGAACAGCTCCCGCACCTCGGGGAAGTAGAAGACGAGGATGCCTTCGATCAGCACCACATCTGCCGGGTAGATGGTGTGCGAGCGGTGGGGGCTGGTGAAGAGGTAATATTTTAAGTATTGTTGTCGATGGGAAACATCTTCGATACAGGGTTAACAACAAAACAATGTTACAGGAATTTCGTTTTTAATTACCTGAATAAGATTAATTTAATATGAAATAAAGGAACGGAATAGCTTACGAGGTTTACAGTTTACTTTCCGCGTGCTATAAGCGAGCTTTTACTTTTCAGCTATGAGGAGAACTTAGCTTATGCCAACAGTGATGAAAATCAAATGCAGTCAATTGCCATTTATTTGGCTATTTAGGTCTATTTGCCTTCACGTGTGGTGATTGTCGCTTACACCAGAAATCCAGATACATATAGGCGTTTAAATCAGGCTAAAGCCGTATTTAACCTCATCCTAACTGCCAGGACTGACGTCGGTTTTGTGTTGTGCGGACGCGGTCAGTGCGCTCTGAAAGCTGGCGCTGGCTTCTTACCACAGCGTTTTTTGCACTCACCACTGTGGATGCACAAGACCGCAAGTAGTGGGCCAAGAAAACAAGACAGCGCAGACCCTGGGACCCCACACACCGGTGTGGGTTCACAACTGGGATAGACCGCACGGATGATGATGATGATTAAGCGTAAGCTCGATTTTTATTATTAACACTGAATAAAAATAAAGAACTTACTGGATAGAATTGGTGATATAGTCGTATTCCGGCACTTCCACCTTTTTGCCCCCCAAGATATCTTTTAACACTGCCAACAGTTTCTTGTCGTCGAACGCATCTGGGTGATCAAAGTTGAACTGCCCTCGCTCCGCTCGCAGCCTCTCTGTGGGCGTCAGGGAGCGGTAGAACGAGTCCTGGCTGATGCAGACTACGCGCCTTTCTGTCTGCTCCTTCTGCTGCTGGCCGAGCTTCTCCATGATGCGCTGGCATACTGTCGACTGGAACATGAGGAGGCTTCTCAATAGGATTGTTCTTACCTTACAAAATGCTGAATATCTCTAGGATATACCCGTGATGAACATGATCATTGTAATTATGTAGAATAATGTGCATGAATTTTTTTTTGATGCAATGAATGACCATTAGTATAAGTAAAAATCCAAAGTTCATACAGGAAGATGGTTGGTCTTCAAACAGCTCTGATTGAAACTCAAATATCAGGAGACAACACAATATTATTAGACTTCAAGAAGACTTGTTTTGTGGCAAAGACCTTCAATATACAAGCACCTAGCATTCACACACTAAAACGGGACAGCAAAAAGAGTGCTTGATTAGTACTTGAGTGAGTTACAATGTATTCCTACTCCTCTAACACATATATGTGTCAGACAGAGACAGAAGGAAGAAATATTTATTTTTATAAAGATTTTTTGTTAATGGAAATGAAAAAACATAACAAATATGAGACCAAAAATTCCTTCAGACAATGTTATCAAAGACACACACATGATAAGCACACATATACAAAACATTAACAAAAACAAGACATTCTTTCATAGAAATTTCAGCATCTCAAAAATTTCTTTTGTAGCTGACTATAGCATACATTTTGTACAGTTATTTACTTTAAAAAAATTCTGAAGTCAATTTTTGAACATATTTTTTCGGAAGTAGAAAATAGCTGTGGCGCTTTATAGAGTGTATTCATGTATGGGTTTTAAAGGTAAACCAACCAAAAAAAATAAGAAAGTTTTTAGTTTAAACTAAGGACATATAAAGAGTTATTGCAAGTCAAGCCCCCTAAAAAACAGATGATTCAAGGACCTTTGAAACCGAAATACTAGATATGCTCTTCTCCTACGGATCCTTGTTGACTATGTAACAGTAATGAATATTAGGAACACTAATGAATATCTGTGAGACATACATACCGTATACATTAGATAGATAGATATACTTTATTGTACTAAAAAAACAGTAATATTCAACAATATAAACAATTTGGACAATTCAGGTGGCCTTATCCCTATCCCAATTTCTTCCAGGCTACCTTTGGGTAGAAGAACTTCTTAAAGCTTATAGATGTGTGGAGTAAAAACAACTTTATGACAGTACTACATTATCAGATCTATAAACATCAGTGTCCACCCATGAGTAATCTTTAAATTAAAAGTGTAGTTTTATGCTACAACTTTTGCTGTGAATTGGTTATTATTATTTTTGGGTGAGAATATCTATGAAATGAATTAATGACATCCCAAGTGGTTTTAACACTCAATGGATATGTCTCTTTAGATAGACAACATTATAAAATGTACTCTTTTTCAATTTGTAAACTTAAGTTAAAGATAGTTTCTGGTCCATGGCCTGTGTTAATAAACAGCTGGTATTCTGTAGTCAAGTCAGTAAGAGCAGACAATTTTTGCAATTTCTATTTTAATGCCCAGCGTAAGTATTACATTAAACATTTTTTTTTTCAAAAACAATCAATTGTTCAGTTGGTAATAGGAAATTATCATTCACCAATGTTGACAAGCTTTTCATTAGCTGGCTAGTCCTACAAGCATCCACAACATTCCAATCCGGACCCATAAATGTGCTATGTATCTAATTCTAAGACCTTTATTATACTTATGGAGTGCAATAAACTGATTGAATTGAATTGAATTTTTGGTTTTAACAGCAAATGACATGTGTTTTGATATGGCCAGAGGTTATAAAACCAGAGGTTATAAAAAGTAAACAAAGAGCCGAGGAAAGTTGGCAAACACGATTGTTGTTTTGTTAGAGATTGACGATTAAAATTATTTCCATAAGAGCTGATTGCCTTGTTATGTAAGTGAAATGAGAAAAGAAAATCGATAAAACTGGAAGTGAAAACAGAGGGGAAGTTACCTTCCCACTGGCCGTGCCGCCAGCCACGCCGATAAGAAACGGAGTCTTGCTCTCTATACCATTCATATTGGTGTAATCCACGGGTTTATCTGCCATTTTACACGTAGAAATGCACCTAAAAGTAGCTAAAAACCCACTATTCACTGCACGACTTATTCCGAGAACTGCTGACATTGACATTTGTTTGGAGATATAATGTTGTCAGCCGTCATAACATAAAGTCATTTTTTTTTAGATCTGGTAATATTTCGATTTTATTCCAGTCTTTTCCATAGGTCAGCATGTTAAAGTTTCATTCATCAACTGAAAATTATTTTTGCAAATGAATTTACCTTTTGCCTTATGTCAAAATCAGCGGTAGGTATTAAGATACAAAGTAAACAACTGCAACTGTTTGTAATTTACCCTTATCTTCTTACAAAGGCAAAAAAAAAATATTTTTAGAAAGGCCCAGAAAACAGTAGGTAGGTAATGAATATTAGTCCGTTGGTACTATGGAAGATGTACTAATTGCCTTTAACCCCGAATGGTCGTGGGTTCGATCGCCATTCCCCAACGTTTATTTTCGTGTCTTGGTGTTATTATCTATTCAAATAAAACACTCGATTACTTGAGTATGTTTAACAGTCTCTTTCTCTTACACTTTAACAGTACAAGCTCGGCTTAGTTTGGCGTGAAATGATATTATGTATTGTCAATGCTGCGCAGCGCAGCGTACCACACCACACCTATAAGCTGCTTCTTGTTCTTTAAGAAACAACATCATTAGAATTTCGATAAAATGATTGTTGTTTGAGTTGGCACTTAAACGCTTAGGTACTTACTTACTAGAGAAATTCACTAGCCCCATTAGTGAATTCCGTGGCTTAGGCCCGTATTCTAAAACAAAATCTGTACCTGAGTATATCTCTCAGTGACGTTTCTGTATGAACTGACGTTTTGAAATCTTTACTAAAGTACAGATCAGTTCATGAGTACGATTCTAGAATACGGGCCTTAGTGGTTAAGTTGTGTCGAGCGTTAGGTTTGGAAAAGATAGGAAATGAAAATAAATAGTTTCCATTAATAAGAAATATGTTTATTCTTGGAATGTAAGAATTTTAATATTACATACACACCTACAAAATAAAGGAAACAGATATAACGTGATGCATCACAGTATTGCCGTGATCAAACAATTTTAACATTACACTTTGAAGTTTCTCCAAACAATACTGCATTTAAACGTAAGATACATAAATAAAAAAATATGACAAAAATAACATGTTATCTAAATAAATAAAATATCCCTGGACATTATTCCACACAGCGCCATCTAGCCCCAAAGTAAGCTAATTAAAGCTTGTGTTATGGGATACTAGACAACGGATAAACATACTTAAATACATTTTCTTTTGTAAATACATACTTATTATACATAGGAGACACCCAGACCAGTACAAACAGACATGTTCATGCACACAAATGTTTGTACTGTGCGGGGATCGAACCCGCGACCTCTGGTGTAGTAGCCAACTTCTTAACCATTACACCAAGTCGGTCAAATCTATTTAAATTTTGTTCCGTTTAAACCTTAAGGTTCCTAAGCTTCTTATCGGCCTGCCTCAAAGACGCAGCCATATCAAGTTGTTTCGAGCGGAGGCGCCCCCAGATGAGGTAGTCCTGCAGACCGATGATTTGCGCGGCCATGAGCGCGGCGCTGTCGGGGTAGATGACTGTCGCGCATCCTAGTCCAGATGGCACTGACAGCGACGACCAGATGTCCTGTTAAACAAAGTGCAGTGTAAATAAAAAGCTTTTAAAAGAATACTCAAAGAAGTAATAAATGAATAATCTGGGACAAAAACACCAAGATCATCTGACTCCAAACTAAGCAGAGCTTGTAGTTACTATGGGCGTCAGAGACTGATTAACATACATAAATATTTTTAAATACATACATAAATAGATAATAAATAACACTCAGACACACAACATTCGTCACATGAATGTCATGTGTGAGGATCGAACCCACGACCTCCGGTGTTAAAGGCAGGATTGCTGCCATTACATCAACAGGCAAGTCAAACTTATTTGGGTATGGGAAAAAAATCAAACATGTCCTAAATCGAAAACCATTTCGAGGTATTTGTATTTTATACCTTATTTAATATTTAAAATTTTTAGGGGAGAAGATCTAGGATAGATCTAGGATATCATATCAATGGACGTCAAAATGGCCGATATCCGAGAGGAAGGATAATTATAGTCAAATTATTGCTGTGCAGTTTTTTTAATAATCAAAAATTTACGCCCATTGCAGAGATGGGTAGGCAGGAATTAAAATAGCCATCCGCTATAATTCCAACCCTTTCAGGAAGGGCTTGGTTTCAGAACTTGGCAAAATAAATTGTATCTGAAGTCTACTTCTCACATTCTCGTGAGATGCTACATGATGAACGGCGAGCTCTGTTTCAGCCGTAAGTGCAGTAAATCAGTAATTTTCTCCTCATTATTTATTTACCACGAATCGGGGAAAAAACACATGTGGGAACACTAAGCAAATTTGTGACATCATGAGTTCGCAATGTTTCAAAATTAATAGAAAAAATAACTACCGGCTAGATCTAAAAAAAATTCAAATTAGTTTCTAAACATAGAAAAGGCATTGAATAAAAATATAAAAGAATACTTAAAAAATGGTTCCCATACCCAATTAGGATGAAAATAGGTATTTTTACCTGGACAAGTTTATCAGAAGGAGGTGGACAGTTGATGACAGGGTAGGAGGTGTTTCCTGACAATACAGGTCCCAATCCGTTGGATCGTCCTGCAACAGCGATAAACACCAAAGCTCCGTGGGTGTCCTCATATTGCTGCATTATCCGGAGCGTCTCTTCGGTGGCTTTGTGTGCCGACGTCACACGTAGATCGACATCAAGTCCAAGATCACGGGCAGCTGAGTAAAACAATAGCAAAACCAAAATAAAATAATTATTAATCAATTTTTTTTGCACGCAAGAAGTGCAACCGAGCTATTATTATGACATTATTATGCTGCGGCCACACTATCGCGCTATCGCGAAGATTTGCGATGTCGCGGCGCGACATGTCTGGCCAAAAAGTTCCATCGCGAATCATTTTCGCGAATACGTATATGCCCTTTGCGCCACTGTCGGTAAATCGCTGCACATCAAAGGGTTTTGTCGTGACACAGTTCGTGAGGTTGGCTACACTTCGCGCGCTTGCGGTTTGAACGTGTTAATCACGGATTGGAGTAATGAGTGGATATTAAAATTCATACAAAATTATGAATCTAAAAGGTTTTATGGAGGCCCATGAACTAAACCACAAGTAAAACGATCGAAATGAATCTAAACCGCTTGTCAGTTTGGGATCGTCGACAATACGGGTTGCACGCCTCTGGACTGAGTCAAAAGGACTGAGTTGATATCGAGGCGCTCCTGCCCAAAGGTGACAACAGTACTTCCGAGCTTTTTGGATGCCAACTTCGCCTTATGTTCCAAATGACTCCGAAACTGTGCGTCACTAGATGTGTCAACACCTAGGATCCCAATACTATTTGTTAAGGTAAGGGTAGTGTGTTCTGGAACTGAGGAGCTACAGTGAATGGAGTTTTCTCGGCCTGTCTAAAAGGCATCTCTCGTGCTATCATCCGCATAGCAATGAATACCATCATTGGAGATCATATCATTGATATGCAAGATAAATACGCTATTCCTAGCACCTAGGAGATAGCACAGAGCCTTGTGGGACGCCAAAATTGATGTCCAAGCTATCGGAGCAACTACCGTCTAAAACGGCTATAATGCGTCTGCTGGACAAGAAACTGGCAATCTATTCGCAGGAACCCTCGGGACTGAGATGGAAGCTTTGATAGAAGACCTAGATGCCAGACCCGGCCGAATGCCTTAGCTATATCTAGGCTAACAGCCAAAGCCTCACCTTGACTTTCAACGGCCTGAGCCCAGCGGTGTGTAAGATACACCAGAAAATCGCCGGTCGACCGATCATTACGGAAGCCGTATTGGTATCTAGTCGCTTATCAAATCGTGATCCTCTAGGTACCTCAGGAACTTGCCATTCAATACACGCTCCAAAACCTTTGAAAGAAGGGAGCAATAGCAATAGGTCTATAATTCGCCGGGTCCGACCTGTCCCCCTTTTTAGGCACCGGGTGCACGTGGGCGGTCTTCCACAAAAACGGACATTGCCTTCTTGCGTCGGAAATTGCGAAAACGTGCGTTAATACCGGGCACAACTCGGGAGCACACGCTTTGAGTACCACTGCTGGGATGTTACCCGGCCCACTCGACTTGTGGACGTCCAGAGTCTGCAACTCTCGCCGGACTCCTTTCTGGGTTATGCGGATCTCCGGCATAATGTGACCGTACCAAGGGATGGTAGGTGGCACGGCGCTCCCAGCGTCCAAAGTCGAGTTTGAGGCAAAAAGGTTGCCCAAGAGATCGGCTTTCTCTTTAGCACTGTGGGCCAGATTTCTTTCTGGTTTTTGAAGTGGTGGCAAAGACGAGCGGCAAAAGTTTCCCTCGGCTGCCTTGGCAAGCGACCAAAAGGCACGACTCCCCGAGGAGTGGCCAACGAGCCGCTCCCCAATGCGGCCGACGAAGTCGAATTTTGAACTAGCAATGGCTTTTTTACTGGATCTCGAGGCAGCATTCAGTTTTCGCTTTGCATCTGGTATAGAGTGGTCTCTTTTAGCACAGGCCGTGGTCCAAGAATTTAATGCAGATTTTTTGAGGCGAAAGGCCTCTCTGCATGCTTGTCAAACCACGGCTGGCTCCTACCCCCAACAGCCACTAGCGGATGAGGAATATAGCATTCCATACCCGCCAGGATCGTCTCAGTGACCGCAGCTGCGCAGGTATCGGGATCACCAGACGCAAATCAGAGCTGCCTCCAGGGATACGACGCGAAGAACTCACGCAAACCATCCCAATCCGCTGACTTATAGTGCCATACGCGGCGGCGCTCAATAGGCTTACGCTTTTCAGGCGATTCGCAAGGCACTTGGCTCCGGACGACACAGTGGTCAGATGAGCCCAGAGGCGCATTCACTGAGATGGTATACCCGTCCGGATGCGAAGTCAGCAGGAGATCCAGTAAATTTGCCCTATGCGTGACGACGTCCGGTACTCTTGTGGGAGAAGGTACCAGTTGCGAGAGACCATAGGCCAAGGCAAACTCGTAGGCAGACCTTCCTTAGTCAGTGGGCAAAGAACACCCCAACCACTCAGTGTGGTGGGCATTGAAGTCCCCTAGGACCACCAACTCGCCCGTGGGGTTACTGGTCATTGATTTTGCCAGACGTCATTTGCAGGTGCTCAAAAAGTTGAGTTATACCCAAGTTACCACTTTGAGACCTGCATAGGCAAGCAGAGATACGGGTATGGCCACCGTAGTCTATTCGCAGCCACATGATTGACAGGTCCCTGTCTTCTAGCCCCGAAAGTCGGCGACAGCATATATCCTCCCGGATGAACATGCATACCCCGGCGTGAGGCATTCTGTGGTGAGGCACAAAATTGAGCTCAAGCTTGTACCCAGGGTAATATAAGTATGATGTATCGGACGGGCAAGATATTTGTGTCTCAGTCAGGAAAAGCATTGTCGGCTTTGCGGACATCGTCATCGAGCGAGTTTTATCGCGACAACGCGAACACGAATCTTCACGTTCAAGTCTGGCCGTGCATAAATATAAACCGTCTAATATTCGCTAAAAAGGAAATCAAAATCCATATTTACCTTTAGCAATCTTCTGACAGTGCTCTTGGTCAGCTGGCGAACCCATAAACACAACCACTTTGTGATGGATGATAGGTTTCAAGTGATCTAACTGGTCCTTGATCCAGGTGAAGTTACGTTTTACTGTGTCCAGGTCAGCAGCAGTCACTGTGGTAAGGTTTCTGTAGACCTGTTTGAATTGCAAATAGCTGCGTTAGCAAAAACAGCAACATGACATAGTATCTACTTAGGTAACAAAAAAACTAGACTACTGATGTCTACATAAAGAATCAGAATCACCTGTTTGTCAACCATTAGTCTCTTGTCACCAGATGGCCACAATCTCCATGAGTCAGAGTCTATGACGTCAGCCAATAAGATGTTCCCTATAAAAATCAGATTTTGTAATTCATTCAATCAACGCTCATAAAGATTAATTGATCCCACTGGAATTCAGAGTCGGAAACTCATTTCAAGGATTTCTTTTTTTATCTAGACTACAATTTATATATTTTTAATAATTCAGTGATTATATTGTTTTGAGTAGGTACTTTAATTACCTTCAGGATCAACTCCGAATTCAATCTTCATGTCAATAAGCGCACAATCACGTAGAGCCCATGCTTTTTCTAGAATCTCGAACACCAAAATGGTAGCCCTCCTCATATAATCCACTTCGTCTTGTCCTGTAATGGAAATATTTAATACATTATTTAAAAAGCCAGCTCAAAGCATAACAAAACGATATTTAAACCTGCCACTAACAATAGGTCCACTTACCGATTAGGAGTCCATTAACGTCAAACTTAGCAGAGACTATTTGTTCCTCCGACCATTGCGGGTCATGGTTGGCGTCATCTTTGAAGAACGTCTCCTGCTTTGGTGGGGTGAATCGAAAGCCCTCAGGAACTCCAGGGTTCCTTTTGAGGAACGAACCAGTGGCTAAGCGACGAGTTACCCATTCGATTGGGATCATGTCGCATTTTTTCGACAAGAAGGCAGTCGGCGAAGCCAATTTGACAAAAGCAGTTTTAATCCCTACAAACAAATAACGGGAATGTATCTATACCTACTTATATTTTCTGAACACACAAATACTTATTTATCTACATAAAATTACTGTTTGTTGCGCTTTGTCCAGCATTATGAATGTTTATTCTTCATTTCATGTAGTTAGTTAGGTAGTTATTAAACGCAAGTAGCAAGTACTTACTTTCATAGTAGGTATAGTGTCCTATTAAGATTATTATCATTCGGGTTTATGAGGTGCTTAAAATCCAATGTGACCAAATGTGATTTTTAAGTTCATTGCAGAAGGTGAATTGGTAAATCAGGTCATTGGCGTAACCAACTGATAAAGTTACATAAACAAAGTATTAAACACTTATTATTATGCAATAATATGTAATATTTCATTAGTAGGTATAATATTTCATCCTATTAGGTACTCCAAGATATGAAGACCACTGTTAATTAGGAAAATATAATCAAAATTATCGTAGATCACAAAGGTTAAAATGTTGTCTTGATATCACCAATCTTAGAAGCCCTTGAGCAACCGAAGATATCACTTTGAGGTCAAGTAGCATTGAAATAACTTCGATATACACTTGGGTGGTATTTTTTTCTTCAAACGGATCTTAATAAAACCTTATGCATAAGTATATGGGGGGATAGTTACATGAATAGTATTTCATTTCAACATTAATGGATAAAAATAACGAGAAAACTTAAACTTACCGGCTGCTTTCAGAATTTCGAAAACTTTAGCGTTTGTCTGATTAGATATAGCTGCTTTTCCCTCCAGATCGTGAGCTTTGACGCCATCTCCAGCGGTAATTCGGTCCTTATTTAGAAGAAGGCAATGTCCTGGGTTTTCAGGTAAGTCAAAAACTTGTTTGGTTTTGCCCTCAATTAAGAGTTTGCCAAGTTTGTAACCACCAACTGGAATGTTCAAAAACAAAAGTCACATTTTATACAATTCATCACGCGTCTAACTCGCTATGTACAATTAATTAACAAAAAATATTTATTTATTTATTTAATCTTCAATGCAAAAAATTACATTTGGCGGACTTAATGCTAAAAGCATTCTCTACCAGTCAACCATCGGATGAGACAGAAATGCTGTTGGCGGTGCAAAATGTTCAATTAGAATAGGAAATGAATACAAAGATTTTAAAAATTCTTAATAACGACAGATACAACTCAATCAATATAAATTATACGTATATGTATACATAGAAATTCATAACATAAATGAATATACTTACATAATATATAACATACTGACTATTATGGGAAAACAATAAAATAAAATAGATGATGAACAGTGGAAACTACTAATAATATTTCTGGGGTTTTTTAAATTTTTTGTTCTGTTTTTTACTTCGCCGTTTCAATTTTTGACTAGGTTGGATCAGGCTTTCATTTTATCGAGTATGATGCCGTAATAATGTAAGCCTGCCTGTGTGTTATGTTTTCACGCTCTATCAGCTCTATCACTGTACTCATTTTTATCAATTTTAGTTTGGAGATAGATCCAACCTTTTGGGAAGATAAACTTAAATTAGGCAAGTCGGTTGAAAAAAATCTTTTGATAGGATAACTAATAATTAAATAATTATTCTGATTCTAAATGTAGGCTACTTCTGAAATCGTTACTTTATTGTTATTTTTACACAGGAAGTGAAAATACAATTAGCTACAGAATATTGTTATATTATTTATAATGCAGTTACATAAAGGTATGGTAGTAATAAAACCATTTGTCTTTAAAACATATTATTACTGACTGATAGATATAGCTAGCTTATTTATAAGAGTACTTATGTTCTGTATAAGCACTAAAGTGGTAATAACACAATTTGTTTTACTTCTCGGGATGAGAGCATTAGGTACATAAAAAAAAAAATAAAAAAAAAAATCCCTGGACATTATTCCACACAGCGCCATCTAGCTCCAAAGTAAGCTAACTCAAGCTTGTGTTATGGGATACTAGACAACGGATAAACATACTTAAATACATTTTCTTTTGTAAATACATACTGATTGTACATAGGAGACACCCAGACCAGTACAAACAGACATGTTCATGCACACAAATGTTTGTACTGTGCGGGGATCGAACCCGCGACCTCTGGTGTAGTAGTCAACTTCTTAACCATTACACCAAGTCGGTAGACATGAAATGAGAGTTTCCACTTGCGTCATATGTTCGAGCTCAGTTAATCTAACTATAATTCTCTTACTGTGTCGCAACTTACCCGCCAAAAGTGTAATGATAAAATGATACCCGGATGTTTGAATTTACAACTTTGTTTTTATGTAGGGACACGATGGATAAAGTGAGCCAGTCAGGTAGAGTGACCACCTTCTTTTTAGAAACGAACTAATCAGCGCCATCTGACAACGGGTTATGTAAATAATACATTAGTTGACGCCATAACGCTTCTCCCTCTTTGCTAGGGTACCCACTGAAAAACAGCGTCGTGGTGCTGAACAAGGTACTATGGCATATGCTGAGTGAGCCTTTTGACAACTCTTGTAATTTTATTTTAATTATGTAACCTGTGTTGGTATGTGTTTGTTTCTATTAGTATTTCTTTTTCATAATGCCTCTGTAAACGTCAAATGGAGTAAGTGCAACGTCGCTAGTGCTCGTCTACAGATTTTATGGCGAAAAAAATTTATTTGATCTAATAACCTCAGCAGTTTTTAGAAACACAATGCACGATTTCATTGATTTAGTGCATGAATTAAGCAATGAATTCCACTGCTTAATAGACCATCATAACCTCATGTCATTTACCTATATTGGTTTTTTTTCACCGCATGCCAATTCGGGTTAAATGACCTACCAATGGTAAGGTGAACTGACCTACGACATTTTGCAAGTATTTAGTTATGATCAAGTTTGTGCTATTAATTTAAAAGTATTTTTATAAGTTTTGTTTGTAATAAGTAAAAGACTATTTTATTTAAAAGACTGATTTGCTGTGAATTAATATTTTTTGTATGTTAAATAACAATTATTTTTTAGTTCAATACAATTATTGAACAAATATGAGACTTGCTTGCGCTATATATGTTTTCTATGCAAAATGTGAATAAATCTCTATCCTTGAAGTAGCCTACTTTACCCTAATTTGTATAGGCCAATTTGCCCCACCAGGGTACCTACTTAGGTAAAGTACCTAGTCAATTTCTCATTTCGGCTTTAACCTTCAAATACGTTAAAATTATCAGAATATTGGTTCGAAAACAATGTAATATTGAAACTTTATTAGTCAGACGAGAAAAATAATGAAACATCAAAAATGTTGACATTTATTTGTTTGACATGCGTTTAAAGCTTAGGGTGGCCACTATACCCGAAATTCCCCTACCTAAGTATGAAGGTACAAACTTTGATATAAAACCCAATCAAAAAAGAGAATGATAAATTACAGTAAAAACCGAGATTATACCACTGCAGGTTTGTCTTTCATAGTTTATTTCTAAAGTATCCAAATCCAAATCCCCAAATCTTGGAAGGGAGTTTTGTTTACGTAAAACAATAAGTTATTACTTCTAAGGTACAAAATAATAATATTTTTTTTGTTTTTATTTTATTAACTAGCACTCATTTTATGAATTATGATACGACCGCTTGGGTCACTCAGTGAGCACCTAAGGTTCAATCAAAGTTTGCATTTGCAAGTAAAAACAAAAAGGTAGATTATTTAAGTATTGTTTACCTATTATTAAATAAATAGCTCTCTTTGCAACTGCAAGTTTCATGCAAGAATGGAAGGCAACCTGAGTAACTATACCTACCTACTTGTCGCAGGAATAAACAGTAAAAATAACAACTCTATTCGTGACATAAAATAGCATAATAGATCTTTTGTGTATTCAAGCCCGCGCTAAGGAATTCCTCAAGTATACATACAATGGGAAAAGGACGTAGTCGTTAACGAATAGTGGCTGCTATTTACCTACCTAACCTTTCAAATTTGGTAGCATTACAAAAAAAGTAAATAAAAAATACCTTCTTTCGGATGGGCCATTTTTGTGATCTTGCTTGAAAATGGGGACTGTGGCAGGCTTTCTCGTCGCGCGATGGATCCGCTGCTCAGTGATGGCCTTTTATAAAGTTTTGATATCCAGCATCTGAGTATCGTCACCACGTGCTCTACTACGCACTCGACCGGCGACTTCTGATAACAAGTTCTGCGAATGCCGCCTAAACCTGCTTGATACTTTAACTAAGGGGATAGAGCTTACTGTTGAATTGATTTATTAATAATGTATTGATAGTTCGGTATTTATCTGACATTTGTCTTTTCTAATTTATACTCGTCAAGTAATTTGGCGGCTAACTAACTTATGAATAATTTAATAAAAAACTTATTTTGATTATAGTTTGCAAAAGATACTACTATAGTAGTAGAAATACTTAAAGACAAACTAGAAATTTAGATCAACAGTTTTAGTATTCAATTTACCTACATGGATATTCTTTTTGCGCTTCTGATAATAAATAAATAAATATGTGGGACATCTGTTACCAAGATTAACTGACCCAAAATACAAACATATTTACAAACTGCATAAATGAACATTCTGTTGAAGCTAAGCTAAATGGGAACACCCAAAAATAACGAAACACCTAATTCTGAATTTGAATATTCCAATTTTTTAAAATGTTTGTGATTGTGTTGTGACTTTTGTAGTTAAGTTTTTCGGAATTATGTATTGTACGTACATTAAACATTAAATTAACCGATATAGTATTAAAACTGCATTGTCGGCGTACAGTATAGCTGTTCCGTTCTGGGATAGCCTATCTCTTTCGCACAGTTAACTTCAAATTCAAATACATTGGCCCATTCATTTATTTCTTGATACATTCCGCTACGGTTACTACACGGTTATAATAACAAATTGTTATTAGTGAAACTTTTAGGAACAAGTGTTAAATTTATCAAATAAAGACAGGTAAGTGAAGTTTCTTTTTATGTATTCGTTAGCTACATCAAGGTAATTTTTTCACGTCAGCTGTTGATAAAAACTTAGATTAAGCGACCGGATAAAATTGTTAAAGAAGCTATTTTATCTTGATGCATTTTGTTACGCTGTTAGGGTACTTCTTGTTTTAGTACGGTTACCATGTGACATTCATGTTCCACCACATGGTTTTGTTAAAACTTTTGTTTAGAAAATAGATGCCTGGAACGTTTATTTTTTGTAGACACCCACCTAATTGTAATTTTATAACCATTCTTGCATAAAGATTCGTAGGTATCGTTCATCATAATAGGAATGCATGTCCTAATTGTCCTAAGTTTTGAGGTTTGAGCGAGTTTGAGGCCAGACTACATGTACATGTATAAATATTACATCACACACAAACAAAAAATGTGTAATTTGACAGGTGGTTGTTGGTTTCTGTTCGATATTGATCTTTATTAGATTAATAGAAGTTAGTTTTAGGTAGATGTCAAAAATGCTACTTCGATCACACACTACACATTTTTTTAGGAAAACATTTTTTAATGCTTAGGTACTCTACTCAATTAAGTAATTTAGTGATTTAAATTTCTATTCATACCTACTTAAGTTAGAATTTTAATCAAATTAGAATAACGCCTAACATCAACAGGAGGAAATGGGGAAACTTGATTCGCCTTCACATTTTTGGCAACATCTAACGTTTTTTTAATTACCTTTGTTCCAAATGTTATAAATCAAAAGATGTGAAATTGTTAGGGTAAAAAAAGGGAACCTGTGTAGTGGTGGAATCGATAGGGTATAGTGATGGTTTATTGATAACTACATACATTTAGAGTTGGCGTTTGATAATGGTTAGCCTAACTAAATGAAGAAAAGCAATAATTTCAAGCCTTGACTTGCCTACCCCCTATGATAATTTCAATACTTAGGTACTACAATATCATTTCAGAGTTAAGTAACTTTTTTCTGATAATAAATAAATAAATATTTAGGACATCTGAACCAAGAATAACTGACCCAAAATACTTAAACATATTTACAAACTACCTACTACTACTACATATGTTCATTTATGCACATTCTGTTGAAGCTAAACTAAATGGGAACACCGAAAATTCCGAAACACTTAATTCCAAATTTGAATATTCCGATTTTCTAAAAATCTAAATTTTGATATTTGTGATTGTAACTTTTGTAGTAAAAAAAAATTGTAGTACCTGTGTAGTGGTGAAATCGATAGGGTATAGTGATGGTATAATAATAGTACATTTAGAGTTGGCGTATAATAATGGTTAGCCTATCTAAATGATGGAAAGCAATAATTTCAAGCCTTGACTTGCCTCCCCCCTATGATGATTTCAATAGATACTAAGTAGGTACAATACCATTTCAGAGTTAAGTAACTTTTTGTAAATGGTTCTGATTTTATCTGACTGAATGCAGATCCTGTTTTACCTTCAATACGAGTAGTTTGCTAAATTGCATAAACTTCATTTAATTTGTTTTTTTTTGGTACCTTGTTTGAGTACTAACTCCGTCGTATCGTATCCCAATTAAATATTGTTTGGTTTGTACATTATTTCCTAGTTTTTTAATTTTATTCTCGGCATACCTCGATACCCCGCGAGCCTGATAAAGCATCTCCAATTTAGGCCAAAATAAGGAAATGAAATCCATACCTTTAACAAGTTTATCACTTATTTATTGGAATCTTCACAAAGCTGCTGTTCTAAATCACTTTTTTGCCAATATTAAATTTAACAAAAGATTAGTTCCTTAAAATACCAATTGACATCAACTATACATTTTATAAAATCTGAAAATGTATACCGTATTGAAATGAATTAAGACAAGTTTTTCCTATTGAATCTCTTTCTCTCCCAATATGTAGCCTACTCGTAATGAATGACTAAAAATGAACTCGGACTCAATTATCTTTATTTGAATATACTTAATCAGTACTTTTAAATAGTCAAAAATATACTAAATAATTAGACATAAATACCATAGTTAACATGAAAATATAAATAAACAGTAAGTATACAAACATAATGCGACTCTACCACCGCGTCGGAGTTGATCCTTACTGAGAAGACCCGGCGAGAAACTCAGTAAACTTGTTGTGGTTTTACAATGCGAGTTAGTAGACTAGGTACCTACCTACTTTGTTTGTTGAAAAAAAATGCTTAAATTCTAACATTATTAAAAGTAAAAGTAAAGTAAAGTAAAAATGTTTTTATTCTTAAAGACTTATAAAAAGTACTTACGACAAGTCAAACAAAATAAAAAATAATAACAAAAATATACTAAATAAAAATAAACTTACATAAATAATACTATGATAGTAAAAATCATAAATGTGACTCTACCACCGGTTCGGAGGTTGTTTCCGAACGAGAAGACTCCTGTATATTATACAGTACAACCTTGATGATCTTGGTGTAAATTGTCCCAGATAATTATTTATTTATTCATTATTAACATCAAAGCTACAGAATAAAAATTAAAACTTCCTCAACTTCTAGAATAGGTACCCACCTATATCTTAGGAATGGTGATTCTTTAAAGCTAAGTTAATGAAGCGAGGTTATCATAGTGTAGAGGATTTTTTATAAAACAAAAATTGGTGGTCATCTTAGGTATAATCTGCTCCTCTGCACATTTATTGTTATTATGACTTCACTCTGTCAATTCAATTTTTGTGTAACAGAAAAGATTAAAAAGAGTAACCATCGAGTTTCTTGCCGGGATCTTCTCGATCTGAAACAACTTCCGAACCGGTGGTAGAGTCACATTAGGTTAAATTTATGATATTTACTATCATAGTATTATTTTATTTACGTTTATTTTTATGGTAGTATATTTTTGTTCGTAAGATTTTTTTTTCTTGACTTGTCGAAAGTACTTTTTATAAGTCTCTATTAATAGTACCTAACTAAGAAAAAGTAAAATTTCCAATTGTGCACGTGGGCGTAGCCGCGGGTGGAAGGCTAGTATTTACTAAAACCTCTTTTGAGAATAATACGATGACCTTGATTAACATTTTTAGCACACATAGGATCTATAGTGACTTGTGGCACCTTATTTCTACTGGTGTACCGAAGGTCTCCACTCAACCAGTTTAAAGTTTTTGTTATTTGAATACTATTCTTATGTGCTTGGTTGCTCGTACATACAATCGTACCACAAGTGGTAACATATTGAATGCTAAAGCTATTGCGAACTATTAAGACCTACGAGTTGTTATTATTATGGCCAACTTATCGGCGAATGCCTTCAACTAATTGCCCCGGTGTTATTGGCCCACTTGTCAGGGCCTGTCAATAGTCAATAGGTCTGCGTAGGTACTATGCGGAATAGAAAATTGTACAATCAATCAGTAGACTTCGTAACTGATCTAGTGCCTGAGATAAAATGTTTCTAATTAAATATAGGCGAGCGCTGATATTGCATATTTTGCAATAGGTACGCATTTAATCGGATGATTATAAAATGTATTTATGGTTTATCAAACTCGAATCAAAGAAAGGTTCATAAATTAATTTAGTCATGTGAATAATTGTGGTTTTTATTAAAATTTACGGCAGCTTCATTTAAAACGCGTATCATAATGTAGTCGTAGAACGGTAAGAACGTATCCTACGTAACGTAGGCTACGTTCGATCTTTAGTGAAGTTTACAGATACCCTAAGCGGAAACCTTAATAAGAATGAGCAAATTTTTCTACTGTGCATGGATATAGTACCTAGATATATTGGTAATATTATGTGATCATATCACCACAGATAAAGAGTGCATATTGGTAGAATCAGTCCTTAGCTCCTTGATTCAAAATCTCGCTCTCGTCCGATAGGACATTTTTTTACCTTAGTCGTCAATTCTCATTATATTCTCAAAATATTAACTTAATAGATACACCAAATTATATTAAGGTACTACTCGTACCTACATATTGTATTGCTAGGTAGGTATGTTGTAGTGTTTCCTTGGCTGACACCGACTCCAAAAATAACAATAAATGTACCTACATTATATTACCCTAGGTTTTAGAAGAATACGCAATTATTTAATTCGTTTTTAGTGTTTTGTTTTAGAATAGTTTTTTTTTGAAGTTGTTTTTTTTTAAATATACTGATGTAAATCATTTAAAAAAAATGATATAACAAAATCTAAAAACCTCTTTTCCTTACAAAGCCTAGTACTGAAACCTAAATGAGGCTAGGTACTTATTGAATGCACCTCGTATCTCCAACAAAATACATTGAAGTAGCTACTACATACAACTTACTTACTATACTTACTATGTCAAATACTCTTGCATTTTGTTGTGAGTACGCACTACACAACATTGTGGTTGATTGTTACCCTATATCTGTCTTGCTACACCTTCGTGAAACCTAATAATTATAATCTGATACAGCTTTTCGTAACTGTTGACTGGCAATATTTTCCTGAGTTCAATGGCCGTGGCAGTACACTCTAAGAAGTAAACGTGCTAGTATAAGGTTTCCGTAGATCGACTGCAGTAACATATACATTGTCAATTGATTAGAATAAAATGTTTGGCTAATTTTATCAAATTGATCGATTATAAACTCAGAAATGGTCTACATTTTCGATATCAAAGATGCGCTACGTGCACGATATGTTTTGTGATTACGGAAAATTGTTCTTCGTCATCACCAATAAAAACCTAAGTTTTCCACACATATATTCAAAGTGTGTGTTTTGTGTAGTATCCAAAGCTTGCCAAATGGATTACGCTGGGTTTGTCATCCAAAAGACTGTATTCAGAGCCTAATTTTCTCCCAACGGTCATCAGGTTATTCAAGCTATGTGCTCTCTACTCTCTGCAACACCGCCGAGCTACGTCAGAGACTAGTTCTTCTTAGTTCGTTCTAAATAACTTCATTACGCATGCAAATAATTCAATCACAACTATAACCTAAATATAGCAATCTTCTATGATTACAATACTGTGTTTAATTTCCAATACAGTTATCGTGTTATCTGTCGTTGTTTGTACCGACCCCTTATGGAAATGTACGCCGGTGTCAGCGATAAACTGACCCCCTGTGGCTACTGCTGACGCCACAGTGAGCTGGTATTGCTCCGTTTACCCGACACTATCGCGTCTTTATAATATTTATGAACAGAATTGTATACTACCACTTTTGAAACATGTTTCGTCAGAGCTGAGAATGCGTCTCGTGACAATTGAACTCTACCCCTACGCGTGTCTTTGTTTTCTTGAAAGATCAATCTAAGTTTCGTGTGTTGTATCGCATGAGTTTTGAGATTTATTTCAAGCGTCACAGTTTAAGACGAAGATGAGAAACTATAAACTTAGGTACCATAGGATAGCAGACACATGGCTGTGATTTGCGATCAACACCTTGTGTTTTGCAAGCGTGATAGTTAAGCTATTAGCCATCAATGGTAGCGATGACTTGATTTGAATAATAAAGACTTAAACTTCTGAAATAGGTACGAAGAATTCATTTTGTACTCTATATAATCACACTTGCAAGGCTCAATAGTGACATACTGCTGATATCTTAAGAATTTGATTTCATTCGAGGATTATAAGCATACAAGGAAGAGTTCAGTGAAATTGGTCAGCTGCTCGCGCTGGGGGACCGACACACATTTAGACTGGCTCTAGATAGTATTTATCTACTACAGTGTGTTAAAACAAATGAGAAAAGTAAAGATGGCTTCCTTTCGTTTTCTGGAGGTTTTAACAATTGAGTTAACGATCATTTAATGATTGTACTTTGATGACTGTACGACGAAGTCGGATCGGAGTAGGTGCCAATTCAATATGGGTCTAAAAGCACACTGCAGAATTGCCTGACAAAATGACTAACTACACGATATCGGCACCCAAGCCACTCAGTTGGAAGAGTCATCTCAGTAAAGAACATAGTCATTAGCTCAGTGGAAAAAGGTTTTTTTATTTTTTGGACTTATAAAAGTTGTAAGGTAGTGCCGGAAATGAAGGAGTTTCGTAAGGAGAGTTTCGTAATTTCGACAAATTAGGAGTGTAACTGCTGACTCTAAGAATAGTCAAGTGTACCAATACCCTGGTCAAGTGTACCAATTTATCTACCGAGTCAGTATTTAAAACATTTATTAGGTCACGTGCAATGTAATAATATTAAAAAACAAAAAATGTGAACTTACACAAAGATAGAAACTAGAAAAATTCGACCTGATTCAAGCGGAATTCGAACCCGCGACCTTCCACAATCCGGGTACCTATTTGCTATTCCTACTGAGCTACAAAGGCCGTTAACAGACCCGGCGATTTTATCAAGTGTATTTCACGCTGTGTGCCAACGTTTTTTTCATCAATTTTATAGGCAAGCGCCTTTCACACCCGAAAGAAAGATGAAACTAGCTATTGGTAAAGTGAATTTTAAATTTTAGCATTTAACAATGCACTATTTTATACACAAAGACAGAAACTAAAAAAATTCTACCTGATCCTAGGGACTCAAGCGGGATGCTAAAAATTAAAATTCACCTTATGTGAACTTATTCAACCGACAGCGCGTATGATTTCTTAAATAAAAAATATGGACCTCTCGTTTTCGACCTACATAAATCTCCCCTCTATCAATTACGTCAGTTCTCTATTCTCTAATCTGTTAATGATTTTGTTATTATTCCCTCTGGACGTCAGAGATTTTGAATATTTACCAAATGGACATTATCATCTTATGTTATTGTTTAATCTTCTTACTCATTATTATTCAGTTATTAGGGGAGTATGAATTTAGCACATGTTTTGTTCCTTTATTTATCAGGCAATTGTAATGTTATTGGCATTAAGAAGTTCATGTCGTAGTGTTTGCGTCGTGTTTATAACGTTAAGACGCGACCAAGTCGAGTTAGTTTGTGCCCTACTTATCTTAGAGACCAACGGTCGGGAATTAGTGCGGCGACTAACTAGGGTTGTTTACCCTATTGTTTGTGTTTTATAATCATTCTTAGAGGACTATTTTATCTCAAAATATCACTTTTTATTCATACAGCTATTACCAATCCAGAATTTAATTGAGTGGAACCTGTTTTCGTCTCCTGGTCTATAACACTGGTTTTCAAGTTGTCTTGATAGGTATACATATACAAAGTTACTTAGTAAGGTTTATTGGAAAACGTTGTGCAAGGGTGTTTACAAGTTTCTTAAAATTAATTAGGTCTAGTTGGAATCACAATAGCGCATTTGTTTATTTGTCAAACTTGCGTGCGGGAACCCCCTAGTTAGATACTTACAGTCACACAGAAATCCCTTTCAGTTATTTAGCCTTTAGATCAGTCATTTAGTCTCAAGAGTCAGAATAGGCAACACTAAGTACGTAAGCCCATATGCTCAATACCACGTAGACACCAATGCATCCCGCTCGGCTTCATAGTTGAAAATTGAAAATCGTATCCTACGGGCGCACTGGCCGTGGCCGATTACTAGGATTTTAGTTCCTAATTATTGTTTTTTTATTTTCAGATAAACCATGGACGGTCCCAAAGGACCAACTCCATGTCAAGACAGGTTGTCCGGAGAGGATAACTGCCAATGCAGCAACACACAGCCCGAGGTGACAGTGAAGGGCAAGCGGTTCGGTAGAGGGGCGGTGGAATCAGGTGATTAGTGGCTACTTTGAAAAGCAAGAACAATATATTTTCGCCTTGCCACTGTGATTTTTCTCGGCTGGTGTTAAGGACGGCCGGGCGCCGTGCAGACCTATCACTATGCTGGAAGCAGGAGACTTACTATATACTTACGCTGTCGTCATAGACAGCTGTCATTTAACCGTAATCCCATAATGTACGCTATA
Source organism: Udea olivalis (assembly GCA_947369235.1). Lineage (NCBI taxonomy): Eukaryota > Metazoa > Arthropoda > Insecta > Lepidoptera > Crambidae > Udea > Udea olivalis. Next base: position 2,969,313 of record OX376342.1, read on the forward strand.
CTCGAATAATACATGAAGATAAAACTACGATATGCGATTGAGCTTTGATTCACTTTACGTCACCATCAAGGATGTCATTGAATGTTCAAGATGTTAGCTTAACGATCAAAAGCTATACCTTCTTATCTGGTTCGAACAGCGGTGATGGATTCTACTGAGAAACGCTGGCTATCTTTGCAAGTAGTGAACTCTCATATGTAAAACACTATAAATCTTTGAAAATATTGTATTTAATATTCTTTTCTCTTTTTCTTCTCCACACCAAACGAAACATTACGTTGTAATTAAAGGGCGACTTAAACAGACCAAACCCAGAAATATTCAAGAAAACGTAAAAAAAATCATTACTCGAAAACTACAAAAAAACGGGTAACATACATGGGGTATTTTCGGACCTCTAAGTGTGAGTAAGCTAAAAAAAATTTGTTGACGTGTATGTTTGGACCACCTTGTATTTGCGCAGATTAAGGTTTCACCTGTTTGTTTCACCTCAACACTGAAACATACACAATCAGCTAGCTTAGGTCTTTTCTAGAGATGAATATTGATTTGTGAGGTTTATTTTTGTGTGATATACCCATTTTGAACATTCAGTTCAGTTATCGTTTTTAAAACAACTGTTTATTTTTGTTACATTTTGACTTATATTCTCGTATCATTTAAAAAATTAAGATAGTTTAATCTCGTGACAATAAACTTGGTGCTTACATCCAATATTATCTGTATGCTGACGACATCCTCGCAAGGGTCAACCGCACAGTGATCTGCAATGATTGAGATAAAATGAACATTCTTGACGGTTTCAGCTGTTAGGTAATATTGGACATATTAAAAAATATGTCGATCACTAAAACTATGTGCTGAGTGATGATAACAGTATCTAGCCTCCCCTATTTATGAAATATGTAGCTTTACTTTAACAAATACCCAGGACTAAGTATATCCCAAATCGCCTTTGTTTCATGAACATGCCTTGTTCTTGTTTTCAAGGCGTTGTTTATGCATTATGTGCTTTTGTTATGGTAAATCTTAGCCAAACATCAAAGTGTTCAAACTTTATGCTGTAAAATATGGGTGGACAGAGTCAAGCTGACTTTTGTTCTCGTAGTGAACATTAAACTCAAAATAGTAGGGGGTTACTTGTTGCAAGAGTTTTAACGGTGTGCTTATGATGAAATATCGGTGTTCTGGCAAAGATTTAACGCCCACGTGGGGTTAGAGCTGGAGTAACGAACTCAATAGATAGTGACTTATTCTCATTGGTTGTGACTTATCACTGAGTGAATTGATTTCTAAACGAGAGTCCAGCTCATTTCGCCACAGCCTTCTATTCTGCCGGTTTTATGGTATAATTTGGCCCATAGATAATACGGCTGTCGTGGCCAACCTGAACCTATTTTATTACGACAGAATCCTCTTAATTTGCATTTATACCTTATTGCAGGGTAAAAAGAATTTAGGCTATATTTTGACGGTAAAGACAGTCTACGCGGTAGTGTTTTAAAGAGGTGTGCGCACTCGTGACCGGCACTAGTGCATATTAATTGTAGCGTGTCGTGTAGTCTGTGCGCGGATTTTAAGAAGTCGTCGTGTTTATTTGTTATTGTTTGGTTCCAGGCTTGACACACGAATGTGGCGTATTCGGGGCCATTGGGACGGGCGACTGGCCTACCCAGGTGGACGTGGGGCAGGTCATATGTTTGGGGCTGGTCGCCTTGCAACACAGGTATCCATACAAATATAAATATCTTTATATAATATTGTTTGTTCGTATTTTTTTTGTTACAGAGTGAGTGAGAGTGAGTGCGTGAGTAAATTACTGTTCCTCATAAGACGTCTATTGGTCTGAGTAGCGGGTTAAATCGAAGTTGTCGGAGATCATGGTGAACATAAAATTGCCCAAAAAACTACAGACCATGCGAAACACGAAATTAGATACGATATACTATAATGTATTATTACATTATTATAAACGTGTAACAATATTTACGAATCTTCGAAATATGATATTTTAATTAATTCCATGACACATCCAACATATCAAATGTCAATGCAATATACAATAGCATACCAAACAGACCACTATTGCAAAGCCTCATTGCTTTTGTAATCTCGTATACTACGGTACAAAGTCCACAATTACAGTTAGCTAGCTAAGCTTTGTTTGCATTATCCAAACTGTTACAACTGTTTGTTGTTCGATTGCTACGCGAATTTCACTAGAAGAAGAATTTAGGTCTAGATTTGCCATAGTCGCAGTCGCAAGAACCGCATGTTTCATTTTTCTATCTTTAGATGGACAAGAAGAGGATTATGAAATGCAAAACAATAAGAAAATGTTATCTTTTCGATCCTAATGAGTCTAAATTCATCCTAGAGGGCAAGAGTCCGCCGGCATAGTGACGTCAGAAGGCAAAAGCGCCCGCACTTTCAACTCTCACAAAGGCATGGGCCTCATCAACAACATATTCAACGACGAGGCTATGAAGAAACTCAAGGGCAACCTTGGGATTGGACACACTAGGTGAGTCTATTCATATTAAAGATCGTTAGGCCACTTAGAGGCTATTGGTATAAATTACCGAGAGCAGTGTGAACCGCCCCGAACCGGCAACAGGAGGCGCTTTCACATACAAAAATGTCCTCCTGCGCAGGTTAAGTAATGTGGCGTGCACTATACTTAAGAACGACTCACTAACTCTGACATGCTGATATATTCCTATCTTCCTTTCTTAATTAAACAAATTGTATGCCAAGTGGATACCATTGCACATCTATAACATACTTCCTACTATCGTACTTGCTAATGAAAAATTAGTTTCAACATACGACAAATATATGCATTTACTTACTGGTTCTTGAATAGGAGTAGGGATAATAAGATAGGGGTACCGAAAGTAAGCGTGCGTTAGCTATAAAAGGACAAGCTAGACAGCCTTCTGACCAAAACTAGTCATTTCAAAATAAATGTGACTCACGGTATATTATCTTCAGGTATTCGACGTCAGCGGCATCCGAGGAGGTGAACTGCCAGCCGTTCGTGGTGCACACGGCGCACGGCGCGCTGGCCGTTGCTCATAATGGGGAGCTGGTCAACTGCAGCAGCCTTAGAAAGATGGTTAGTGTCATAGATCCCGTCAGGTAAAAATAACACTAGGCGACAGTGGAGGGGCGATGGTTCTGGGCACGGGTACAGTAGTGTTAGAAAGGGGGTTTCATACAATTTCACCAATTTCCATCGCTAAATGCATTAAAGAATTTAGTAAATACAAATATGCGCCAGACAACACGCCACTTGTTATGGTCTCGAAGTAGGGTTAAATATCCCTGTGTTACTATATAGGTACCTACCAGACAAGGAATTAAGCCAGCCAGTCTCCCAGCACACCCAGAACCGAGCGAATTCTGAAAAGATCCTTTCCTGAATTGACTCGACCGGGAATCAAATCCGAGACTCTACGTAAGTCAAAGCGAGAAACCGTGCTAAAGCGCACTACGCCAATCGTGTCGTCAAAGTAGCGAAACCCATAAGCAAAAAAAAAAAAACTGACAGAGCTGGGCCCCATCTTACCTTCGCCAGAGGCTTGGTTCCTTTTATTTCTAATAAATATAGATAGGTTTTTAAAATTATGTGCCACGAGTCGGCCGTGTAGCTATACGAAACCTTGACGTTACTGACGATGCCTACTGGGCGTAGAAAGCTCAAATTTGGCATGGATTTTTTTTGGGAAATGCAGGGAAGAAATGAGAGAGGAATAACCGAAATCCTACAAGAATGTAAAAACAGTCGTGGGCATACGAAGTTGAGACAAAATCTGATATTGTTATATTTGTCTTGAAAGATAGAAAATAGAAGAATTCGAATTTCGGACCTTGAAGAAATCAGGCGGGATTTGTGGAAGACGCGGGTTCGTATCCTCTCTGATTTCTTCATGGTCCGAAATTCGAATTTCTCTTGTTTTATATGTTTCGATATGAAAACAAGCATTGTAAAATGATAAAATAAACAAAGTAATAATATGTTATATTTGTGTTTGTCCCCAGGTATTAGGTCGCGGCGTGGGTCTGTCCACGCACTCGGACTCGGAGCTGATCACGCAGGCGCTGTGCCTCAACCCGCCCGAGGGGGAGACCGACGGGCCGGACTGGCCCGCCAGGATCAACCACCTCATGAGGTACACGACCTAGCATTCCCAATTCAACTGGAAAAAAAGAAGATAAACAAATCTAAATTAAAATATTTTCAGCAGTTAGAACCTCACACTGACTACATTTCTTTATGTATATATTTCCAAGTATACAAATTTTAACAATAATATTTTCGTATATAATTTAGCATATAGAAATATACATCTTAAATGGTTACAAGTAATAATCTTATTTAACTCGGATATACTAAAATAGATGAGAAAACCATCCAAAAAAAAGGTGCTGCTGAAGGCCTCGATAGCTCAGTTGGAAGAGCAGCCACCCGGATTGTGGATCTTCCACAATCCGGGTGGCTGCGGGTTCGAGTCCCGCTTGAGCCCTAGGACCAAATTAGAGCATTGTTATCATTAACATTCAAATGCATAATTCAAATAATAACGGTCAGATACTGAAAGGTGTGAGTAACTATTGTACCTACTATCCATTCGGTGGGCTTGTCTGCCCCGCCTTCAGTCGTTTTTCTTATTACGATAGCTCGTTGGCTCAGTTGGTAGTGATCCTGTGGGTCTGTAATTTGCGGGTAACTTACTTACTTTCAATTCCCACCATCAACGAATACTTGCATGTGACAAACATGTACCTATTGAAGGTTAATGCTCAGTTTCTATACTCACCATCGCCACTCAAATAAAGGAGGGATAAATATTTTAATTACTTTTCTTACACCCTTAAAGTATACCTACAGCTTACAAATAGTCATTTGTAAGGATGTCTTAGAGACTTTTATTTATGAGCACTTTTGTTTTCTTTCCGCAGGCTGGCACCTCTGAGTTATTCCCTGGTGATAATGCAGAAAGACAAAATATATGCGGTTCGGGACCCGTACGGCAATAGGCCGCTATGCCTCGGCAAGATTTTGCCGATGGGATCCTCCTGTAAGTACCTACTTGCTTGTGTTCAAATCGATTCATTTGGCTTGCAGTCGATTGATGTAAATCGATTTATCAACGATTTCAGATCGCATTCGCAAAATTTAACATATTTAAGATTGCGAGAGGTGACATTTTCTCGCATTTTTGGACTGTTGTTGCCAGCGAACTCAATACTGTTATAATCTCATACAAAAAAAATGCACGTTGGGTTTGCCTATGACGGGAAAATAGAGACATCTGCCACAGTTTTTACGAATTAATTAATTTTTTGCATCACAGGCCATTTCCACGCAACTTTGACCTATTTAGTCTGCGTGCCATTACCACAGTTGGTTTGCCACTTAAAAGACTTCAGTTACCCCCCGTAACCGTTTACTACATTTCGTTATGTAGTGTGCTAACACTACATAACGAAATGGTCTGTTGAAAGCATGCTTATGAACTGCTGGGGCAGATTACACCACTCCTTCTCAGACCGGTTATTTTTAGGTATAGTAGGCATTGCCATGAATTGTATGTCAACGCTATGTTGTATTTCATTATTAGGTAGTGGGTGCATTTTTTGAATTTTCGTGCTAATAACAGTATCTTTACAGATGTATACAAACAGTCATCGGCGCAGCATGGCACGGGTAATGCATGAACCACTCATTTATCATAATCTAATCTAATCTCATATACACAGGTGAGCATAAACGAAGTCACTAATTGGTATTTTCTGCTAGTTAAAGAGCTCCATCAAATTTAAATAGGACAAAATATCTAAAAAAGGTGAAAATTATGATAATAAAACGGAACAGAAAGACTTGCACTATGTAGTGAAAAACCAACATTAGTTAGTAATCATTAAAATCAAGTGATGATGATCAATTGAAGATCAATGATCACACACCCGGGCTTTTATCTGAAATTTTTAAACCATTTTACACCGTGGAATCAGACCCAGGACCCAAATATTTCGAGAATCATTCGACCGAAATTGGCTCATGTCTTGATAAGCACGAAAAAATTGGGGCTCATACTTGTGTCATTGAGAAAACTTCTCTAGCAATTCAACAAGAACACATCAAATCTCAATAAAAAGTTAGTTGATTGCTTAAAAAACCTTGCACGAACATTAACTAATCCAGTAGTTTACTCTCAACTATGGGAGTTTACTCATTGTTTATTTGCTATGAATACCATATCCTTTGGTAGAAATATTGGGATCCATTTGGAGTCTCCGGAACTAAGCGATCGAGTTACCCATTGGGCTAAACCTGAAGATGGTTGAGGAGCAGCGCTTACGCGGGCAGGCTTTCGGCTCATGTCACAGTGAACAATGATCTAGGTCCTTATTACGATCTGTTATAGCCAGACGAGTTAATTCCCTAAACGGAGCGTAGGGCGCAAATTCGTTTCCGGCCGACTGGAACCGACCGCTGACTAGCGGTCAATAATGCATTCTCTAGTTCAGATATTTACTGACGAAATTGCTTGCTACCCTCAGTTTAGGGAATTAACTTGTATATAAGAGATCGTAATAAGGCCCTGTCACGTGTACTGAACCCTTAGAGCATTTAGACTGTAAGGCTGTGTGATCTAGGATTAAATTGATGAATTTAATCCTACAAAAAACAATAAATAACAGCTATTGTTGTCCATTAACCAGGGGTTTAATTTTCTTAAATTTTTTTCTTTGTTTTTATTAGGTACCTAAGTACTTGAAAAAGCTAAAGCTTTTTGATTTAAAGATTATACCTTTGATTTTTTTTAAATCCAGTATTTTCTCTCTTAGAAAAGAACTCGAGGACTTGTTCTTACATATTTTTGATTTTAAAAACTACATTAACTATAATACCACAAATCCTAGGAACATATCAGACTTGTTTTCGTCGGGCTAAAAATGTTTTTCTCGTACAGTTCTGACCAATGGGTGCGCAAAGAATGGTCTCGAAGACAGAGCGGAGGGCTGGGTCGTCTCTTCAGAGTCATGTGGATTTCTCTCTATCGGTGAGTCTTTTTTATCTTAGTTGTGTGCTCGTGTGAGAGTTCAGTGTCCTCCTGACTTTTTGATCGTCCAGTCCATAATTATCGTATCAAATATTTCTATTAATTGTAAAAAAATTAAAGAATAGGGTTGTATGCCTAAAAGTACCATCATGTGATCACTTACCTAGACGATTTTTTTATTTTTGATTTTAAAAATGCACTCTACTAAAATCCTTAATACACTACTATCAAAACCTTATTAAAACTGGGTGACTACTCGTAATTATACCGAAAGGAAAATGATATTCAGTAGGTGATGTAGAAACTCACAGCAAAATTCAATTGAATAATCATATTTAATTAGGTTCTCATTATAATCAGGCGATGTGTATTACGTATAAAAATCTTGAAATTAAAATTAGTAAAAAAAACGTATCTTCACTTAATGCCTGACCAACAATATTATCGTAACTAGGTGCCCGCTACGTGCGCGAAGTGCTCCCCGGCGAGATTGTGGAGATGTCCCGGCACGGCATCCGCACGGTGGATGTTGTGGAGCGGCCGGCCGGCAAGCAGCAGGCCTTCTGCATCTTCGAGTACGTGTACTTCGCGCGGGCGGACAGTATGTTTGAAGGTAAGTACATACCCAACCAGGTTAAAAGAAATACGAGGGGTGGTCCAAAAAGTTCGCGGGTTGGAGGGTTGAGAGTAAGAAACTAAACTTGAAATATTTTTTTCTAATCAATATATTCTTCCTTCACTCTAATTTATTTCTTAAATATATTAAAACAATTATTTACACGTTCCAATAAAAATATTTTGTGTTTGTCCTCCAAATTGCGCTCTTCACCTCTTCATCGTGGATTTTTTGCCCCTCAAAGCTTCTTTTTCATTTTTTAGGAACTGATAATAGTTCCTTAGAGATCAGTCTAACCTTAGATTTTTTTAATTTTGAAGCCCAGTCTGTGTACAGCAGGCATTGCAACTTGAGGTTTAAGAATCTTTAGTTTCTCATAAGAATGAAATTCACTTACATGAGAACATTAAATAAATTATTAAGTTAAAAATATACAACTTGCGCCTGTGCATTGTTGTGCAGAAGGAGCACACCTTTGGTCAATTTTCCCCACCAGTTCATCCTGACAGGATCTCGGAGACCTTTTAATAACGTAACTTAGTACACTCCAGCTAAAATGACACCCTTTTCTTTGCAGTCTACGTGAAGGATACTTTCTGTATTCCAGAAAACATGAGTTTCCAGCTGATAAACACACCTTGGTCTTCTCTTCGGGTATTGTTTTTGTGCCCCAAGCAAGACTCCATTGCTTGGGGCCAGAGTCATATTAATTAACTCAAGTTTAATTTTTCGGTCTTAATCTTGTTTGAGTTTTCACCACAGAGAACCAATGCTACAACGTGATCCCTAGCGTACGGAGCATAGCTATTAAGATAATATAGAAAAAAGTACTAATATGTTCTCCTTTTCGCAGGTCAAATGGTATACTCAGCGCGTCTGCAGTGCGGGCGCATGTTGGCGCGCGAGTCGCCCATCGACGCGGACATCGTCTCATCGGTTCCCGAGTCTGGTACCGCGGCTGCACACGGATACGCTCGGCAGGTAGGGTTCACGACATTAGCAACATGTGTTTAAAAATTTCCATATTTGACATAAGTGGATTTGTGAATTTTTATTTATTATAATAACAATGCACTATTTTCTTTACAAAAATAGCGGGATTCGAACCCGCGACCTTCCACAATCCGGGTGGCTGCTCTTCCAACTGGGCTACCGAGGTCGTTAACAGACCTGGCGAATTTATCTAGTGTATTTTACGTTGTAAGCCAACGTGTTTCATCAATGTTATAGGCAGAAGCCTTTAACACACGAAAGAAATATTTTTGCAAATATTTGATTTTCGAATAAGATGAAACTGAAAGTCATAAGATGAGTGAATTTTTATTTTTAGCATTAAACAATGCGCTATTAGAAAATAGAGTCGCTTGAGTCCCTAAGATCAGGTCGATTTTTTCAAGTTTCTATCTTTGTATAGAAAATAAGTGTTTTTTTTTATTTCTCATATTTTTTTGTAACCTTAGGTTTGAGGCAACTTAGCTCACTGATTACTATAGGCGCTAGGTCTGTATGAGACAACATTACAAACATTCCCGTAGTCCCAAACTATTATCGGATATTTTTAATTGGCTCTGTGGAAATCAGAAAATAACGAAGTTATCTCTCAACTGGTGCTTGTAAACATTGCGTAAAAGAAGTGATAAAGAATCGAATGAATTTAATTGAATTGCTCGTATGTGAAATGATTAATTAAAAATAAATAAATTTGTGGTGCCCGTAGCTAAGTGACGGCAGCGGATCGGCAACAATCCGATGTTAAGCAACGCCAGTCAGGTCGGGTTTATGGATGGGTGACCATCCCGACCGAAAATTAAGTGATGTGTTTTTCGGGCATCTCCGTGTTTCGGAAGGCATGTTAAACAGTTGGTCCCGGCTGACGTCGCAAGATATCAGTCGTAAAGCCTAGTCAGAGGCCTAAAAAGGCGGCTTGATAACATCTGACGGTAAGGTTTATCACTGGCCTTACATTCACCTCTCCAACAATCCGCACTGAGCCCGCGTGTTGGAGTATGGCTCGTACCACCTCATAGTTGAGGTGAGGCCTGTGCCCAGCAGTGGGACGTATAAGGCTGTATTTGTAAAACAATAGGCCTTGAAATTACAAAGCTGTTTTCTCAGCAGCGTTACTCGTAATTTACCCCGAAAATAATTAACAATATTCTTTTACCTCAACAGTCCGGCATCCCCTTCATGGAAGTCCTATGCAAGAACAGATACGTCGGCCGCACCTTTATCCAGCCCTCTACCCGGCTTCGCCAGTTAGGAGTCGCGAAGAAGTTCGGAGCCCTATCCGAGAACGTTCGTGGAAAGCGAATCGTGTTGATCGATGATTCTATCGTCAGAGGGAACACGATTGGACCCATCATCAAGCTGTTACGAGACGCGGGGGCTGCTGAGGTAGGTTTTAAATTAGTAAATAACAATGTCAATGCCTGTAGTCGCAAATGACTTTAGATACGCATCAGAACTTCTTCGTCATCCGTTTAGCTCGCAGAACCGCAATTTGAGACATTCTCTTGATTTAGTTGTTGCTACAGGATCCTGCAATGTAAACAATACGTCTGGAAAGGTAAGCATTTGTGAAGGGTCATTATCACGCAAGTGACTTATACGAGACTAAGCCTCCGCCAGCTCGGAATCGCTAAAAGTTCGATCACATCTCTAAAAATGCGGCGTTACAAAATATTACACACGACGTGAAAAACAATCGACGGTCACGTGTGTACGGAGACGTATAGGGCAGTAAGCCACTTGTAAAACAAAAGAAGTATTTTATTTATTCATTATCTCCTTTTAGAGATTTTATTACAATTTCGTATAATTATGAACATCTTTTTACTTTTTATTCGGTAGTTGAGAATTTAGATGTACTTTTAAGATTCATATTTTAAGGATTTTTTTTCTAAAATTTCCTTAAAATATGAATCCTAACGTAAGCCTTTTTTTTAATACTCATTGTACTTTACTAACTCTTTTTGTAAAACCCAACCAAGTTTAAAAGAGTAAGTACTGAGTATCTCGCCGGGTCTTCTCAGTATAAGATCAACTTCCGATGCGGTGGTAGAGTCACATTATGTTTGTATACAGTGTATTTATTTCTTCATATTATTATAGTATTTAAGCCTAATAAGTATTAAGTTCATTTTTTTCTTTTAATGATTTGATTCTCTATACATATCTTTGATCTATTTAAATTATTTAAATAAATATATTTTCGATTTGATTTGATTTGAAAAAAAAAACTACAAGGGTTATCCTATTATGAAAAACTAGAATAAATTCCATTAAAAAGCTCGCATAAGAACGCTTTATAGTTAACAAAAACTGTCTTGTTTATAATCTAAATAACGTCATTTTGTTTGCAGGTGCACATACGGATAGCGTCGCCGCCACTCAAGTACCCGTGCTACATGGGCATCAACATTCCAACGCGCGAAGAACTCATCGCTAACAAAATGGACGCCTTCAAGTTAGCGGAGCATGTCGGTGAGTACTCATAAACAGCTCATACTGAAACAGTAATTACTATTTGAACAGTAAATGTAATTGATCAGAGGAGATTATTGACATTTACTATGACAGTGTGACAGCCCCGCAGCCACTATCTTTCACACTGTTATATGAGGCCACCAGAACCAGAGTGGCCCAAGTGCATTTCTTTTGGATTTTGAAATGAATAATACTACTTAATGTTGAAAACAAGTTAATTTCAATAGCAGAGTGGCCCAAAATAAAAATTAAATGCACTTGGGCCACTATGTTATTGAAATAAACTTGTTTCTAACATCAAGTTGTATAAGACATTTAAAAAAAATTTTTTTTTTTAAAATGAAGGGAAAATTGATATTTTCTCTGCATTTTAATAAAAAAAAAAAATTAAAGAAACAACAAATATTTTATCCATACAAATAAGCCACAACTGCCACAAGCACTTATAACAGCCTTCACAAACACTTGATCTTTGAATTGGAGTACACATTTTCTACGACCTTACCACACATGTTTCATAATAAAGGCCTGCGCAGACGACGTATTATCCGCGGCGTACTTTTTTCTCCGTCAAAATAGATCCCTTACAAACTGTATCGAGCAACGCACACGACGGACTAAAAGTACGCCGGACCAAAAATCCGCCGAAACACCGCGGACGCCCCGGATCGTAGCGAACCCGTCTCGTGTTTCTATTGTTCCGGTTTTTGCATTGTGAGTCATTGCTTGCCATTTTTTTCTTAGGGTTTTCTTACGAACACCCGTGTGTTCGGCTGACACTCAAGGGGTTAAAGTGCGCGGCGGGCCCAGTATTCTCTTTTAAAACGTCTTCTCTTTTGCTTCAACTTCATGTAAGTTACAGCACAACATAATCTCAGAATATTTAAATACTCTCGGTGAACAAATGATCGCACACCGTGTGCGTTGAGTCTGCGGGGGATTTTGTATTCGCGGAGCGTAGATACTTTTGTATTCACGGAGCGTACTTTTGTATTTTCGGAGCGTACTTTTGTATTCGCGGAGCGTACTTTTGTATTCGCGGAGCGTACTTTTTTCTCCACGTACGTCGTCAGCGCAGGCCTTTATAATCTCATAAGTTTTCAATTTTCCCAACCAGGCGCGGACAGTCTAGAATACCTCAGCGTAGAAGGCCTAGTGAGCGCGGTGCACTACAACATGAAGACGACGCCCAGCGACGGCGTCGGCGGCCACTGCACCGCTTGCCTCACCGGGGACTATCCCGGCGGGGTTCCCGACGATCTGGACTGGTGAACGTACGATAGTGTACTTTAAATGTCAGTTTATACAGACTATTTTTGCTCGCGGCGCAGTCGACCTCAGTTAGGGTTGGACTACGTCTAGTATCACCGAACCGTCAGCTTTTCTATAAAAGAAAGAGAGGCGTTGCCGAGCGGCTCGTCGATTGCGCAGTTTCGCTCCCTTTCTCGCTCTGGTAAATGACTGCTCTGCGTGATGGAATATACTTCCAGACTTAGTTCAACCTTAAGAGTGTTATAATAACATCATGAAGCTGTTGGCTGTAAAAAAAACAATATTTTTATTTTTTAGGATGATAACACTCACAGAACCTTTTACATAAATCTCTGAATGATGGTTATAATAATTGGGCAGTTTGAAAGAAATAAACTGAATAAACGTCGAAATTGAGGCTCTACACTACTCTGCCGCCAACCCGTTTGCACTCATTAGATTTAAAGATTATTTTATAAAGATTTACAATTTTTTGAAATACCGAACAATTAATTATTGGTCTTCTGATTGATTTGGCTTAAATTTAAGATTGGGACAATATATAATAAAGTCAATCTCAAATCGTTCAAAGTTAACCTCATTAGCATAGCTGCGAATGTTTTAACATTTAATGGTATCGGATAATGTAAAAATTTGTAGTTTTTTTCTTTGAATGATCTTTAACTTTGAGCGACGTTTGAGAATAATACAAATATAGATATATAAAAAATTAAGTCTTCCTACTCCTATTGGGTTGAAATGGAGAGATGGGACTAAGTTTTTCGTGGTATTGTTAGTTAAATTTAAGAAATTTGTTTAGTTTTATTATTTAGGGTCCAATTTGTTAAAGCCCACTTGCGCATGCTTAATCCAGATTAAAGTAATCGTGTTAATTGTTGCTTTTTGATAAGAGTCTCAGCAGAGAAGATTAAGAGTTGTGAGCAAGTAAGCATTAGTTATAACTATAAGGTCATCTCTCTTTATATTTTCCCAATAATAACTGTATAACAATAAGAAATATGAACATTGCGTGGATTAAATCAATATAATATGGACTCGAGCATATTTTATTTGATGTATATTAGGCTTTTTAACCGACTTCAAAAAAAGGAGGAGGTTCTCAATTCGACTGTATGTTTTTTTACATTGACTAGCAAGGAGTAGTCATTTTTATGATGATTCTATACTAACTAGCTTCTGCTCGCGACTTTTTCCTATATAGATAGGCGGCCAGTAGTTCCTGAGATTAGCGCCGCAAACAAACAAACAAACTCTTCAGCTTTATAATATTAGTAAATATATACAGTTTATCTATAATAATAATATTAATATTATAAAGGAACTACTGGTCCGATTTGAAAAATTCTTCCAGTGTTAGATAGCCCATTTATCGAGGAAGGCTTTATGCTATATTTAATCAAGACCTATAGGAGCGTAGCGGAGGAAAGTAACTATTCCACGCTGACTAAGTCGCGGGCAGAAGCTAGTTGTAGTATAGTTCAATACGTAACTTTTTACTTAAACGATACTTCGTTTATGTAAAAAGTTAGATATTACTTCTTGATATGGTAATGATCGTCATTAGACAAATAGTATAGAAGTAACTACTTTGAGATGTTTCCTGTCAAAAAAAATAACAATAAAATATATTTTGCTATGTATCTTAATGTGATACATTGGACAGGAAAATTTGAACTAGGGAGATCTAAACGTAAAATCAAACGGTACATTTAACATTCAATCATCACCAAATGCCACGTTTTTTTTTGGGTACATGCAGTTTTCGTCAAACTTATCTACACGTCCATGTCACCAATTGAGATATTTTTGACACTGACTATAATTATCAGAGAAGAGTCGTGCTGGTTTCGACTATCGAATAGATTTAGTTTAAATAAATAATGTTTAGTATATAAGGTACGATTCAGACCGAACGGTCCTCTTCAGATCCAACGAAAGTCGAAGATTCTTAACAGTTATTAAGGTTCAAATTATTAACTATAACTGTTAACATTTTATGCAAATATGGACTTTACTTCCTGTATTGATACGTTTCCGTTTGATGTGAATCGTAGCTGAGTTTTTTACTATTTTGAGTACACAAGTGACTATTTGTATCGAATAAGCGATCTGTTGTAAACCAGAGCATTTTTAGATAATGTATAATTATGAACACAATACTTGGAGGTAATGTTTCTGATGCGACTGTCTCTATTGCATTTTTATTGAATATAGCATTCCTTGTGTCAATTAGGTTGTAAAAAATGTATTTTTAACATTTTTCTTGTTGTACCCTTTTAGTACAATTTAACTATACAATTGAATCCTATAAGAAGTATATTGATCTATTTATACGATTGTGGTATTATTTATCTCATCCTATTACAATAAATAAATAAATATGCGCCAGACAACACACCTCTTGTAATGGTCTCGAAGTAGGGATTAATATCTTTGTGTTACCGCACAAGGAAATAAGCCAGGGGCGTCTCCCAGCACACCCAGACCCGAGTCAATTCAGAAAAAAATATTTCCTTAATTGACCCAACCGGGAATCGAACCCAGGACACAACGGAAATCGAGGCGAGAAACCGTGCTACAGCGCACTACGCCAATCGTGTCATCAAATATAATAAATAAATAAATAAGGTAAATTACGTTGACCTTATACTACAACGGGATGACATGACACCCATAGTACAAGGTAAGGTAAGGCATAGACAGGCTCAGAGAAAGAATTTACACACTAAAATTTCAGAGGTAGCTATTGTAGACTTAACAATATCCGGAAACAGAGTTTAATAGGAGTTATTTTTCAGTTGAAAATGATACAAAGATCTTTTTGCTAAGCGATTTTTATTTACAGTTCATTAACATCTATATACAAAATGGAACTATTACCGTCTGTACAACGCGGTACAACCAAGGACAACACGTAAAACATATAGTGATATCACAAATAGCGCAAACGCGCTTCGGCCATTTTCTAGAAATAACATACAATTCCGTTGAAATTACTTTTCTTTCTTCAATTTAATAATACTTTAGTTGCATCAATCTTCCGGTCCCTTCTGAAGTTGTTTCGCTCGAGCAATACCCACTTTCCAAAATTGGAATGCGGGACTCGTCTCGTGTTCAGAGCGGACTAGAAGTTCCACGTGAACGATATAATGCCTTTGACTGGCATTGAATATCTAACTTTTGGAACAACTTAAATATTAACCTAATATGTATTTTAGTAAAGGTTGTCATTTGCAACAGCCAAAGTCATTCGTAACTTATCTATCTAGTAGAACTCATCTTTATATTATCCAATTGCAGCAAAGATAAGGAAGGAACGTCTAAATTGACAAGTGTCATTTGACCTAATGCATTTTACCACTGAGCTACCGAAATCTTACTGGACCGAACGAATCCTTCTAGTACATGCTTACGTTGCAAGCCAACGTTATATCAAACTTCGAACATCCGAAATAAATATTTTCACAAATATTTAAACTTTCGGTTAAGATGAAATATGTTATTTGTATATTACTTCGTTTATTTCAGCATTATACAATGCTTGTGGAAAGGTTTGGATGTGCTGCAACTGCCAAATGATGCTGTCGTATAGATTCTATGAAACTTCAAGTTCCCTCTGAAGTGGTTTCGCGCACGCGTAGTACTTAAGTGCAGTCTCGCGTTCAGAGCGAACTAGAAGTTTGACGTGAGCTATACTTCAATACCTCATTCTTCTGCTCCTCTGCACATTTTTTTTTATGACTTTACTCTGTCAATTCAATTTTCGTGTATAAAAACAAGATTGAAAAGAGTAACCATCGAGTTTCTTGCCGGAGTCTTCTCGATCGGAAACAACCTCCGAACCGGTGGTAGAGTAACATTATGTTTAATTATGATATTTACTATCATAGTATTATTTTTTGTAAGTTTTTAGTAGTAGTTTAGTATTTAGTATATTTTTGCTATATTTTTTTTGTATTTAACTCGTCATAAGTACTTTTTATGAGTCTAAATGAATAAAGATATTTTTTACTTTTTACTTTCATTGTTGTTTGAACACAAAGCAAATGTATAGCTCATAATTTCGTTCTGCCCCTTGTTGTTAGCTCTTACGCCAATTTGGACTGTTTTCCGAGAAACCGGACGGAATTGAATATAATATTTTTGTTAACCTAATTCGCCGGCGATTTTATTCGCAATTACGATGAAGTCACAATTATTTCGTTGCCATTTTATTATGACAACATCATTGAAATCTAAGGCCGAGACGCATTGGCCTGCGCTTAAGCTCTAACTGCTGGCAAACTAGACAGTAGAAAACTATTTATTGACTCACGAGTTACCAAAAATCACCCTTCAATTCGGACCGGAGAACACCTCTAGTGACGTCACAGCGCGTGTTTACCAACTATAGCCTCGATGTCTTGCACTTGCTTGACAGCGGCTTCAGTGAGAACGAGCGGCGTATTGTCAGTTACTAGAACGTCGTCTTCTACCCGGATGCCGACGCCGCGAAACTCTGGTGGGACGGAGTCATCGTCTGGCCTTATGTATATACCTACGGAAGGGAAAAATAGAGCATTAATTGTTAGGTATTTCAGGACATACGATCCCTTTTTTTTATTTATTTCTTATTATACAAAATACACATTCATTTACATTGGTTTATGGTCAGTTATTGGATTTTCACAAAGATCGTCAAAAATGAAATAAAATGAAATAAAACGAAATAAAAAAAAATAACGCAAAAAATCAAATTGAATACAAAAGTCACAAAACAAATAAAATGTCAAAACTTAAAATCACAAAACAGAATATATAATATAAGATGTTGTCAATATTAAGTTAAGAGAGAAATAAACAACGACGGTAGGCTGAGGTTTTTTTGCTGCCTTGTTGGCGCTCTAGTGTGTAAAGAACTAAATACATACAACAGCGCCCACAAGTCCATTAAACGTCTCAGAACCAGTTCCACCTCACCTCACCACAAATATTGAACAAGGCAGTCACATCGCATCGAGCAATGCATTCGATATTGATTTGGCTTATAATGGATATATTTGTTGTACTACAAAGAGATTCGAATGACTTCATCATCGCGTTTGGCGAGCACTAGGCTGTGGCAATGTATTCACAGTTCTTACTGATTTCAAAAGGACAAAATTGCTGACAACACGTAATATTTTCGTCAAAAATGAGATATTAAATTTATCTATTGTAATGAGAATATAATGTTGATATTTACACGAACACTATAAAACATTGCATGTAAAAAAGCGAGTAGAATTCGTAAAGTTGTTTTCTATACTAATATTTAAGTCGTTCGAGAGGAAATATTTGATTGTTTGTTTGTACTAAATAGGCTCCGAAACTAATGGACCGATTAAAAAAAAAATACACCTATATGAAGCTACGTTATCAGGGAGTGACATAGGCTATATTTTATTATGATGGAACAAAACATTCAGTAAAAAATAATAGTATACGTAAATCAAGTCGGAGAAACGCGGGCGAGATGTGCCGCTTCACCGACGACGCCGTGACGCCGCGACGTGCAATTAATTTTGACAGAACGTCGTCTGTCGAGGCAGCTAGCACTTCAACGAATGGGAACATCAGGAGTGTGTCGTACCCGGCTCCACGGTGACGAGCATGCCGGGCGCCACGCCGCGCGCGCGGCGCACGAGCGGCGCGTCGTGCACGTCCAGCCCCAGGTAGTGCGACACGTGGTGCGGGCACAGCCGGTACGCTTTCTGGGATACCACACAATATCATTACTACACACATCAACATGGTCTAGGGATATTTCAATTGAACCTAAATAACTAAAATTCTATTAACTTTTTGTTAAGACCTACACATTAAAACTGTTCCAAAACAAAGCACTAAAAAGTAAAGGAATAATTGCGTATTC
Organism: Udea olivalis; assembly: GCA_947369235.1. Taxonomy (NCBI): domain Eukaryota; kingdom Metazoa; phylum Arthropoda; class Insecta; order Lepidoptera; family Crambidae; genus Udea; species Udea olivalis. The sequence goes on from OX376342.1 coordinate 2,987,653, forward strand.
TTCTAAAACTTATACGATAATATAATGTAGGTACAATTATTGTTATTGTTGGAGTCGGTGTCAGCCAAGGAAACACTACAATATACCTAGCAATATACCAATTTCTTACATATCATGTTTACGTATGTACTCGTATGTAGGTAGTTACAATCCTACTCCAGACACCGACTCCAACAATAACAATAATTGTACCTACATTATATTATCGTATAAGTTTTAGAAGAATACGCAATTATTTCTTTACTTTTTAATGCTTTGTTTTGGAATAGTTTTTTTTCGTTAAAATTTTTGTTTATTTCTTGATTCAGATTCATTTATTCGCTCGAAAAGTGATACAATAGTTAGTATAAATAGCAAAGTCCGCACAATTCACCAAAACAGGCATGCAAATGTTACATATAAAATTCATAAGTTCTTATAAAATACAATACATATTATCTTGTGTTATTATAATCATATTAATTGGTAAATAAATTACAAAATATGTCATTTCATTTTAATCAAATTCAACATACAGTGACACACAAAACGAATTTACTTAAACACATACATTAAACATTCCAAATTTCCATTACACTTTATTAAATCAAATCAATCAAATCAAATAATACTCATTACATAAAATACAGTGGTGGTGATTTTAAGCGTCTATTTTGTCAAGCGCAGGGCATGTGAATGTCAGATGAAACAATGCAAAATAACTTTTGTGTCACAATTAATTATGTAATGTCAATTTTAGAAGCTAAATATTCCTTGATAGAGTAAAAGCATTTCATTAATAGTACATTATTGCAAAGGCAGCGAAATAGGCAATTGCAGGTCGAGTATGACTTTAAAGGCCGAGCCGCAGGCGAGGACTTCAATGATACGAGACAGGCAATTGCCATTTCGGCCGAGGCATATATAGTGCTTTTCTTAAAAAATGCAAGGAAATAAAAAGGGCCTTTTACATAATAAATTTAATTAATATTATTAACAAAATAACAACTCCGCTTTACCGCCAATTTGTTTTTTTTTATTTTACAATTTGTGCCGAAAGGTAAACGCATCTGTGGCTATACAGCCACGAGAACGCAATGTGTACGATAGATGAAAGAGTTCTAAATTCAAACAGCACACCGTTTCATACAACATTGCCGGCGGCGCGCTCTTCGTTCGAAATTCAAAGAACGCACCGGGAAGTGATTTTGGGTTTTCAGTCTACGTAAATATGATACTTCGCGTGTTCTTTATTCAAAAGTAATGACAATATTTCCGAGCATGTTTAAGAAATAACCATTTACGCAATTTTATTTTGAACGTGGATAATCCAAGCTCTCTTAACTTGGATGGTAGCTTATTATACATTATAATACAATTTGGATAGCAGTTTCTTTTGTAATATTGTGTGTGCATACTAGGCAATATCAGTCTACCATGGTGTCTCACTAGTTTACAGTTATTTGTATTTTTAGCTTGGAATATGTTTGGATGTGTTTTAACGAAGATACAACATTCTAAAATATACATAGAGGGGAGAGTAAGATAATTCAATTGAGGAAATAACTGCCTACATGATGTCATTGGCGGAACATCGCAGATAGCTCGGATGCATTGCTTTTGCGATAAGAAAGCTCTGTTTATATCAGTGGAGTTTCCCCATATTATTATACCGTACCTAAGATTAGATGCGACATATCCGTGATAGGCCATTAATGCTGCCTTTTGATTCACTTGGGTAGTCAACCGCCGTAGTGCATATGCAAACCTATTTATTTTATTGCAAATATTCTTAATGTGATATTTCCATGAGCATTGATTGTCGATTTTTATACCTAAAAAAGTTACTGACTTTCGAGTCTAATATAGGCTCATTATTTATGAAAACATTTGATTTATTTGATTTATGATTGGTATTATAAAAGTTTAGATATTTGGTTTTAGTAATATTCAATTGTAAATTATTGTTACTGAGCCATTTAGAAATATTATTTATAGTGTCATTAATTTCATCATTGAAGTTAAAGTTAGTTTTTTTAGTAATAATTACTGAAATATCATCAGCAAATAAGTTACATTGGTGAGGCGTTACATTTGGTAAATCGTTGATGTAAATAATAAAAGCAATGGCCCCAGGATGGTGCCTTGGGGGACTCCTACTTTATTTATAGCTAGTGTTGAGCTAAAAGATTTTTCCTCTTTGTTTTCATCTATGTTTCTGATTTCTACACATTGACGTCTATTTTGTAAATATGATTTTATCCAATTCAATGCTACTCCTCTCAAACCATATTTTTCACATTTATACAAGAGAATATCATGTGAAACAAAGTTGAAAACTTTGGTCATATCAAAAAACACCGCTACTGTATCTATGTGTCTATCAATATTTTCAGTTACAGTCTTGATTAAATCAAACACAGCAAGCGCAGTGGACTTTGCGGAACCCATTTTGTTCCTGCTTTAGTACATCGTGTTTTTCCAGATATTCATAGATTCTCGCATGCATAACTTTCTCAAACACTTTAGCTAGTATTGGTACCAAAAGCGATTGGTCTAAAATTGTTTAACACATCTGTGTCACCTTTTTTGTGAATGGGTATTATTACAGATATTTTCAATATTTCAGGATATTTACCTTCATTTAAGGATCGATTAACAAGGTGCTATAATATATTTGAGAGGATTAACGCACAATATTTCAAGACTTTAGTTGGCAGTTTATCGTATCCAACTGAAGTGGTATTTTTAAGGGATCTTATTATTTTAAAAATTTCCTCATGAGTAGTAGGATACAAAAACATTGATTTATCTAACGGTTTGATGTTATGGTTTAATGCCGGATTATAATTACATTGAACTTTTTAATTAATAGATGTCAGATTATTTTTAAATGTCGTATTATTGCTAGATATATTGTCAGTTTTTACCTTTGTAATGTTATTGAAATAGTTATGGAAAACATTGCAAATATCAGAGGGGTCATTTATCATTATGTCATCATTATTTTTAATTTTGCTAATATAATTATTATTTGTAAAATTGCTGTCATACGATTTTATAATATTCCATGTTGATTTGCATATGTTCTTACTTTTTCTTAATTGTGCTTCATTATTAAAACTATGTGACTTGTGAATACATTTCTTAAGTAAATAATTGTACTTTCTATATAAATTCTTGTTACATTGATTTTTCTTAGCATAATATTGTAATCGGAGTACACGTTTAGTCACACATGACTTTTTTATTCCTTTTGTAAGCCATTTACGATCTCTTGATTTGTTAGTTATTTTAATTTTACAGACTGGAAAACATAACTTAAAAAACAGAATTAAGGTTTCGTGAAATGCATCAAAGGACTCATTAAATTCCGAAGATTCATTGATTTTCAGTGAATAGTTCTTGTTTATTTTATACATCGAAAAAGTATCGTCCAATTGCTCCTAAGAATTGAAGAGTTCCGTTATTTTGTCATGGATCCCTTAATCAGAACCTAACACTCATCAAACTACCCTTGAAGTATATCCTTTCCAATAAAAAAAGAAGCATCGAAATAGGTTGGCGTGATAATGAGTTATTCGTCCATTTGTCGCGTATATGGTTTATATAGATTTAAGACTTATATGGATTTCCCATGGATGCCACTGTCAGAACTGGACCAAATTAAAATGTAACCATACTGGCACCATCAGCTTTCAAATAAATAAAGAATTATCAAAATCGGTTGGCGTAATATTAAGTTATTCGTCCATTTGTCGTCCATTTGTCGCGCATTTTGTCTATCTAGATTTAAGACTTTTAAGGTTTTCTCATGGATGCCACTGTCAGAACCTGACCAAATTAAAATGGGACCATTCGGGAAGCACCAGCTTTCAAATAAAAAAAGAATGATCAAAATCGGTTCACCCAGTCGAAAGTTATGAGGTAACAAACATAAAAAAAAACATACAGTCGAATTGAGAACCTCCTCCTTTTTTTGAAGTCGGTTGAAAATAAACCTTGTTTAATAGCCTATCTAATCTGATAAATAAATTTTTAGATAAGTTTATCTAAAAGTTAAAAAAACTTAGAAGAAGAGGTAAAACTCAGACAAAATTTCAATCTTAACTTTATTTTTGAAACATCAAAACCTAAACAAAACAACTATTTTTTTTATAAAAATTGTTGAAAACTTAAAATTGATAATCCGTGGATTCACTTAAGACTCTCCTGACACATCTGCAGCGGTTCTGCATACTCAAAACAAGGGTGTCAATATCATGTTGTGGAATACTGTCCCAAGTCCTGCTAAGATGCAAGAAAAGCTGGTTTTCATGCACAATATCTTCAGGTAAATTCCTAAGAGCTCTTCTCTGAAGCATATCCCAGGCATGCTCAATAGGATTTAAGTCAGGGGATTGTGCAGGCCAGTCTAAAGCTTGGATATCATGCTGTTGTAACCAACTTGTAACGATACGCGCCGTATGTGGACGGGCATTGTCGTGCATTAGCTGGAAATATTGTCCCATTTGCTGTCTGTGGGACAAGATTACAGGCTCTAGCACCTCATCTCGGTATTGTAGAGCAGTCATATTGCCTTGTATCCAAACGAGGTCCGTTCTACCGCCGAGACAAATTCCTGCCCAAACCATAATCGTGCCACCTTGATATGCATGGACTTGTTGTGGGTGTTGCAGTCGATTCCAACGTCCAGGTTCTCTCCAAAGGCGTACTCTTCAGGAGAAATATGCGAATCAGGATGAAATCCAAACCTGGATTCATCAGTGAAAAGCACAAGTGACCATTGAGAATAGTTCCAGTTTTCGTGTGCAATATCCCATTGTAATCTTCTTCCTCGATTGCCTCTCCTTAGCGCTGGTACCCGAAGTGGCCTACGAGCACGTAGGTTGACTTCATGCAGTCGTCTTCTCAAAGTTTGACTGCTTATCAGCAAACCATACTCTCTCTGTAGCCTTGTAACCAATCGCATCGCCGTTACATTTGGTTGACTTCGTCCAACATTTACTATGAATCGGTCCTGTACATGTGTTGTAACGCGTTGAGGTCCTCGGTGCCGTTCCACCACTTCCCCCGTGACACGATAACGTGACCAAAGCCTGGATATAACGCTCTGACTGGTCCTCATGGCTTCAGAAACCGCAATTTGGGTAGCGCCAGCTTGAATTATGCCCACTGCTTTTAACATTTCGTTCCTGGTCAAGTGTCTACGTGGCATGATTAAATGAACACCGGAGATGAGTTTGACAAAGATTTATAGAAATTTATGGAGTTTTAATCAAGTTAGAAGTTCGTGAAGATTTACTTCTTTGGAAGAAATTCAATAAATGCGAATTTCATCTTAAAACAAAACCTTTTATATACAAATTTGAATTTAAAAAAGGAACTTAATAATGTTTTTATAATCTGTCATTAATAGTTTTTTTTAAGGCCAGTACTTTTTAAGTTATTTATTTTTTATTTAAGCCTCTTTATTCCCAGATCTAGAGTTAAATATTTATATTTATTCGCAAACATTGCACGTATTCTAGTTTTTTTAAATAAATATAATAGCATAATTTCATTAAATAATGTCTATTATTAACTTAAAATAACATCAGAAATAATTCATTCTTACAAACTACAATCCAATTATACTATTCATTATTAAGTAAATATATCATCCTAAGTTAAAATGCATGCAATTAAATCCTTTATTTAACCCGGCACCCATTTGCGGGTGTAGGCCTCCTCCAGCTCCTGCCAACGTTTTCTATCTTGCGCCAGCCTTGTCCAAGTCCGGCCTGCCACTTCCCTAATGTCGTCAGCCCAGCGGTGGCGGGGTCGCCCTGGCGGTCTGCAGTCGTCTCTGGGGCACCAGTGAAGAACTTGCTCGGTCCATCTTCCATCTATCATATGGGCCACATGACCTGCCCATCTCCACTTCAGCTGGCAAGCAAGTTTTGCTGCATCTATTATTTTTGTTTTACTACGTATGTCTGTACTTCTGATTCTGTCCAGAAGATTGATGTTAAGCATACTTCTTTCGGCTGCTCTTTGAAATAGGTACTTGTAGCTTTTTAATTATATTTTTTGTCATCGCCCATGTCTGACAACCGTATAGAAGGGTCGGCAAAACAGTTGAGTCCATGGCTTTCTTTTTGAGGGTGAGTGGGAGTTTACCTTCAAATACGTGTTTCAGCGACCAATATTTTGCCCAGGCAAGCTTAATACGTCTGTCGACTTCGTTTGTGTTTTTGTCAAGTGAGATGTTTTGTCCCAAATATATGTAATGTTCGACATAGTTAATTTCTTTCTTATTGATTTCAACATGTATTTTTAAGCTATTTGTCATTATGCATGTCTTAGACAAATTCATTTCTAAGCCGCACCTCCCACTCTCCTGTGCCAGTGCTTTAAAAAAGTTATTTAAAAAAGTTTTATATATCCCTAGACCATGTTGTTGTGTGTAGATGGAGCTAGTAGCACCATATTAGATATGTAAAGATATGTAATTTGTCTCATTAAGTGAACAAAACTGTTTATTTTTTTAAGTACGTACAAATTGATGTTTTCTTGCCGTTTCGGTGCTTTGCAACAGAAATGGACATACGAGAGGCATTTGAGTGATACTTTTTATCTGGTGTCAACTTCGTGTATCAAAAAGAGTGCAGTACAGCAATTTGGTAAACCGTACCGTTATGGCAACGAATGTCGTTGCGTTCCCCATGACGGCAACAGTCAACTTATCTAGGATATAGTCGGGAATGTATAAATGTATTATGTGTAAGTATGTAATGTATAAAACTAAATGTAGTCTGTCTATAAACTAAATTAAAATCGATTGAAAAATGGCAGAGTACTATCACTTAAGGGTTAACATGACGTTAAGGTGGGTTTAGATTAGAGCATTTCATTGTAATGTTAAGAATAAGATGCATATGTGTGACAAATGTCACAGGAAGAATAATGAAAATCTATAGCAAAAATTTTATTCTTACCCCAATAAGCTCGTTTCCGTCAATATTCTTGGGCAGGATTCCTTCCTGCTGCAAGTGCATGCCGAGTAAGCGGCACATGCTGTCGAACAGCTGGTCTAGCGCGGGCCGGTGCTCGCCTAGGATTTCTATGAGGCGGGTCTGAAATAAATAAAATTAATATAAAAAACGCCATCGCCATCAAAGTCTAGACAGCATTTTGATTGGTAAGATAAATATATCTTGTTGCACACCAAAAACAAAATTACAGGGTGGTACAGTGAGCAACAGAAGCAGCTTAACACTTCGGTATCTTGTCACTTCTTCCACTTTGTCCGAAATGAACAACCTTTACTAAGAAACAGGGTGAAATATCGAAAAAAAAAACACCTTTTCATACTAGAAGAGTGACCAGCTGATGAATGCAACAATAAAGTAGCAAGTAACAGTCACTCAATAGTTAAAGTCATCATTACCTGTACATTGAGCACCAACTCGTAAAGTATCCTATGGTGCTTGGAGAAGCGTCCGGAGACTGGCCATGTTCTTGAGATATCTGAGTTGTACAACCAACGCTGGCTTCCTATGAGAAAACTTTTTTTAGAACTTTTCCATTCGAAACACTTGATTTCGGAATCGGCATTCAAGAATTTTTAATTTATAAAAAACCAAAAAAAAGGAGTGCTTATGTCCCTAAATCATATAATCTCAACATCGAAGAAACCAGTTTGATCGATTTAGTAGTTTTGTCCTGGCAACATTATGGTACACATTTAAAATATAAATTCGAGGATAATACCTTTTGATTCGAGTTCTGACAACTAGCTATACGAGTTGACTACTTGTGGTAATTGCAAATACTCAATATAATCAACAAAAAAAAAAGTTAACTCCATACCTGAGTCTACAAGCAGCATCTCCCCATCCCTCAGTATCTGGTTATTGGTGACGTAGTGTATATGCGTCGCGCGCGCGCCGCCCGCCACCACCGGCGGGAAGGCCAGCTGCTCGGCGCCGCCCTGCCGGCAGCTGTAGTCCAGCACCGCGTTCACTTGGTGCTCGGATACGCCTGGAAAGTGGCCGACATTGTGGAAGGACTTTTGGTCGAATAAAGCAGGCACAGAATTGCGCGGATGCAGACAGGCTACAACTGGCTCTTCTGAAAATTTACGTTTTTTTAGATAAGCTTCCATTTGACCCCTATCGCTATATTTTAAGCCATCTAAACTTTAAAAAAAGGATCTGGAATCTCGTAAACATTTATTGAAACACACCAACTAGAAATTCATTGGGTGGACACTACTTTAAGGACCAATTATAATTTTCGGATAGATCTAAATACCGCAGAACTTGCCTAGACCAGCTTATTGCTCAGCTAACTCGATTACTAACAAAATTTACCATATTTTTCACCAAAATAATGGCGAATCAGAACTGTTTGAGTGCCCTCACACTAGCGTCCTTTAAGCAACGCAAGCGCAGCTGCGGCACGACGCCAGGGCAGCGCAATCCCGACGTTCGACGTTTTTTGTCAACAGTACAATGAACAACGCAAATGCTATTGTCGTTAGCGTAACTACATTATATACATTTTATGTACCTACCTTTTTAGCCTCCTATGTGCGAATGTGTAATTTTACCATTTTACGTACTTTTTGAACCTAAATATCGAAAATCATGTAAAAAAAATTAGAACACGACGCAAAAATTTCATATTCTTAAATAATTATGATATAAACAAGTACCTAATCTTGTCTCGAAACTGTTTTGAATTGAGTAAAACTTTAAAAATCCTCTAATAAATAATAAAGGTAAGTTTTCTCACGCCTAGAACCCAATAAATAGTATTTTTTTTGTTGAGAAAAGTTGTATGAGTCATTTTAGAAAAAAATCGTCGACGTCGACGCTCGGCGCGCAGAGGACGCCCAGCGCCAGCGCTGCGTTCGGCGCCGCGCTGACGCTGCGCAGGCGCCGGGACGACGCAACGTCCATTTTACGCTAGTGTGGGGGTCGCCGGCTAGACGCTGACGCTCAAATGACGCTAGTGTGGGGTGGCTCTTAATAATAAGAGTTCGCACCATAGCAATATGTTGAGTAAATACGCAATAAAAAAGACTTTGAAGATCCATATTTCACGCAATCGCTTTAGTGTGTTACAAAAAGTTATGACGAACTTACCAGGTTTAGTGCAAGCCATGGCCATGTTCATGGACTGTGCGCCGATGTAGCAAGTCTCCTTCATCAGCTCAATCTCAGCTGGTGATTTAAACACTCGCATGAAGTGAAGCGCTCTCTGTGGGTCCCCCGAGACTGCTTGTCCACTGTTCACCAGAGCCCGGAGAGTCTGGTACACTTCTGTGTTGGCTGGACTATCGCCTTGGTACCAGAGCATCGCTGGCTTCGATGAATTGGTTATTCTGAATAAAAAAAGGTTTACATTTTACTATTCACGGTTTGCTCGTTTCAACACAATGGGTAATGATGAGTCTGTCTAAAGCGCTAAAAGACGCGGGTTTGATCCCAAACCCACGACAATCATAAATATGACATGCATTTGTGTTTTTTTTTATTACTACTTATTTTATAAAGAGGAAAGATCTGTTTGTTTGTTTTTTGTTATTATTTATTGAATAGGCTCCGAAACAACTAGACCGATTTATTTAAAAAAATCACCAATATAGAGCTACCGCCCCCCCCCCCCCCCCCTACGCATAAAAGACATGGGCGAAACGACTGCCAAATGGCGGAAGAACTGGGCGGGGCACGTTTGTAGAATGCACCCAGATAAATGGACCCAAATAACTACACAGTGGCATCCCACAGATGGTCATCGCCGAAGAGAAAGGCTATCAAACTATTCCAGCAAGTGGCAGACCTTCGCTGACGTCAGGGGCATATGGAGAAATATGGGGGAGACCTTTGCCCAGCAGTGGGACATTCTAGATTAAATTTTTAAAAAAACAGTGTTGGGCTATATTTTGAAATAAATATAAATAATAAATAAATATCCCTGGACATTATTCCACACAGCGCCATCTAGCCCCAAAGTAAGCTAATTAAAGCTTGTGTTATGGGATACTAGACAACGGATAAACATACTTAAATACATTTTCTTTTGTAAATACATACTTATTATACATAGGAGACACCCAGACCAGTACAAACAGACATGTTCATGCACACAAATGTTTGTACTGTGCGGGGATCGAACCCGCACAGTACAAACATTTGACAGTAGTAGTATACAACCCGAAATGAAAGACAGTCTATGCAGGCGAAGCCGTAGACGAATAGCTAGTATGTTATAATAAGTAAATAGCCTATACAACACACAGGTTTTATACTGTTAGTTCTGTCCCACTGCTGGGCAAAGGCCTCCATAAATCTGGTTTGATCGTAATCACAATGGTTGTTAAATGGGTGTTGTTGATCAGAAACCCTGTCTATGCCAAGAAAAATAATGACAGCACTGGAGATGCCTATTACACAGGCCGAGCAAATATCCCTCGTACCATTGTGGAGGAAAGTCGAACTAAACTTGTGTCTGAAATCGAGAATACCCTAGCTTGGGTTTCCGATTGGGGTCGGGACAATTTAGTCCAGTTCAACCCCACTAAGACACATGTTTGCGCGTTTACCACTAAGAAAACTCCATTTACTGTAGCTCCTCAGTTTCAGAACACTTCCCTTACCATATCAAGTAGTATTGGGATCCTTGGCGTTGACATATCTAGTGACGTACAGTTTCGGAGTCATTTGGAACAAAGGGCGAAGTTGGCATCCAAAAAGCTCGGTGTGCTAAACAGGGCGAAGCAGTACTTCACTTCTAGGCAAAGACTGCTGCTGTATAAAGCGCAAGTCAGGCCACACGTGGAGTACTGCTGTCAACTTTGGGCAGGAGCGCCTGGATATCAACTCAGTCCTTTTGACTCGGTCCAGAGGCGTGCGATCCGGATTGTCGACGATCCCAAACTGACAAGGGGTTTAGAGCCGTTAAGTCTGAGGAGAGACTTCGCCTCCTTATGCGTGTTCTACCGCTTGTACAACGGGTTTTGTTCTGAAGAACTGTTTGATATGATGCCCACGGCTACTTTTCATCACCGCACCGCTCGCCACCGACAGGGCATTCATCCTCACACTCTGAATCCGCAATAATAATAATAATAATAATAAATAATCTTTATTGCACAAACAAATACTTACAGCACGTAAAAACAAAAAAGTAAATATTTAGTACAATTTAGGCGGTCTTATCGCTACAGAGCGATCTCTTCCAGACAACCTTCGGCAGAGAGATTTAAAACAGAGGACGAGTTAGGCTGCGCAAAAGCTATGGAAAAAAAAATAAAAAAATATTAATTACATTTGAATATTATGCTAATATAAAAAAATATAAAAATATAAAAAAAGTAGTAGTAGGAGCAATGGTCTCGTACAATTCGGTTTCAGAGATGTTTACTTCCGAGGACGCTTAAATTGTGGTATGAACTCCCTGCCGAGGTTTTCCCGATGAGTTATAGTATGGAGTTCTTCAAGAGGGGTTTGAAAAGGTTTTTACAGGGTCGACAATGCGCGAGTGATACCCCTGGTGTTGCACGCGTCCATAGGCCGCGATAACCGCTTACCATCAGGCGGTCCGCGTGCTTGATTGTCACCGACGTAGTATAAAAAAAAACTTAATACACATGTCAGGATACCACACAGCCATAGATAGGGGTTATATTATATTTATAAAATTAATCATATACCACCTGGCTTAGTTTGGGGACTTATTATTTATCTGTGGCGTGGGGTTTGATAGTCATGTGAAAATATCTTAATCAAAGACATTTATTGGAGTGTAGAGACTTAGATTCAATCAAAATAACGGAAGATAGGTGACTCTCGGCTCACCTCTTTCGCGTGGAAGACTTAAATCAGGTCCCCGGGGCCTAAATTCATTCAGTCGCAATATACGATTGACAGGACTTTACTCTGACGCACGTTTGTCTTGCTTATGCTATAGTCAAAACAAATAGGCTCACCTCTGTCCATTAAAATCACACAACGATAAATAGAATCACAGCAGTGTGAGTGTTTGTGCATGTAGTTGAGCATCATCCCCACTTTCAGCTGTCAATTTTAAGGATGTGCCGGATCTTCCGATATTTGATTTAATCTAAGGTAAGCGATAATAAAAGAAAGTCTAACAAACCAACTTGGTAATGAAACCGGTGAAGTGTTCCACCGGAAGAGCCTCATCGACGGCGAACAGGCCCGCGGCGGCGGCGCAGCCCGTGCGAGGCCCTTCCCACAGCTCCGCGTGAGCGTCCTTATCGTGCACGAATAGTATGCTCTGTGAAACACATACATTATCTCATTTCAAAAATACAGAGTAGATTAAATTAGATGGTCAATTGAAGGTTTTTCACATACAGATTGTCAAAGAAAATAAAATATATTGGATAAGGCAAAATAATATAAAAATTCGAACTAAATCCAAAATATCAAAATCTTCTTTAAAATCTATTTATTGGTTTATAAACTTATTTTACTTTGTTTTTTATCATTTTTATATTAAAAGATTCTATTACAAAAATAGGATATAAGATACAAACCTTAAAAGTTTCTGTTTGTGCAGGTTTCATCATTACTAAAATGGCAGATGGCTCTAAGCATCCAGTCAGGTAGAAGAAATCAGAGTTTTGACGGAATACATATGGTATTTTATCTGACATGTACTGTTTACAAGCTGCTGGTATGACTATCTGAAAAAAAATGTGCTTTATTTATTTTGAATGTTATCTATACAACATGGCGGACCCTGGGACCCCACACACCAGTATGGGTTCACAACCGGGATAGACCGCACGGATGATGATGTTATCTATACTACATTAAAAATAATAATTAAATTTTTAGGTAATAAATAAATAATAATTTAATTTGATTATTAATTTTTTTTTTACCTACATCAGGAAAAATAATATTTTGATCATTGTCATTGTTCTTACACAAAGCAGGATAGCCACTGTCATCAAAGTATTTTTAAAATGGCTTTATATGATCAGGACAACAATGCTTTTTATAAGTGTAAAAGTTTGTTGTCTGTATAATGCATGCCGTGGCCACTTGTAATAGAAACAACACTATCGCTGGAACATTGTAGACAAGTGTACAAACACTTTACTTATATTTTGTAACTTGTCCTGAATAAAAAAATAAATTAAAAAAAATAACAACAGGAAGGCCAAATTGTATTTTGATTAAAGAGATATTCATAATTTATATGACTAAAGGTATTATGAAACCTACTATGAAACTTTGAACTTTGACATCACTTTGCTTCAACCCTTTACTCCCCATTAACCAGACACAATAGAAAATCTGTTGTTTGTTGATCCAATATCGAGCCGCAGGGATGCAAAAAGGTTAAAACAATCGAACGAACCAGACAATAGACAAACTATAAACTAAATTCCATTACAAGAAAATGAAAAGTACATACTTAATCAAAATAATTTTACCCACCGTAAAAGTCTATCTACTGAGGTGTAAAAAAAATAAAGAGTTACTTAAATGAAATGAAAACTGAGAGATAAGCCAACTACTCACTATGTGGCTTTTGTGCATATTCTCCACCTCAGCAACTAATTTATTGACTAATGTTTCTCTCCGCTCTCTGAACTCCATCTGCGTGATGCCACAAGTGAGGTGGCCTTGTGTTATCAGGTGCGGGTGCGTGTGGCACGTCGCTTGCCCGAAGATACCCTGAGGGATGGTGAACTGGGGTATTTGCTTCATTCCAGGAGGATTCTCTACAGTTGATTGCCATCGCGACTCTTGTCTACTCACAATATGCCTTAAAAAACTCTTTCGACCTCTGGCGGCTGTAAATAAGACGGAAAAACTTGTTTATTTTTATTTCTCTTCAAAAGATAAGTTATACATAACCTAAAAATCATTACCTATGTTTATCGCCAATTTATGAAGAGTATTCATATTCTGCGAGTGCTGGTACAAATGTTATGCTTCTAAATTCTTGTTTGTCTTAGATTTTTGTATATTGAAAAACTAGGCCATGGCAAAAACAGATAATTTAAGGTAGCAGGGCAACTGGCAGGCGAATGAATTTGACATTGACAGTAGACCTGGGTCGATCGCGATTGATTGAATCCTTTTGATTCGATCACAACCCTTACATGAGTGATCGAATCACGAGTCTCTTAAAGACTCGATCGTGTTTGGCCAACCCGTAGCGTAGCGATAGTCACCTGAACGAACGAGACACGAGTTATACAAATGAAACCAAAATGCACTTTATCAGCATAAGTTTACTGTACATAATTGCTTGCATAAAAAAGATCGAATCAAACAATCTTTGACTTTACAAAAAAGCGTCACAAGCGGACAGCGCACTTGATTTGTCAAGTACAGCAAAAAGCTAATAACAAACGAAAGTTTCTTATTGCTGCTTAAGTTGAAAGCATGTTTTGTAATTTGTTTTGCTTTGCGTTTAAACTTTGAACGCCCTCTCCTAGTTCTAGACTCTAGTCTTACCTACAAACTGTACCCAAATAATCGAAATGATCGAATCATTTCAACCCGGTCACCATTCGAGTGGGTCACGATCGACCCGGGTCACGAAAAAAGAGCGATCGACACAGGTCTAATTGACAGTTAATATTGACACTTGAATGCTCGTGAAAGTGCTGCCACAATTTGTGAGCTACCACTCGAGCTGCGTATTTTTTTGTTGTTGAACTTTTCCAAACTTTTTATTGGCATTCATTTATTAAGTACTTTGGACATAAAGTTCTACATAAAAATCTCTTAAAACAATCGAAATTGATGTAACACCTCCACTACCACGTTTATCACATTTGCAAAAGAAAAAAAAGAACGTTAAAACTAATGTAGGTACTATACGCAGTTTTATGAATTTGCTCATTTGCTTAATCGCAAACTTAGTATTGTATGTTTTTAAGAGAATTTATACTATTTACTATTATATCCGGCTACTTCTACACACAAAAAAAATAGCGTCTACTAGGCGAAACTATTTTTCGATAAATTTGCAATTTAAAATATTTTTTATTATTGTTTGACATGCAGCATACCTTGGACATATATATATATAAGTGCCAAACTTTGTTAAAAGTGTATTTAAAAAATCGCATTAAATAACTTTTTTTCTATTACTAAATTTTGACTGGAAAAGTGTTTATAAATTTAATAGATTAGGTTGTTTTAATAAATCAAATTAATTTCATGTAAATACTAATTAGTTTTGCGTCAATACAAAAAGAAAGAAGTGTCCGACGTTTTTGTTGATTACTCTGGAACGAAATAAAATCGTCTGTCTATCCCTGGTTAATGATGACGCAATGCTTTGATCTCCTCCTCCGCTAGCTGTTCCCAGTCGGGTTTCAACATCCTATGGGAGTCGGTGTGTGCTGCCCTGCCCCTTTTTCGATAAACGAAGATAAACAATTGATCACTCTGGTTTTGTTTTTCAAAGTTGTTGTTAACTATTTTGGCACAGTTTTTAAAATTATAATTAAGTTGGCATCTAAATTATTGATCTAAAGTGTTTATATTGAGAATGTTGAAATAATGTACAACTATGGAATTCCTAATGCTATAACTATTACTTTATTACTTTTACAATGGGTATCAGGATCTATAATAAGTTACCAAATTCTATTAAAGCTTTGGACGGTCCACAATTCAAAGAGACATTAATACATTGGCTATTGACAAAATGTTTTCATAATTTAAAAGAATTTTATGATTTCACGTAATTGTTAATATTAATAATTTGTTATTTTACCAATCTATATTGTATGTCCGCAATGGGCAAACTGTTGATTCTAATATCTATGTAACAACAATGTAACACAGTTCTGACAATAAATTATTATCTTATCTTATCTTATCGTATCTTATTACCAGAATTTATGATAATGTTACTTTATTTGACTGTATGGCATTGATCGCTCTAAACAATTTTTTTAAAGACGATGTATATCTATTCCTGCTATTTACGTACTAAAAACAGAATAAAAAAAATATTCAAGGGGACACCAGTGATTTTTTTTTGTCTACTTTTGTTCAATATTAATAACGGCACCTGTGTGCACGCTTTACGTCTAATGTTGTATAGATAATAGTACGGAACCCTTCGTCTGCTAGTCCGACTCGCAGTTAGCGTCTTAATTTTTTTTAAAATAGGAAATGATCCTGATCTTGACGTTCATAAGTCGTTGGTGAAGTACCAAAGATTTTTTTTTCTTATAATACGGGTAGTTAGTTACATAAAAACACATATTTTTATTGTTTCTTATTTTACTTTATTATGAGATTTGTTAGTCTTGTTAATTTATTATCTTTGATAAAAACCAGAACTTTCAAATTAAGGGAAATCTATTCGTAAAGCTACGTCAACGTTGTCTTTTTAGGGTAATTTAGTAAGTAAGTAGGGATGTCCAATTTTTCTTACAAAGATTTAAACTATACTTATGTATTAGTAACATTACAAAGAAATCGTGATAATTTAAAGTATTTAATTATTACATAAATGGTCAGGATTCTGATTATACTATGATCTTGCTATAACAAGTTAAACTTAATATTTTAACTCGTTCACTTAAGGGATTAATTAAAAAAATATGTATTTATATGGATTGTTTTTCTATAATTCATAGTAGGCTTTGATTGCTCTGGCATCATTATTGTTCGCTTTGGTCACAATAATTTCAAACTTATATATCTCATAAACTGTTTGCGGAAAATGAGGGCCAATATGAAATAAAAACATTTCCATAGCGTATTATCAATACTACCCTATCTATTATTTTTAAAAAGCACCAGAGTGATCAACCTAATAACGTAATTTTGGAGAAGTAGCCATCCATGTCATAAATCATCAGAAGACTAGTTAGATATATGCTTTTTCTCGTGTTAGGGGTAAAAGTTGATAAACCAATGGCAGCACAATTCTGCGTCCCGATTCACGAATCTTTTGCTTTCGCCATGAGATAAACCTTTAAAAAAAACCCCTTTTCACGTAATATTTTCGAACGGCTATTTTTGTCTATGTCTTTGATGGATTTTTTCCCACTGATGTAGGGTAGGCATAATATCAGTCTACCTACGGATGCGGCTCGCCCATCGTTGCACGCACCGTTTCCGCGATAGCCGTGTGGTCCTTAGATGGTGTACTCGGTTTCGGCATGGTTAAAGAGAGTTTTCTATGACAGAAGAGAGTCAGTTTCATGATTAAAACTGGAAGGGCCCTAATTCATTAGGACACCATAGGTCACCAAGCGGGTAAATCGATTGCCGGCAACAAATTGGTTGCGCAACCAAGCTAGCCCAAAGTGAGATACCCTCCAAACAATTACTGCACGCATACTGTCGTGGAAAGCCGTCTGTGATCACTGCATGCTGATTCATCGGTCCGCTCTGAACTGATTAACAGTTACTTACAGTACTAGGAACTAGTCTTAAATTTTTTTTAAATAGGAAATGATCCTGATCTTGACGTTCATAAGTCCAAAGATTTTTTTTTCTTATAATACGGGTAGTTAGTTACATAAAAACACATATTTTTATTGTTTCTTATTTTACTTTATTATGAGATTTGTTAGTCTTGTTAATTTATTATCTTTGATAAAAACCAGAACCAGTGACTGTACCTTACTGTGCATGGCGCCACTTGCTATCAGTACGTCTACCACGAGTTGCCACATAACGTTATCGTTCGCGTAAAAAAATGTATTCAGAATTGACATTGTCATGTTATGTCATGTCTTAACCCAATGCATTCTTTTACGCGAACGATAAATTAAATTTAAAGTGGCACTTCGTGGTAGACGTACTAGGCAGCTATGTTTACGCTGACATTTCGGTACTAAGCAATAGCAAAATCAGCCCTGGATCTAGGTTTTTGTTTAAGGATTCGATACAGTGTCTCTATTGAATATTAATGGTCTGTTGGTGCAATTGTATTTGTAGCGATTCTGCCTTTAGCACCAGAGGTCGTGGGTTCGATCAACATTCATGTGACGAATATTTGTGTTTGTTGTGTTTCTGGGTGTTATTATCCATGTAAATATGTGTTTAGAAATATTTAAGCATGTCTCTATTAAAAAAAAAAATTGAACAAGTTGCTGTCCTAAACTATCGTAGTTTACGTAAGGCAAACTCATGGTAGAGGTAGGTACATACGATTCCGTTGTGTAAGATTACAGAAAACTGCATAGATCAGGTTATAACTAACTTAAGTTTTTAGAACTTTTTAGAAATTTTGCGAAAAGATCTATTGAGCAACTATTTATTTATTTATTTGTTTAACACAATTAAACGGGATAATCCCAGTTACATAATTATGGAAGCTACAGGAAGGAATACATTACACCAATTTTTCGACTTCGTCTATGAAATAATTTAAAGACATCTGAAGTGCTGATGTCTGTAGGTACTTGGTGTCTTTAAGAAAGTGAAGTACAACTAGGGTGAACCATATTAGAATATCTTAAAAATATATGATATTTCTAAAATCATCATCTGTTCGGCTTAATCAAAGTATTTCTGGCCTCTGGTCCTTCTAGCCGGATCTCCCCTAACGAAAACATCGCTATGGTTTGGCATGATGATAGCCAAGTTTGAAAGGCTTCCCTAGGATACAAAATTTTGGAACATATTTTTCGCCCCGATGACGTCAGAGGGTAGAAATGTGGGTGTCTACGGGTAGGTATCGTCGGCGCGCACAAGATTGCCGAAGAACGCGACTGGGTGTTCTATAGAAAAAATTTGGAAAAAAGCTGAAAAAGACCTCGCAAAAGAAAAGAGGCTTGTCTAGGCCTGTGGGCAGGAAGGTCAAGCGTTCGAGCAACGTTCACCGCCTCTCTAGCAGTCCGCGCGGAACGACCGGCGCATACGCACGCGACAACGTCTTGCGGCGCGCGAACGCGAGTGCTCTCGTGCCGTTATTGTGTTCATAACAGTGCTTGTTTATTTTTAAATTTTCTTTGGAACTACCTGCACTGGCAACAAAGAAGGTCAGTCAACGTTTCTCATTTTAATAAAAACATTTTTTTTAATAGTTTTGTGGTCTATCGGTGAACCTTTCACGGTAACATTTGCATCGTTTTGTAAGTCATTCATTAGTTGTTACGGTTCGCTGCAAGGATTACCTAACTCGACCTCGTCGTTGTTAAAGATTTTTGTAAACAGACTCAAAAATTCTCATAATTTCCGCTCAGGTTGTAAAATGCGATAATTAATTGTATCTATGTCGTTATGTATTATTCCTGACCCTGAAAATGTAAAATGTGTTGTAACAACTGTTGTTACACTTAGATACATTGTAGTTAGCCGAATATGTTAGTAAGAAATCGATGAACTAGATAGATTACTCAAACTTTGGAAAGTTATAAAAACTTAAGTTTACTTAAAATTTATTAAATTTCTAAAACTTTGGGACTCCTATTTGCCATTTTTCAAACAATACTAAAAAATAATTATGTAGGTAAGCATTTTTTCTTAGCCCTATAATTAGGTGATAAAAGATAAAAAAACTAAGCCCTCAAAAACTTAATTTTCCATAACCTACTTGTCGGTTTTTTATCAATGTTTTTGCTGAATAAGAAAGGCTGCCACATGGTATATCATCAACATCATCTCATACCTACCTATAGTTATTCTGTAACATTTTTTTGTAAAACCCATGATAATTTGATAAGCAATAATCAACATCTCGTAAACCCTAAGTTACAGTAAAGCTACTAGTTTTCTGCTGCTAAGGTATGTTTAATAATTTAAGAAATAGTGTACTTACTGAATTAATAACAGAATACTATATTATAGTTAATTTCTTGCCAATGATTTTAGTGAAATTATGGTACAGTCAAGTAGTCAGTCAGTAGATGAAATATATATGGAAGAAAAATGTGTCGACGTCATTGAGGATCAAAGATCACGCGACAAGGCTAGAAGAACCTACTTGCGGATAAACAATAATGACAGGCAGTATAGTTATATTTTTATTCTTACAATTACTTAATTAATATGATGATTCTGGCAATGGAGTAACGTCACTATGAGGGGCCTTGGCTTGGCTCACTCACTAAGTATTGAGTTTGAATGTCCTCCAAATATTTTATTATAAAATCATAGTTCATCATCATAATTTAAAAACATCGAACTACGAGTCTGAGAGTCCGGCAATGCAAGCATGCTGAGGATTCACGCTACTAGATTGTCAGCATAACACTATAAATAATTATGTAACAGAAAAACACTGTAGAACCTAAATGATGTGGTGGACAAACCTGTACTGCCCAGAATGTTTTTTACAAGCGGAGATATCTATCGCAAAGTTAATAAAAGAGGACCAATAAAACAACCAGTAGTAAAACTGTGTGCCTACAATAATTACTTTAATGATGTCCATCAAGTGTGCGAGACTTACCATTTTGCGGTTGTCCGTCGGTCGATCATTCATAAAAGGAAATATCCATTACAGTGTAGCTGGATGTTTAAATAGAGTGCTAGTAAGTTGTGGCGTGGGTTACAATGAAAAGGATTACATTAAGCCAGGGTTTATTCGATTTTTACATAATGTTTATAGTATATAATTATAAAATAGTCTGCTTTCCAGCCATGAATTCAATATCGAAGTATCCAGGTAAAATCCAGCAACAGCAGTGAACCCGTCTTCTGTTATCCAGTTTAAAATAGTTTGTGGTTGAATGTAGCTATGTCTAACATGACGGCTAGCCCTTGCCTCTGCCTACCCCATTTAGGGAAAACTTTTCATCTTGATCCTTTTCAAAGTACATTTTCCCTCCACCCATTTGCCTGCCTTGCATCTTATAGATCCTGTTTGTCTTGTCCTGAAATACTTTTACTCCGTACTTTTTTAAAGACTCTTTCATGTTTAATAGGTACTCAATAATTTGGTCCGAACTTTTTTCATTAAACCTACACGTCAAAGCGAGGCTATGATAATGACCCTGGATTATGATTAAGCATTATAGTAAAATACTAGCTAGGTCATACTCTAAACAGCACAGTGGGTCCAACCAAAATCGTTACAGAAAGAAGGTTTGAATTGCAAACAAATGATAGTCATTATCTGCCAGTATTCAATAGGAAACGTGGGAAATGACGACGTTTGGTACTCGGTACATTACAGTAGAGTTTATCGATGGTTAGGGCTGCCAACGTTGAGAACAATTATATAAAAAATACTATAGTGTTTTGTTTCGGTAAACAACTTTCAGAAACTATTCAGACCTCGATAACCCAAATTCACTAATAAGCCCCAAAAACAGATATGCAAAATAGAAGTAAAAGAGAAATCTACCCGTATGTGTGCAATTAATTATCATCACCTCTGAACATCTGTTTCGTTAGATTTGAACCTTTGTTGTAGAGACAATTTTTCTGGTTTTTTACGAGTTTAAGACGGTCAGTGCTCGTTGGTGTCTTTGCCTCAAGTAACTTTATTTCTTTAGTCACTGACCATTTTCACATTTTAATCTTACCAATATTATCTTATCTTACTATTTTATAAATGCTAAAGTTTGTGAGAATGTATGTATGTATGTGCGTGTGTATAATGTCACTCTTTCACGCAAAAACTACAGAACGGCTTTATATAAAACTTCACAGTATAATTGCTCATACATCAGAATAACACATAGGCTACAATTTGTGAAGATTTTATGTATACTTGTTACAGTAATGAAGTTCACGCGCAGGCGGAAAGCTAGTACAATATAGTCTGTTACTAAATACTGAAACAGCTTTATCGGCTCTTCGATTCCTCATCTCGGAATGCGACCCAATTGCTAGCCGCTGCTACCTACTTCACGA
Source organism: Udea olivalis (assembly GCA_947369235.1). Taxonomy (NCBI): domain Eukaryota; kingdom Metazoa; phylum Arthropoda; class Insecta; order Lepidoptera; family Crambidae; genus Udea; species Udea olivalis. The sequence continues at coordinate 3,009,453 of OX376342.1, forward strand.
AGCGAATTTAGTCAATTTCATTCGCTTAATTACTCTGTGAGCAAATGAAAGGTGTTTTTAACAAGGTCCAGGACTCGTGCGGGTTTCATCACGCACGCGGGATTTCCAGTGTAATTTTTTATAGGGATATCTGTCAGGCAAATAAAGTCAATTAAATAGTCACTGTAAAAGTTTAATTATTTTTTTAAGGTGAGAAATACTGTGACCTAACCTCACCTGTATAGTTATATACTTCATAATATAAAAGGTATATAAGTATTTGTTATCTTGATTGCAACAATGCCACGGCTCAACGCAAGCATTCCATATCGTTGCAGGAAATTCGTACTGATATAGATCTTTATTGTGCGCCTGCTTGCAAACGTCTTCTGTATGATTCAAAAGAACTTTATTTATAACGGATGCAAAGACAAAGAACCTGAAAATAGGCCAAGGGTTGTTTGAAACTTGAAAATATTTGCAGTGCAGAGTAGTTCACACCTTTACTCGTACCACATTGCTCCCTATATACTACTGTTTAGCCACTGTGTGTTTGTAAAAACGCTTTAAACACAAAGTTTTACCATATATGGCAGTCACACCTTCAACTATAAGCTGAGCAGGGCCTCAGGGTCAAGACTGCTGACAAAATACAAAATAAAACTTGAGTTTTCGAGTTCATTGAGTCAATAACTGATTATGATGATGAAATTGAAGAATGCAATCTTTTTTATTTCGTGTCGATGGTGTGGTGATAAGAATATTTATGTTTTGGTCGTGCAGATTTGTGCAGTTTTCGGGCAGGGCAATTTGGTCTGTCTAGGTACATGACATTGCCGCGGTTACTGAAGACATCTGCATGACCTTATCTCTGTCTATCGAGCTGTACACCCTAAATATGGGTTTTTTATGCTGAATCCGCCGAAAGAAACATTGCATCAATAAATCAATTCCACGTCTTCATGCTACGCAGTATCCCCTCTTTTTAGAATAACGAGCAGTGGAGCATTGATAAAATTATAAATATACATTTTAGTTATTAACCAGCAGGTGCATCTTCAGATTTCTCAGAGTATTTCTGTACTAAAATTACATCCAGGAATAGCCACAATGTTCGCAAAAAGCCTGTTGTAAAGTAAGGTGTTTTTGCGAGACGAGAAAAAATGTAACCTACCTAATTGAACAACATTTTTTTAATCGGAATCAACTACTTTCATATGCGCTAGCAACCATGTGTCTACTTGACGACACGATTGGCGTAGTGCGCTGTAGCACGGTTTCTCGCCTCGATTTCCGTAGTGTCCCGGGTTCGATTCCCGGTCGGGTCAGTTCAGGAAACGATCTTTTCTGAATTGACTCTGGTCTGGGTGTGCTGTATTTCCTTGTGTGGTACCTCGTAACACAGGGATATTAATCCCTACTTCGAGACCATTACAAGAGGTGTGTTGTCTGACGCAGATTTATTTATTTATTTAATCTTATGCTTGTAGCATTTTATCATAGCCTCGCTAACCAACTTATTTCAGATAACTACAAACAGCTTTTTAGGAAATTTAATTAAAAAGACTTCTCCGAAGTTCTAAGAGCTAATTTGGTTAGGCATTAAAAGACAGCCGTTAATGGGTTAGGCCATTGAATGGCTGAGTTGTTCACAGGCTCTCGGCGGAATGCGCCTGTTACTTGAGTTCCGCCTCCCCATGCGCCCGCGCCGACGTTAGAATGGCGGGAATCCGCGTCGTGGTATTAGTTATAAGGGAGAAACTTACTCTCAAATATCAAATAGATTCATAAAAAGCCTGCTTCAAATATTTATGTCTATAGATATCTTTATATATTCATTTCAGTGCTATTTGCATTAAAGAACTTCCTGTCTGTAATTAGTTAGTTTCTTAATCAGCACTGAATGAAACATATCATTAATACTAACTACCTAGTCCCTCATTCAGTAAAGTGTGGGATAAAATCACAAAATAATTTGGTAACTTTGCTTAAGATTGTGTGCAGTACCTTATGAATGCCAGCTGCACTGCTCCGGCACCTTCTGGGAGCCTATCCTTAGCGGTGGACGTCTTGCGTTTGCTAATGATTAGGTATATTGAATGATAAATCATAATTTTCTGTCTGGTTGTCAATACAATGAGAGATTGGGGCGCGAAATTGACCTTTTGCAACGTGCCAAGCCGACTTGGTCAAACTGTTGTACGATTACGATAGTGTTGTTGTAAATAATACTTAACCTAATATAGCACGAACAGAATTTGAAATATCACAAGATCTCTGTCCGCTCATTCCTTGGACGTATAGTTCAAAGCCCATAAAACCTTTACCTTTCCCTTGTGATTAACCAAAGTAACTCCGAGGAGTTTAAGCCGTTAACCCACAATACCAGTCGGTCCCTTTCCAACTAAAACCACGGTAGCTTACTATTTTATGCGTTTTATAAACTCATCACCACACAGGTATGTCGGTAAGTCCTTAGAAAAAGGCACTTTAGGAGATAAACCTATTTTTAACGTTAGCATTATTACGTTCCAACTATCATTAAAAGTTTATATAGATCATAATACTCTAGAACCAAACAACGCGGACCACACACACAGTGCTATGGAACTGAACTGACTTGACCATTCATGCATAGGCGAAGGCCTTTATTTAGGAATAATCTCTACAATTGACTAGTATTGCTAAATCTTCAGGCTTTCCAAACGTGTGTTTGTAAGTATAGTTACTAACCCTATGTTACGAAAACTCGAATCAAACTACACCTGAAGAGGTCCCACTCGGGTGCAAAATTTGCGAAGTGTTCTAAAACTTTGCAAGGCCAAAAAGTATAAAAACGAGTGTGATGGCATTATGATTGTGTTTTATTTGTACAATAAAATATGATAGTTACGATAGTAGAAAGAACCGTAAGTTTCAATTTGTAAGCTTTTTTGACACCCAGAGACGCTACTATATTGTGATCGGATGATTAGTAGACTCCACGGAACTCTGGATTTCTGGACCGAGGACTCAAACCACACGGCTCCCGTGGCGTTTACTTAATGACTTGATAACTTAAACATTTTGCTTTTGGTTTAAACACCTGCAAAAGCTCTATATATAAACTCGAAGCCATCTTAATTTCGCGAAATACTGACGGGTCGTTACCTGTCTTATCGGATACCCCGCTGGGATCAATCGATATGAATCGATACTTTGTGTTGGAATTTTATTGCGTGTCAGTTCAGCCACTAAATAAAAAGGTTTGTGTACCTGTCGTCGGGGTATAGGGTAATCGGCTGTTTAAAGGAATGACTAATTTGGGAGTTTTTGGCGGCGGAAGTGAAAAGGAACAGAGGGGCGGCGGCCATGTTGCATAGGTACCTTCTGTATAACAATTTTAGGAACTGGGTAGGATTCACCAAACTTCTAGTCCGCTCCTAACACGAGACGAGTCCCGCATTTGTGATTATTACTACTGTATATGGGTATTGCGCATGCTTGAAACCACTTGAGCGAACTTGCTTGTCCTTAGAAATTTAATGAAACGTCTATGTGAAGTATGGATCTTGTATTCAACTGAAGCCCTGTCTTTTATCAGTAGATTATTTTGTTGCTAAAACTAATAGCAAAAAAGTTACTCAAAGAGAATAACATTCAGAAGACACAGTGAAAACAACATGTCATATTTCTGGTCGATTCAGGTCATCGCTCGAAGAATATCGTGTCTGCACAAAGTCGGTTTGACCGAAGGCGAAGACATCCATTTCCCTATATCTCGTAGAATGCATCGCTGAATCATGTTATTTGCCTAAGTGGCTCGCCTGAGATAATAAGTTAGGACCGCCGAAGGCATCGGGAACCTTTGTCTGGAGAGCCACGACACCTCCAGGCTAGTCGTTGCCTTGTCTAACTCTAATCCCGAAGCCAATTGCTATGTAATGACCGTAACTCAAAGTTAACATTAGAGTTTATTATTTTTCGCAAGCACGAATGGATTTCACAGCCGTTCTTGGTAATAAAACTTAATAACAGGGTGGGCGGTGAACCGTGACGCCAAATTGGTTAACTTTGAATTTTTGAACAAAGTACCAGTCTTCTCCCGTTTTTTGTCAGCCATTATTTTTTGATCATGTCTGGATATTTAATAAACTAGAGATTACATAAGTTCGTTGTATTTGGAGATGAAAAATTCACTGCTGAGCAGTTTACATTATTAAGAGAAAAATAATTGCGTTAGAATTTGACCTTACACTTGCGTATTGTTTAAACCGCACTGCAATAAAGGGCGTCGACACGTCGTTTATCTGCCGCGCATAGTGCTGAGTTTGTTGCAGTAAAAGTCAAAATCAGTGGTTAATTAAACTCTGGTGGCTTAGCCTAATAAAATGTACCGCGCCGGCCGGCATTGATTGATCACTCAATTTTGGGGATCGACAGTCGATCGGTAGCCCTGTCAGCGTGATTCCCCTTTGGACTTGTTATGTTATTATTACAAGATGACCTATCTGGCTTGAAGGTCGATCGATATGATGATGGTGACAATGAGGCGGAAATGATTAATGCGATGAGGATAATAATCCATGTAGCGGTAGGAAAAACGTCTGATATATGTATTTTAACGTTAAATACATGTTAGACGACACGGTGAACTTGGGTCTTAGACACCATCATCGGATTCTAATAATTATCCAATATTTAATAAAAATATATTAAAAAGGGCATTGTGTAAACTTTTAGATTGATAACTTTTATTTTATGGCCCTTAAAAATTGCGTGGGAAAGCCTATTTTTTAAAAGTGCAAATTGAATAAAAATAGATATACCAGTCCATAATCTACACAATTTATAACAACTTTTGTTAAGAAACCATTTTCATAAGCGCAATATTTAATAAAGCTGCCGAACAAATGTCTATGTTTTGCAGAACAGAAATAGAAGTCTTGTGACGTCACTATCTTAAGACAATTTGTATGGACCGTTTTGGATAAATCCAAAATATATGATTTTTAAAGTTAGCAATATCTCGGGGAGTTTTAGTGCTATCGGAATATTTTTTTTACTAATGTTTATATTTTTGAGACCTCTTTTCATAACACATTAAAAAAATGGTTAAATACCTATTTGCAAAACCAAAGGCAGTTTTCTTTTTAATTACACAGAAACCAACCTCATTGTTTTACATCACTTTTTTTTATCAAATGTGTCACTTCGGCCTGCATAGAGGTTGGCGCGATGTCGCCAAATTAGGCTTTATGAAACCATTATCTTGCGCACACTTGTCCTAACAGCGGCCGGCATGGAACTTGTCTTTCCCGTAACCGTTGTCTGGCCACCATAATAAAACAAAATATATTTACGAAAGAGCTAGAGAGAGCGATGACCGGCGATTAGCTTGAGTTTTTTAATGTCGACAACGCAACACGCAGGATGTTGGTACGTGACTTATTTATTAGGTTGGTTTCGGTGACTCCTCAGTGATTTGAGTAACTATAAAACTTTGTAATTAATTCATAATTTGAAGTTTTTCTTAAATATTGTATCAAACAGCGATGTAAAATAACGGCAGAATACAATAATAATAATAGTTGTCCACAAAAATGACTGATGATAAGGCAACCTTTACATAGATTTTATTAATACCACGATAGAGCTTCACCAAAGTTATTATATTAAAATTTAATATTTTAAAAATCAGCAATTTTTCTGTACTGAAACGTCACCGTGCAGGTAGGTACTTAGTGCCAGCTTAAACCGTTTTCGTAAGTAAAACCATTAAGACGAAGGCCTACAATTCCAGCTCTACTAACTTAGTAGAATTAATCTTAACTTTAAAAATAATATTGAAAGTTGCATCCCTTATAATATTTATGATCAATGTAAAAAAATAAAGGAAGAAGAGATTGTAACAACTTAGCCTTGAAATGGAATAATTCGATCTAACCGTTAAAAACATCATAATTATGATGAATTAAATTAAAACTAAAGAAATTTTGTGACTTACACCATAAACCGTGCACAAGTAGTTTTTGCCTTTGGTAGGAATTCAGAACAAAGCTCGGACACCTTGCTTGGGTATTTCATTAACATTTTTAAGTCGACAGACGAGAAAAGCAAACAGTTGCTCAACGCAAGGCTCGTGGGACCTGTGGGCGCGCCCCCACTCAAACCTACGACCGACCTCCACATTCCATTTAATTTACATAATATTGGCAGGATTGATACTATTTATATTTGTCGCGGGAATTATAGTCCGTTCCGTTGCACGGGGCGTAAGCAGTAAACGGGCTTTTATTGCAAAGACGAATGGAGAAGTTGTCCGCGCCCATAAACGTTTACGGTCGTAATTTCACATTTCTAAAAATAAAATAATGTTTGTTTGGACACGCACATAAAAGTATCGTCTTTCGATGCAATGAGATGAAAATAAAGTTTTTGGCAATTGTATGTTGGCTTTAGTATTTATGAACCATTTAAAAAAAGCAATTTGTATTCATTATGGACGTTGTACCGACGTCAACGTTGGCTGTCGTTAGCACACACCACTTGTCATGGTCTCGAAGCAGGATGAATATCCCTGTATTATGATGAGGTACCTGACAGTTAGCTACGGGCGTCTCCCAGCACACCCAGACCCGAGTCAATTTAGAAAAGATCTTTGAGTGTGCAAATGTACTTATGATAAGAAATACCCAAAATTGTTTTTCTGTCATCGTTGCCCAGAAAACCTTGTAGTTGCTCACCAATCCGGCTAATGACAGCTTCACGAAGTTAAAATTAGTCACATACGAGACGTGTGTTCAAGCACCAAGTCAACAATCGCATAGATTTGCTATTAATCGTGTAGTCGACGGGCTCGCGAGTTGTCGCACGGCCTCGCTAGCCGGTTGGCATTTGCAACGATGACGTCATACACCTGGTGACTTAAGAATTCTCCGGCCCGTTGCCTACAAAGTATTTTAATGTCCTTCGACAACTGTGCATTCGTTTTGTTTTATTCAAACAAGCGCCTCTTGTTAGCATATTGGCCGTCGCAGATTGTTTGTTTTTATTGATTCGTGTTTGTTTTCTTAGAACAAGAATATTTTGTATAGGAAAATAGCTGGTCAACAAATGTCTTTGACGATCTCCGCACTTCTGTAAATGTCTGAATTAACATAGTCTGTTTATATTTTTAAGTTTAAGGTCAAAGCAAATTCAGAATAATTAGTGACACCTTCATCCTTAACATACCGATAGACGATAATCCGTTTCCTTTTTCAATGTCATATCGATCTTAATCCCAAAAACGAATCGTTGCAGCCTTTTGTTCATGCCTGCCTCTAACTTATCTAAGATCATTTTTAATTACATCCAGCATCTGATAAGTGATTGTTGAATGGCGCGGATGACGGCGCATGTCCCGCGGTGGATCGCGATAGCCCGGCACGGCAGCAGGCCTAGCATGCCGGACAGTTGTCGATTTGTCGGTCGGCTCTATACAGCCAAGTATTGGAAACCGAAGACGGAAAAATCAGGGACAGCACAAGGTTTTTGAATAATTTTTTTTTGAACCTTATGAGGTCTATAATATCTGCCTTATATGAACAAATTTTCTATATATTCAAAAAAATCAACAACATAAACAAATCATTACGACTTGCTAACTGATTCGCCGCTTTCCAAGCAAAAATATGCTAAATTGCAGTATCCATTTCATTAACCATTTTTATATACATTTTGAATTCTAGTTCTATGGTAGTTCTTTCTATTCACTGGTCACCTAGTAACTTCAGCAGAAGAAACAAATATTTGTGATTCGTTTGCTTTTTTGATGGTTTTGGTTAACCGTAAACTACTTATTTAATTACCTTCATAGTTTTGGTTTCTAGGTCTTTGGGCGTCGCGGAGAAACCTATGTTCAACCAAAATAAGAGGGAAATATTATGTTAAGTACGAGTAGGTTGCGCTAGGCATTAAAATGGGGCCATTTAAAGGGTGAGAAAAACGTAAAAAAATGGGAAGTTACCTGATGGAAGCAGGATAAAGATAAATACAAAGCTATATTTAAATTACTAAAGTACGCTATCCGGTAAGGGAAAAAATAACTGAGAGAACCCAAAGACGCCGCTATGACTATCTCAAAACACTTTTTTGCTTTTAAACAGCGGTGAGCAAAAGAAGCATTTTTCTGCGAGCGCAAGGCACTATTGTATTAGTCCGATGATAAACCATTGATAAACAAAATAGTAAAAAGTAACTCGTGTATTGGAACGTTGAGGGCTCGGGCAGCGTTCTATTTTGGTTAGTAAAAATATAGAATGCGAAGATTTTTTCTCTTTAGCGAGAGATAGAGTTTGCTATAGGCTTGCAAAGTCATGTTGAATGCGTCTGTTAGACTAAATTGGACACAATACAAGAAATGATTCATTCAAATACTGCCTGCTAAATCGTTATTATAGCGATTACCGCAACCTATGATGACCTGCTACACAAGAGGTACCAGATGAGCGTTCCAGACTCTGGACATATCCCTCTTCATCACAATCAGCTTCTATCAGTCCACTGTTGAACTCTATTGTCTGTTGAAGGCCTCTGTGGCATGCCATAGCATCATATCGTATCCTACCGTCTACCACTTGCCGAAACGCGGTCTTAACTAAAGGACATTATCAGATATGGTTCTCAGCACAGAACGCGGGCGCGGCGGCAGCAGCTGCAGAGTTGAAAAAAATAAATAAATACTCGTCACTTGGCAGCTGCTACCGCTTCGTACCGTTTGCGGTAGAAACTCTAGGTCCATGGGGCCCAGAAGCTCATAAAATATTTAGGGAGTTGTCCACTCTCCTGATAGAAGTCTCCGGTGACCAGAGAGCTGGCAGCTATCTCGGTCAGCGTATTAGCCTGGCCATCCAAAGAGGTAACGCTGCCAGCATTCTGGGCACCCCTGAGATCGAGGCGGTAGACAGTTCTCTTTAAGTTTGTATAATTGTATATTTTTAATTGTATATATATGTTATTTTTTAAATTTCATTATTATTTCTATACAGTGTAATATAGATAACTAGTTTATTTAAATAAAGATAATGAATTTTGGTTTCACATAATTTGTTAGCTAATCATTGTTACCTCAGCTTACTGATTCTGAGATCTCTGTTGATTATCCTCTTTGTCTGCTGTTTTCTTAGTACGCTCAGTGTAACAAACTGCTCGAAACCACGTGCCAATCTGTGTGTAAAAAACCGCGTATGACTAGCTGTTGACGCGTGCCTATATCATGATTGATTGATGTTACAAACAAACGATACCGCAAAATATGTATTAACTACTGAAATTAACTCGAACAAAAGGTAAGTAACTAGAGCTCAAATTATACGCTCTGTTTAACATGTAGCGTTAAGAAAAAAGAAGCGACTTGAATGTGTACTCACTACTTGGTATATAATTTGCTACATGAGTATTCCGTCTTTAGTTTCTTAATTAAGTCTCATGCATGATTCTCGGAAGTTTTGAGAAGCAGTTTCTAGGAACCTTGCTAGGAGTCTACTATAGTAAGCCACACTATGAATTAATAGTTAAATTTGTTGTGCCCGACAGGGTTCATGGTGCACTATTTAATATTATATTTTAAGATCTTGTACTACACTGTGAAATGCAATAAAGAATTGAGTATTGAGTATAGCAAGAATATACATTGTACTTTGAAACTTGTGTGATGATAAATGAGTCACCGACCAGTTATTTTGAAAAGGTACATAGGTTTGTAAACCTTGTGGTTCCTAATAAACAACGTTTAGTATGATCATACCTTTGATGTAGTTATTGTCTTTACAGAATTGTGCCTTAAGGGAGACATAAGAATGGACGACTAATAGGTCTCATCATCTTCATCACACATAGTCAATAATACCAAATCTATTATTTCAACCACTCTGTTTTTGAAAAATTGATGGGATATCTTCTCTGCTTTTCTCTGGTCTGAAAAAGTGTTAAAGTTTCTAAATGCTTTTGCGTAGATAGGGGTAGGCACTAGGTTTTTAAGTTTATTTTTTATCTTATCAGGTAATTACAGAACACGCGATTCGAGGCTGCTAAAGTTTTACGTTAGCAGAATACAGCAATTCATGGACAGCCTAGCCATAATAAATTACAACAGTTACACCCGTATCAAGTTAGTAAAATAGGATTAGCAAGTGCGTTAAACTAAATTTCTTTTTTAACGCCGCGAGTTCACTGTATGTGTGTTTGCACTATTTATTTTTCCTCCTGATCTACCTGAAGGTTGCCTGGTCTAGATCGCTACTAGCGATAAGGCCACCTAAATTGTACACCTAATTTAAGTAACTGAAACTGTAATATTTTTTGTTTGTGCCGAGGGTGGAAGATACTTAAACTGATTATTTTTATTATTATTGTTTTTATATCAATCTGAAATTTAATTTTAATTATATGTAATCGAAATTGTGTGTAATATGTATGGACTTCGTCTGAAATAAATTGATTTTATTTTATTTAATAAAGTTTATCTTATCTTACTATTTCATATTAAGAGGGGTTGCATGGTGTGGTGGTACAGAGGCGTTCACATCAACCTTACATAGGGGCACCTTATGCTGCTATAGGAACCATTTTGCAATGGTTTTGTAAAGGGGGGTTAACGCCTCTGTACCAACCTTGAGCCAAAACCAGCTAGCAGAGCGCATGCCAATGCAAGGACTTGCAACGTATGCATGTACTAGAAAGTTCGGTCCATTGATATTTCGGTAGCTCAGTGGTTAGAGCAGTCACCGGGAGTGTGGAATACGCGGGTTCGTTTCTCGTCTGATTTCTTCAAGGTCCGAAATTCGAATTCTCCGAGTTTTCTATCTGATCTTTTGATTTAGGTTTTCCTGATAAGCCGCAGAAAGTATCACCTTGGTACTTATTCTGTGGCAGAATGCAGCAACTCTTAACGAATGTTTGCTCTAGGTTGTCATTGAACACACGGGTCTAGTGTAGCAATATCTTAAACCATAGCACTAGTTACTACTAGTAACGTAACGTAACAAATATTGTGTTAACCAATCTCTCTTTGTAAAATCCACAGCTTAGTTTTATTCTACGATTACCATTTGAGCAATGTGATCAATGCATTCTCGAGTATCTGCGAACACGTTGTTCTAGCCGCGAGAGAAATACGCCGTCTTTGTTACGGTGAAAGCAGGAAGCGATTATGCAAGCGTAGCATCAACGCCGGCGCAATTACGTTTGTTTGTGCGGGTACACCACACTTGCGGGGACGACAGACTAGGGTCAGGTCGTCACATCAGTAGAGCTAAGGTGCTCCTGGGAGGAAATCATCTCAGGCGTTACTTCGGGGCCAGTCCGTATATTGTACGAGAAAACAAATTGTTCTTGCGTTACATAATTTTACTGCATATAGAAATAGAGATTAAGATAATTTCGTTACGTTGCTGGTCGACACAATATAATCTTCTATGTATAGTACCAAAAATAATTTATTTGTACATTTTTAATACTAAGATTTCACATTAGATGCTCGCATTTATTAAATGTAATAATACACCACTCTACGTCCACGACGATAAAGTTGCGAGCAAAAGCTCACTTTAAAAGGTTTCAATACTCGACCAATAAATAAACGAATATCTCTCTGACATCTTCACCAATAAACTATTTGCAACTCGATCCTGTTAAGAATATTCCTGATCGAAATCTACTTAAGACGTAAGGAATTTCATAACACGCCTGCAGTAAGCGCTCCTCGACTTGAGCAAAAAGATCTATAAAATTCGAGCATGAGTAATAAAGTACAGAAAGAACACTTAACTTTATCTATTATTTTATAAATAAATCTGTATATTGTTACGCGATGCTGTGAACTGAAAATAAAACTACACGCAACGCAAGATTTATTACACAAATTAATTCTTCGTTTTTTTTACGTATCATGTGTAGCAAATTGTATTTATAATAAACTTTAAAAATAAATCTAAATCATCTGAAAAGAAAACCAAATATTAATCTTGTTAATAATACTTTGGTTATTTTAGCATTTTACAATGCTTGTTTCCTTAAACGAGTACATCTATCTATCTTTAGATAGTATTAATCTTTCGATGTTATTTTGAATCAGCAGGCTGAATTTCATTTTTCAACTTACTACAATATAAAATTTAAAATACAAAATTATACGAATCAGGCCTAAATAAGAACGACCATTCGATTCTCCAAGCGTTCTCCGACGCAGTCGTTTCTCCATTGGACTGATCACCAAAACGCCTGTCGTCGAAACACACAAATGCGAACCATTCTGTCGACGAAACGGCCATAGTTAAACCATACTGACTCTCTCAAAAACGAAACATCCTATTGGTGATCAGTCCAATGGAGAAACGACTGTCGAAGAACGCTTGCAGAATCCGATCATTCTGCTTTATTTTGAAACAGTTATTGACAACCGCCTTTCTCTATTCTGCAGTTTTAATAGAAGGGTTTACATAATTTTTAGGTTACAGTTATTTTGATACTCTTTGATGTATCGTAGTGAATTATTATAAAGCACTGAAAACGCGTAATTACCAACTTGTTTATGGGCGCGATCATGAAAAGCGAATGCGCGCGCATGACGATTATGACGAATGATGTTCATAAACTATCGTTCATTACTAACATCGAAGATATCGATTTGTTACCTACCTGTAGCTCAACGCTATCAAAGGTTCAGACAATTGGACCTAACTAAGGAATAGATGCCCTTTGTGTTAATCACCTATTATGATAAGGGTGGGAGCAAAATAAAATGAATGAGCATACAAATATGTTACAACATGACATGACCACACAGAGTCAAGTGGATAGGCTTTTGGACAAACCTTTTTTTTATCGTTGTCATGGTATAGTAGCTGCTTGGCCGCAAGTAGCACCGTGATGCAATTAAATTATTAGAAAACAAAAACAAGCTCTCATGACCTCGAAAAATTATTATTTTACAACAGAAGGCCAGAAAAACGTAATTAAATTAAGTTTTAAAAGAGGGTTTGCTTTTTGCGTTTGGGGTAGATCGTAAACGTCGCATTTTTTAAAGGTTTCTGTGATTATTTAGCTGAATTTAAATTAGGTACGAGTATAAATTATCTCTCTATTATTGAATGCACCTTTTGATTTCATAATTATAACTTTAACTGTGTACAGTAAATTTACTTTAACTGTGTACAGTAGTTTTTTTTTTAAATTTATAAGTGTCTTATAAATTAAAAAAAAAATCGGTTTTTTATTTAATTTAGCAAATCATTGGCAACCACCTAATTTTAGACAAATTAATGTGTTTTAAAATATTATAATACACACAATAATAGAGCAAAATTTAAGCGGATTCAATTCTATGAAATAATCACGAAAATCTTACAAAAATGCAACGTTTTCGTTTCTCCCCCAGTTAGCGCTCTTATAGCCTTCTTAAAAGTCCTATTGATTGTTTTTCAATAAATAAATAAATAAATATCCCTGGACATTATTCCACACAGCGCCATCTAGCCCCAAAGTAAGCTAATTAAAGTTTGTGTTATGGGATACTAGACAACGGATAAACATACTTAAATACATTTTCTTTTGTAAATACATACTCATTATACATAGGACAATACAATACAATGACATTACAACTTCAGCTAAACAGATTTTTTTTACACTGTTTCGTTTTTTATGCTGCTGACCGTACCACTCGCGAGGCCTAACAATATTCAAGGCACCGGTTTAAAAATACAGAAATACGCACAACTCTTTAATAAAAATCGTTCGTTCTTTTGCGATTCGAAAACAAAACACTAAACATCTCCCATTCTTTTGTTTTACCGACTACTCGATCAAGGCGTTAAATAAAAAGTTTGGTTTTTTACTTGCGCCCATCATAAGATTGAGATGTAATTTTATACATTCTTTAATTCCATGCATTCGATATCGAAGATGTTTTTTAGCAGATCTACCTACATGGTTTAAGTATTGCGAAATGGTCGTCGTTAAGGTCAATCACATCCCACGAAATGAATGTATCTGCGCGAGGTTAAGGTAATGCTGTGGGTGCTGGGGCGTAACGTAGGATTTTGTCTCCAGTTTTAATGACTAGGCCTTTTGTGAGATGAATGATGAAGTTATTTTGTAGGTTTCCCTTTTTACAATAGCTTTAAAATTCCAACTAACACTAATCTCACTATTCTAACTAAATCTCGAAAGTTTCTCATCATTAAAAAAAAACACGTTCCGATTCAAGTAGGCCGGCCCAACAGCGATTGTTATTTGCTGCGTATCACAATATCACGTGGAACGGAACGTCGTATTTGAACACGGCGCGTTACGTACGTCAAACTAGTAATTAAAAGGCACTACAGCTGTTTGGAAATGTCAAAATTTTCGCAAGTGAGAATCAAACACGTCAGTTTAACGAGCATTTATCTAGTGGAAAATGTTTATTCCTAAGCATTTCTAATTAAGATCGTAGTAAGTGATTAAAGCAACGGATTTAAGATAGAGTTAAATTTATTAATTTGCCTATAGGTATGTGTAACACTATTATTGAAGTGGTTATAAAATGAAATGTTTTGACTTATTTTTCTTAAGTTATTGTAATATTAGGCAGAATGTTAACTAAGAATAATGTTAATTATAGTATTTAAACCTACATGTGCTTGTTTCAGGCTTCTAACAATATGAGAAACCATAAAAAATGTGTGTTGAAGTTTGTGATTTTTCTTTTCGCGTTACCGGCCGGTTTCTGCGACGTCCAGCCCCCAGTTTTGAATCCTAGCATATTGACGCCTAGCAAAACGATTGGCGAGTGTCAGGCTTGCAAATTGTTTGTAGATTCGTTCAAAAAGGGTTTGGACCGCACTGCTAGAGGGAAATATGAAGGAGGAGATGCAGCCTGGGAAGAGGAAAAGTTGAAAAAGTCTTATAAACGAAGTGAAATGCGGCTCATTGATATACAAGATGGCATATGCAAGGAAGAGAAAGAGCACTCAATCCAATGCCATCATATGGCTGAAAAAGCTGAGGAATATATAGAGCAATGGTGGGCGCAAAATCCTGAAGAGTCTGATGATTTGTATACATACATTTGTGTAGATAATGTAAAAACATGCTGCCCTAAACATCATTTTGGCAAAGATTGTACCCCATGTCCAGGTGATCATGAGAATCTGTGCAGTGGCAATGGTAAATGTCGAGGGGACGGCACAAGGAAGGGCAATGGAACTTGTCTATGTGATATAGGTTATAGAGAATTAAACTGTGACCAGTGCTCATTAGGCTATTATTTAGCTTATAAAGACGATAAGAAGATGTTATGCTCTCCCTGTCACCGAGCTTGTATGGGCGGGTGCAGGCAAGGCTCGCAGAAAGACTGTGCTGCTTGTAAACCAGGTTTTGTATTTGATTCAGATGAAGGTTGTCTGGATATTAATGAGTGTGATGATGTGCATAGGTGCACAAAAGACCAGTTCTGCCTGAACTCAATCGGATCATTTAAATGCATTCAATGTGACCGGTCTTGTACTGGTTGCCACGGGGATGGCCCAGACATGTGCCGTAAATGTGCCGATGGATATTCAAAGAAAGGAGAGTTCTGTGTCTCAGATAGAGAAGGGGAAGATACTGAACAATCTGAACTAACAGCATCAAGGTAATATAGCTTTTTAGAAAAACTTGTTTTATATTTTTGTTTTCTTGATATCTTCTAATTTTAATGTTGTAATTTTTTACAGAAAAACTGACCTGTAAAGCCACTTAGAAGGGTTAAATTGATACTTTAGGTAATTTTTATCATCTTTATGGTGATGGGAAAACTTTAATTGTTTTAATTTGTATGTGTATAATATTCTATCGGTCTGTTTTCAATCATCTCGCTGAAGTTATTCCGTCTTTATAATAAAATAATATTTGATAACTTATTTAGAGCTTAATGACTATGAGGATTGACTAGGTTATTGTCTATTTATGAAAAACTGTGATCATTTATTATTTGACCTTGTTATCATTGTATTATATATATATGTTAGGTATGTCATTATTTTTGTACATCATCTATTATCATTATTCATAGTTACTTGAGAATTGCTTAAAAATAATTCCAAGTATAGCTTATTGCCATTTCTTGTACTAATTCTAAGTTTTACTAACACAATACATTTCATTAGTATAATAGTGGGGGCATCTAACTCTGAAAAACAAATTCTAACTAAAACATATTTTCAAGGTATATGACATATGTGGGCCTAATCATTGCAACGGGAATCTTGCTGCCGAAGTCCACTACACTCGGCAGCTTAGTGGGGGCCATGGTGATGTCATACATAGTCGGTGCTGAATACTACTGCATGATCAACGGGCATGCTGGCCTCGTCAACCTGAAGGACTTTGATTTGGCACAGGTGTTTCGTATTTAAGTAGCTTATTTATTAAGCAAGTGTTTCCATGTCCATGTGTGTAAGATAATTGTGATGATTTTGTGTTAAAAAAGGTTTTTTAAAATAGGAATAGGTTGAACTATATTTAAAATCTAGTGATAAAATAAGTGATTAGAGTTCAAATTTGAAATTAACGTTCTTGTTTAAATTACTTGTTAGTTAAAAAAATATGTGTATTACTGATTGTGAAGTTTATAATTGCGATTATGTTATAAAAAAAACTCCCATTATTCTTCTGCAATAATAGATTATTTTATGTTTACTTTTCACAATTTGCGTGACGCGTCGCGTCTCTTGGGGCTAGGCTACAAGTAACTTATTTATTTTAACTAAAAGTGGCACATGCCATAGAATCATGAGATGCTCCCATCTCATAATTTTTATAATTATTATTACCTAAATAAATACTTTTAATACATACATACCATTTAACGAAGGCTGACCGGAGTTGACTAGGTACAATAAGAATATTAATGAGTAGATAATTGTATGTGCAAAAGTGAAAACGAATTTGATTTTTATGCGTGGATGGCTCCAAGGCAATGATTAATTTATCATAACTTATATTTTAATTGTTTTGATTTCAGTGAAATCATTTGCTATTTCTATCACTTAAAGTATTTATTATTGTTCAAATAATATGCTGTGAACATCGTAAATGTATTAATACCTGTTGAAATGATGAATATTCGTGATTTATCTAAAATTTTGACGACCCATCACGTAATTTTTCAGAATTGTTATATTTTTTATATTTTGTTTATTATCTGGTCCACTTTTATATTATAAAACAAGCAGTTAGTTCTTAGTCTTAACTTTTATTTTGCATGCACCAATAATGACACTGAAATTCATTCAAAAGGAATTTGCATTTTATATAGTTTTTATCTTTATCATGTGACTGGCATAGTTAAATAACAATATACAATCAGATGTTAATTTAACGTTACCAGTGTAGGACGGAAATATTTAGTAGCGTGCTGAGTACCTACTAAATAGTTTTACTCGATCAAACGCATCGAGCGCGTAAACGCGAATTAGTATGCTTTATGTCTTGGCGCCTCTGGCATCAACGCAAACATTTTTTTCTATTATCGTTCTTCGCGTTTACGCGCTCGGTGCGTGTGGTCGAATAACTTGCGCTTAGCACTCTGTAACATTCAAACGCGTCGCGGACTCCAATACGTGATTATGCGCGACCATGACACTCTTTATGTCTGAAGTCAACTGGCTTTTTAGTGCAGCAAGTTATGGCCAGACGGCGGGACATATAACTTTTGACGTCATTCTGTATCGCCTTTATTAATCTGTAGGCAATGAAGATTTTATGCTTTGTGGTTTCTGACACTATGGCCAGCGTCGGTTTGTTAACTTATCATGTTCACAAACTCTTTTTTTATTTGTTTTGGAATCATAAATTACTTTATTTACCCGACGTAACCAGGGAAAATTCCTTAACCTGAGTTATAATTTATTTTACAATTTCACTTTTCAATAAATAATAAATTCGATCATCGTTTAATTGATTGCGTACCGTAAATAGAAATGCTTCCCATTTCTGTTCATTCTGTCCTATTGCCTGTAGTTTAGAATTGTTTAAAAAAACTGTGTTTCGCGCTTGGCTAGCTCGTGAACCGATGACACTCGGAGATTAACTAAACTGTGGTGCGCGTGGGCAGATTATGTAACAATATGCGCATACACAGATATTTCTTAACCGTTTAACAAGAGAATCTTAGCTGTTAATGGCTTGGAATGTTGTTACTTAACAGTACTGTTTGAACGGCCAAGCAAATCAGCCATGAATTTGTAAAGAGAACTCACTAACTTCATGTTTTTTACCTAGACCAGTTAGGTATTCATAATGGTTAGCATGAAATGATTGTTTAGCTAGTACCTAGTATAGAACTAGAATTTTGTGCTATATACTCGGGCTTGCATATTGTTGTAGTTATTTATTCAGTTTTTGGATTATACAGGTTTTATTTATAAAGAACCAGAAGGATTTTATGTACTTTGAATACATTTTAAATTAGCAAGATTTTGTTTTATTTTATCTACTTACATACTTCTGCCCTTTTTGAATAATTAATCATAAAAACAATATCAGTGCGTTATCACTGTTGTCTTAATTATTAAAAAAAATGTATTGGGATTTGACCTTGTCAGGTCATGTCATGTCAGATCCCAATATCAACAATTTTTTACGCGAACGATAGCGTAAATTTAAAGTGGCAACTCGTGGTGGACGTACTATTTCCAAATTAGTGATTGGGTCAAGAATGAAATCAAAAATCAGTAGTATCTGCATTAGGTAAATCATTAAGGGTTGATCGTGTCTTTATGAATAAAGGAGTTAGCTTTTCGCAAATATGGAATACCTACTTACAAATCACCAGATTTTTCCCGCGACTTCATCTGCAAGGACTAGTGCCTTTCTGCTACAGGTTTGATCTTTACTACAAACGTTGTCAAGGAACAATCCTATTCTATTAAGGTTTGATCCAAAATTCATATATTGTTCAGCGGTTTAGGCTTGCAAGCAAACTTAAGACAGACAAAACATTTGCCATATGTTTGCAAGTATGATATACCTATAACACGTAAGCTCTTATTATGGTCTATCCTGTGGAACAGCTTTTGTCAGGCTGCTGAATTCAAGAAGAAAACTTTGATAACATATGAAAGTCAAAGTTTTATAATATTCCTCAACTACTCTTTTCATCAACTCTGAAGTTATGATAACCGTGTGAAGTTACAGGTACAAGTAGTGGAGCTTCTCATTCTGAGTACACCCACAGGATACGAAAATTTACCTTAGATGTTATTGGGTAGGTTCATACCTTGTAAGTTATAAACAGCCTGGCATTTATAAGCTAATCCACCAATTGCCATAACATTGGGTATTTATTGCTAGTCACCTAAGTTGACTAGACATTCCGTAAAATTAATTTGTTTAAGTACCTACCGGTTCAAAGCTGAGAGTTGTAGGAGGTAAGTTTGATCTTTGCCTATTCAGGGCAGTGCACACATTAGGATGATGAGGCCCTTCTATTCTTAGTTATTCTTGTTTTAATGTGCTGAAATCATCAAACTAACTGTTTGAGGGCCCGCTCAGGATCGTGGGGGAGAGGGAAGGCGGGGCCTGGGCCGTGATCTGGGTTTGATTGGCTTGTTGGCGTAGTTGGTTATCTTGCCAACTCTGATGCAAAGGTTGTGGGTTCGATCCCCAGCTAGGACATCGATGTAATAAACAATTGTATTTGTGCTGTGATAGTGTCTACATCTTATTTGAGTATTCATTCATTATATGCTGGTTCACATCACATACGAATGTCCGTCTGATGTTGTATGTAATCCCTAATCCGTCATTTTTACCTAAATGGTTTCTACATCAGCTATTGAGTGTATGCCTTATAATTTCCCTTACAGTATGAAATTCACCCGTAATATAGCCAGTTAAACATATCTTTTATAAGTCAAAACCGCCCTGCATAGTTAGAGAAGAGATGGCTGAGTGTAATATCTCAGGTTTGCTTCATTCGCGTTATTACACCGAAATCGCCACATCGCCACGCACGTATGTATTATCAATTACTGCACCGTGGCTAATGCACCCGAGGACGGTTAACCACTTACCGGGGAAGGATGGACGCGGAAGCGAAACTTGTTATACTCGTTCGCTAGCCCTAGGAACCTAGGTTGGGCTGGGGACACTGAGATGCCATCAGGCTAGAGAGGTATCAGGTGTGACTTTTTTACTAAGTAGGAAGATACGACACGTGGATTTGGAAGAGATTACTTTTTTTTAATAATACCGCCCAATGGTTTATCATCGTATTTTTCCTACCTGTGATGTTGTTTCTGGTGTGCATGAAATAAATATTTATCTCATCTTTTGCTAGACTACCTATCCCCAATTGCTTTTTGCCAATAACGCCTTATGCCGTTGCAACCACAAAAAAAAGGTTCATGCTTCAATATGGAGCACTCTTAGGCACCTTACCTGAAACTTGTGTTTACCTTAGGCCTGTTATGCATTTGCTGCCTAAGTTGGTAAGAAATCCATTAAGTATCTTTGTAATACAGCTTTTCCCTGTTAAACCAGTTCACACTTTCTACTTAGCTAAAGGAGAACCAGTCCAGCTTAGATTGTCTTTACGGCAGCCGAGTGAGGAAAGAACTAACATTAAACGTTCGCCGCCAACGTCCCAGGTTCATCCTGCTAACTAACACGTAGGTACTAGTTTACTTACGCTATATGTGGTCAATTAGAAATACATTATTTAAATTTATTTAATATAAAAGTGGTCTTAGTCGGATAACATTATCAATTTAGTATTTTTCGTTTTATTTATTTAAACGCGTACGTACACACTACGAAGCTATTGTTGCAAACAGATTTCATGAAAGTCAGTTAGGTAATAAAGTTGAATATAAACAAAGCAGTTGAACAGTGACTCTATGCAGTGTTTCAAGGTGATACGCTGGATGAATTATTTTATGTTTTAGTTACCATCTCGTATTCGCTTTATAACTCCGGACCCATTTACTAGTTCGACACACAATCTAGCATTTGTTGACCCGAACTCGTTTCTTTTTCAACCATCTAGAGAACGCTCTTCCAGGACATGTGTGTTCCTTCCTCTTATGGCCCCGTGTTCTTCAAGCGGGGCGTGAAAAGGCTTTTCTACAGGTCTTCAAGATGAAGTTGGCCAGCTCAATGATTCCTTGCCACCACTTACAACCAAGTAGAGTGAGGTCATCTTGACAGGCAATATAAAAAAATACTACCAGTTACTTAGTTTCGGCATTACCAGCTAAAGTTTTGTGGAAGATCCTGCACGAGTCGTAGTTGAAAATCAAAGATTGACCCAAAATTGCCCTGTCTTAAAGTACCTACTTATCTTCTGACTTTCCATCGAATCGAGCTATCGGGCCCAATCAGAAACACTTCTCAACAACATTTTTCTAAGCGAGCCAAGTCGGTGACCTCTCTAAAGCGATTAGACGAACATCTGCGCAGAAGCACGTATCCCTAGTGCTTAGAGCGCCTGGGCAACTAATTGTAACAGGATCTGGTAATTGCAGCTTTGCGTTCCATCGCGCAATCGATAATTCATCTGCGGTATGTGTTAAACGGACTAGGTTCCAGTTTATCGGCGATTAGTCCTTGCCATCATTCAGAAGTGATGCTGAATGCTATCTTCATAGAATTACTTCAGAGATCTGGCGTAGCTCTATATTTCGATTTAATTCCATAATTATCAAATGATCCCTTTACAAATATAAGGCAGGCTAATTTTAGGTCAGGGGCCGTATTACCATCTCTTATAGCCAGTCAAGTTAAATTCCTAAACTGAGCGGGGCAAGCAATTTCGTCAGTAGATATCTGGCCTAAAGGTTGCATTATTGGAAGGAACCGCTGACTGGCTGAAAATAAAAGATCATTTTAAGAAATTACACGCTACGTTCAGTTTAGGAAATTACTTGACTGGCATAAGGAGATGGTAATACGGCCCCTGATCTACAATTTTTTATGCGTAGGACCAAACTGAAATGTTATTATGAAATCACCCTTCTTCATCGCATTTTGAGTTCTAAGTAGTCTTTCCTATTTAAGGATATTGGAATAATTACCTCAAATTGCTGGCGGCCTGCAGCTACCGAAATTTCTCTACCTCTATAATTTCAACTTTTCCGGTCCTCATTCCAAGCTGCGTTTGCCATGGCAAACAATTGGTTGCCATCGACGCTCGACGTCGTTTTTCCTAAATCCCGCATTTGAGTGTCAAATTTAATAAGTTTCGCTCAGATTCTTCATTCAAAAAGCATTATTGAGCAAATTTATTTGATTTCATTGGCGTAGTGCGCTGTAGCACGGCTTTTCGCCTTAACTTATCATCCGAGGCAATTTAGGGAACGATCTTTTCTAAATTGACTCGGGTCTGGGTGTGGAAAACGCCTCTGGCTTGATTCCTTGCCTAGTACTTCGTTACACAGGGATATTTATTCCTACTTCGAGACCATGACAAGTGGTCTGTTGTCTGGCGCATATTTATTATTTAATGTCAAGCTAAAGAGAATGCGACGTAATCTTCACCGGGTATCTAGGTAATGGAAAACTCAGAACTTTCTAGCGTGAGAGGCCTGTTACTTCAGATGTTCAATATTAACAAAAAACTGTAAAACAATGCACCATAGCTGTTCATGTAGAAAGTACGAGTACGTTATGCACAATACCGCTGGCATTGTGCATATTGTTGCATGGGAACGTTGGTAATAAAACTTGTTTTTTCGGATTATTAATTAAAAAGTAAAAGTGCATTTTGAGTCTAGATTTTCTCCTTGGAGATGTGAGGCGCTTTGTTTTGTAAGCGATGATTTTGACAATACTTTGATAGGTAAAAAGC